>OZ018337.1:30490828-31090828 GCA_963969495.1 Ceratothoa steindachneri
TATTTATATATTATATATATATATATATTATATATATATATTATATATATATATTATATATTTATATATTATATATATATATATATTATATATATATATATATATTATATATATATATATATATATTATATATATATATTATATATATATATATATAATATATATATATATATATATATATATATATATATATATATATATATATATATATATATATATATATATATATATATATATTATATATATATATTATATATATATATATATATTATATATATATATATATATATATATTATATATATATATATATATAGTGATGGGAGGTAGGGGAGCGCCGGGCATCGAGTGTTGACTGTTGTGACGTGCTTGAACTTGTAGCCGCTTCGCTGGGTTACATTTTCTCGTGGCGATGTGTGATTGCCTCATTGTTGGTTTCGCCCTCTAACCGGAAACATGGATTTGTCGAAAGAAGGTTGCAAGTTTTACACGTTCACTAGGTGGAAACTCGGGGAAAAACGAAACGGAGATCAAAGAGGAATTTATGCAAGTTTTTCTCGAGCTACTCCATCACTGGAAATTGTTTCCCATTAGATTCGAGCTTTGTAGCAGGCAAAACCCAGCTGGAAGATGATCATCGGTCTGGAAGCCCCCGGACATTTGCGACTGAAGCAACAACGATCCAGGCTTGGACCATCATTGACGAAGATCTAACTGTTACTCTTCGATTCTTATCTTTGAAGCTTGGTGTCAGTTATCGGAGTCCACATGACATCGTTCATGAAAACTCAGGACTGTGTTCGATGAATACCCCATTTGCTAACACAAGAGCAGAAGTGCGAATAGGTGCGGAGTTTTCGTCTCTGGCTGGCTGAATTTGAATCAAATGGTCCGGAACTGTTATCCGATGTTGCTATAAGGGGATGAGTGTTGGATCGAAACGGTTCTCAGATGTTGGTACCGGAGATGAGCGTTGGATTTCTTTCTTCACCACCAGAGACAAGCAGTTCAACATGCTGTGGTTGAGTGATGAAGAGCCTCGACCTCAGATTTTGAAGGGAGGATTTCGCAGCAGGAAGCGGCCTTTTCACTATCTTCTTTAATTCTTAAGGACCGATCTGTGTGGATGTGGCGCCTCAACAGTCTAGTATCAAAGCCAAGTACTACACTTACCAAGTCCTTCCACAAATCGTGGAACATCAGGCCAAGTCCGCACCAACCCGCCTCCGATCGCGCCTTTTGCTGCACCACACAAGCGGACCTGACTGTGCAATTCCTGAAGCAGCCTGGGATCACACTACTTGCCCACTCACTCTACTCTCCCGACCTTGCTCCCTGTGAACTTTGATTGTTTCCATAAATCAAGGGTGCAATTGCAGGGAAGCAATTTCATCGTATCCAAGACCTGGCACGAACAGTCATTTCAGTGCTACGAGGTATAACAGCTTCTGAGTACCGTAGCTGCTTCATGAAGTGGCGAAGGAGGATGGAACGCTGCATAGAGGCAGGAGGGGAGTACTTTAAAGGAATGTAGACTACTGTTTGGATTCACCTCTATTCTACTAAAAGATACTCTCGCACTGTCATTACTTTCTGATCATCCCTCATATAACCTTCTTCATTGAGCTAAGAACATTATGAGCAGAAAATGTAATATGGACTCTAAATGCCATATTAGGGAGAAATAGAAGAAATTCTTCTTTGATTTAATATTTTATTACTAAGAGATTATGTGCAGATTTTTAATTAGTCGGAATACATATAGTTTTAAACTTAAATATATAAACAAATCATATTAATAACAAGTTGTAACAAATTTAAACAACTTAACTGAAGTTATTGTAAGAAATCCAATAGCAACTGTATCCTGAGAGCAATAATTAAAGTAATTGATTGGTGTCCGGATGCAAACTCATGAGGAAATGAAAATGATAGGAACCAGAAGTGAAATTGAATAGTCCTTCTAATTCCAATGGGTCATTTGCAGTTCACCATAAATTTTCCCTTATGGAATAAATTCCCTCCCCTGTATCGCAGAATTCCTCCAAAGCGATAGAGACCTACGTAGCATCGATATTTCCAAGACCTTTTCTAAATTTCACAGTTGTAAATTGGCGTTTTTGTGAATATCCAAATGTCATCGCGGAGGATAAAAGACAAAGAAACCGTTTCTCATATTAACACCCGAATGCCGCGACGGCTAAAGGTTGCTTTCTGGCGTCTCCGAAATTGACACACACGCGGGACGCACCGCCATTTGATGGAGCGCTCGCCTGCGCCTTATTGTGACGACTGCGTTGTCCCCCAGACTGTACGGCACATTCTTGTTGAATGTCCCAGTCTAAGCGATCTTCACGCACGCTACCTGTCCCGGTACCGGACGTTATGCCTTTTTGGAGGAGGTTGACCTCCTCCACTTTATTTAACTGTTTTTTGTTGTTGTTGTTGTTTTCTTTGTACGTTGCATGTTCCTGCGCCTGGGAAAGGCGGACTTCCCTGACGCCGGGGCATGATTCTTGCTTGTTGCCCTTTCTTTTTTCTTTTTTTTATTGTTGTCGTTGTTGTTTTCTTTTGCATATTGTTATTTTAATGCAGACTAGTACTAGGCTGTCGTGAGTACGGCGACTTATGCCCAAGTAGGGGGTCGCCAGATGGGCTCCTAAAATAACATAAACAAATTCTCCTATTAACGATAAGTTGGATTATATTATAAACAGTAAATGAGCTTAAAATCCAAAGATAGCTTTTCATTATATTCTTAATAATTGTTATTATTGAGTAAAGAAGTGATTATTCTCCTGAAACTCCTGAATTGTTTCCTAATAAAAGGATGAACTTGAATACACCAAGTTAGTCCCGGACTTAAAATACCCTTCAGATGAGGTTAATGTATCAATAATTCGCAGCTACGTTCACACTGCGTGGGGCACACCTTGGGGGCTGCTCTTTATCACGCCAAACAAGTAACTGCATCCAATAGACCAATCTAACAGCCCTAAAGAGAAGTGTATCAATTGGGTATCTAAACCTTCACTTTGCAGTGTGAAGGTAGCTGCTACTCATTCTTCTGCTAACCACATACCATCACTTGTCAACAGTGAATCTGTTGACCAGTTCAAGTCAAGACTAGACAAAGTCTTGAACAGTGGCCGTTTAGGGACGCACAACAATTGAGCAGCCATGTGCCCGCTCGATTGCTAGTCCAAAGGTACCCTCTTTGAATGGACCGTAAGGTCTCCTAAGGTACTTCCTTTCCTTGTTACTCCTTGTTACACTCCGTACGGAGAAATTTTGCCCAAATTTTTAATGTATTATGAAGCCTTCGAATACGGAGCGATTTTTTCGTAAAATTCATGCACATGTTTAGTTTAGAACCGTAGTCGTCAGCACGGTTCGGGTTTGTTGCGATTATATAATTATTATTATTAAATTAATTTGTTTGTTTTTTTAGTTTTAAATAATGATCACAAGTTGTTGCATTTTCTTAATACGAAGAAAGTAGATAAACATAATATTAAACGTAATTTCTAGAGGATTGTGATGCCATATTTAAATGCCATGAGACAGGATAAGTTGCGGTCTTTCGTTTGAAAATTGCCTCCAAAGAGCGAGTTATGGACGTAAATATCTACCGCAATTATGGCTCCGTCGGATCAATCAAATCCCAGTTTGAGATGGAGCTCATGTACGTATCTTCACAACTCTGCCTTTTAGTAGTACATATTACCTTTTCTGCCTCACTCGTGCACTAACTACAATTCTTCATCGTTTTCAGGCACTTTGGTTTGATTTAAAGTAATAAGCAAAGATAAAAACAAGATCCTCTTGTCTTTATTCCTTTCCTCCAAACCGAAAACTTCCGATACCCCTTCTTATCAGATTATTAATCCCGCAAGAGCGATTATCGCAATCGTGACGATTTTGAATTTGTTCATCAGTGCTATGAACAACATTCCGTTATAGAAACAATGTCGGCAACTATGAGCCATAGTTTATGAACATCAGTTGTTTAGCTGTCGAAATTATTCAACCGTTTTGCTAAATATCGGAACAATCGAAATAGGAATAGGCATAACATCTGTAACGGTAGTTTGAATCATAAAGGTGTATTTCAGGGTTAGAATATTTTTTTACTCATTTAAGTTAGTGAAATACCATTTTGAAGACTTGTTCGATGCGAAGCCTTCATATTTGACCTCCATTTAAAACTAGTAATCATGGAAAATAAATTATTCGATTATTGAATTTCAGTAATCAAATACTACATGCAACCCATTTCAAGGAAAATATATAGCATAATGGTTCAACCAAATCGCATCAAATAATCTTGCAAAACATTATTTTAATGGCGTAATTACTAAGCTTTGCTACAAACGTTTAAGCTTTATAAACAAACGCAATGAGGTCAGGAGAACCACCTTCCGCAATGTTTGAGTTTACCCCAATTTATTTCCCAATTTATTGGATTGAGGTAAATATTTGTTTCCGGGTCAATCTCTTTTGTTGGGCAAATTTGTTTTTTAGATGTCAAGAATCTAAAAAACTATCCTTATAGATATAAATATCTTGCAAAATGTATATTTTGACTTAAAATTAAATACGGATTAGCTTGTTTCAATTTAGCCTACAAAAAATACAGGTTAAAATGATATGATAGTCACGTCCCCGATTGAGCTACCAAAACTATCAATTTATTGGATTTCGCTTAGAGTGGCAAGAAATTTAACAATTTAAATGCGGAAAGGTTTGGTCATTAACATTTTCATAATAAAAACCCCCAACTAATATTAACCTCCATAACTCGCTCTTTGGAGGTAATTTTCAAATCAACGACCGCAACTTATGATGTCTCATGGCATTTAAAGATGGCATCTCAATCCTCCCCAAATTACGTTTAGTATTATTTTTATCAACTTTCTGCGTATTTAAGAAAACGCAAACAACTTATTATCATTATATAAAACTAAATCAAATTAACCTAACCTAACATCCCTAACACGTCAAATAGCTGAATTATGCAAATAATTATATAATCACAACAAAACCGACCCGTAAACAATCGGAACTTCGCCTGTCGAAGCATTCTTGCGTTGCTAATTTGGTTGGAAATAGTGAATTTTCGTGCCTTTTATAAGAGGTGATACCTCCTCTCTGCCCCCCAAAATACTATTCTTAGCACACCATTACGAAGTTACGAAGAGGTAATGTTTAGAAGTAGTTAAATACCAAAGCAACTAAATTAATCGAGCGTAACCTAACTTCCAACGCTTCCACGTGGATGGAGTCAGCGAGCATTATTGCCACTAAAGCCTCCCGGCCACACCTGCCTCACTTTATGACGTAGTACTCATAAAGGTACCCATCATTTCATCCACGTGCCCTCGCATATAGCCCAGTCTGGGCTCAGCTCTGGGCATGAGCAGACCCAAAGTACCCTCATCGAAGTTTAGAGTGGATTTTTGGGGGGGCACTTCTACTTGTTGATTTCGGAAATTTCTCATGATCATCTCTCGTACACAATAACATCATCCATTCACCCCTGGGTCAACCCTTTCTCACTCAAACACTCAGAATCAAGCTCTCTTTTACGGGGTCTTTCAACCAATATTTTCACAATTTGGAGAAAAAAAATGACAATTTACTACAATATTACTTACAAAAATACAATATACGAGTGAAACTTTGCAAAATACGGGGTAAAGGCGGCCGCCCAAAATTGGCAACAGAGGCGTGATACATCACTCAGCAGTGCTGCCATGCAAGGGAAAATTTCCCAGTTTTAGGGAAATGTTCATCAATACAGGGAAACAAGGGAGAAAATTCAAATATAGGAAAATTTTAACCCGATTTCGAATGCGGTAGCAAAATGACAAATATTTCCTGGAAACATTTGTCAACGACATTCAATTGAGCTGCAGATATGTAAGAATGTCTCGTATGGATATTCGTGAATGGAATAATAACCTCCCTTTAGTCTAGTTTGATGACATTCTAGAATCAGGTGGTCGGTTTTTTGCTGGGCGGTGTGGCATGCTGGAGAGATGGGCGAGTCCTGCATTTCCCTCGATGTAAGTTTACTGCTGTTCTTGCAGTCTTTGATCTCAAGAGGTTAGCTGCTGTCTGTAGTTTTGGTCTTGCTTCTCTTCTTCGGCCTATCTGGCATCGCCCTTGGAGTCATCGAAGCACACAAGCCCCCGCACGAGGACAAATTGGTAATCCAGATCGCAGAGTTAGTGATTTCGACAGATACGAGAGATTAAAGAGCAAGTAGCCGAACGCAAATTAGATTGCGATGGTGACTAAAGATACTGGCTAGAATTTGTCTTGGTATTCGATTTTTAGTCGCTGGTGACTCTGCACCCACTATATCAGTCGGTTGGTTGGTCTCTTTTTACCTTTTTTTGATGGGGGGGGGGCGGTAATACCATTGTAACTATTGGGCCGATTCTATCAAATTAGAAACGCTTATGTTGTTTTGCATTGTCATTCGAATAATATAATTGCCAATTACCTCCCAAGGTTAGCTGGGGAATTATTTGACAATAACATCATAACTATTCGGGCGATTCTAACGAAGTTTGAAACCCTTATGTTGTTTTACATTCTCTTTCGAATGATATTCTGACAAGGTGCCCCCAAGGTTAGTCCGGGAATTATTGAAAGTTTTTGAGGTCCTAAGGTCATAAATCTGAATAAGTGAGAGCACGCGACTTTTGGTCAGCAACCAGTAAGGGTCACTGCGATTTACGTTCCTCACCGCCGTGCTGACGAGACTTAGTGCCCCATCCGGCACGAGCTTAGCCTCTTCTCATTCTTTCTGACACCCTGTGTTTTTACCATACTTCCTCACTTTCCCTATAACCTCTCCCACAACTTTCTCTGGTCGGCTTCTTATTTCACAGGCACAGGGTAGACGCACACCAGCTTCCTCTCACCCAACTATCCCGGATCTGGAGAAGGGGGGAGGTAACATCGTTCTCTCACCCCTGAGCTCCGGTCTGGAGCGGTGGGTTTTTAACAACCTGCTTCATCCCAACCCACACCTTCTTCACATCCGCTTTCTTTCTCCTTTCAATATCTATCCATTTTTACGCTGAGCCTAAGGTGGAGCTGCCATGACGATAGGCTGCCAGGCCACTAGGCGAGAGGAGTGGCCTCAGATGGCAGCAGCTGGTTCTTCGGGGCCCGTATTCACTCGTCGCAGAGCGGTCTACTGCATGGAATATTAGCATTTGCGTCCCGCGAAAAGAACAGGGTAACCATGCCCATGTATGAAAAAAATATCAATTTCCCCTTTACTCCCACTTCACCAGCAACGGAGAAACCTTCAGGCAGCTTCAAGAAAAAAAGGAAGGTTTCCGCTTCCCTGTGCTTTCACAGAGGACCCTCCAAACTACTTTTACCGTAAAGAAGGCTTACTCCTCTCCTATGCTTACGGGTTCAGGGGACTCCCACTCATCCCCTTTCTGCAGTTGCCTTTGACAGTCTCCAAGGAGACTGACAGGAAAGCAGGCAGGGGGCTCATAAATAATTGACCGCTCCCGGTGGGGGTGGCACAATAAAGCCAACCCCCTTAGGGGGGCGAGTGAAGAAAAGGCACGTCGACCTATGCCATCCAAATACCTGCGAGCACGGATAATAAGCTTACTGGAGGTCACCGTACGTGCCCCCCCCCCCCTCTTTTCCCCAAAGGATGCCGGTTCGCTGGCCATAGACGAAATGACCAGAGGTACCTCGAATGGGACCTGTGATATCTTAGGGGCGGGGGATGGCCACATGGACCCCCCTGCCCTTAGATAGACATGGTCCCTGAGGTGACCCAGCCACAGACGGTAGGATCCTCCATGAGGTCGAACCCGGGCTCACTGCTAAGCAGAAATACCGTGTCCGCCCCTATGCAAGCTCTTGCTCAGACGGCTCGGGACCCGAGGCCTCACATAGAGAGCAGGGATCTCATCCTACAACTGGTGTTCCTATGACAGGCAGGATATTCTCCATTTCAGAGAAGGATCTTGTCAAGACCGGCCTATCTGGCCTAGGAGCTCCTAGCGGCGGAGGAGAGAAGCGGGTTCATTCCACACCCTACTCTCCTGAAAAGAAAAAGAACAAGGAAAGGACGGGGAAGATTTCGGGATCCTCTCTACGCTGAAACCGCGTAGACAGACGGGTCTGCTGCAGTTTCGGTAAGCGACTAAGCCATGATCGGCACATCCAGCCCCGTTGCTCCCCGGGGTGAGTGGTGACAAACGAAGAGCAGAACTGCGCAGAGCGGAGCCGGGATTACGTTGGGGCTCATAATTCAGAGGCTACCTGGTGTTTTCGAGCCCGCTGGATTCAAACGCTTCCTTTTTCTTCTCTCCACTTATAGAAGTTCATGGCTAAGGGCAACATGGTCGATCAGAAGAGAGCCTTAGCTAGTGTGGTTGGGAGGGAGCCTTTCGTCGAATGTGTAGAATCCCTCTGAGGCGGCCATGATTAGTGCACTTCGGACACTTGATGGCACGCTTGTGAGTGTGACGCCGCACTCTACCATGAACTTCGCGAAAGGAATAGTATATGCGAGGGAACTCGTGGACTATTCCATGATAACACCACCTTAGATCTGGCTGACCATGGGGCAGTTATGTTTGAACGTGTGATGAGAGAGCAAGGAGCGGGCTTGAGATCCATCGCTACCCGGTTTCTCACGTTCGACTATAACTAGCTCCCTGAGTCGGTGCGTGACGGCTGGTATCGGTGCCGCGTGAAAACATTCGTGCCACTACCGCGGAGGTGCTACTACTGTTACCACTTCGGCATTACTAATCGCTCCTGTAGACCGGCAACGTCGGGGTTACCCGAAGTCTGTGTAAGTTGCTTTAAGGCCGCACACGATAAGAGCAAAATGTGTGTGGCCTAGTGTGTCAATTGCGGAGAACGACATCCTACTTCTTTGAAGGAATGCGGTGCCTATCTCCTTGAGAAGGAAATCCTGGCCGTTTAGGCCCATGATTGTCTCTCATTACGCAAGGCTAAGGACTTGGTCCTCCCGCGTCCGCCGCTGCCTGCGACGTCCTATGCCTCAATGTTAAGAAAGACACCTTCTGCTCCTGACCCCTCCACGCGTACGAGCACGGTCTTTTCCGCGCCCATTCGGTACTCTTCTACGGGTTCTACCTTCCCCAGGCGCTACCCTGGTAAAGATGGTGGCATAAAGGGTTCAGACATAACCCCGGCGAAAACCGGGCCTCCCCTTCCTTCCCTCAGCGTGACCGTTTCCCGTAAGGTGAAACTGTGCGTGGCTCCATCAAGTCGTTAGATTCACAGGAGGCAACATTCCCGGGTATAAGGGTTTTGCAACCCCACCACTAGGGAATATAGGCTGTGCAGGAGGATGCGCGATTTACACCCGGCATGATGTCTTTGTTCTTCACTTTGCTTTAGATATTTCCTTTCAGACAGTAGCTGTGCAGCTTCACCCGGAGATGAGATATACTGTCATTTCCGTGTACATTCTACCGTCAGTCGATTTCGATGCGGGAGACTTCTGACACGTCGTTTTACAGTTGCTGAGGCCATTTCTTTTGCCCAGAGATCTAAATGGTAGACACCCCATTTGGGGAGACTACTCGACTAATCCCAGAGTTGAAGTCCTAGCCGACCTGATTGATGATGTGAAGATAGGTTTCCGAAGTATGGATGTGTTTACGCACCGTAGAACGACAACCGATTCATTTTTCTGCCCCCAACTATCTTTGTGCTTTCCGATTCAAGTATCATTTTCTGGTTGGAAGGCCGCTGACTGGAATTTACCTCTAGAGGTGGAAAACCCTTCAACGACAGGTTTATTTTGAGTGAGTTGCGTTCCGCCCTCGCTTTGTGCACGGACCCAGCCCTTTGTCCAGACGATGTCCCGTACGCAACCACATGCCATGACACCTGATGAGTGAGGGATAGCCTTTCTGTTAGATTTGTTCAACAGGATCTGGGTAGAGGGTGTCAGAGATCTGAGAGAGAGAAAGATGAAGATATACGCTGCTCTGCTCGCTTTTCGCAAACAGGGGAGAGATCACTCTAACACGGCTGGTTTCCGCCCAATCTCTCTAACCTCCTGCGTGTGCAAGTTTATGGAGAAATTGGTATATGTTAGATTAGCCTTCTTTATTGACAGCGGAGGCCATCTGTCTTTTGCCCAGTGTGGCTTCCACATTTTCCTCCTAAACTTGGATGCTCTGTTTTGACCGTAAAATGCCGTCTGCGAGCCTTTACTTCGTAGACAGCACTACACCACGGTATTTTTCGATCTGAAGAATGTCTATGATACCGCATGGCGATACGGTATCATAGAGACTCTGCACAGGATGGGGGCGAGGGGACACCTCCCAATCTTTATATCTGAATTTTTGCGAGATCGTCAATTCCATGTACGGGGGGGGGCGCATCCCCGGTCCAATTGAGCAGAGAGAGGGTGTGCCGCAGGGGAGTTTTCTATGTCACACTCTTTGCCCTTAGCATCAATGGAATCACCCCCGGTGCTACCGGAAGATTTTCTCGCTACTCACTACGTGGACGACCTTTCGATCTCGTAGGGCACGGCCTAGATGCCAACTAAGGAGCGTCGACTCCAACAGCCAGTGAACCTAGTCTCTCGCCATAAAGAAACGCAGAGTCCTTGGTTTTCTTTGGCCAAGACTAAAGAGGTGAATTTCTTCCCCCATCTACGGCTTCACCCTGACTCAGACTTGTTTCTCAACGGGGTGCTCCTGGAAATGGTACACTCACACCATTTCCTTGTTCTTGAATTTGACTGACGCCTCACATGAGAGGCTCATATTCGCAGCCTTAGTGTGTCTTGTACGCGCGCCATGGATATTCTTCGTTCCATGACGATCAAGGCCAGGGGCGATGATATGGCTACTGCTTTACCTTTTTAAAGATCCTTGTGTCGTTCGAAACTCAAATATGGATGCGAGTTTTATGCATCCTCATCCGAGCGTGTATTGCGGAAGGTTGAGTAGATCCACAACACCAGCCTTCGCTTGGCGACCGGTTTCTTCCGAAAAACCACCAAAGAGAGCCTACTTGTTACTGCTGGGAAGATGACATTCACTTTGGGGCGTGCATAGTGCATTATTCACTTGAACGCGCGAGCCAAACGCCTCCCTCAGGGGCCACCAGCTCTCACTGCCTCTGCAGCTGATATTGACAGTACCAATGCGACCAAGAGAAGCCAGGCATGCTCTAAACCCTTTGGGTTTAGGGCTAGGAAACTCCTTCACGAGCAAGGTATAGCTCTCGGTCCGGTGGCGCCACTGGTTCTGCCCAGAACGCCACCCTGGACGGTACTACCTTTGAATATTTGTCACTACAGCTTTCTCCTAAACCTTCTACAGCGCCTGGAGTATTGCGTTCGACCTTTTTGGAGCACGCTTCGTGTCACGCTGGAACCGAGCCAGTGTATACGGATGGCTCCAAGTCCCAAGAGGGGGTCGGTTTCCACGCGTATCCCTTCTGTTTTAAAATCAGCGGGGCTCTTCAAGGCGGTACATTTGTCTTCACGGCTGAGCTGGTTGCAATACACCCCGCGATACGGGAGATAACGCGGCGTGCCCGGTTCGGGGACCAGATTGTGGTTCATAGCGGCTCTAAAGCCCCCTGAGTGTTCCCGGGGCATTGGAATCTCCGCATCCCCTGGTTCGCTATATCCGTGACGCCATGGTTTTGGCGAACCGGGCGGATGTCGAGATTATCTTCTGGGTTCGTGGAAATGTAGGAATTGCGGGAAATGAGCACGCCAAAGAGTCCGCAAGGACTGGACGTCCAGAGCAGCGTTTCGTTCTTCCTCACACCGACTACATGGCAGGAATACTGGTTTTACCCCTGGCGGCTTGGCAAGAAGATGAAAGATGGTCGAGGGGACTTTAAAATTACGTGCCATTGCGCCGCGTCTGTTCCCATGGATCTTCTCTGCAATGCTTTGATGGCCTCAATATGCTTTCGGTCTTCTCCAAAATTGACACACTCACGGTATGCACCACCATTTGATAAGGCGCTCGCTTGCGCCTTATTGCGACGGCTGCGTTGTCCCCCAGACTGCTCGGACATTTTTGTTGAATGTCCCAGTCTGATGATCTTCGCCCACGTTACCCATCCCAGTACCTGTATGAGCGGGGTCGCTACCGCTCTTCCCTTGTACTCGGGAATAGTTACTGCACACTGACCTTTTGGAGGAGGGTGGCCTCCTCCACTTTATTTGACTGTTTGTTGTAGGTCGCATGCTCTTGCGCCGGAGGGAGGCGGGCGTACCCCCGACGCTGGAGCGCGCTTCTTCTTGTTAGTTTTTTGCTTTGTTTATTTTTTGTTTTATTTTTAGTCTATGATCTTTTTATCCTTGTTATTTGTTTTTATTGTATCCTAGTCGTAGGCTGTAGTGTGCACAGCGACTTATGCCCAAGTAGGTAGTCGCCAAATGAGCTCTTAAAAAAATAGAAAAAAAGTTCAGCAGACCTTGTTTATCAAACACAGCCTGCTCTTGCTAATCTGTGTGATAAAGTGAAGGAGGAAATGTCCCCAAATTTCCATAGTTGCATCAAAAGAGTTCCTACCTACCCGGAAAACCAGTTTGACCTCTTTCTCCTAGTAGTGCATTTTGTGTTCTGAAATGCCTTACCTCGAATGGTGAACTAGCTTTCAAATCTCTAATACACTGTGTGGAAGAACTGAATCTACCTGATGTTTTATCAGTTGATGGGCCCCATGATGAATTCTGAATTATAACTTCTCTTTTTCCAAACATGGACAGGATATGACAGTCATTGAGAAGTGGAACAAGATATTCGCCGAATGCAAGAATCTTAAGAGGGTGTTCTCTCCGATTTGTCAACGATGGGGTATGTGCAGGAACCGGTGCAGTGTAGAGCTAATCAAGTCAGAACTACAAATAAAGTGCAATTTCACATTATCCTGTTCTCAGTTCTTTCCATATGTTCAAACCAAACACCATTTCTTGAGAGCAGTTGGATCCAGTGCAATGTATGACAAATGAAAAATACTAACAACAATGGGAGAAATAATTTGAGAAAGATTATCGAAAGGTTTTTATCATATATATTTTATTTTTTTCAATTTACTCAATATATTATGGTAAGTAAATTTAGTCATAATATCCTTTAAAGCTGTAAAATATGCATAATTGCTATATTGTAATGCTTTGTCACATGTAATGAACAACTCTTTGTAACAAAATGTACAATGAGCACACCTTAAAACAAAAGAAAAGTCAATGAAGTAGGTCCTAGACAATCTGGATCCAGCTGAGAGGAACTTCGCGCTCTGTGTGCAACGTCACATAAGTTGTATGTGTCCTGTATATTGTTCAACTGCCTCTCCAATTTAGGTGTCGCTTATTTCAGTTTTCCAAATTTCGTCACCCTGTCACTACCGTATATTCTCTTTAAGTGTTTATTTATCTCCATATGTCGTAGGTCAGGTCATATTCATTGGTCCGAGAGGAGCGAGAAAGGTGCGAACAGATTAAGCCGCTATGTGTGTGGGTAATGACAAAAATACGTATGAGTGCGATTTTAACGTTGTCCTAAATATTTAATTATCTTGGAGGTTCTGGGATATCAAAACTAAATAAACAAAATAATCTACTACTATACAAACAATATATACAAATTAATAAAAGAGGTTTCATATAAGTGCCCAATCTGAATAGATATACACGGGAATCGTTTAAAGGGACGCTCGGATGCGGCTACGAATACCGAGAAACTAATCAACTGTCCACTGAACGGGAGACTTGAAGTGCGATTGAGTCGTTCACGAAGCCTAATTAGCGGTAGACTTGGTGATAGAAAGAGAGAGACTGAAATTGGGAAATACAATCACTAAGGTTAACCTCAAGAATATGGGTCGAGGGAGTATCTTGCCGAGTCTGGACCGGAGCCAAAATTCAGAACAATAGTCTCTTGTCGCTAGACTATCAATTAATCTGAATAGAAATCTTGCCTTGGGTCTCTTGGAGTGCGGGAGCTGATCGAGAGTTACGCGTTGCGTTCAAGTTAGGGTGATACTAAATTCCTAAGTCCAGCGTCTGATCATTTTTGCGGACTCGCCAGAAGCGGCTTTCCACGGGCGTTGGAAGGGGGAGGGAGGTGTCCAGTTTATCAGGTGGATCGCAGGAAGAAGTGAACCTTGGCTCGGTTCACACAGTCTTTGATGCTTCCGTTGCGACCTTTCGGCTCTCACGGCTTGTCCATCGCTGCCTCTTATAGCAGGAAACACTTCCATCGGGCACAGATTGAAGATTCTTTCGACCGCGTGATGCTCTTTATCTCTCTCTCTGAAACCATGCATTCTTCTTATCTGGAACTACATCTTCAGAACACTCTTAATACTAAACTCCTCTACACCCTTCTTCACACCATAAATATCCCTCATCGAGTCGTTTCTCACTTCCGCACACCAATCATCACTCTCAAATTGTTCTGTTGAGCTGCTCCCACAAGATACTATCCCTCACCTTCCATGCCATAGTGTGTCTCCTGCAGCTCTCGGCCACAATCTATAATTATAATAAAATCCCTTAGATTTTATCTGATCTTAATAGGTGTTTTGCTACCATTAGGTGCTAAACATTGTGGTTGTTATCTGTTTCACGTATGTACCACTATACTATACAATGCATATTATATACTTAAAGCTTGAACCAGGTTCCCACTTGGGCCAAATAGAAACACCGCTTCCGTTTTTACGAAGTTAAGCCACATCGGATGAGGTTAGTCGCCGGATGGAATCTTCTTCTAGTCGCCTTCTCGGTAGTTGCCAGAGGCTGAAAATACTCGTGATTCAGATTCCACTTTAAATCTGGTCATCACTCAGAAATAAAAGCCTCTTAAATGAGGGCAGACGGAAGACGAGCTTCTAGTAGGGAATCTTAATAGATCCAGTTTTTCGAATTGATGGAACGACTTTGAGTTCGTAATAATTTTCATATTCAAGTCTACAGTTGTAAGCTTTAGTCGCAGGGTATAGCCATAAGTTTCAGGCATGAGTTAGGATGGTAGGCTTATATCGTAGGGTACAGTCTAGGCAACACTTGTAAGCTCGGTCGTACGATTCATTCGTAGGCTAGATGGAGTAAGGCTTCAATATAAGCTTCTGCCGTAGGTACAGTCGTCAGCTTCAGTCATAGCATGCAGTCGTATGCTACAATCGTAAAATATAGTCGTAGGCTTCAGTTCGATGGTACAGTAGTATGCTACATTCGATAGTTCAGTCGTAGGCTTCAGTTGAAGATTTTACACTTGAGGTTCAGTCGCAAGATACAGCCGTAGGCTTTATGATTGGGCTAAAGCCATAGGTTACAGAGGTAGGCATATGCTGTAGGCTTTATTCGTAGGTTACAGGCGTCAGCTTCAGTTGGAGTATTAAGTTATAGGTTACAGTCATAGGATTTACTAGTAAGCCATAATCGTAGGATTACTTAGAGACGACAGTCGTACGATTCATTCGTAGCTTCTATGGTAGTCTTCTGTCGTGGTCACAATTTTAAGCTTTAGTCATAGGATGCAGTCGTATACTACCTTAGTATGTTTCAGTCCGTAGGCTGCAGTCGTATGCTACCTTCGTATGTTTCATTCCGTAGGATGCAGTCGTATGCTACCTTAGTATGTTTCAGTCTGTAGGATGCAGTCGTATGCTTCCTTCGTATGTTTCAGTCCGTAGGCTGCAGTCGTATGCTACCTTCGTATGTTTCAGTCGGTAGGATGCAGTCGTATTCTACCTTAGTATGTTTTAGCTCGTAGGATGCAGTCGTATGCTACCTTCGTATGTTTCAGTCCGTAGGATGCAGTCGTATGCTACCTTAGTATGTTTCAGTCCTTAGGATGCAGTCGTATGCTACCTTCGTATGTTTCAGTCCGTAGGCTGTAGTCGTATTCTTCAGTTTTACGGCACGGTCGTAGGCTTTACCCCCTAGGCTACAATCGTATGCCGTCCGATCGTAGCTTAGCCTGCCTCTACTTCTTCCGCACACTCCTACCGCGTCTTCTATACCAAGATTGTTTCACCTGGATCTTCCTTGCATTCACCCTTTTTACTCTGTCATTTTTCTACCCTTTCGTTGGCTCCATTTTCTACTGCCCAGGGTATGGTAATGAAAGGTCATCATCCACCCTACTCGTTAGTGGACTCGCCTATCTCTACCTCTCCTTATTACATACTCACCTACTCCTTCCAAACTCGCTCTTTTCTGTCCACAGAGGCTCTGGTTGTCCCCCACACTTCCATGCTCTTGAGCCTAAGTCGAGTAGCTGAGAGGGCGAAAGCCCGCTGACAAGGGCAAATATTAGGGCCCTCAACTCTGCTTACCTTCTTCCAGTACACATATGTATACGGTGGCGCCATCTGCACCGTCCTCTATGGTGAAAACTAAAGGAGAATTTGGTTTGAATGACGGGTCGGGTTGCCAAAGCCAATTGACGCTCGACCTAGTCCAAACTGATGTAAATGATCACAGTCTAGAATTTCCGATCGTAAGGAGATTTTTCTCTTAACCTCACAAGTAATTGGGAGGACATAGTGTCTAGTACCTATGTGCTCTTTTGTCTCTTTCTCTAATAATATGGTTACAATAGAAGACAATAGTGGGAAAGCACATGGATATCCGCCTTCATGCGCGGCCTTGTCATCCCTAGGTTTATACGGGAACGAGGAAAATCAAGGCACCCGTTTGAGTGCTGGATTTGCTCCTATCTCACCATCGTCATCTTTAGAGCCTCTTTTAGGTAGCTTTACCTCTGAATACGAGGTGTCACACCCCCAGTAGGATCTCAGGGCCACCCCCAAACTACATTTACCGGAGAGGAGGCTTATTCTTCTCCTATGCCTACGGGCGCAGTGAATTACTTCCCACACCCTTCTTCGGAGGCACCTTATGATTACTCCATCTACCTACCAGCGGAAGTCCCTCATTTCTTAACACAGTGGATTACCAACATATCAGGCAGGCTGCCCAAAATTCATCTGATATGGTTAACTACATAGGATTGAAAGGGAGATCAGGGCGCGTCGTTTCTCGCCCCATACCGTCCTGTAGTCCTGCATTTCCAGCCAGCAGGAGAAAAGGAAACACTACAAGACGTATTCCTCGATTGGGATCCGGGGTGCCTCTAGAGGTGGGGAATGCCACATAGAGGCCCCTAAGATGGGCATAGTCCCTTAAGTCGTCTAACCCCAGACAGCAGAATCTTCCATGGGGTCGAACCCGGGCTAGTTGCCAAACACCGAACGTTTTTCTACTCATGTGCAAGCTTCTTTTCAGACGCCTCATACCCCCAAGCATTTACAGGGAGTGAAGGAAGCTCCTCCCTCGACTGGTGCCCCTTGACATCCAAGCCCTCTTTCATCTCGAAGAAGTATCTTGCTGAGACCGGTCTACCCCCCTTAGGGGGCCTTCCGCGGGTGGAGAGAAGCAAGTTCCCTCCACGCCCTCCTCTCCTAAAAGAAAAATAATAGGATTCATCCTCAGGAACTTTTGGGAAAGGACGCATCCGCAGCCGTTTTGGCAAGCAACCAGATTTAGCGTTTGAGAAGAAATAGGGAGGGGCTTCGAGACTCATCTTTACATTCAAGGTCGTGTTCAACCGTGACAGGCGTGCAAGTTTTTATCTGAACCTCGTGAAGACATTCGTGCTTCTACCAGGAAGGTCCTAGTACTGCCACCGCTTCAGCCCTACAAATCTCTAGTGTAGACATGCAAAGTCGGGTTTACCCGAAGTTTGTGTAAGTTGCTCCAAGGCTGTACATGATACGTCCTATCGTGCATGGCAAAGTGTGTCAAATACGGATAGCCGCACCCAGCTTCTTCGACTAGAAGGAAATCCTGGCCGTTCTGAATACTGATCGTATCTCATTTCACGAGGCTAAGTACTTGCGCTTCCCAGCGCTTCCTGGGGCGCCTTATGACTCAATTTTAAAATAGTCACTTTGTGAACCTGGCTCCCTCCATGCTTACGAGCACGGTCGATTCTGAGCCCATCAGGAGCCATTCTGAGGGTTATACTCACTCCCATGGAGCTCTCCTGGTAGAACTGGCAACACAAAAGGTTCACACACAGCTTTGGCTAAAATAAACCCCCCCTCCATCCCCCACTTCACCGTTTCTCGTAAGGCGAAAGGGCCGCGCGCTTTCACTGAGTTGATAGCCTGCCTCGCAGGAAACAAAACCCCTGAAATTGGTCCTAATCCCATATTACAGGCTTCTCTAAACCTGCTTCCAGAAAGAATGATAACACAAAAATTATTTTTTTTATTTTAAGAGCCCATTTTACGACTGCAACACCAAAGGAGCTTCAGCTCCTACGCTCTAATCAAAAATAGACTGATTTCCTTGGAGACTATGAATCGTCCAAAGGGGGATCTCCTCCTCCGAACCCATTTTGCTCGCCAAATCTTTCGAGGTGGATGGAGGAATAGAATCGCATAGCGAGCCCAACTTCTTCACCTAAGACTTTAAAAGTGACTGCGCGTTCAGAGCCTTATTAGGATAATGTAGCTTTAAACTATGCCTCGGAGAAGTGTACAGCCATTCCCATGAGGGTCTTTTATTCGAAGATTGCCACTGCAAAACCTCCGAGCAAGACATGGAGGGAAAAGTCTTCCAATGGAATTGCTCCTGACTCCGGGCCAACTGACAGTTGCTGCGAGGCTCGTCTCCTCTCGTTTCCCATTATCTATCTTTTTGGGGGAGAGCAGGCAGGATGTGTGCCTCATGTGTATCCTCCTGGGGTACAAGGGCTTTAAGACCACGCGACCAGTGTAGATGGCCAGGTGGGAGGATACGCGTTTTACACCGGGCATGATATCTCCGTTTTTCTATTTGTGTTAAATACATACTTAAGAACCGCGACCGTCAACCGACTTCGACCTGGGGATTTTCCACCGAATTATGGCACGGTTAGGGGGGCCCTTTTTACTGCTTGGAGATTTGAAAGGTAGACACCCCCACTGGGGAGACTACTAGATCAATCCTGGGATACAGGTCCTTGCTGACTTCACCAATCAACTGTTGATGAGCTTACGCATCACTGCCCGAGAACCCTTCATTTTCCTCTATTGATCTATCCCTATGATTTCCTGATGCACAGCTTGATTTTGGCTTGGAGGTCGCACATGACATTTTTGGTAGTGATCCCTTTCCCATTCAAATATCATTTTATGGACCACTACTGCGTGAGAGATCTCTCCGTGGTACTTGACGCAGCGCTGTTGTTTGCTTTCATGAAATGACTGATTTTTCTGTCATAGTCTAGGAGTTTTGGGGGTTGGATGATGCGGTTGCGTTCTTGTCCGGGAACCTCACCGCCGTGGGTCTAACTACCTTTTCTAGAACTTCTGGTCGTTTTGCACGCCAACCCCTTCCGTGGTGGTTAGCCGAGTTTGAGTCGGCCCTAAAACAAAAGCGTTATTCCTAGATGCCCTATATGTGACTGTCAAACGAGTTCACTGGCGGTGAATTTTGTTGAGCTAGGGCTAGGCTCCCTTATGTTTTGAAGCACGTCTGCCGTTATTTCTCGGGGGCATACGTGTCTTCAATTAACAGGAAAACCTCTATTGCAAAGGTGAATCAAAAGGATTCCGGACAAGTTTTTGCAGGAACCTACTCCCGTTTTCCAGGATAACAGGGCGCAATCTCGGACCCCGCGTCAGTGGCGTAGTCTTTCGTAACCGCTTTCTCCACATTCTTTATCAGAGATGCTACCCTCCAGCATTCAATGGAGGTGGTGATGTCGCTGAAGGCCCTGACAAGACTTTACCTCCAGAAGCGGAGAATCTAAACGACAGGTTTTCATTGAGTGAGTTGCGTTCCGCTCTCACTTCATGGTCTGCCCGATATCCCGTATATCATGATCAATACCTAGGTGAGCGAGGCATGTCTTTTCTATTAGATTTGTTCAACAGATGGTATCCTTCCAGTCTCAAGGCAAATGACCACTGTGCTCGCTTTTCATAAAAAGAGGAGATATCACTCTTACCTGGTGGTTTACGACCAATTTCTGTAATCTTCTGCTTGTGTAAGTAGATGGAGAATATGGTAATTGCTAGATTAGCCTGTTTTACGCTCAGTGCGGGTTCCGCAAATTCCACTCCACGTCGGATGCCCTGCTACAACTTGAAAATGCTGTTATCAAGGACTTATTTCTTAAGCAGCACAAAGCCACGGTGTTTTTCGATTTGAAGAAGGCTTATAATACCAAATGGCGATTCGGTATCATAGAAACTCTCCACACAATGAAGGCGAGGGAAAATCTCCCAATCTATTTCTACAAGATCGTCGATTTTGCGTAAAGGTGGTGGGAGCCCTTTCCGGCTTAATGGAGCAGCAGGAAGCGGGCGTCCCTGAGCATCAACTTCTGGGCTACCGAAAGATGTTCTCGCTACGCTCAACGTGGATGACCTTTCGATCTCTTTTGGTTCGGCCCAGATGAAAACTCTGGAGCGTCTATTCCAATAAGCATTGAGCTGCAATTCTTGCTATTCGGTAAAAACACCGATTTCGATTTTCTTTGGCCAATACTAAGGTTATGAACTTCTACCCAGACCAGGACCCGGACTTGTTACTAAGCCGTGTTAGCCTAGAATTGGTGGATTCGCACCATTGCCTCGGTCTTGTTTTCGACAGACACATCAACCTAACTAGGAGGCTGATATTCGACTGATTATGATCTCTTATGTCTGTGCCATGGCCATTCTTCGTTCCGTGACGTTTATCACTTAGGGGTTCTGATAGAGCTGTTGCCTTTTTTGACCGATCCTTTGTTCTTTCGAATTTTGACTACGGATCCGAGTTATAGGCATCCGCAAGTGAATGTGTATTTCGAAAGGTGGATGTGATCCACCACAAGGGTTTCCACCTGGCGACCGGGGCCTTCTGCACGTCCTCCATTGAGATCATACTTTAAATTCCAGAAATATACCACTTGCTTTGCGATGCACACTGTACTGCGTATTATGCGCTTGTAAGCGCTGGCGCGAGTCATCCCTCAGTCGTCGCCAACGATTTTCACTGCATTCTCTGCGATCTCGACGGTTTATATGCCGCCGAGAGACGTCACTCATACCCTAAACCCTTTTTGGGTTTACAGTTAGGAAACTTTTTTTCGAAGCTTTTAGGTCCTCAGGGGGTGGTGAGGGCTTTAATTCGAAATAAATCGAAATTCATGAACGGAAACAACCCAAACATGAGTTAAACCTTTGGGCCGAGCCATCTGCCTCACAATCCGGATATGACCATATCGAATAAGACACTCTTCTCCCAACCATCAAACGCTGAATTGAGGGTAACGAGGAAGGTAGAAAGGAGAAACCCTGAATACCAGCAGCGGATACATTCATAAAATGTAACCAAGTAAAAAAAAATATACGATATAATCTATACACGTGAATACACGCAAATATACAAAGCAAAAAAGTTAATAGAGAAACGGTATGAACGACACTGAATAACAGAGAATTCTATACGACTATACAGTAGGGAGAAACAGTATTCGTACACATTTAAAATAAATTTTAATAAACTACCAACCAATCAAACTTCATGAAATTTACACAATAGATGTATATTAATGTAAAGTTAAGTTATCTGAGCAAAGAAAGTCATGAAACAGAATTGTTATTCAGTAAACTTGAAATTAATGAAAACGGGGATGGGGGGAAGTATTTGTACAAATCGATATTAGGTGGTTAATACTTAGTTGCGTAATTTGTGTTGGTTTTCACCGCCATCAATCGTTTCCTGTAATTCTTCATTAGTGTGTTACAACATTCCTTTGGTATTTCTTGTTTGCAAATTACTTGCAATCATTTTATGTTTTTGAGACCTCTCAATTAATCTTACTCTTCATTCCTTGCCACAAGTTCTCTATTGGGTTCAAATCTGGCGACTGACGAGGCCACTAGAGAACGGTTACATTATTTTTACGGAATCATTCGCGAGTAGCTTTCGCAGTCTGTTTCGGATCATTATCTTATTGAAGGATCCATCCCTCTCCAATTCCAAGCTTCTCTACAGAAACGAACAGACGTTTTCTAAAATATTTCTGTAGATTGCCGAATTCAGGGTCACATCTATGATGTGGATATTGTCGGTACCCTTAGATGAGAAACGCCCCCCCCCCCCATGATGCTACCTCCTCCAAACTTCACGGTAGGGACGGTGCTATTAGGGTCGTATGTACTGCCGTCTTTTCTCGGGAGAGGACGGCCATCGTTACGGCGAAATAATTCTATTTTTGTCTCGTCTGACTACAGGACATTATCCTAGAACTCTGCAGGTTTCTCCAAATGCTTGCGTGCGAACTTTAACCTTGCAGCTCTGTCTCTCTTCAGTAGCATATGTGTCTTCCTTGACTTACGAGACGTACAATAATGACGGATCAGTTCATTACTGATGGTTCGCTTTGTGACCGATGTTCTTGCCACTAGGTCATCTTGAATTTCCTTACGGGTCATCATAGAGGCATCTCTACCCTTCCTGAGAATTACACGAGAAGCTGAACGTTAAAGGTTGTCGATGGTTTCCACCTTTTCCACTTTAGAATGACAGATAATGGTGCTGAAAGTATTTTCAGTTGCTCGGATATCTTCAGGTAGCTCAACCCATAAGTATTGAGCTTCAGGATCTCCTTTCTTCTGGTCATTGGAGAGTGTTTTATTCTTCGCCATGATGATGTCTTTACTGCGGGAAGTTGACTGCTGAATGGCATTCCAATCTTTGGTGAACTCTTGTTGACTGCTGTACACATTATTAGAACCCTCTATAAGCTTCTTTGCACCCTCACAGCTAATAATATGTTTCTCAGGTGCTTTTAAAAAATAATTTCGTTAGGTTTATGTTCCTGTACGAATACATTTTTCACCTGTTTTCATTAATTTCAAGTTTACTGAATATCAATTCCACTTCGTGCCTTTTTGTGCACAGCATTTTTAAATTTACATTAATATACATGTATTATGTAAATTTTATGAAGTTTTATGGGTTGGAAGTCTATTAAAATTGAATTTTGAACGTGTAAGATTACTTGTTTCTCCCCACTGTAACTCTAGAGAATAGTTGGTTCTCGGGAGAACTTCAAACTAAGAACATAAAAGAACAGAACGTAAACAGAATAATCGGTTCTCTCGATATCTGTGAGAATGATGAAAGAAAATAGAGAAATCAAGTTGACATGAAAGTAATGTCGGAT
The DNA here is from genome assembly GCA_963969495.1 of Ceratothoa steindachneri. Classification (NCBI taxonomy): domain Eukaryota; kingdom Metazoa; phylum Arthropoda; class Malacostraca; order Isopoda; family Cymothoidae; genus Ceratothoa; species Ceratothoa steindachneri. The sequence goes on from OZ018337.1 coordinate 30,514,058, forward strand.
TTTAAGGTACACATACGTATATTAAATATGAAACAATTTTTGACTAGGGAAATATTTAATCATAAACATAACCTACATTGCTTTCTTAAACCTGATTCCATCTGTCAACAAGGTTATAAATACCACGTTTGTAAAATTATTTGGATTTTGAAGCAAACGATGAATACAACTCGTTTTCATCCTTTTCTCCTGATTTCAAGCTAAGATCATCAAATGGTTCCGTAATTCCCTAAATAAGTAATAAACAGAAGGAGGAAGAGCAGGGGAATATGGAGGATGAAGCAATATTTCCCACCCAAGCTCCTCCAAGAGAGATATTTGATCTTTCGAGCTGTGTGAGGGGGGCATTATCGTGATCGAGGACAACACCCCTTCTTTGGTCCAAGGCGGCTTTCAAACGAAGAATTTTATTACAGTAGAGATAAACATTAATTGTTTGATTCTTGTCTAACAGTTCGCTATGGACAACTCCTCCAATATCCAACCATGCACTCAACATGATCTTTTCGGGATGGAGTCCTCCTTTCGGTTGCTGAGAAATTCTACTTCCTCCACTGACCCGCAAACGGTGGCATTTATCGTTATGATGAAGGATTCACCTCTCATCACGTGTAACAAAGCTACCCAAAATTGATGCCTGAAGGTGATGTCAAAACAATTAGTCACAGCAAGCAGAAGGCTGTTTCAGATTCATGGGACCCATTTTCCAATCCCTGGAACCTTTCAATTACTTTACAGTTGACTTAGGACAGTCGTATGGGTTATGCTAAATTGCCCTGCGAGTTTCTCAGAAGTTTTAGTAGGATTTGCTATGACAAAAGCTTCCCATTCTCCTGAATAAAGTATTTTTGGACGACTTTCTTTTGGTTCCTCCTTTAGACTCAAATTTCCACTTCGGAAACGGGAAAACCACCAACTGCAACTACTTTCATTTATTGCATCCCCATAAGTGCTCTAAATGAATTTTGCTGATGTACTTGCTTCGACAGCTTTATGAAACTCATAGAGTAAAACATGTCTAATATGATTTTTAGATGGTAGGACAGAGGTGAACACCGAGGAACATTATAAACAATAATTTTTAAAATCAGAAAGAAAAAGGTATAGAATACTCATTGTAGCATTCCTAAATTACTTTCTTTCCAACCTGATACAAATTAAGAGGAATAGTAAGAGATATAAGTCACTAAACAAACCGTGATTCGGATTACGCTATAATCATTAGGTCCCTAGCTAAAAAGAAAAGATCGATATTAGTAAAAGAAGACAGAAAAATCTTTTTCTTTTATATCACCTTGAGATAGACCAAATGTGGTCAACAAGATTTCTCAAAATTTTGTTCTCTTTTCACCAACTTCTCCTATCATTATCCTCTTTCTGTACCTGACTCTCTATTGAACAGGGTCTGTTTGAGACCAGTTGGCCCGGCCCCTTACAAAGACAGGGGAGCTAATGGGAGAGAATGGATGGATTCGTTCTCCTTTTCTCCATTCTACGGTTGCCAAAGAAAACGCTCTTTTAAAAAAGGAGCAGATTTTCCTTCATCCTGAGGGAAGGAAGAAGGGGTGTCGAGATGCTCTCTTTGTTTAAAAAAATTCCCTGAGCGCAAAACAAGGAAATTTACTTAATCACAGGAGATTAGAGAGAAAAGGGGCTAGGAGGTCTGAGCTAAAAGGTAAACGCTTAGAAGAAAAACAGAAAAGAGATCGTGAAAATAAACTAAGTTTCCTCGTGATTTACCAGAAGAGAGCCACATACCAGCTGAAGCTCCTCCCTCTCTCATTTCAAAAGTGGGAAACGAAAAAGGTCAACTATTGTTTACATAGATAAAATGAGGCTGATAATGCTTAAGAGAAGATACACCCAAAGTGAACCTATACTGATGGATAAGAACTTGAGACAAACCCTCCAGACTAAAGAACATATCACGGAATATGTCTTCAAAACGAAAGTGATAATAACGAATCAAGGAAAGAGAACTTAATACGAGCGGGAGTACCTCAAGTCCACAAAAACCGAGCGATTTTGAAATGACGATGAAAAGTCGTCTCAGAACGGTATAACCAAATAAGAAAACAGAATGAGGAAGCCAACACTGCTACCGAGTTCGACCTCAGAACGAGGAAACCCCAGATAAGGAAAAGTGAACAATAAGACCAGAAAAAATGAGGCCGGGAATAAGATGGAAAAATAATAATACAGAATAATACATACCAATACGCACAATAAACTAATGCAAAACAGAAAGGAATGAATGAAAATTAGATGGAAGTTTAGTTAAATAAATTAATTGGCTCTGCCGAGATGTAACTAAATGACATCCCAAGGAAAATGATAACGCAGAAATCACTTACCTTTTGACTTCTCTAATCTCTCCTCTCTGTGAAATGGGAGGAACCCAGATACGTCACCACATTCCCCGGGCAGGTCCGCAGGTGCCTTAATGAGGTGTTGGTGTGTTTTGTGGTTGTGAGAGGTTTGGGCCTTCAAGTTGGCGCTTAACCTCGTTGGAGTCTAGGTACATCGGATGCAGATGGTGTTAGGTGGAGGGAGGCAAGGTTTATTCTATGCTTGCATTTTGGCAGAATAGTTGAGTGGCCTAATCTACGGGACGTTGCACGGATACCTGCCGGTGGATGTGATTTAGTAGGTTGTGTGGAGGGAGGTTAAAGGTCATTATAGTGAGGTCGGTAGTAGTGTCTGGGGATATTTTCTTAAGCGGTGTTATTTGTTAGGTGCTGTGAGGAAGGGTTGTGATCTTGTCATCTTCAGATGTACTTCAATTGGTAGTTTTTTTGTTTTGGTGTGTGTGTGTGTCCTACCTATGCATGTTGCGATGATTTTGAGTGGGTTTTATTGTACGCTTTGGAGCTTGTCTGTGTCATTTTTGGATAGCGTTGGATTCAAAGCTGGTAGTGCATAATTATTGATGGAAGTATTGATGAATTGTCTGTATAGTGTAATTAGTATCTATTGCTGTCCAAAAGTGTTTGGTAATGATTTAGAGAGTTTTGTACCTTGGTAAATTTATTACATTAGTTGTGTGGAGCAAAAAGGTCATGTGTGTGTGTCAAGTGTGATTCTCAGAAGACTGAGAGTTTTTACATTCAGTCTGATTTTGGGGGTGGGGGGTGATTCGGGAATTTCTGGTGTGTGAAGAGTTTTATTGAAGATTTTGAGGTATTGGTTGTCATAGGGGTTGGTGTGAAACAATGTTCCCGTGTGTTTATATTGTTGGAGTGTTCAGGTTATATTTTGACATTGGAATGTTTTGGTGCTATTGAGATGTGATTAGCATATTTAGGTATTTTTTTAGATAATTGTGGATTGTGGTTGCGGAATAACATGAGTGAATAAGCTGAAAAGTAGGAGGCGAGAATTGTAGCTTGTAGAACGCCGTTGTGAAGTGGTAGAGTGCGCTTATTTGTGTTTATGTAACATTTGTCCTTGTCTGACATTTACTTCGTTGTTCGTGAAATTGGTTTTAACGATTTTCGGGGTAGGCAAAATGAAGAGGAATAAAAAGCAACATAAAATAACGTGGTTGAGATCCTATGTTAATTGGTAGCTCCCTGAGTAGAATTAAGCACCAATAATAGCTAAAGGAGGCCAGAGATTTGTTTTGCTTTTTTATATATCGCCCTGATTAACATCTATTTTATTTGGTTCTATTTTCCCATAAATTCTCATATCTCTCCCCCATCCCCTCTTCCTCCTCCCCTCTCCCGACTATAGGAGACCCATTGGTCTCCTATGGCGACGAAAGGGTCTTCAGAGGTGAAGATCCTATCTTAAAATGAAATAAATTCACTCATTTTTCCTTCATCTCACTTTCAAGTCATTTGCGAAAGAAATATACAGATGCTACTTATAGAAAATACAGAATGTTTACTCAATAATAGAAAAAAAATATATAAAATCAATAAATATAAGAACTAGAATTAATTAATATGTAAATTAAAACGAATTCTCACCGAAATGATAATTAAGCGTCAAAAAATAGACAATAAAGATGAATGAAGAACATTAAAAGATTAAAAAAACGGTTAAAATTATTGGTAAAATGAGAAGAAAACATCGAATTAAAATTAATATTTTCAAGAGCTAAAAAAAAATATAGAAATCAGAGTAGTACAACTTTAGTTTTGATTTTGAAAAAGTAACCTGCTTTGAGATGCTGATATACAAGAATGGAACATGAGAAAATTAGAGGAGTGAGCAAGAATTTTAAGATTCTTTTGGTCAATTGGCTGAGAGTTTAGGAGGAATCAGAGTTCAGTGTAGTTATAGTTTAAAAATTAGTTAATTAAGAAAAACTTAGTGAGTCAAGACGAGGACTAAAACATAAACTTCATAAATTTCTACTCCATCTACTTTTAATTTGAAACGACATTTTAACGTGTTAAAAAAATACTTTCTATTTTAAATACCATTTTGGTATATTCGCATATTAGAAAAAAGGAGCTTTAATATTACGCACAGTGCTCTTGATTAGTTAAAGATGCATTGTGTACACGTTTATAGGTAACCAATCTCAATCTAATAAAATAAACCTATTGTTTTGTGACCACCAAAAACATTTAAAATTTATCTTGTCAAATTATTGCCTTAATAACTCTCACAATCCATTTTCAAGGCTTTATTTGAGGAATCTATTTTCAGAGAAAACGAATAATTTATTATTTTGATAAGCAATTCTATAAGACTGTCTCAAGATACAAATATTTGTTTTAAACTCGAATGACATCAAAATGATGACGTAGATCATTTTTTGTTCCTTATGACTTAAATTTGTATTGATTGTATTAGGAAGGAAAAGGAAAACCTACTGTTAAATAATAACAAGTCTTAAGAGAACGGCATATCAAAGAACATTTAAGTGAACGTTCCTTTTTTCCCTATTAAACTATCTGAAAAAGTAGGGATTTAATTTTTCCTGACTCCATAAAGGGGCTATGGGATATCAATGAACATTTAAGTGAGCTTTCCTTTTTTCCCACTAAATTATCTGAAAAAGTAGGGATTTAATTTGTCCTGACTCCATAGAGGGGCTATGGGATATCAATGAACATTTAAGTGAGCTTTCCTTTTTTCCCACTAAATTATCCGAAAAAGTAGGGATTTAATTTTTTCTGACTCCATAGAGGGGCCATGGGATATCAATGAACATTTGAGTGAGCTTTCCTTTTTTCCCATTAAACTATCTGAAAAAGTAGGGATTTATTTTTTTCTGACTCCATACAGGGGTCATATGGGTACCAAGGGAATTAAGAAATTTGACACTGTGGAGTTCAAAAACTGCAATCAAGTGACTATAAACGTGTACAATAAATTGGGAAAAAGTCAGTTGATAAAGTATCGAAAATTGTATACAAAACTGTCCTTTGTTTGCCGACAAAGGACCAGCAGAGAAGCTATTAGGCTGCTATTGATAAATATAGAACACCTTAATTTGTTAGGTGAGCTGATATATATTTTAGATGGGTGCTTATCATCAAGTAAGGAAATGTCGATGACCCCCTTCTTCAAAAATAAAAAAAGGGGGTTGCTTTTAAGATAAGAAAAATTGGAAAACTAACAATAACCGCATAGCTAACAGTTTTATGTTCATGGGGTTAGAATTAAGTTTACCACATATGGTGTCAGACATCTACTATGGTTCAGCAGATTGAAGTAGAACAAAGAAAAAGAAGTTTACAAGATAATGCCTTGCAATATTTACCTCGTCCTTAGGTTGTGTATCATTGCATCTTTATCTTTTTTTTTGGTAGTTTATCTTCATATGAGGAAAATTAAGAGATTTTCTGTGATTGTAATAGTGATGGGACGAATACTCATTATCGGTATCGAATATCGGTAGTACCGGCTGTTTTAGATGGTATCGGAACTCATATCGGTATCGGGACTTTTATTTCTAATTTCCGATATCAAAATCCGATACTTGCCCATTAATTCCCAACACACTGTATGCAATCATTTTACAACATATATTCACACAAAATTTAACATTTCATAACCCTTTCAACCCCTTAGTTTTTTTCAGGGAACCAAAAGGAACAAGCACAGGCCAAACTACTACTTTACCCATACGTGAAAATTTACGTAATTGCAATCAATCAAATGACTGCAGTTAGTTTGATATAAATAATATAATTTTATTTAAATGTTTAACTCAATATTCGTAAATTTTGATAATTTTATCCCGTTCAAAAATAGTTTGAAAATAGCGTACACGTTCCCTCATAAATGAGGGAAATGTTTACATTATTTTTATCTCCATTATTATACGGTAAATTTTGAACAGAAGATTAGAATTTCTAAAGAGTCACTTCCGTCACAATGAAAATTATTATTACACAAAAAATACATGCAATTAGCTTGAAATCAAAGCCATTCCATATATTTATATTGCCTGTACATATGCTACCAAACCAATTAATTTCTATTATTGTTCCATCGTTTTTTCTGACAAATTTTATTTCGTTTAAAACAGCTGAAAATTAAGCTTTAAATAGACTCTTTAATCTTTATGTACAACTTTTATCGAAACATTTTATTTGTTTTATATTCTTTCGATATTCGTATTCAATTTTCACCCATTGCAGAATTAATATGAACAGTTACATGAAATTTATGGTAGTGTTAGAGAGTAACCATATCGAACATGTTCAAACAGCGTTCATTCAAACGAACAAACAGGAAACATATGACTCAAGATTCGTTATTGTATTACTATTATTTCAATCTATAAACAATTGCGTAGAAATTTATTTTTAATGCAAAATTATTTAGAATATTTGGTTTGAAGTACGAGTAATATTCCAGTTTACACCTACAGGATTAAATGAAACTTTGGTGATAACTAGTTTATTGTATTTAAAATATTATATCAAAACATGAGTCTAGAATTTTCTTCTTGATTCTAGAGCACGTGTTCGAGATGACCTCCATTTAGCTCTGTGCATTTCTTGAGGGGCAATCACAAAGTTGTCCATGACCTCCTTACAAACCGACCGACTAATGGCTCTGATCTCCTCCCTGATATCTTCCTTGAGTTCCGTGATGGTTCTTTCTCCCTGCGTACACTCTGTCTTTAAGGTAGCCCCAGAGAAAGAAATCGGGGGGATAAGGTCTGGGCTGTGAGGTGCCCACTCAAAATCAGTCTTGAAACTGATCACACGGCCACCAAAGTTCTTTTTCAGTTAGAACTTTCCCATAAGCAACGGGAACAGGGTCTGAAGCTCCCTCTTAAAGGTTTTGATGACTTCAACATACCCCTCCTTGGTGACTGTGACTGTCGCGCCAGATTTCTCGAAGAAGAATGGTCGGATGATGCCTCTGGTTGAGACTGAAGTCCATACTGTGCACTTAGGGAAGTGTAGGGGCTTGATGTCTACTTCATTTGGTCTGGAAATCCCCCAAAATACATTTGTCTTTGAGTTTACCTTTCCTTCAAGATGGAAGTGAGCTTTATCTGAGGTCCAAAGCAGGGTAAGGAAATTTGGGGTCTCCTGAATCTTCTCTAGTATCTTGACTGCCATACCCTTTCTCTGCTCCTTGTCTGAGGCTGTAAGGGTCTGTGTCGTCTGTATTTTCTATGGGCAGGCCTTTACATCCATTACTAGCGCTCTCACGGGATATACCGAGGGACTGACTTCGCTTGCGCACGGAGCGTTTTGGACTTTGCTGAACGGACTCTCTCACGCTCCTTTGGTAATACCTAGTTTATTGTATTTAAAATATTATATCAAAACATGAGTCTAGAATTTTCTTCTTGATTCTAGAGCACGTGTTCGAGATGACCTCCATTTAGCTCTGTGCATTTCTTGAGGGGCAATCACAAAGTTGTCCATGACCTCCTTACAAACCGACCGACTAATGGCTCTGATCTCCTCCCTGATATCTTCCTTGAGTTCCGTGATGGTTCTTTCTCCCTGCGTACACTCTGTCTTTAAGGTAGCCCCAGAGAAAGAAATCGGGGGGATAAGGTCTGGGCTGTGAGGTGCCCACTCAAAATCAGTCTTGAAACTGATCACACGGCCACCAAAGTTCTTTTTCAGTTAGAACTTTCCCATAAGCAACGGGAACAGGGTCTGAAGCTCCCTCTTAAAGGTTTTGATGACTTCAACATACCCCTCCTTGGTGACTGTGACTGTCGCGCCAGATTTCTCGAAGAAGAATGGTCGGATGATGCCTCTGGTTGAGACTGAAGTCCATACTGTGCACTTAGGGAAGTGTAGGGGCTTGATGTCTACTTTATTTGGTCTGGAAATCCCCCAAAATACATTTGTCTTTGAGTTTACCTTTCCTTCAAGATGGAAGTGAGCTTTATCTGAGGTCCAAAGGAGGTTAAGGAAATTTGGGGTCTCCTGAATCTTCTCTAGTATCTTGACTGCCATACCCTTTCTCTGCTCCTTGTCTGAGGCTGTAAGGGTCTGTGTCGTCTTTATTTTCTATGGGCAGGCCTTTACATCCATTACTAGCGCTCTCACGGGATATACCGAGGGACTGACTTCGCTTGCGCACGGAGCGTTTTGGACTTTGCTGAACGGACTCTCTCACGCTCCTGAATGGCTTGGACGGTTGTCACTGGCTGCAATGAGCTTCTCCACTGTCCCATAGTTCTCAAAGTGGTCCACTCAATCTTGAATTCTGCTCTTGGATGGGGCTTTTTCACATTTGAACTGATGCACGAAAGTGTCCTGCACTTTCTTGAACGATACTGTCTTGTAGTAATAATGTTTGACTCAGTATATTCTTTGCTAGAGCTCCCATTGAGATCTAGTTGTGTTCACAGGCGTTGCTCTGTCATTTCCTGCATATTAAGGGTGATTATTGAATGAATGGAGTATATATCACACAAAGTGTTTGCAGGCCCGTTTTTCGGGGGGTCACCCTTGTTTTTATTTGGTTGTTAAAGGAATTAGTTTTATAATTAGATGCCCAAGTATTCTATTTTGTAATAGCTTGAAGAATTAAACAAAGCCCCATTGTTCAGTAGTATTATTCTTCAAACAAATAAATAGAAACCTATATAAGTATTTACTAATACACAAACACGTTCGTATATTATATATAAATATATATATATAAGTACTTGGTATTCGTACCATGTACTCGTATCGGAATCGTGAGTATACAGTCGTATCGTACTCGATATCGGTACTCGCTTGAAAATCTGGTATTGTCGCATCACTATATTTTAAGTTAGGTGACTATAAAGGGATCTCTTAAAATGCATTTTTTGGGATCCATTAGAGCGGTTCCCTGAAAAGTCACCTACCTGGAGAGGAATAACACAAGGCCCCAGGGCAAGATCCAGTGTCTTTTATTAATTTTTTATATCTACAACCGCACCATTTGTCTCGAGATTTCTCGAAAATTTGCTGTGGTTACTTATCTTTAAGTAATCCGATTAGTTTATGGAAAGTAAAAAGGAATGGTAAATAACTAGCCCTAAATTCTTTTTTCCATCAAACGATAAAATCTACGAAATAAATTTGAAAAGCTAAAACCCTTTAAAATAAATGAAAGCTCTCATCCAAATGCAGTCGTAAATAGCGATCGAACAACGTAATCGATAGTAATTAGGATCTCGGTTGCCAATTTCTTTTCCCGATAGCTTCAACGAGTCAATACTAGGGCAATTTATATATCAAAGTATTAAGCGAAGTGTGACCGTTACTTTGTATTAGATTATCAAGAAATGAATGATATAAGAGCTAAAGTTGATAATCCAAAATTTCTGAAAACTTCCACAGAAAAATATCAAAAACTTTTCGACTTTATTTACCTCTCCTTGTCATTGGAGTAAATTGGAGATTCTGTATAAATTTCACAAAATAGAGTAAATTGAGGCACTTATGTAAATTGGCTAGAGGTAACTAACTTTAAATCTTGAGCGAGAAGAAAAGAAGGGAATATTAAAATATGATCAGTCATATTCAACTTGGTTCCTCATAAATTATCACAGTTAAAAATTTGAAAAGAAACCAAGCAAGGTTATTTGAGTTTAGGCTCAAGTGTTCTGGAAAATTTTGAGAGACGTAGATAAAAAGAATTAAGTTATTAAATATATTGATCATATGAGTGACTAAAAGAATGTGGGAACTGAGAGAGGAGTCCCAAAATTCGAAACTGGTTCGGAGGTCGAAAAAATAATGTATCACTTTTTTCAGACAAACATAATTGAGAAATGTGTAGGAATGTGTAGATGAACACACTGTGTTGGTAAATTTACTCACCATTTTGCTTTGTATGCAATTTCATTGCTAAACATACCGTTTTCTGGAATTTCAATTTTTTCTCCTAGCACTTCTTGCCCAAAATTACCAGTAATTAAAAAATATTAAGTACTCCTAATTACTTTGTGTGTGTTTATCTTACATCATTATTTACTTTGTACTTGGTAATAATAATATCAATAATATATATTTTTAAAATTAGTTTTGCTTTTTGTCTAGCACCGATTATAGCTCTAGCACAAAATTTCCTTAGCACTAAATCCTCCTTAACTTAAAATAACCTGACCTAACCTAATATTTCTCAAATAGTTCTGCTTCACATAAATAAATCTTTCATGCAATAATTTTGTTTGGCTTTTTATTACATTTAACAACCTCCATCTTATATGGTTGGAAGCTGAACGTGATCTATATCTAAGGATGAATTTAAATCTTTTCCGTCCAATCGGAGGAGCATTTCTCACAATACTCTATTTCATCCATTTAGCTAAAATGGCGGCTTTCTGCACATTTTCCGCGAAGAGAGCCGGCTTGACGCGTAGGCTTTCGTTGTTCAACTAAAATCTAGATAAAAAACAAGGAATTATCAACTAAAACGTCCTAATAAAGGAGATTATTATAATTCAGCATTTATACTTCAAGCCATACATTATCCGTTCCGTGACGTTCATCATCTGGGGTGCTGATAGGGGTACTTGCCTTATTTTTATACCGGTGATTTGTTTGTTTGAAGCTTAACTACGGCCGCGAGGTTTACGGATCCGCAGCCGAGCGTGTATTGCGGAAGTCAGAAATTTGCACCGTCAAATTTCTCTTAGAAGAAATTCGCTACAAGACACGATTAGTTACTCGTTTAGAGAATTTATTTCGGAAATCCAAACTGTCTTTTCGCTTGCGCATATCAATATTGAATTTTAATGTTCTTATGTGTCCCATTGACCGAATCATTTTGAAATTCCATCGTCCTAACTTGGAACGTCAAAATCATAAGTTAGAGCCGATCGGTCTTAACACATGCTCTTTGAACATGATGAAACAATTCGTAACTTTTCCACCAGAATTCTCTCGAGTGATTAGAAGAGAATCTTATCTTTGGGCCTCAATTTCAAACTTCCAGTTTTTAAATTGAATTACTATTCATATTTCATGTATTTCGAATCATTTCTTCACACTTTGGAAAATTTAGAATGCATTTTGTCTCTTAAAAATAGGTGCTTAAAAGAAATTAAATATTTGTCTAATAAGTACTTTTATAAGTTTAACAGCGGAAAGTTTTTCTCTCCGTTATTTCCTTCCAATGATTTAAAGGTTTTACACAAACTGAAACGAGATGATTCTATAATTATTAGCAAACATGACAAAGGTCAATGCGTGCTTATTATGAATAAATGCGATTACTACTTTCGAATGGGTGCAATTTTTTCGGATAGATCTAAGTTTATACCTCTTGCAACAGATATCAATAAATATATTCTTAAACTAGAGGATAGAGTGAATTATTTTCTTAACTCACTAAAATCCCGCAACATTCCTACGGAATTTTACGATAGTCTGTTTCAGGGTCTAGAGCAGGAGTCTTGTATGGTATCCTCAAAATACACAAGGCCAATATCCCGTACCCTCCTATTTTATCTGCGATTAACATATATAGTTACAAACTAGCTAAATTTTGTAACTATCTTATAACCCTTCACTCCTAATGATTATAACCTCAAGGATTCTTTCGAATTTGTAGATTTTATTAGAAGCTTACCCAATACTAACAATTATATGGTCTCTTTCGATGTCGAATCACTTTCCACTAATGTTCCTGTTTTAGAAACATGCCAAATAATTTGTGATAAACTCTTTACCAACAGTTCACTAATTTATGGTTTAAATCAGTTATTGTTTTTGAAATTTTTAAAACTAGCAGTAGAAGAAACGATTTTTTTTTTTAAATATATTGTATAAGCAAATAGAGGGAATGGCTATGGGATCTCCATTAGGACCTACCTTTCCAGCTTATTTCTGTGTCATTATGAATCAATTTGCCTGGGTAATTGTCCATTGTCCTACAAACCATTTGCTTATAAGCGATTTGTGGATGATTATTTTCTCCTCTTTAGTAATAAATCTCACGCAAACCTATTTCTACACTACCTTAACAAGCAGCACCTAAATATAAGGTTTTCGAAAGAGGTTGAGACAAACAACAAAATAAATTTTCTAGATGTAACTGTACGCAGGGAGGAGGGAAAATTAAAAAACTTCCGTCTATAGAAAACCCACAACCATACTTCTAGGGACTAATTATTTCAGTTCCACGCAACATATATTTAAAATAGCAAGTATGAGGACAAAAATATTTAGAGCCTTCAGAATTTGCCTAGGTTGGACGGACTTTCACAAAGAAATGAGTTTTCTGGGAATATATTTTTCATTTAACATGTTTCCTATACAAAAACTTTCTTAAATAAATTATATCTGCCTACCCCCATATACACCACTGTTTCAAAACACCGTATTTTTTATTAAGCTCCCATTTATTGGCCCCTCCACTTCTTCTTTGACGGTATTCTTAAGAAAATCTTGCAAAGCCTTCCACCGCAATGCTAGTTTAACTTGTATATATAAATCATAACTCTTTGGGTTCTTTCTTCAACTATAAAGATCGTATTGATCCGATGTTGAGATCCTCTGTTGTATATCAATTCAAGTGTTCCGGCTGCAAGGCCTGCTACGTAGGTCAGAGTAGCCTACATCTTAAGCAAAGGGTCAATAAACATCTTGGATTATCCCATAGAACTCAAAGACCCTTAAATACACCCGAATTCTCCAGCATACGAAATCACGCAGAAAATACTGGCCACCTCATTTCATCAGAACATTTATCCATTCTCTCTGGGTCTCTTTCAGTACATTTATTAAAAATACTCGAGTCGCTCTATATTTACAAACTAAACCAACACTCAACGAGTCTGATTCGTCCTTTCCTCTACGTATCCCCTAACCCAACATCCTACCAAGTCCTTTTCATGCTCCTTTGTCGTTCACCTTTTCATTCTTGTCCCGGAACGATTATCTGCTTAAGGTAATGTGTATATCATCCACGTATTCGGTTCTTTTAATATTTTAATGTTGTAATTTTATACTTTGTCATATTTTAACTTTAGTTTCGTCGCTTCTTTGGCTTTATCTGATTTTCCCGAAGCTTGTTTGTTTTGTTTTTTCAGTGTGTGTTTGTTTTTTTAGTGTTTTTATTATTCCTGTTGGTTTGGTATTTTGATGTACGTTCCTAAATTGAGTAGATTTACTTTACTTTAATAGAATCACTGAAGATGTTTTATGTTTGGAACGAAACGTCTGAGAGAAAATAAATGTCCTTTTCCATCTACTCGTGGGTCTCCATTTTCCTACTGAGATTAAGATTTCCGCGAACCAAGACAATTTCTACAATAATATATATATATATATAAATTTATAAAGCAGCCGGAGTGTTTAAGCACTTCCATCTACCAGACATGATGGCGCCTTCGATATCTGAAAAGAAAAAAAATTAAGATTAAAATGTTTTATCCGTGAATACTCAGTGATTTTCGCTATTAGTTTGTATAGCCCGTAAGCATGTAATATAAACCTAATACATACGTACTTGATAATAATAATTAGACATCCACATTGTACGCAAGCATATATTTAAATCGCATGAACTGAAATGGCCTTAAATATCTGAGACACGACAGTCGGTTGAACATAAACACAGAATCGTCCACAACGAAATCCTAAGCAGATAGAAAATGAAATGAGTGTGATTTTTTAATTCAGAGCATCAAATTTAGTCAATAATGTCTCAGATCGTATTCAGAAGAAAAGAACATGTTTTCTTCCTGTGTCATGTGAATGATGCATACGAAAGAAGGGGAAGACCAAGGAAAAAGTGGGTGATATTTTCCAGGAATTTTCCTTGATTGGACGAGACGCTATACCATATCGTGGCCCATCAGTATGGGAGGGCCGATTTGACGTGCACATATTATGTGACCCTATGCTTAAAATGGCATAAATACCTGAGAAGGGATTATTGTTAATGGTGTTGATGGGCACTAACCCCACTTTGTGCGAAAATGATTATATTCCAAAAAAGGAAAGCTCTAGACTGAAGGTAAATATTATTTATAGGCCGCAAACTTCCGAGCACTAGTAATCCTCAGAAAACTCTGTTCTTCTTTATTCCTAAAAGTGGTTCCTAAATAGTCTCTAAAATAAATAGTAGTAAATTATTACGAAAACATTTTCATCATACTAAATTTTTCGGTGTTTTTTTGGTAACAAATTAACGATTGGTTTCTATTTTCCTGAAAATAAAAATATATGTACACAAGTCAAAGATGTCCACTTGGTTACATCGGAAGCACTCGCGCAGTTTTTAGTCTTGTTATGTTCGCAGATGAGAATAAAGGAACGAACAAGAAATTCGACTCAATGTTAAAGTGGAGTATTTTAGAGAATCGTAGTCCTTGTGCACAATCATTTAGTATTCTTGAAATAATTTATTTAAGAATTTCATCTCCGTTAGACAATTTCGATTCAGCCTCCACTCTTCTACACTAAATCAAAAACAATCACCTAAACTTCTCTCTGTTCTCCACTTCCCTTAGCTTTCATTCCTGTCCTGGATCATCTCAAAGCAGGTTAGTTTTTTCAATCCCACACTCGAGCTTTACTGCACTTATTTCCGTTTTTGCTTTTTATTTCTAAACCATTTGATTCAATAGTTTATGCCCATTTTCTTAAAAGTTTTGACTCTTTTACAAACCTCTTAATCTTTTTCGTCTCATTTTCTTTGCCTAGTCTTAGCGTGTTTGCATCGTTTCAAAAGTTGAAGAAATTAGGACAACAACATAAGTATAATGGCTATTTTTTTTCATTGAGCTTGCACATATTTTGTTAATTTTTTTAATCCACTCGATGGATGAAGGACGAATAAAAACTTGAAACTTGTATGGTTGCAGACTTATTTTAGTGCGTGAGTAAATATTTATTTCCTTTGGAGTTCGAAAAGGAATCCTGGTTTAGGAACGGCAATGTTCTTGAGATTAGATCCTACAAAAATCAGGCTTTTCTAGTTTTGACAAACCTGCCTAAACAGCTATTTTAAAACTATCTGCATGTGGTCGGGGCAGCTGACACCAGTGGGAAAGCACAGGTACCATTGTTATTTAAGCACATTAACCTGAGTGCTGCGTAAGGCAATTCACTGCCAACTCCAGCATAAGGACACAAGTAGGGAAAAGAGAAAGAGACAAGATATAGAGCGATCCCCAAGCAAAGAAAATCGGCGAGATTTGACCAGAAAAAACAAAAATGTCGAGGTTTAAGCACAAAGAAAAATGGCGAGATTTAACCCAAGAAAACAAAATTAGCAAGATTTGACCGCAAGAAAATAAAATTAGCGAGATTTGACCCTTAGCAGAAAAAAGGGCAAGATTTGACCCTATGCAAAAAAAGGCAAAATTTGATGTCAAGCAAAAAAAGGGAGAGATTTAACCCTAACAACATAATTCGTGGGATTTGACCGCAAGCAAACAAAATGGCTAGATTTGATTCCAAGCAAACAGAATTGGAGATATTTACCCCTAACAAAGTCAAATTGGCGAGATTTGACTGCAAGCAAACAAAATTGGCGAAACTTTATCCCAAGCAAGCAAAGTCGGCGAGATTTGGCCTAAGGCAAACAGAATTGACGAGATTTGACCCCATCGAACAAAATTAGCCAGATTAAATTAATACTACGAAAGGAAATTAGTGATATTTGTCCCCAAACAAACAAAATCTGTGAGATTTGACCCAAAATAAACAAAAACAGGAAGACACAATTTAAACGAGGCAGTAAGACACAACCTGAAAAATTGCCCACAATATTATAGACACGTGAAATAAGTAGATCATGCAACTTTCCCCATAATTGTAACTTTGGTGAGCGTGGAAAATTTTATATGCAGAAACTAAGGACTCGTCCGTTTTTGAGACCAAGACTGCTTTTCCGTTATTTCATTTTAGTTAATCGTTGTTCGTCAGGGAAGCCGAACGAAAAATGCCAGGGTTTGATGACGTGGCGAGAAGCGAGTCTGTCGCCCAACTCTGCCTTGACGTGTATATGAGAAAATGGCTTTTGCTCCTTTCTATTTCCTTCTTTATACGATAAGATTTGAGGGATGTTATCTATTACTTGTAAAGGCTAGACTTTTGAAAGACAGGGCGAATGGAGATGAGATTTTCGCCAGAAGTAATCCCCCTCCTGATCTCCTTCAAGAATAGAGATTCGTTGGCCGGAATCTGTCACGATAATGGAATAATTCACACAGGTGATATCATTGCAGGCAAAGATTATGGCGTGCAAAAATCGGGCCCAATTTACACGCTCGCGTTATAACTATCGCGAGCATATGTCGCATCCGATCTTCTTTGGGAAAACTGTAGGAGGAATTTTGCCACCAAAAGGAATTAAAATAAGTTAAATTTTTCGAAAATACTTTCTCGTTTTTTCATTCGCAAAATTTCGTATGAACTGAAGTTAAAAAATATTTCAATTTGTGTATCTCACCTGACATCCATTTGCAGTTGCGTAGGGCAGATAATGAAAAGAAAGATGTGGGGTAGGGTGTGGGGGGAATTCAGCCATGTCCAACCAGCCCAACCGGAACCAAGAGTGAAGGGTGATCCAGCCGTCAACTTTTGGTGGCTACATTAGGGGATGAATGGACGAAAGCTGGTCGGCAATATCCTGCGAAATTAGCCGCCACCCAAGAAATTTTGGTGAGAAGAAGCTTGTAGAGAAGGTGTCGAAAAAACTTGCATTGGAAATTTCTAAACGGACTAAAGCCCAGGTAGTTTCAATCTAGTTCGAGACCGCCGCGGGCCCTGGCTCCGAGAAAAGTTTTTAAAAAGTTTAGGATTTGGAGAAGAGCTGACGAATAAAACACTAAATTAATATAATATAAACTACCTTGAATCCTATAATTAATATAAAATTAAGCGAAGAAATTAAAGTAGTATTGGATTTCTACTGGGGAGATTGTTGCTTTGAATTGATCCCAGCGTCATTTCCCTATTGGGGGATGATGCGTTCCCCCTCCGATAAAACCCTTTTCCTTGACTCCCGGGACCATTCTGCAGTCCGTCGTGAGAAACCTAAAACAAGTTTCCTAGTTTAATTAATAGACCTCTGTCTAGTTTTATAGCATGAATTCAATTGTCTGAAATGGACTCTTGTCCTCCATCAGCCGTTCATCGTCCAATGGAACTCGAGTGCAATGGTGCATAAATGCCAAAATTTTATGTTTATCTTCGATTTGCAAAACACCTTTTTGGCTTCTTTGTTTTTAGCGAACCATAAATCAATCTCTACAATTTCACTGAAATAAACTTGAGTAAAGTTGTATTTAATTTTAACGCGTAGTTCCGGTGTATTGCTTTAATTTAAGATATTGAACTAACTTTTAACTCATATAATTACTTTGGTAACCTCTATCCTAAAGTGCCCTCGCCTGATATTTCCTAGTATGGATTCACAATCTAAAACATTAGACATGAAAAGCGTTGCTGCACGGCTGCTGTTCTTATTATTTGGTCGTTTCTGCGATTCTCGTTTGTTCTATGACATTCAATTGCCCTGATATGATTTATTTTATTTATCTTAGTCACAAATATTGCTAAGGTATCGGTAAATTATGGCAAGTACATTTACGCTGGCTAAATTTTCGGCACTAATCTGCTTTGTGATTGTGATTGTTTACATCCGCCTATCTGGTCGAATTTGGCAATTTTAACAGAGGGAGTTTCGTATTTCGAGCAGTGGTAAATTGGATGAAAGGACTCATTTCCATATGTCGAATAAATATTGTAGAGAGTAGGCGTAAATTGGGTGTGTTTGATTGGATTAACTTTGAAGACAAAACTATATGTGTCTGAATCACTTTGTTTTCTAGAATAAATGGAGCTAGATTTAAGATACATATTTGGATTTCTTAGTTATACTTGAATACCGTTCGCAGGGGATAAATTCATTTTCCTTTATTTCTTTAAGACTGGGCTATTTTGGGTTAGTTATATCTATCAATTGCCTTTAAAATGTTCCGTAGAATCCTGTCCAAACGAAGTAGTTCACGAATTCTTCAATTTGCATTTTTCTGCTTTTAACCGATTGCATAAGAGTTCGAAGCTTTCCGATAATTATACGGATAGATTCTTTTGATATTTGTTTAATTCGGTTAATTTCTTTATAAGGTTATGTTTAATAGTGATTGGGAAAGCTAATGCTAAAATTATTAGTGATTTTGCATGTTGCGCTTTAAATAGTAACAGTTTGTCTTTCTCTGGCTACGCCAATTTATCTATTGTTTTCTCGAATTGATAAAAGAATCTACCCCTTCATAGCTATTAAAGATGGGAAGAGGCGCAGTTGAAGATTTTAAAATACTCCTGGCTGTCTCGCTTTGCGCTTAGGATGTTCCCGATGGCGCAAGCGTTCCGTTATCTAAATTAAAGATTCGGTTGCTTTCACATTCTATTCCTCACAGACAAAAATTCACGCATGAATTCTTCCTCGCCTTCAACCTGCATGAATTAGCTTTATGAATTTGATCATTTAAATTTTTTAACTCATCAATCATTTGATATGGAACATCAATTTTTAGCTTGAAAAAAATTTGGGTTAAAGACCCCCCCAAAATTTTTTTAGGAAGCTAACCCATATTTTAGTTTTGGCATCCGTCATGCTGAAATTCAAAATTTTATTCCTTAAAAGTTTTAAGGAAATTGATTATTATTAATATTATTTTATGTTATTTTATAGTTGACTCTGGGTATACTTTTATAAAATATAACTTTTGGTAGAGTACTGTAATTAGTTAATCTCATGCGACCAAGCAAGCAACAATCTTCCGAGATTCCCATGCCAGGTTCTTAAGCCTCACGTTGAGCGCTATTCTGAGAAACTGACCGCGTAATTTTGCTTACGTTCGGTGCAATTATGGTATCTGTTTAAACTTATACTTAACTGTCCCTGATACAGTTAGGTTTGTGGTAATGGTTCTCTGTTGTCATAAGTGGATACATTATTTCTGACCTTTACCTCGGCGCCATTGCTTAATTTGCCAAGTTTTAAGTTTCCCAATTTAATATTTTCCAGAAAAATTTGCTTCTCGCAGGATCAAACAGTAAACGACAAGACTTTTGCGAGTCATACGAATATCATCTATTTAATTTTCTTAATTGTAAGCAGCAGACATTATTAAACAATTTCGCATTATTGTTGTATTTAAATGACTCCACTTTTTACCACCTTCTTATAAAAAAAAAAACAGGTGTTATTTAGCAAATCTAATGTATGGATTGCCATTTTAGGCAGATATGTAGGCAAATAACTCAATGTAAGATTAAAACAGCATCAATCCAATGTCCGTCGCTGCAGTAAGCAAGGTACTTTATATATGCATAACTCTCTCAAATCATGTTTATTGGGTCATTGCCACAGTACTCCTGTGTTCTATTCATTACAGCTTCCCTCCCGAATTTAAGATGAATCCAGGATTGTTTGCTTTTTACTATTATTAAATTTATAAAGACTCCAAAATAATAAAAACAACTTCTTGCAATTAATTCTGCCTCACCAACATTTATCTCTACTATATAGGATGTAACATTTAATCCGTTGTTAGTTCCCTGTTTAATAAAGGCGAAAACACTCAGAATATTTTCTTTTTCCTACAGTGAATTTAATTACTTTTTTAAATATGTATTTATAGATGTTGAAATTTAACATTTTATGGTGATTTTTCATTTAAAACATTTTATCAATTGAATGAGAATATTAAAAATAATATAAAATTAATTTAATGGCAACTTTTAAGGCCTCAGCGCTACTGCTTAAAAATCATCAAGAGAAGGAAAGGGTGAAAAAGAAATTTCTACTGGAGGTGATATTTACCCATGGTGAGACACACCAACTTTCCATGTGGTTATGAATTTCGGATTAAGAAATAATTCAAAAGAATTCAAATGGGTATTTGATCATTCCATCAGTATCGAATTTGTAAATAAAAAAATGAGACCCAGTTCTTCTGGAAACTTTATTCAAGAGACCAGTTTCAGCCATCCATCTTCAGACCAAGACCAATGATAGCAAAAGGCAAAAGGGGTCCGTCTTTATATAGAGGCACATCTAAACATAATCACAGTAGCCCTACATAAACCGGTTTGCCTTTGTTATTATCATTCTGGAACTAAATATGGAAGCGAGAATCTTCCGAAACTAGTCTCATGAATAAAGTTTCCAAAAGAACTGAGTCTCAATTTCTCAAATGTATGCTTAAATTTATTTGTTGTTCATTCACTACCCTCCTTTTGATAAAACTGTAATATATTGTAAATTGTAATATATTTTAAGTGGCAGATGCCCTATTTAGACCAGCTTTAGAATCCATTCTACGTCATCTATTTTAATGTTCTCCGCCATCCGGCTTAAAAAGGTTAGGACAAAGTCTGTACGCAAAAGATCCCATTTTTTTCTCTTTGAATCTTATGTCTGAGGGAAGATTAATTGAGGTATAGGTGCGTCTTGGCTCAGGTATATTAACTAATTTCAGAAGCTTCTAACTTCACCTCCTTCCGACGTTATCAATCAAGGTAGTTTTTTTCTGGATTTATTTAATAGATTCTTCTATTCCTTCCCTCGGTTCATTCCATATTCATCATGTATTACAGATGTAAGAGATGTGCCTCAACTGGCATTATTTTTTCATTCTTTTTTGCTAAAATAAAACTTTTTCAGAAAATATATTTACCATTTCTCCACTATACAACACGGACCTTTGTAACTTTCTTTCGACCTATCTAACTTCCTCGTATTTTTCACAGCTATGGCTGCCCCGCGCCCAACAACACCGTGTTCCAACTCAACCAAAACAAAACGGACGAACAGTTCATGGAACAGCAGATCATCAACTGGCAGGCCATTTTATGGGTCAACAGACCCCTCCCATTATGGTCCATTCAAGTAGCTGTTGCTGTCATTTCCCTTTCGGAGGCACTTTTACTTGCATACCTAAATTATAAGGTAAGAAGAAAACATTAATGCTTTTTATTATGTAGAGTTTTGATATTGAATAAAATGTTCAATATAGATGATCAAATAAGGTTGCATGAGAATTAATTTCACTTCCACAAACTTGGAGCAAATATGACCATTTAAAATAGTGGTGCGCTGTCTTATGTGTCCATACTCATCATCCCAACTTTATTTGGAGGAATGCCCAGGTATGGCAGAATTTACCATTCTGCTTAGATTTTTGCCCAGGTATGGCGGAATTTACCATTCTACTTAGATTTTTGCCCTGGTCTCTCTTACTCATTTCAACTATGAATCCTTTTCCGCACCTCTTTTAAATTCTATGGTTATTGAGGATGGAACGTTACCATTGACAAAATTAGAAACATGTTCAATAGAAGGATGGAATGCTTACTTAATTGAGAAAGAAAAATACCTTAAAATACCAAGATAAAAAAAAATTAAAAAGCATATGATTAAAAGGACATCAATGGACCACAAATGGTATATCTATTCAATTTTACATATTGGGCCCACTAGAATATATTTTAAACCATCAGTATCACTTTCTAAAAAAGCCACAAGTAATCACAAGAACAAAGTTGATCTCTACCTCTGTATGTTTAATAGGAGAAAATGGCAAATAGACAGAAGGAATAAATAGAAGATTGAACTTTTTGATTGAGAGTTAGGAGAGAAAACGAGTGTATATAATAAAAAGAAAACTGCTTGTGCAAGCAAAGCCTATTTAAGCATTCGAAGAAAGTTCGTATAACGGAAAAATTCAACCTAGGAAATACGAGAAGAGTTGAAAAGAATTGCAATACCAAACATCATAAGCCCTAAATGATGTTTGCTAGATGCCATCGACGGTTCTAGAAAAAAAAACCCGTACAAAACTGAAAAATGTTCCATTGAGCTACGTCTACCCTCCTTCCTTATGTATTCAAAACAAACGTTTCAACCATCACAATTAAGAGTTAAGTGATGTAAGGTATCGTCTAATAAAGCCCGCAAGAGGTTGCCCTTTGTAGCGTTACACTTGTTATCCGGAAAAGCTGCACGTCCTCCTGCTCGAGTGCAAATTAGGGAGGGGAGGCCCCTTCATTGGGTTGACTTGAACCCTCTGACGGGGCCGTGTGAAGTTCGGGTGCTTCATCCTCGTTCCTTCTTAGGATTTCTCATTTTCTACCACTATCCCATGAAGCCTCTGTCTAGGCTTAAGGACCTCTCCAACTACCTTATGCCTTTAGAACCTCTATAAACAACGCCCTTTAACACTTACAGGTCGCAAAATACCAGGAATTGAGGAGTCCTTTGGATTTAGGCGCGATTAATCGGAAGATGCGTTTCGCTCAAAGGGCTTTTTCCCTACTGCAATGGGCTGATCAATGCGGCCATTCTCGGGTACATGAGGCTGTCCTCGAGTGTCTATGGCGGGAGATCATTACTCCCTTGTTGGCTGTCAGACCAACTAAAAGTCTTGAGACCCGTCTCTGAATCTAGAACAACAGATCCAGATCCTGGCCGTCCTGTTGATAATTAATACATATAATCTAGTAAGGAAATTCACCTTGTTTCCCTGATTCTCTGGCTGCTCAGTCGGGAGCTGCGCTTTTGAGGAGTAACCAGTCCACTAGGCAACTCTTGGTTGATGCGAGACGCTGCAAAGGTGCGCACACCAATTGTTAATGCACTCAGGATGATAACATGAACGGTCCGAAAACCCGAGATGAGATAGGCATGAGAGGCTGGACGCGGGATATTGCCTACCAACTCCCTTTCTTTTTATGGTTCACAAGCTTTGGTTCTTACGAGTTTTGACATTTTATCAAGATTTCAGACTGCATTTCCAATAGCAAAATTTCGCTCAACCTTAGTGTCTGGGTATGTGATGAAAACCAAGAAAGTTTCAATCTAACCGATGGAGGAGCTCCCATCCATCCATTTGTTTGCAGCAAAAGGGGCTTCCTCTTTGTCATCTTTAGAACCGAGTTCACGCATCTCAATCCCTAGAGGAGGTGCCCTCCTCCTTGTGCTTTCTCAGTGGCCTCGCCAAACTCCAAGAGAGGTCGCTTTCCCTTCTATGTCTAAGGGTGAGGAGGTTTTCCCCTCACCCAGTTCTTTAGAGTCGTCCTCAGAAGAATCCAGCTCTAGACCATTGGCGCCACATCTTTTCTTTCTTAGGAGACAACCACAAAAAGGAGCAAGCAAGCGGCCCAGAATCGTCCGCTCTTGATGGGAGTGGCTGAATAAGGCCGACCCCCTTAGAGGGGCATGGGATGGCGGGTTGTGCAGTCATGTGTTCTAAGTTTGATTGGGGACGTCCTGACTGCTTCCTTTCTTTCTCGATGGAAGTAGGCTCACCAGTCTCAATGACGTTTGTTACAGGCTATATGCTTATAAAGTCCCCGGATAGGATTTGTGACAACTTAGGAGAATTGATCCCTAAGTTGCCCCCGTTCGTTCTCCTTTTCAGCCATGGAATTCTCAGTTTCGATAAAGAGGTTTGCTTGCCCGGCCTTAGGATCTCTTTCGGTGGTCGAGAGAAGAGTATTCAGTCTTTTCCCTCATCTCTTAAAAGTAATAAGAAACTCAAGAAGAGAAAGAATGCTATGAGTTTGTCGAGAATAGAGGTTCCTTGCAACCAAGACCACGAGGTCAGGCAACGACGAGCGAGAACCATGGGAACAGACTGAATATCAAACTGCTTTCAGCGATAAGAGAGGGATTGGAATGTCAAACGCGCGGCTCTGTCGCCTCCCGGGGCGTTATCAAGAAAACGCCGCGGAGGTGCTTCCCATCCCTCAGCGCCGTGTTTGATCAAGCAGAGGCCTCCCTCCTCGGCCTGAGGCATTAATGGTTCCAGCTGGTCCCTATATATTGCTGGTCCCAATTGGGCATTGACAGTATAGGCCTGCAATTCACAACGAGACACTTCATTCTCGATCGCGCTACGTTTCCCTACGAGCCCGAAGGCAAGAATGCTACCGAACGATCTGAGCCCCAGTCAATTAACCCATGCTTGGTTTCGGTACATTTCGTTCGGCACGAATGCTCCCTCCAGTTAGTGTTATTACTAGAGATTAACTCCCTGTGGTTAAAGTCACTCGAATAACTGACCGTTTCCTGTTTCATCTCTTAATGCCTCGAACCCAAACCAGGCTGAGACGAATCATCTGTGGCATCCTTGCCAGTCAACCCTAACTGTATACATAAGTATAAAGGCTTGTTATAACCTCCCGAACACTCACGTAGAGCTA
Organism: Ceratothoa steindachneri; assembly: GCA_963969495.1. Classification (NCBI taxonomy): domain Eukaryota; kingdom Metazoa; phylum Arthropoda; class Malacostraca; order Isopoda; family Cymothoidae; genus Ceratothoa; species Ceratothoa steindachneri. The sequence continues at coordinate 30,538,654 of OZ018337.1, forward strand.
GCTCCTGTTCGCTCCAAGTTGCTCTGTTAGATCGATTACTGTAAACATCGAATATACATTGCCATTATTTCATTCTAAATACTTATTGTGTATTCTGTGTGAATTATAAGAGTTTATTTTTGCTTTTATCTTTGCATAAGCCTTATAGTCCGCAGCCTTCATTAGTTTAGTAACGGCCAACCGCACTCTATTGTTTATTTTTTAATTCCTCACACTCAGTTTAAGAAGGTTGTTCCTCCCTCCCTACTTCTCCCATTTCGGTCGCGACCAGAATTGAGCCAACGTCACTCATTTGACCTTGAGCGCCCACTAATTTCAGGTAGAAGTAACCATATATGTTTGTGGGTCATTCTACAACAGAGTTGCTCTCTTTCAGGGAAAGGGGGGGACGAACGGATCCCCTGTCGTTTTGGTTGGTGACCAGACTGTGATTGTCACGTCCGGCCCCGAGTTGCCTTCGGGCGGAGACACCCAAACCTAGACCAGGACGAAATTTGTAGCCTCGATAACGTCGAGACCCCTCATAAAGAGGCTGATCGGCGTCTTTGAGCTCGCTGGCTTCAACCGTTTCTTAATTGTTAGTTCGAGTGATGTGAATACGTTGTCCAAAGGACACATGCTTTATCAGCGATAGTTATTAGTTAAGTCTATAGATAGAGAACCGAAGGTCTCCCGTATCTCAGACGAGACTTGCTTAGTCGGCTGAGTTGAGTGCTCTTCGGACAATCGATGGCTCTCCTGTTCATGTAGCACCGTACGCTACCAAGAATTTTTCAAAGAGGCGGTTTATGGGAAAGAACTCGTAGACCATTTCTTAAAAGACATTACGAAAAAGGAGTGTTCAAGGTCGAACGTACGATAAGAAAAATGTGGGAGTTGGTGTCTTGAGAGCCACCCTGGTACTATTCCTTACTTTCGATCGTAGCAGGTTTCCTGAGTTAGTACGTGCCAACTAGTATCGCTATCGTATCAAAAAATTCATGCCACTGCTGTGGTGATACCATTGCCAACATTGCCCATACAAATCGTATATGCAAACGTGAAGTCATGTCACGTCGAAATCTGCACAAATGGCTAAAAGCCCTTGTCGGATAAATCGTTATTGTGTAATGCCTAGTCTGTGAATTGCAGTAATTCGCTGGCTGTTTCTGCGAAGCAATATGCCACGCATCTTTTCGAAAAAGGGGTGCTAGCCATTCAGGGTGTGGACCAACTCTTTTAGAGAGGCTAAAGAATTGGTCGTTTTGCAACCTGTGCCACCTTGGACATCCTAGGCATCTCAAGTTTAGAAGAAACACTTTGCTCCTAATCCCTTTAGTCTTACGATGATGCTCGCTTCCGCGCATATTCAGAAAACATCCGCGGGTTCAATCATATCCGGAGAGTCCCCTGGTCAAGCTGTCGTATCAAAGATCTCACATCCAACCTCGGATAAAACTAGGGCTCCCTCCACGTGAGCATTTTCCGTAATGCGAAATGGCTGCTCACCTATACTGCTTCGCTACACTTACAAGAATCAAACCACAAGAAGTGGTCGTGAGACCATCTTCAGAAGTTTCTAAGACTACCCCCCAAAAGGTCGTTAGTACCAAAGACCTCGGCTCTCACGCCCAACCAAGGTTGGAAGGGGCAACTTGGAGACGCGGAACCTTCCAAAGGAGGGAGCACCACCTCTGAAGCACCCCTTCCCCCGCCAAAGGTTACGAGGCACAGGGAGACAAAGGCCTGCATGGCGATCTCAACTTCAACCAATAAGTTCAGCGTCCGTCAGGTCCCGGAGTTCTGCCACCAAGAAGTCTACAGCCATTCCCGTAAATGTCTTCACATCGAAAAGGGTCCTCGCATCTCATAAGAAATAGGCAATTACTTCAATGGACCCCGTAAGGAGCACGGCGATTTTTTTCCTGGCCACCGTGCTCACGGGACTCAGCACTCGTCCGGCTCCAGCTTAGCCTCTTCCACTTCTTTCTGACACCCTGCCTTCTTACGCTGCTTCCTCACTTTTCATCCAACCTCTACCACAACTTTCTTTGGTCGGCCCTCTAATTTCACAGGGTAAACACTGAGCAGCTTCCTCTCACCCAACCATCCGAGATCGGGGCTGAGGGGAGAGGGGGAAACGCCCCTTCACCCCTGAGCTCCAGGTTGGGGTGGTGGGTTTTTAACAGCCTGCTTGACCGCGATCCTCACATTTCCCACATACCCTTTCACTTTTTATCAATTTTACTGCCAGACCAAGGTGGAGCCGTCATGCTAAAGGGCTGGGACGCAATGTGTAGTCCTAATTGGCGAGAGGCGGCTTTGCCGACCCCGTGTTCACACCTCGCAGAGCGGATTACTGCGTAGGGTGATTAGCATATGCATCCCGCAAATTTAAAAGGGTCACCATGCACAATGATTGACTAGGAGAGGAGGCTTACTCCTCTCCTAGGCAAAGTGGGGCAGGGGAATTCCCCCCAGCAAAAGGGGCCTCCCTCTTTCCAACGGCAGTCCTTCCTTTTCTTTCAGAGTGGACAGCCAAGAAAGCACGCAGGCGGCGAAATATTGACCGCTCCCGCTGGGGACGACTCGAGAGGGCTACTCGTCCTAGGAGGGCAAGGCATAGCAGGGCTCGTCGGCCAGAGCCCTCTAACGTCCTGCACTCGTGCATTCTGAACTTACTGGGGACCGGTATACCGTCCCTCCTATCTTACCCGACGGATGCCAGTTCGTCGGCCCAAGACGAAACGAAACAGATACATCGAATGTTATCCGTGATGTCTTGGGAGGGATGGCCACATGAACACCCCCTGAGATGGACATGGTCAATGAGGTAACCCAACCCCAGACGGTAGGATCTTCCATGTGGTCGGTGCCAAGCACCGAACCTGAATCCGCCCCTGTCCAAGCTTCTCCTCAGACAACTTGGGTCCTCGAGGCCTCAAAAGAGGGGAGGGATCCCCTCCCCTGGCTATTCCTCCTGTTACAACCAAGACCTTAACCATTTCGGAGAAGGATCTTGCTGAGGCAAGTCCATCTGGCCAAAGGGATCCTTCTGGTGTGGAAGAAAAGCGGGTTCATTACCCACCCTCCTTTCCTAAAAAGAAAAAATCGTAAGAGCAAAAAGAATAAGGGCTCCTCTCCCTCCGCGGGGGCCACGGAGAGAGACATGTCTGCTGCCATTTCAGTAAGCCACCAATCGAGATCGGCACGGCCGCCCCCGGTGGTCACCCGGGTGGAGAATCACTGACCAAGAACAAAAGTGCCGATTTCAAACGCTTCATCGTTATACGTTCCACTGATGTCAGCATGTTGGCTAAGGCGAACATGATCCATCAGAGGAGACCTCTAGCTAGCGTGATTGGTAGATAGCTTAAGGTGACACACTTCTCGGACAGGATCTTTCTGACGAATCGTCTAATCCTTCCGTAGCGGCCATAATTAGTGCCCTCCGGACACTTGATGCCACGCCGGTGAGTGTGACGCCGCACTCTACTATGAACGGCATGAAAGGCGTAGTTTTTTGCGCGGGAACTCGTGGACTACTCCATAGATGTCATCACACACCGGCACACAAACCGGTATGTGCTGGTTTGTATAACTACTGCGTTAAGGCAAAGGTGCCATTGCCGCTGAGGTGCTACTCTTACAACCGCTTTGGACATACGAATCACTCCTGTAGACGGGCAAAGTCGGGTTTACTCGAAGTCTGTGTAGGTTGCTCCAAGTTCGCAGACAATAATTCCAAATTCTGTGTGGCGAAGTGTGTCAATTACGGAGAGCCGCACCCCGCTTCTTCGAAGCAATGTGGTGCGTATCTCCTTGATAAGATAATCCTGGCCGTTCAGGGCCAGGATCGTTTCTCAATTCACGAGGTTAGAGGCTTGGTCCTGGTGTGCCCGATGCTGCCTTGGACGTCTTCTCCCTTAAATTTAAAAAAAGTTAGCCTCTGCTCCTGGGCAATCAAGGCCTACGACCAAGGTCGTTTCCGCACCTATTTGGATTCCTTCTGTGGGTTCTACCCGCTGCGGCACAAATAGTTTACATTTAGTCCGGGCTAGGACCAGGGCTTCCCCCTCCTCCCAACGTGACTGTTTCCTGTAAGGCGAAACGGCCGCGCGCCTTCACCGAGTCGTTATACTAACAAGAAGGAAACCCCTGCCTACATCGAGTGCTAGGCAGGGTGACTCGAAGGCGGTGGATCCTCCACAGGAGTGAATACCGCCTAAGAAGCCTAAGGTTTCGAAGTAGAGGGAGGAAAAGACTCGCATGGCAGGCCCCAACCACCCCCGATAAGTCTTCGAAGGCGACAGCGGCTTCAGCGCAATCTCCGGCCAACACCGCCCGGAGTTTTAGCTAAAAGAAGTATACGGCTATTCCTGTGAGGGTCTTCTCTTTAAAGAGGGCCCCAACATCTCCTACTAACTAGGCCTGGACGGCTCTCCAATCAATAGAATTGCCGCGGACTCCAGCCAACTGGGAGAAGCTACGGAGAGTCTCCTCTTCCCGTTCCGTTTTCCTTTAGCTAACATTTTGAAGCAGACCATGCTGGGCGCGTGCCCCTTGCCTACCCTCCCGGGTACGGGCAAGGGGAGCCCTCATTGGCTCAATAGAGCATGAAGAGGGTGTCCCACAGGGAAGTTTCCTCAGTGTCACACTATCTGCCAAGAACATCAACCGTATCACCTCGGTGCTCGAAAGATGTTCTCGCTACCCTCTACGTGGACGACATTTCGATCTCTTTTGGTGCAACCAAGATACCAATTCTTGAGTGTCGAATACAACAGGAATTGAATGGTTTCCCTCGCTATGCACAAGCGCAGAGCTTTCGTTTTTCCTTGGGCAAGACTATGGTTGTGCACTTCTGACGCCATCTACCGCTTCAACCTAACACGGACTTGTTTGTAAATGCAGCTCGCCTGGAAGTTTTGGATTTACACCATTTCCTTAGTTTTGTTTTTGACCGACGTCTCACCTTGGAGGCTCATATACGCAGCCTTATGGGCTCTTGTACGCGCTTCGTGGACAATCTTCGTCCCTTGACTGCTTCCTTTGCCTATTTTTCGCCACGCCTCTACTCCTAAAGCTTCTCCCCCTTGAGAAGCGTGGTGATTTGCCATCCTAGCCGCCGTGCTGACGGCGGCCTCTCTTCCTTCCTTGAGATAGCCTGTATTTCTCCCCAACTTCGTCGCTTTTCATACAACCTCTCCCACAACTTTCTCTGGTCAGCCTCTAATTTCACAGGGTAGATGCTGACCTTCTTCTCAAGCCAACCATCCCGGATCGGGGCTAAGGGGGGAGGGGACAATGTTCCCTAACCCCTGAGCTCCGGTTCGGGATAGGGTTTTTTTAACAACCTGTTTCATCCCCACCCATACCTTTCTCACATCCCTTTTCCTCTCCTCTCCACATTCTATCCATTTTACGGCGTGTCTACGGCGGACCGCCATGCCGATAGACTGCCAGGCCACCAGGCGGGAGGGGTGGTCGCAAATTGCGGCGCCTGGCTCTGCCGGGCCTGCAAGCACCTCTTGCAGTGCGGGCAACTGTAGGAGGTGGTGAGCTATTGCGTCCCGTGTAAAAAAGAGGGTCACCATGCCCAGTGATGAATATAAAAAAAACAACCCCCAACTTCCCCTGTAACATCAACGGAGCCGCCTTCGGGCAGCTCCACCGAAAAAATGGAGGTACCCCCCCTTGTGCTTGTGCAGGAGACCCTCCATATTTCTTTAACCGGAGAGGGCGCTTACTCCTCTCCTACGCCTACGGATGTAGGGGACTCCCCCTCACCCCCTTCTCTGGAGGTGCTTTCGGGCACCTCCCTATTTCTAGCGGCAGTCCATCATTTTCTTTCTAAGGGGACTGCCAAGAAAGCCAGCAGGCAGCCCATTGCCGACCGCCCCTTGTGTAAGCGGCTCGGTAGGGCAAACCCCCTTAGGGGGGAGAGGAAAGCCAGGCCCCTTCGGTCGCTTCCCTCAAAAGACCTGCTGGCAAGAATCTTAAACCTTGCCGGGGTCAAGTCCTGTGCCTTCCCACAAAAGACTAGTGACGCTGCCAAGAAGACCTGCGATGTCCTGGGAGGGGATGGCCACCTGGAGGCCCATCCTGTGATAGACATGTTCCTTGACGAAATCCAGCCTCAAAGGAAAGGGCCTTCCATGAGGGAGAATCCGGGCTCGGCGCCAAGCACCGAACCTGAATCCGCCTCTATGCAAGGTCCTCCTCAAACGGATGGGGCCTTTGAGGCAGTACAAGGAGGGGAGGGATCTCCTCTGACCTGTGTCCCTGCGACCACCAGGACCTTTTCCTTTTCGGAGAAGAACCTGGCTGAGGCCGGTCCATCTGGCCTAGGGGCTTCTGTCGGCGGAGGTGAGAAGTGGGTTTATTCCCCGCCCCCGTCTCCTAAAAAGAAGAAAAAGACAAGAAAGACTAAAAAGACTCGGGGCTCCTCTCCATCCGCGGGGGCTACGGGGACGCATGGGTCTGCTGCCACTCTAGCAAGCGACCAAGCCAAGATCGGCATATCCGGCCCCTCTGCCTCCCCGGGTGCGGAGCCCCTGACTATGACAAAGTCGAAAAGTGCACAGGGCAGAGCATCGATGACTTCAGGGCCCCTTATTCAGAGGTTACCTGGCGTTTTCGAGCCCGCTGGCTTCAAACGCTTCCTCGTTATTCGCTCCACTGATGGCCCTATGATTGCCAAGGGCAATATGATCCATCAGAGTCGAGGATTAGCTAGTGGAATCAGTAGAGAGCCAAAGGTGACCCGTTTCTCGGACAGGAGCCTTCTGGCGAATGCGGCGAATCCCGCCGATGCGGCCAAGATAAATGCTCTTCGGACACTTCATGGCACCCCGGTGAGTGTGACGCCGCACTCTACCATGAACTTTGTGAAAGGAGTAGTTTATGCGAGGGAACTCGTTGACTACTCCATTGAGGACATCACCCTAGAGCTGGCCGACCATGGGGTGGTCAAGGTCGAACTTGTGATGAGAAAACAGAAGGGGGCCTCGAGACCCACCCCTACACTCTTTGTCACGTTCGACTGTGAAAAGCTCCCTGAGTCGGTGCGTGCAGTTTGGGACCGCTACCGCGTGAAGGCATTCGTGCCACTGCCGCGGCGGTGCTATTACTGTCACCGCTTCGGCCATACGAATCGTTCTTGTAGACGTGCAAAGTCGGGGTCACACGAAGTTTGGGTAAATTGCTCCAAGGCCGCACACGATAAGTCCAAATCATGTGTGGCCAAGTGTGTCAATTGCAGAGAGCCGCACCCCGCTTTTTCGAAGCAAAGTGGTGCATATCTCCTTAAGAAAGAAATCCTGGCCGTTCAGGTCCACGATCGACTTTCATTTCGCGAGGCTAAGGACTGTGTCCTGCCGCGCCCGGCTCTGCCTGGGACTTCATATGCCTCAATATTTAGAAAGGCTCCCTCTGCTCCTGGCGCATCCAGGCCAACGAGCACGGTTGTTTCCACGCTTATTCGGAGCCCTTCTGCGGGCTCTACTCAACCCGGGCGCTCCCCTGGTATTGCTGGCGGCAAAAAGGGTTCACACCCAGCCCCGGCTAAAACCAGGGTTCCTCCCTCTTCCCCCAGCGTGACCATTTCCCGTAAGGCGAAACGGCCACGCGCCTCCACCAAGTCGTTAGACTCACAGGAGGCAACACCCTTGAAGATGGTCGCTAGGCCATCTTTCGGGGTTCCTAAAGCTGTCCCCCGAAAGGAGGACAGCAACAAAGGAGCTTCGGCTCCTTCGCCCACGCCCCGAGGTGGAGCGGGTGGCTCGGAGACGGTGGTTCCTCGAAAAGAGGGCCACCCGCCTCCGAAGCCGCAACGCCCGCCTAAGCTTTCAATGCGGAGGGAGGAAAAGACTCGCATGGCAAGCCCAACCTCCCCCAATAAGTCCTCGAAGGCGACAGCGCCTTAAGCGCTTTGTCCGGCCAACAGCGCCCGGGGTTCTGCCTTCATGAAGCGTACGGCCATTCCCGTGAGGGTCTTCAGTTCGAGGAGGGCCCCCGCGTCTCCTCCGAGCTAAGTCTGGAGGGCATATTCTTTCAATGGATTTGCCGTGGACTCCGGGCCAACTGGGAGGAGCTGCGGAGGCTCGTCTCGTCCCGTTCCCCGTTAGCTATTTTTTTCCAGGAGACCATGCTAGGCGCGTGCCTGCTGCCCGCCCTCCCGGGTTATAAGTGTCTTGCGACCCCACCACTACGGGATGGCCGGGCTGGGGGATAAGCGGTTTACACCCGCATGATGTCTCCGTTCTTCCTTTCTCTTTAGATACCTCCTTTCAGGCAGTGGCTGTGCAGCTGCACCTGGATAGGAGGTATACTATCATTTCTGCGTACATTACACTGTCAGCTGACATCGACGCGGGGGACTTCCGCCGCGTCGTGGCACAGTTGCCGAGGCCCTATGTCTTGCTTGGAGATCTGAACGGCAGGTATCCTCTCTGGGGAGATGCCGATCTAATCGAAGAGCTTGAAATGGGTGTCCTAAACGTGGATGAGTTTACGCATCACTGTCCGAGAACCGCTTCATTTTCTTGCCTTGACCTATCTTTGTGCTCTTCGATGCACAGCCTGATTTTGATTCGGGGGTGGTCGATGACCTCCATGGTAGTGATCACTTTCCCATTCAAATATAATTTTCAGGTCAACTGCCGCCTGAGAGCCCACCTCGGTGGTGCTTGGCGCGGGCGCGGTGGCCTGCATTTCAGGAAATGACTGAATTTTCTATCTCAGTCGAGGAGTTTAGGTCGGTAGATGAGGCCGTTGAGTTCTTCTCCTGCAACCTCATCGCCGTGGGCCTGAATACTATTCTAAGGACGTCTGGCTGTTTTGCACGCCGACCACTCAGATAGTGGTCGGCAAGTGTGAGACGGCCCTCAAACAGAAGCGTTATGCCTACATGCGCTATAAGCGCCGCCCGAACGATTTCACTGTCGCTGAATTTCGTCGGGCTAGGGCTAAGTTCCGCTATATTTCGAAGCACGCCCGCCGATCTTCTTGGCAGGCATACGTGTCTTCACTTAACGGGAAGACCCCTTTAGCTGAGGTGTAGAGGCGAGTCAAAAGGATTCGGGGCAAGTTCTCGCAGGACCCCCCTCCCGTTCTCCAGGAGAATGGGACCGCAATCTCGGACCCCGCGTCCGTGGCGAAATCCTTAGCGACCGCTTTTTCCGGATTCTCTAGCCGGGATGCTGCTCCACCAGCATTCAATGCACGTCGTAATGTCGCGGAAGGCCGCCGGCTGGACTTTACCTCCAGAAGTGGAGAACCCTTCAACGACAAGTTTACTGTGAGTGAGTTGCGTCCTGCTCTCGCTTCGTGCCTGGATACCGCCCATGTTCCGGACGATGTCCTATACGCCATGCTCGACATCTGGGTGAGCAAGGCTTGCCTTTCTCTTAGATTTGTTTAACAGGATTTGGGTGAAGGGTCTTCTCCCAGGCTCCTGGCGAATCGCTACTGTGCTCGCCTTGCGTAAACCGGGGAGAGATCACTCTACTCCGACCGGTTTTTTCCCCGCCAAATCTCTCTAACCTCTTCCGTGTGCAAGTTGATGGAGAAATTAGTAAATGTTAGATTAGCCTTTTTCCTGGACTGCGGAGGCCATCTGTCTTCTGCACAGTGCGGCTTCCGCGAGTTCCAGTCCACGTCGGATGCTCTGCTCCGACTAGAAAATGCCGTGTGTGAGGCTTTCCTTCGTAGACAGCACTACGTCACGGTGTTTTTCGATCTGGAGAAGGCTATGATACCGCATGGCGATACCGTATCATGGAGACTCTCCACACGATGGGGGCGAGGGGACGCCTCCCAATGTTTATATATGAATTTTTGCGAGATCGTCGATTCCGCGTACGGGGTGAGGGAAGCCCTCTCCGGCCCAAAGGAGCAGGAAGAGGGTATCCCGCAGGGAAGTGTCCCCAGTGTCACACTCTTTGCCCTGAGCATCAACGGCATCACCTCGGTGCTGCCGAAAGATGTTCTTACTACGCTCTACGTGGACGACCTTTCGATCTCTTTGGGCGTGGCCCAGATGCCAACTCTGGAGCGTGGACTCCAACAGGCATTGAACCGCGTCTCTCGCTATGCTGAATCGCACAGGTTTTGGTTTTCTTTGGCCAAGACTAAAGTGGTGCACTTCTGCCGCCATCCACGGCCTTATCCCGACCCAGATTTGTTTCTTAATGGGGTGCGCCTGGATGTGGTGGAATCGCACCGTTTCCTCGTTCTTGAATTCGACCGACACCTCACCTGGGAGGCTCATATTCGCAGCCTTAGGGTCTCTTGTACCCGCGCCATGGACATTCTCTGTTCCATGACGTTCAGTGCTTAGGGCGCTGACAGGGCTACTGCCCTACTTTTTTATCGATCCTTTGTTCGTTCGAAGCTCGACTACGGATGAAGGTTTTATGCATCCGCAGCCAAGCGTTTATTTCGGAAGGTGGATTCGATCCACCACACCGGCCTTCATCTTGCGACCTGTGCCTTCCCCACTTTTTCCATTAGAGCCTGTTGGTCGATGCTGGGAAGATGCCACTTGCTCTGCGCCACGTGCAGTGCATCACTCGACTGTACGCGCGAGCCCAGCGCCTCATTCAGTCGCCGACAGCTCTAACTGCATCCGCAGCTGATCTCGATGGTGCCTATGCCACCGAAAGACGCCAGTCATACCCTAAGCTCTTTGGGTTTAGGGCCAGGAAACTCCTTCGAGAGCTAGATATAGCTCTCGGGCCGGTGGCGCCCCTGGTTCTGCCCAGGACGCCACCCTGGAGGGTACCACATTTGGCTATTTTTCGCTACGCCTCTACTCCCAAGGCTTGTACGGCGCCGGGAGTATTGCGTTCGACCTTTCTGGAGCACACCTCGTGTCACGCTGGAACCGTGCCAGTGTATACGGATGGCTCCACTCCCAACAGGGGATCGGCTTCCATGCTGTATCCCCTCTGTTTAAGTCAGCGGGGCTCTGCCAGGCGTTGCGTCTGTCTTCACGGCCGAGCTGGTAGCAATACACCACTCGGTAAGGGAGATTACGCGGCGTGCGTGATTCTGAGACCGGATTGTGATCTATAGCGACTCACAAAGCGCCCTGAGTGCTCGCGGGGCATTGGAATCTCCGCATCCCCTGGTTTGCTATATCCGTGACGCCACGGTTATGGCGAGCCCGGCAGATGTCTAGATTATCTTCTGCTGGGTTCCTGGACATGTAGGAATTGCGGAGAATGAGCGCGCCGATGAGGGCGAAAAAGGGTGCGTGAGGACTATGCGACTGGACAAGCGATTTGCTCTTCCTCACACTGACCAAATGGCAGGAATACGGGCAGCTCTTCGGACTGCTTGGCAAAGAAGATGGGAGACGGTCGAAGGGAACTTAAAGTTGCGTGCCATTGCGCCGCGACTGTTCCCATGGACGAATCCCCCAATGCCGCGACGGCTTCAGGTCGCTTTCTGTCGTCTCCGAATCGAACACACTCGTGTGACGCATCACTATTTGATGGAGCACTCGCCTGTGCCCTATTGCGACGACTGCGTCGTCCCCCAGACTGTTCGACACATTCTTGTCGAATGTCCCAGTCTGCGTGAACTTCGCGCACGTTACCTGTCCCGCTACCGGGATGGGCGGGGTCGCTACCGCCTGTCCCTTGTACTCGGGTCGAGTGCGTGCACCATGACCAGTGGACTGATAGACTTTTGGGGGTTGGCCGGCCTTCTCCCTTGTATTTAAGTTGTTGTTTTTTGTTATTGTTGTTTGTTTTTTGTTTTTTGTAGGTTGCAAGCTCCTGCGCCGGGTGGAGGGGGACCTCCCCCCGACGCCGTGACTTGCTCCCTGATTGTTATCCCCTTTTTATTGTTGTTTCTGTTAAAATTATTATTTTAAAGTAGCCTAGAACTGGGCTGTTTTTTTGCGGCTACTTATGTCCAAGTGGGCAGTCGCCAGATAGCCACTTTAAAAAAAAACAAAAAAAAAACACAAAGCTTCTACAGCATCTGAGGTATCGCGTTCGTTCTTTTTGGAGACACTCCGTGACACGCTGGAACCGTGCCAGTGTATACGTATGGCTCTAAGTCTCAAGAATGGGCAATAAACCGTTCGCTAGGGGGATATTTCATCGTGCTCTTTTCGGAGACCGGACTGTGATCTATAGCGATTCACAAAGAGCCCTGAGTGCTTTCGAGGCATTTGACTCTCCACATCCCCGGTTTCGCGGTATGAGTGACGCCAGGGTTTCTGCCAGCCCGGACGATGTAGAGATTATATTCTGTTGGGTTTCCAGACATGTAGGAATTGCATGTAATGAGCGTGCCAATGATCGCGCCAAAGAGTCCGCGGAGACTGGGGGACCAGACTAGCGTTTCGCTCTTCCCCACACTGATTACATGGCAGGAATCCGTGCTGCTTAGCAAATAAGATGGGAGACGGCCACGGAAAACTTAATGTTGTGTGCCATTGCGCAGCAACTGTTCTCATAGTCATACCCCTCAATGTCATGACACCTTCAGGTTGCTTTCTGTGCTCCATATTTGACACACTCGAGGCACACAGCCATTTGATGCAGCGTTCTCCGGTACATTATTGCAACAACTGCGTTGTCCTCCAGACTGTTTGTCACATTCTTGTTGATTGTCTTATTTTGGGTCATCTTCGCGCACGTTACCTGCCTAGTTACTGGGACCAGCGTGGTCGCTACCGCTTGTTCCTTTTACTCGAGATGGATTCGTGTACACAGACTAGCGGACTATACGATTTTTTGGAGGAGGCTGGCCTCATCCACTCTATTTGACTCTCTTTGTTGTAGGTAACTTGATGCTGGCCCGGGGAGAAGCGGCCCTACCCCCAACGTCGTATTGTTTTACTTTGTTGCTTTTCTGCTTATCTTGATTTTTGTGCTATTGTTTTTTAGCTTGTTTCTTAGCCTTTGTTCTTGTTTTTATCTCTGTTATTTGTTATTTACATGTTTTACTTTGTTTTTTAATCTAGCCTACTATTAGGCTGTAGCGTGCTTAAGGCGACTTATGCTCTTCTAGGCAGTTGCCAGATGGGCTCTTAAAAAAAATCAAGTCCTCGCTTGCCCCCTCTCCCGTTATGCAGGAGAAAGGGACCGCAATCTGGCTCCACAGGTCCGTAGAAGTCTTTCGCGACCGCTCTCTCTTGTGCACTAATGTCCAGAAGTGGAAAACCTATCAACGATAGGTTTACGCTGAGCGAGTTAAGTTCTGCTCTCGCTTCATCGGCGGAGACCAGCCTTGGTCCTTGGTCCTGACACCTAGTGAGCGAAGCAGGACATTCTTGTTAGATTTATTCAACAAGGGAGATATCACGGTCCCCGAGCCAGTTTCCGCCTAATTTCCCCTAACTCCTTCGATAGTTCGGTGTATTTCTCTCGGGCCGTTGGCTGCTCTGGTTCTACCCAGGACGCCGCCCTAGAGGGTACCTACCACCTTTGCATATTTGTCTCTACGCTTCTGCTCCCTAAAATTCTCTACCGCAAGGAGTATTGGGTTTCGACTTTTTTGGAGCACAGTTCGTGTCACTTTGTATCCAAGCCAAAGCACTAGTAAGTGTCAAAGTCGCAAGAGGGGGTCATCTTCCACATCGTCTCCCCTCTGCTTGAAGTTAACGGTGTTCTACCAGCCGCTGTCTGTCTTCACGGCCGAGCTGGTTGCAATAAACCATTTTGTACGGTAAATAACGCATCGTGCCTGCTTTGGAACCCGGATTGTGATCATTAGCAATACACAAAAGCGCATTCACTCCTGTCCGGTCATTGAGATCTCCAATTTAGGCAGAAAGTAATAGGTTACTGCGAGAAATGAGAAGAGGAGACGCTGAAGTCACTTCTGAACTACTACCTCCCTTTTATTTTCCTTTTGATGATTCGCCGTTACTCATCAAATCCAGTGTTTATGCTTTGATATGGAACAAACGAGCCAAGAATAGTTAGAATAATATAATAATTATTATATGGATATTTAGTATGGCGTTCTTCAAGGTAATGGACGGAATGAGCGTATCGGTGCAAATAGAGAAAAAAAACACAATCAAGTAGTGTAGGCGACTAGATAATCAATCCATAGGGAGAGAGAGCCATACGTAGGGATCTAAGGATCTGTAATATGGTCAGAAAGACAGCTAATAAGGGGTTGCGGCATTTAATGCGTTATATGTTAGCATTAGGAATATTAACATGATTTTGTATCGAACGTGGCGCCATGGCGAAGCAGTGGAATTGCATGAGAGAAACATCCTTGACAAAGAAGAACAAAGGCTGGAAAGTTTGCTTTAGCTTATAACCTTCTTTCGAACTCTGATCCGAAAGTATATGAAACTTGTACTTCGTCCAGTGGTTTTCAAGTACTTGAAATAACTCACATCTGCATTATCATATTCACCTTTATACTTTCACACCCTAGGTATGTATGATTTGATTTTACATTGCTACCAATTGGCGCTTCTCATATTTCCTCTCTTACCCAAACAACTAGGGCCTTTCATACACCCCAACACCTCGCTTTCTTTATGAGCCTTAAGTAAATCACTAATAAAAATGATGTTTGCAATCCACTTGAGGTATCATGGAAGCAAAGGCCAATAAATATTATGTTTATGTATTAAATCTTCATTTCTCGTCCTTGAAGCCAGAGAAGGAAATAACAATTATTTTATTTTTATTTCAGGGGAATATCTGGCAGACCCTTCGCTCTTTTCACTTTCTCTTGGAACTGCTCAACAATGTTCCTTTCGTTTTAACAGTAAGTAAGACAAAGATAGTTAATTATGAATGAAAGTACGTTCAAAGATAATTTCATTAGCCTGCATCTATGAATTAACAAACCATCGTCAGGTAATACAATAAATAATGAAAAAAAAGCATCATTATTAAAGTCCTAGTAGTTAAATTTTGGGTGCCCCCTTCAATCTGAGTATGTTGGTGATTTTTTCATCTTTATACATGTCGTAGAATGACTCCCGACGATACCATATATATAACACTATTCGTTGAGGGAACTTCCTTAATTATCTTTAGAGTGCGTTTACTGTCTGGCGGCCGATATTATGTATCTTCGATATGCTTAAGAAGTGGAACTGAGCTCAAGGATAATAATATTGCTATCATTAATAAAATAGAGTTTTATTAATAATAACTATCAACAATACACAAAAACGGAAAATATTGACATAAACAGAATGGAAAGGGTCGTGGAGACTCGGGCTAATCCGAGGATTTAAAGGATTTAAAAAAAGGTAAAACAAATATAGAGTTAAAGAGATGGGATGGTTCGATAAACAATTTAAAGCACAGGATAGAATTGACAAAAGGGATCAATACTCAAAGGTAAAGTTTTGCTTACGTAACTTTTGGCACTAGTGGTGCAGTGGAAGGTGGCGCAAAGGAGTTTCGGTCCGCTGGCAAGCTCCAGCCGAAGGAAGGGGATAAAAAGATCCTGACGAGGCGTCTTGGGAAGGAGAACCGTTTCTCGACGAACGGCTTGAAGAACAATGGCTGTTCGAGGTTGTTCTCTTCTGAACAAAGGGGGGGATGAGAACCGTCTCTTGTCTACGGGCTCAAGAACAATGGCTGTTCTAATGTTGTTCTCCTTTGAACAACAGGGGGGGTGAGAACCGTTTCTTGGCGAAGGGCTCAAAACGAACAATGGCTGTTCTAGGTTGTTCTCTTCTGAACAAAGGGGGGGGATGAGAACCGTCTCTTGTCTACGGGCTCAAGAACAATGGCTGTTCTAATGTTGTTCTCCTCTGAACAACAGAGATGGGTGAGAACCGTTTCTTGGAGAAGGGCTCAAAACGAACAATGGCTGTTCTAGGTTGTTCTCTTCTGAACAAAGGGGGGGGGATGAGAACCGTCTCTTGTCTACGGGCTCAAGAACAATGGTTGTTCTAATGTTGTTCTCCTCTGAACAACAGGGGGGGGGGGTGAGAACCGTTTCTTGGCGAAGGGCTCAAAACGAACAATGGCTGTTCTAATGCTGTTCTCCTTGAACAACAGGGGGGGGGGATGAGAACCGTTTCTTGGCGAAGGGCTCAAAACGAACAATGGCTGTTCTAATGCTGTTCTCCTTTGAACAACAGGGGGGGAAGCCTTGGGGACTTGGCGTCGGAAAGGCTCGAACCTTTGGCACTCAAGGAATATTGTCCTCCTTCTGGACAAGTGATGGTGAATCTCGTGGTCGAGGTCCCTTGGCGCACAAAGGGAGAGAGGGTCGTGGTGATGTTTCGCGACGAAAATCTGGATCTCCAATCTGATCTTAGTGGTAAAGTTTCCATATAAATAGCCAGGACATCTCCTTGGCGTGGGGGAAAATGGAGTGAAAGCTTGGAGGGAACGCACAGCCGGGCCGGAGAACAATGCCTTATCTGTTCATAAGCCTAACTCGATCTGGCGAGGTCGGCGTATGGGGGCGAACGGGGGGACGATAACCTCCTTGTTTAAACATTGGCATCCGGTAGCTGTGATAAGACTCCAAGCCTCGAATCGAAGATGCACGTGGGCAGCATCGTGGTTTTAAATAATATGGGATAGGAGTTGAAATTAACTCGTTCTATCACACCCCTCCATTCCAGGGAAAGTTGTCACTTCGAAAAAAAAAGAGAGAAGGGACAACGATAGAGCTCCGTTGTAGGGAACTCGTTTTCTTGTACCAACCGTACCTTCCTGCACCTAACTAGTATTACCTCAATACATATGAATATTTTGATCTTTAGATTACAGGGGAAAATAACCTTTAATACAACTTAATCAAAGAAAAAAAAGGGGCATGGAACAATGAAATGATATAAACTTAGTACATACGGGACAAAATAATTTATACGTAAATTAATAAGAACAAATATATAGACATACAAAAAATTAGACATTGAGCGTTACAAAATTCAGACATATACATTAATTAATTATATTACAAAAGAATCTTAAATTAAGTCGTACAAGACGGTATATACCTACATGGAGATACTAATCCTATGAATACAATTATTCTACGCTATTCGGTAACGCATTCCTACTGAGTGCGTCAGCGACCTGGTTATCGGAACCTTTTATCTAATTTATTTTAAACTGATACTCTTGCAAGAGTAAACTCCAGCGCATGATGCGGCCGTTTGAGTGTCTCACATTCCTAATATAGGCTAACGGACGGTGGTCGGTTCCTATTTGAAATTCTTTACATATCAAGTACAGCTTGAATTTGTCTATGACCCAGATAATTGATAGAGCTTTCTTTTCTCTAGTGGCATATCTCTTTCCGCGTGGTAATAGTTGACGACTAGCATATGCAACTGGATGACTCGTTCCGTCATCCACGTATTGAAGGAGTACACCTCCAATGCCCTCGTTGATCACGTCGGTCTTAACCCCAAAGGATTTTTCCGGGTTGGGCAACTTAAAAATGGGGGCAGAAATGAACTTACTTTTGAGCTGATTAAAATGGGAAACAGCGACATCATTCCAACGTAAACGATCGGAGAAATTCTTTTCTTGAAGGGGGCATAGGGGGGCCGAAATTGCAGCGAAATTCGGAACAAATCGCTGATAGGGAGAAGCTGATCCTAGGATCGATCTTAATGGCTTCTTTGTAATCGGGAGGGGCATGTCGGCGATTGCCTTAATCTTGTTCTCGTGGGGACCTAACTTGTTTTGTCCTATTTTGAAACCCAAATATTTGATGGTTTCGTGGGCAAACTGGCATTTGCTGGGGCCAATGGTGAGGCCATTTTCACGCAGTTGCTCGAAAAGAGCTAATAGGGTGGGTAAATGGTGATTCCATTTAATTAGTTCTTGTAGCTGACTCTTCTGACGTGGTGTCAGCTGCGCGTCACTATCCAGGTCAGAGGGTTCCAAAGACTCGCCTGGTAGGGAATGAGGAGGGTAATCGGCATCAGGTTGGATGCACACTGTCTGGATTACATTAAGGGACTCCGCGGGGCAATCCTCTTCAAGCGCCGATGCTTCGTCCAGTTCTACGAAGGTATCTCCATGGGCGCGTTGGGGGTTCTTTTTTTCTTGGGGTCCAGGGACAGTCTCCGTGTCCTTGTCTGGGGCCTTATCACCTAAGGGTTTTAGTGATTTACACTCCTCTTTTGCCGTCCTAAAGTCCTGGTTAGGGGTCTCCGAGAAATCGGACGGTATCGGGGTTCTGATGGGGACGGGCTCCTGGGCTTCTTTCTTATCTCGGCCTTGAGGAAGGGCGGCCTGAAACACAGGGTCGAAACTTACTTGGGGGCTCTGTCCTATAAGTACGGAACAGAATTGTATGGGTGCTACAATGACTTCAGCCCAGCCATTATAATATTGACACTGCAGGTAACATCTAGCGACGGGGAATCGGTTCGCCCGCCCAAGGTGGTCATGTACCACCGCAAACTTTTCGTGGTTAGAGGCCACTGGGAGGAGTTCGTCTGACACGATGAAACACGTACATCCTGTGTCCCTGACGAGAGTCGTTACTCGGCAGCTGTCCACGCTGCCCTCCTCATATTTCAAAGTTCCCGATGAACTTTTACCAAAAACAAAATTTACCTGGTGGCCTGACGGAGGGGGAGAAGTTTCTGCTTGGGTCTGCACCACCGGGGGAGCCGGGGTTGCATTAATCTGGTGAACTTGGTGGGCTGGTCCGCTTTTAAGTCTAGAATTTTGGGGGCAATTCCAGCTCATGTGGTTTTCTACACCACAGGTGAAGCATATTATTGGTCGCTTCGGGAAGAGAGATGGAGATGAAATCTTAACGGGAGGTTTGGAGTCCCGTTGTTGGTTTTGGGAAAAGAAGTTTTGGGGTTTTACGGGGCTCGGAAACTTGGTCAGCTTCCCTGGGAAGGGGCGCGAATCCGTCCTTCTTTCTTCTCGTTGGATTTCTTTTTCTCGTTCTTCTCGTTGTATTTTTCTTTCTCGTTCGTCTCGTTGTTTTTCTCTTTCTCGTTCTTCTCGTTGTAATTTTCTTTCTCGTTCTTCTCGTTGTATTTCTCTTTCTCGTTCCTCTCGTTGTATTTCTATTTCTCGTTCTTCTCGTTGTATTTTTCTTTCTCGTTCTTCTCGTTGTATTTCTCTTTCTCTTTCTCTTTCTTCTCTTTGGATTTCCCTTTCTCGTTCCTTTCGTTGTATTTCTCTTTCTCGTTCTTCCTTTTTTCTTTGAAATTTTTCTTCAATCCGAGCTAATTCAATCTGATGGTGAAGGTACACTTGTCTTATCCATTCCTCTCTTATGTACTTAATTAGTTCTTTTCCGGAAAATCCCAAGGATTCTCCTTGCGCTTTAAAGATTTCAAACTGAGTCATCTTTGCACTTGGGGGCGCACTAGTCAACCAACTAAAATTCCTTGCAACAAGAATTATGCCTCTATAGAATTAGCCTACCTAAATATGGGCACTGACCTATTCGTACTTGGTTTCTCAATCTAAATAACCACTGACTAAAATCACAAAAAAAACACAAACAAATTATTATAACCGTTCCTTGAGCTACTCCAGCTTCTTAAGTTTAAAAAAAAGGGGATAGCAATCGTTAAAACAAAAGGGAACTACTATATTCTATTATTATAACGAATAACACTATGCTTTACTCGACTGAGACCAGTGTTTGCAAAGATATAGCGTTAAACCTTACACACCTGATACCAAATTTAAATAGTATATATATATATATGTCGTAGAATGACTCCCGACGATACCATATATATAACACTATTCGTTGAGGGAACTTCCTTAATTATCTTTAGAGTGCGTTTACTGTCTGGCGGCCGATATTATGTATCTTCGATATGCTTAAGAAGTGGAACTGAGCTCAAGGATAATAATATTGCTATCATTAATAAAATAGTTTTATTAATAATAACTATCAACAATACACAAAAACGGAAAATATTGACATAAACAGAATGGAAAGGGTCGTGGAGACTCGGGCTAATCCGAGGATTTAAAGGATTTAAAAAAAGGTAAAACAAATATAGAGTTAAAGAGATGGGATGGTTCGATAAACAATTTAAAGCACGGGATAGAATTGACAAAAGGGATCAATACTCAAAGGTGAAGTTTATCTTACGTAACTTTTGGCACTAGTAGTGCAGTGGAAGGTCGCGCAAAGGAGTTTCGGTCCGCTGGCGAGCTCCAGCCGAAGGGGGGGGATAAAAAGATCCTGACGAGACGTCTTGGGAAGGAGAACCGTTTCTCGACGAACGGCTTGAAGAACAATGGCTGTTCTAGGTTGTTCTCTTCTGAACAAAGGGGGGATGAGAACCGTCTCTTGTCTACGGGCTCAAGAACAATGGCTGTTCTAATGTTGTTCTCCTTTGAACAACAGGGGGGGTGAGAACCGTTTCTTGGCGAAGGGCTCAAAACGAACAATGGCTGTTCTAGGTTGTTCTCTTCTGAACAAAGAGGGGGGGATGATAACCGTCTCTTGTCTACGGGCTCAAGAACAATGGCTGTTCTAATGTTGTTCTCCTCTGTCTGAACAACAGGGGGGGGGGGTGAGAACCGTTTCTTGGCGAAGGGCTCAAAACGAACAATGGCTGTTCTAGGTTGTTCTCTTCTGAACAAAGGGGGGGATGAGAACCGTCTCTTGTCTACGGGCTCAAGAACAATGGCTGTTCTAATGTTGTTCTCCTCTGAACAACAGGGGGGGGGTGAGAACCGTTTCTTGGCGAAGGGCTCAAAACGAACAATGGCTGTTCTAATGCTGTTCTCCTTGAACAACAGGGGGGGGGATGAGAACCGTTTCTTGGCGAAGGGCTCAAAACGAGCAATGGCTGTTCTAATGCTGTTCTCCTTTGAACAACAGGGGGGGAAGCCTTGGGGACTTGGCGTCGGAAAGGCTCGAACCTTTGGCACTCAAGGAATATTGTCCTCCTTCTGGACAAGTGATGGTGAATCTCGAGGTCGAGGTCCCTTGGCGCACAAAGGGAGAGAGGGTCGTGGTGATGTTTCGCGACGAAAATCTGGATCTCCAATCTGATCTTAGTGGTAAAGTTTCCATATAAATAGCCAGGACATCTCCTTGGCGTGGGGGAAAATGGAGTGAAAGCTTGGAGGGAACGCACAGCCGGGCCGGAGAACAATGCCTTATCTGTTCATAAGCCTAACTCGATCTGGCGAGGTCGGCGTATGGGGGCGAACGGGGGGACGATAACCTCCTTGTTTAAACATTGGCATCCGGTAGCTGTGATAAGACTCCAAGCCTCGAATCGAAGATGCACGTGGGCAGCATCGTGGTTTTAAATAATATGGGATAGGAGTTGAAATTAACTCGTTCTATCACAATACAAAAGGCCCCAATGAATTTAGACCTGTTCCTATGGGTATTAAATTTAGAGATTTTTATAACCTTTTATTTTGCTAGGTAAGTGTGTCCCTAAACCAGAAAGCATAAAGTTTCTTCACTTACGAGTATCTATAGAAAAATAATTAGTTTATTTTATGGAATTTGTGGAAAGGGGATCATCTCTTTATTCATCACCCCAATAGGAGATTTATTCAGAATAACTCTTATTCGGAAGGTTGACATTGTCTTCTCTAGTTTCTAAATCAAAAGATTCTGTAACACTTGAACTCTTAAAGCACATTTAATTGCTTCCTACTCAAATTTAAAAAAATGTAATTGAAAACTTTACCTACAACTTTATAGTTCACCGCCATACAGCCTTAGCCAAAATTATGGGGCAGATATGAAAAAGTGAAGGATATAATTGAAACTTATTTATTTCATACTTTACATAATACAAATAAACATATTTGCGTATATTTTATCAATAATTAATATATGATGTGTCCTCCTTTTGCTTTTATAACCGCTTTAATCTGTTTTTGCATATTGTGCATAAGTGGTTGGGGTAACCTTCTGCCATTCTCTGTGAGATACTGACGTTTATTCCTTTTTTCAGTGAGTATCTTATTGGTAACTTACAAATGGTACTTTTTTATTAAAAATGTCTCCGAAGAAACAGATTCATGACGGTCAGAGCTCAAATCATTGCATTGTCCAGAGAGGGATTATCCTAAGTCAAAATTGCAAGAAAATTTGAATGCTCGAGCTACGTTGTCTAAACAACCATTAATAGGTACAATGAGACCAATTCTTTCAAAAACCGTGATGGTCAAGGGCGCAAAAGTTGTACAACTCCAAGGAAAGAGAGGTTGCTAAAAAGGGCATCTGTGACCGATAAAAAAAACTTCTAATGTAGCTGCTGAGTTTCCAGCAGAAACAAACAAAGAGATATCAAGACGCACAGTGAGAAGAAGGTTATTAGAAGCTTTGCTCAAAGGATACAAGGCTAAGAAAGAAACCGTGGCGGTCTTAGGTGAACAAGAAGAAGCGATTGTGCTGAGCAAAAGAGCATAAAGATTGGACTGATGGTGATGCTTCACGTTTGTTTCCAATAATTTATTACACTTGTAAACATTTTCATTGGATACCAAAAATTCTATTAGATACCAAAAATGATCAGAAAAATTTGTATTTGTTCTCAGATCTTTGGAACCCATGGAACTGTTTATGTTCGTCGAAGAGTTAGGGAAGCTTATGATCCGAGATGTGTTGACCCATCATTCGAATTTGGAGGTGGCAGTGTAGTGGTTTGAGGCTGCATGGCGTCTTCAGATCCATGATTGTTGTTCATTTGTGAGGTCAGAATGAATTCCAACACTTCCCCCAGCATTTTAGACCGGATTTAACAACCTTCCTAAATCTATCTATCTTTGGCACTTCCCTTATCAAAATACCCTTTCCCACATTCACTTCACTCTCACTTGAGCTGCCTTCACTCTCACTCATATCAATCATACCATCACTCTCTCCTTCATCCGAGTACAATGAGCCCACACTCTTGCCTCTTACCTTACTATCCTTTCCCTTTGCACCACTCTTCCTTCTTCTCTTGCGTTCAACTCTCTTCCATTCTCCGTCCTTCCTATCACTCAAAATCACCCTATCCTCTCTAGACTCGCACACACTCCCATTGATTCCATTAGTCTTATATCATTCAGTCGGAGCAGGGGTCAAGGTCGAGGGTCCTGGGGCCGGTCCTGACCCCTTCATCATGTCATACAAGTCCTTCATCCGTTGGTCGACCTGCTTCTGTCTCTCGTCCATTTCTTTCCTCATCATGTCTGTCTTCTCATCCATACTCATCACATCACTCTCCAATCCATCAATCACGTTCTTTAACATCATACATTCCTCCTCTTTCTGCCTCAATTCCAGCCTCAATCTCACGATCTCATCATGGAGGCCCTGTTCCACAAAAGCCATCCTCCCAGGTTAGTAACAGCGATAGACAAAGGTGAAAAACAACCAAACTACCTGCCACGCTAATTGGGTATGGAATGCAATCCAATCCCGTCACGCTCCCGGTTTCGAAGTCTCACGTCCCTATTCGGGCACCAAATGTAGCGGGCCGAAAAATTTAGACTAACCCCAATCGATCCAACCCGCTTCCTACACTAATCCGGACGTGAGAAATCGAAGGGGAATGAAACGAATTGTATTTACAGTCCTTTACTAACAAAAAAATACAATATTTACAAAAAATATGGATTGATATATTAGAGATCTCTTTCCTATTCACACAAAATACAGCTAAAGTTTCCTATACATATGAAATAAAAAAAAATAAATAAGTCCCACTTATTTATATTATTAATCGATCCTTAAGAACAATTAAAAAAATCAAACAAGCAACCAAAAAATTCCGGACTACAGCAGTCAATATATAGTTAACAAACAAAAAAAGAGAAGGCCTCACGTGGTACAACGAGGGTGGGGGTCGTCCAGCCACCTACCACTGAGTGAACAAAATGCCTATGACTTCCTTACAATGGGCACCTCTGCGCTTGATGAAAGTGAAGTGGTCTTATCACTCTTGCGATTGAGGAGTTCCCAGCACGGGTTCCAAAGGCAACGGTCATGCCTAACGAATCTTATGGAATTCTTACACTTCGTTTTCAGTGAGCACGACGAGAATAAGGCACGGGTGTTATCTACTTAGACTTTCAAAAAGACTTCGAGAAGGTAACACACTGCCCCCTCCTCCGGAAAGTGCGTGCGCTGAGCATAAATGGAAATGTAGCAAATTGGGTAGAGAACTGGCTAAGTGGCAGACGGCAACGGGTTGCGTTGAATGGACAGGCTTCTGAGTGGGTGTCCGTTACTAGTATTGTTCCTCAAGGTTCTGTCCTGGGATCACTACTGTTCATCATCAACGTCAACCACATGGACGGTGACATGGTTACTAAGATTTCTAAATTTGCCGATGATACTAAGCTTGGTATAAACGTCGCAAAAGAAGGAAATACTGCCCACCTTCAAGATGGTTTTCGGAAGATTGGGAAGTGATTGGACACGTGGCAAATGCCTTTTAACGTGAACAAATGCAAAGTGATGCATATCGGCCACTAAAACCCCCAATCTAAGTATATCCTTATGGGCACTGCTCTTGAATCCACCAACACTAAGAAGGACTTGGGGTTAACTATAACTAGTGATTTCGACTTCTCGAGGCAGTGTATTGAGGCGGAGAAGAAAGCCCAAAGGATGATAGGTTATATAAAGCGAAAGTTTGGATAACAGAAAAATGAGATAGTACTGTATTTGTATAATTGCCCTGTCCGACCGCTCCTGAAGTATGTTCGGAGTTTAAGAAACAAACTGCCCGAATTTAAAGCCATGATTCAAAAGGGCGATTACGATATCATATGTATTAGCGAGACGTGATTAAATACAGCTTCTAGAGACCTTATTGCAGAATTAATATAGAAGGGTACAAAATCCATGACAAGCACACACTAACAGGGAGAGGCGGTGGAGTTTTAGCTTACGTAAAAGAGGGAATAAATGCGATAACGATGGCCGCAACGAGCGTAAATATGAAGAGCGAGGTTAGGCTAATTGAGCTCGAGTGTGCTAGAAATAATAAAATTTACTAAAACGTTACCTATAGACCTGAGCCTACTAATTTCCGTACATCAGTCTAACTTATGTAATTTTCTTTCCAAGGGGACTGCCAAGAAAGCCAGCAGGCAGCATATAGCCGACCGCCCCTTATTGAAGAGGCTCGGTAGAGCAAACCCTCTTAGGGGGGAGAGGGAAGCCAGGCCCCTTCGGTCGATTCCCTCAAAAGACCTGCTGGCAAGAATATTGAACCTTGCCGGGGTCAAGGCCTGTGTCTCCCCAGACATGACTAATGACGCTACCAACTGGAGTTGCAATGTCCTGGGGGTGGCAACTGGAGGTCCCCATGAGATAGACATGGTCCTTGACGTAACCCAGCCTCAGACGGTAGGGCATTCCATGGGGGCGAACCCGGGCTAGGCGCCAAGCACCAAACCCGAATCCGCCCCTATGCAAGGTCCTCCTAAAACGGCCTGGGTTTCCAAGGCCGTACAATGAGGGGAGGGATCTCCTCCAACCGGTGCCCCTGCGACTGCAAATACCTTCTCCATCTCAGAAAAGGACCTGGCCGAGGTCACTCCATTTGGCCTAGGGCCTTCTGCCGGAGGAGAGGCAAAGCGGGTTTATTCACAACCATCCTCTCCTAAAAAGATAAAAACAACAAAAAAAAGACTAAAGAGACTCTGGGCTCTGCGGGGACGGATGGGTCCGCTGTTTCGTTAAGCGACCAAACAAGATCGGCAAATCAGGCCCCCCTGCCTCCAAGGTTGCGGAACCCTCGACCTAGACCAAAGGGCGCAGGGTGGAGCCTCGAAGACATCGGGCCCCTCATTCAGAGGTTACCTGGCGTTTTCGAGCCCGCTGTATTCAAACGCTTCCTCGCTATTCGCCTTACTGTTGGCAGCATGATGGCCCAGGGCAACATGATCAATCAGAGGAGAGCATTAGCTAGTATATTTGGTAAAAAGTCGAAGGTGATCTGTTTCTCGGACGGGAGCCTTCTTGCGAATGCGGCGGATCCATCCAAGGCAGGCAAGGTAAGTGCTCTTCGAACACCTGATGGCACCTCGGTGAGTGTGACGCCGCACTCTACCATCAACTTTGTGAAAGGAGTAGTTAATGCGAGGAAAATCGTTGACTATTCCATAGAGGATATCACCTTAGGGCTGGGTGACCATGGGGTGGTCAAGATCAAATGTGTGATGAGAAAACAGGGAGGGGCCTTGAGACCCACCCCTACACTCTTAATATCGTTCGACTGTGACAAGCTCCCTGATTCGATGCGTGCCAGTTGGTCCCGCTACCGAGTGATGGAAATCGTGCCACTGCCGACGCGGTGCTATTACTGTCACCGCTTCGGCCATACGAATCATTCATGTAGACGTGCAAAGTCGAGGTCACCTGAAGTCTGTGTAAATTGCTCCAAGGTCGCACACGATAAGTCCAAATCGTGTGTGGCCAAGTGTGTCAATTGCAGAGAGCCGCACCCCGCTTCTTCGAAGTAATGTGGTGCATATCTCCTTGAGAACGAAATCCTGGCCGTAGGGGCCCAGGATCAACTCTCATTCCGCGAGGCTAAAAACTTGGTCCTGGCACGCCCGGCTCTGCCTGGGACGTCTTACGCCTCAATGGTTAGAAAGACACACTCTGCTCCTGGCCGATCCGGGCCAACGAGCACGGTTGTTTCCGCTCTCATTCGGAATACTTCTGCGGCTTCTACTCAACCCAGTTGCTGCCCTGGTAAAGCGGGCGGCACAAAGGGTTCACACCCATCCCCGGCTAAAACCAGGGCTCCACCCTTCCCCCAGCGTGACCGTTTCCCGTAAGGCAAAATGGTCACGCGCCTCCAACGAGTCGTTAGTCTCACGGGAGGCAACACCCCCGAAGCTGGTCGTCATGCAATATTCCGGGGTTCCTAAAGATGTCCCACGAAAGGAGGTCAGCAACCAAGGAGCTAGGCCTGGAGTGCATATTCCTTCAATGTAATTGCGGTGAAATCTGGGTCAGTTGTGAGGGGATGCATAGGCTCGTTTCGTCCCGTTCCCCGTTAGCCATTTTTCTGTAGGAGACCATGCTAGGCGCGTGCCCCCTGTTCGCCATCCCTGGGTATAAGGGTTTTGCGACCCCACCACCATGAAATGGGTGCCGGGTTCAGAGATGCGCGATTTACACCCGGCATGATGTCTCCATTCTTCTTTCCACTTTAGATAGCTCTTTTCAGGCAGTAGCTGTGCAGATTCACCTTGATAGGAGGTATACTATTTTGTCTGCTTGCATTCCACCGTCAGCTGACTTCGACGCCGGGAACTTCCGCCGCGTCGTGGCACGTTTGCCGATGCCCTTTCTCTTGCTTGGAGATCTGAACTGCAGACATTCTCTCTGGAGAGATTACTCAATAAATGCCAGAGGACAAGTCCTTGCCGATCTAATAGAAGAGTTTGGATAGGTGTCCTAAATGTGGATGAGTTTACGCATCACTGCCCGAGAACCGCTTCATTTTCCTGCCTTGATCTATCTCTTTACTCTTCGGATGCATAGGCTGATTTTGATTGGAGTGGTCGACGATCCCTATGGTAGTGATCACTTTCCAATTCAAATATCATTTTCAGGGCCATGACGCCTGAGAGACAACCACAGTGGTGCTTGGCGCGGGCGCGGTGGCCTGCATTTCAGGAAATGACTGAATTCTCTATCTTAGTCGAGAAGTTTAGGTTGGTAGATTAGGCCGTTGAGTTCTTTTCCGGCACCCTCATCGCCGCGGGCCTGAATACTTTACCAGAACGTCTTGCCGTTTTGCACGCCGACCACTTCCGTGGTGGTCGGCCGAGTGTGAGACAGCCCTCAAACAGAAGCATTATGCCTACATGTTCAATAAGCGCCATGGAACGATTTCACTGTCGCTGAATTTCGTCCTAGTAGGGCTAGGTTCCGGTATATTTCGAAGCACGCCCGCTGCTCTTCTTGACGGGCATACGTGTCTTAACTTAACGGGAAAACACCTCTACCAGAGGTGTGGAAGCGAGTCAAAAGGAATAGGGGCAATTTCTCGCAGGACCCCACTCACGTACTCCAGGAGAATGGGACCGCAATCTCGGATCCCGCGTCCGTGGCGGAATCCTTCGCGACCGCTTTCTCGGCATCTTCTACCTGGGATGCTGCTCAGACAGCATTCAATGCACGTCATGATGTCGCGAAAGGCCGCCGACTGGACTTTACTTTCAGAGGTAGAGAACCCTTCAACGACAGGTTTAGTGTGAGTGAGTTGCGTTCAACTCTCGCTTCGTGTGCGGACATTGCTTATGGTCCGGATGATGTCCCGTACGCCATGCTTCGATACCTGGATAACGAGGCATGGCCTTTCTCTTAGATTTGTTCATCAGGATCTGGGTGGAGGGTCTCCTCCCAGATTCCTGGCGAATCGCTACTGTGCTGGCCTTTCACAAACCGGCCGGTTTCGGCCCAATCTCTCTAAACTCTTGCGTGTGCAAGTTCATGGAGAAATTGTTACATGTTCGATTAACAATTTTCCTAGACTGGGGAGGCCATCTGTCTTCTCCACAGTGTGGCTTAGGCAAGTTCCACTCCACGTCGGATGCTCTGCTCCGACTGGAAAATGCCTTCTGCGAGGCGTTCCTTCGTAGACAGCACCATGCCACGGTTTTTTGATCTGGAGAAGGCCTATGATACCCCATGGAGATACGGTATCATGGAGCCTCTTCACACTATTGGGGCGAAGGGACTCCTTCGAATTTTTATATCTGATTTTTTGCGAGATCGTCGATTCCGCGTACGGGTGGGGGAAGCCCTATCCGGCCAAATGGAGCAGGAAGAGGGTGTCCCGCAGAGAAGTCTCATCAGTGTAACACTCTTTGCCCTGTGCATCAGGGCTATCACCTCGGTGCTGCCGGAAGATGTTCTCACTACGCTCTACGTAAACAACCTTTCGATGTATTTTGGCAAGGCTTAGAGGCCAACTCTGGAGCGTCGTCTCCAACAGGCATTGAACCGCACAGGTTTCGGTTTTCTTTGGCCAAAACTAAGGTAGTGCACATCTGCCGCCATCCATGGCTCCCCCCCAACCCAGATTTGTTTCTGAATTGGGTATGCCTGAAAGTGGTTGAATCGCACCCTTTCCTTGGTCTTGTATTTGACCGATGCCTCATCTGGGAGGCTCATATTCGCAGCCTTAGGTTCTCTTGTAACCTCGCCATGGATATTCTCCGTTCCTCAAAGTTCAGCGCTTGGGGTGCTGATAGGGCTACTGCCTTACTTTTTTATCAATCCTTTGTTCGTTCGAAGCTCGACTACGGATGCGAGTTTTATGCATCCGCAGCGAGCGTGTATTGCAAAAGGTTGACTTGATCCACCACACAGGCCTTCGCCTGGCGAGCGTTGCCTTACGCACTTGCCCATTTAAAGCCTACTTGTCGATGCTGGGGAGATGACACTCACTTTACGCCGTGTACAGTGCATTATTCACCTGTACGCGCGAGCCCGGCGCCTCCCTCAGTCGCCAACAGCTTTCACTGTATCCGCAGCTGATTTCGACGATGGCTATGCCGCAGAGAGACGCCAATCATACCCTAAGCCCTTTGGGTTTAGGCCAAAGGGTTTAGGGCCAGAAAACTCCTTCAAGAACTAGGTATAACTCTCGGGCCGGTGGGAGCTCTGGTTCTGCCCAGAACGCCACCCTGGTGGGTACCACATTTGGCTATTAGTTGCCTTGCATCTGCTCCCAAAGCTTTTCTAGCGTCGGGAGTATTGCGTTAGACATTTTTGGAGCACACCTTGTGTCATGATGTAACCGGGCCAGTGTATACGGATGGCTCCAAGTCGGAAGAAGACGGGATCGGGTTTCACGCCGTATCCTCTCTCTTTGAAGTCACCGGGGCTCTGCCAGGCGCCTCGTCTGTCTTCACGGCGGATCTAGTAGCAATACATTACTCGGTACAGATGATTACGCGACGTGCCCGGTTCGGAGACCAGATTGTGATATATAGAGAACCATCAAGCACCTTGAGTGCTCTCAGGGCATTAGAATCTCCTCATCCCTTGGTTCGCGAAATCCGTGACGCCACGGTTTTAACGAGCCGGGCGGATGTCGAGATTATCTTCTACTGGGTTCCTGGACATTTAGGAATTGCGGGGAATGAGCGCGCCGATGAGGGCACCAAAGAGTCTGCGAGGACTTTGCGACCAGACGAGCGTTTCGCACTTCCTCACACTGACTACATGGTAGGAATACGGGCAGCTCTTCGGGCTGCTTGGCAAAGAAGATAGGAGACGGTTGAAGGTAACTTAAAGTTGCGTGCTATTGCGCCGCGATTGTTTTCATGGACCTACCCACCAATGCCACTTAGGCTTCAGGTTGCTTTTTGTCGTCTCCGAATTGGGCACACTCGCGGGACGCACCGCCATTTGATGGAGCGCTCGCCAGCACCCTAATGTGAGATTGCGTTTTCCTCCAGACTGTTCGGCACATTCTTATTGAATGTCCCATTCTGGGCGATCTTCGCGACGTTACCTTTTCCGGTTTTCGGATGGGCTGGGTTGCTACCGCCTGTCACTTATACTCGGGACGAGTCCGTACAAATTGACTGGTGGACTTTTAGACTTTTGGGGGGAGGCCAGCCTTCTCCCTTTTATTTAACTAGGTTTTGTTTTTGTATTTTCGTTTTTTGTTATTTTTCTTTTCTTTGTATGTCGCACGCTCCTGCGCTGGAGCTTGCTTCCTAATTGTTGTCATCTTCCCTTTTTATCGTTGTTTTGTTTTTATATTCTTATTTTAAAGTAGCCTGGAGCTAGGTTGTGTGATTCTGGCGACTTATACCCAAGTGGGCAGTCGCCAGATAGCCTCCTTAAAAAAAAATTAAAAAATAATTGCAGACTCCCAGCATGGATTTTCCCCAACATGATTTCCATCTACAGCGGATATGAATAACTTTGACTTTAAAAAGGCTTTCAATACAGTTCCACACGAAAGGCTATTGATGAAAATTAGAGGATTTCGAGTGTGGGGTAACATAGTTAAATGGATTAGAATTTACTATAAAATCGTTCACAGCGGGTTGTTGTAAATGGAGCGTGTTCAGTTACCAGCGGGATACCACAACGATCAGTCCAGGGCCAAATATTATTTATTGTTTACATTAATAACTTGGATAATGGAGTGTTTTGTAGGATCTCTAAATTTGCAGATGACACAAAGCTAGGAAGCCGAGCCCTTTCGAGACCCAATGTAGAGCAAATGCAAAGGGACCTTAATAAAATTGTCGAATGGGCAGATAAATGGCAAATGGGCCTCAACATGGGTAAATGCAAGGTCATGCACTTAGGATGTCATAACTTAAAAGTAGAATACCATATGAAAGGCCAAATTCTCGAATCCGTTAACTTAGAAAAAGACCTAGGGATTTTAATCTCGAAGGACCTTAAAGTATCGAAACAATGCGCAAAAGCTTGCAAAAAAGCAAACCGAATGCTAGGATATATTGCTCGGAATTTTACTTTCAAATCGAAAGAAATAATCCTGCCATTATAGAAATCGCTCGTGCGCCCACAGCTCATATACGCGTTTCAATGTTGGTGTCCCTCCCTAAATAAGGATATAGCGCAGTTAGAAAGAGTGCAGCAGCGTGCTACGAAACTAGTTCCTGGAATCCGAAACAAACCGTACGAAGATTTACTAATATTGATTGCAGCTATTGTTCGAGATGGACGAAGGGGCCAGCCAACACACTCCAAAATGGTTTAAAATTAATGAACAAGCAATTTAACTCTAGTATAGCTCAAAATTACTTCACGTTTAAAATCACGCAAACGTGGAATAGTCTGCCCAACCGTGTAGTTGAAAGCACGTCAGTTAATATCTCTATCTCTCTCTTTCTTTCTAAGGCAATTCAGCGGCAATGTGCCCGCTCGACAGCTAGTCCAAAGGTACCCTGATTGAATGGACCGTAAGGTCTTTTAGGGTACTTATTCTCCTTTTAGCTCCTTGTAGCGCTCTCTCTCTCTCTCTCTATTTCAGCATTTTATCGATTTCTCCCTCCCTGAAGAAATGAGAGGGAGAAGTGACGCCCCCTTGTCGCCGGAAGAGAGCATGTGTGTACCTTTGACTTTTCGAGCTATGTCGGCGGGGA
The DNA here is from genome assembly GCA_963969495.1 of Ceratothoa steindachneri. Taxonomy (NCBI): domain Eukaryota; kingdom Metazoa; phylum Arthropoda; class Malacostraca; order Isopoda; family Cymothoidae; genus Ceratothoa; species Ceratothoa steindachneri. The sequence goes on from OZ018337.1 coordinate 30,570,669, forward strand.
TACCTCTCTTCTGGTTACTCCTGGTATCGCTTTCCTTGTTGATATGGTCAGAAACGAGGTTCCAGACTAAGTACGTCCTTCCTTTTTCACATTTATCGTATCTCTTCCACTTATTATACAAAAATAAAAAAACTACTCCTATCATGTCATTCTTACCCTTTTTTCCATCTATCTACATATACGGACCTTGCAGCTAGCTCATGCGTCAGAGGAGAGGATTTGGAATCTCTATAAACAACGCTAATCGACGCTCACTTGTTGCGAGAGGTGTCCTAGGCGTTGGGACACGATGAATGGGACGAGGGTAGGGACCCGTTAACCCCTTACCTGGCGCGCAATTATTGACCATTCCCAGTGACCGTTGACGGGTGCCTCTGGTAGCATCGGTCCGAGGTGATGGCCGTTTGTTCCCAAGTTAGTTGTCAAGCCAATAAAAAGCCATGGGTCGAGTTTCTTGGTGTGGCGGGATATCCATTGAACGCTACTCCGAGATCCTAGCCCTTCGTGAAGGGAATTAATAAGAGTTTAGTACGGGGCGTGTTCCGTTGTTCACTTGTTGAGAAATCGATGGCCCCTTCGGGGAATGTCAGTGCTGCTTGGTTGGGAGCCATGGCACGCCGAGGTTTGACGACTCGGTCGGACGAACAGCAGCACATAGAGCGTGCCTTCTGAAAGATCCGAAATGTTTCCGATGGATAGGAGGGAGCGACTTACGCGGGGCGAATTCACCAACCCCCCTTGGTTTTTATTGATTGGTCGCAAAGTATTCAGAGATATACAGTGTTCAGCATGAATGGAAAGAAAAGACCGGCTGCTCTTAAATATGCATGTTCAGTGTGCAAAAGACAAGTGGTGCGTGGACTTCCCGGAGGGGTGTTACTCCAAATCTCCCCCAGCATTATCTGCACAGACTGTGTCATTAAAGCATAAGTGCAAGAGCTCAAGGATCTATATAGATCATCTGAGGAAAAATCTAAAGAATTGGAGAGGAAGCTGCAGAACATAGTCTGAACACGCGCGTCAGCTTCGCCGCCTCGAGAACAGGATAGTCGAGTTGTGTTCAAGACTCGAGGTCCAGTCGGTTACCAATGTATCTCTCATCGACGTATGTGGATCCGCCAAGGAGACCCTCTTCCAAGAAGCGAGCACTGCAATGGCAGTGCCACTCCAGCCTTCCAACGTCCTAGAGCAGGAGTCAGCTGCTGTGGGACTGACTCAACGGGCCAAAAGGAAGAGAAAGAGGAAGAAAGGAAAGAAAAAGTAAGAGAAGGTAGAAACAAAAGAAGAGAAAATGGAAGCAGAATTTAAACCGGAGGAAGATAGGAAAAAGAGAGAAGAAAAATATGAAAAAGAAAGAGGAAACAGAGAAGTCGCTTTGGAAAGGGAAAACTCAGTCCTCTGCAGCCAAATGTGCGAGGGTCGTCTTATCGATGATTCTTAATCAAGGGATCTGCAACCCAGGCTAGCGGCCCGCCTTCGCACTAGTGTGAAGGTAAGCTGCCTGCCAGGACGGGATAACCACCACATCAGAGTAGAAGCGGGGAAATCTCTGATTTCTGACAGTTCAGTCGTTGCTCTGATGGTAAGTGGCAACTACCTCTACCTGAGAAGAGGTAGGGTAGGCCCTACTGATAAAATCCTCCACATAATCATGGACGCCGGGGACGACTGTGGACTGAAAACCTGCAGGCGTTTTGTGGTCGAGATGCTCCCGAGGAGAGGTCCAACACGGGCCACTCACTCGATGAAGGTCTATTTGAACCAGTGCCTGGCAGATTTGTGTACGGCACCTTTTATGGTAGAAATGATCTCTACCAAAGGGATGGGGTACATCTTTCCTTTAAAGGAAAGGCCTTTCTGTCAAACATGATCCAGGATGTCGTAGAGAGGACCCAAAGGAGTATTCGGCCCAGAGTGAGGGCGGACGTACGTCAGTACGCCCGTGTCACTCCTGGAACGACCTTCTCAGAAGTCAAAGAGGGGAGCCACCAAACCAACAATTAAGCCGGGAAACGGAAAAGCGTAAGGAGTTCTACCTCCGGGGACTCCCTGAAAGTTCTTCTGTTTAATGCGAGGTCGATCAGAAACAAGTTACTCGAACTTCGTGGCCTCGTAGCGAAGTAAGAACCTGAAAAAGTAGCCATAACGGAGTCATGGGTAAAAAACTCAAACCGAGGTTTTGAAGGTCAATTCACGATTCCCGGTTAGCAACTCTTCCAAAAAGATAGACCAGAAAAAGAGGGTGGCGGTGTGATGTTGTATATCAAGGATAAGCTCAAATCGACTAACTGCAAAATTGTATCTGACTACGAGCAACTAGGTGTTGACCTAGTTGCTCTGCTGATTACAGACCCCTACCCAACTGGTTAAAAGGACAGGGATTTTGACTTGTTGTTGGGTCAACGTGTACAAGACAGAGTGTGTATCGCCATGAGTGATTTCAACACCCAAGTTGACTGAGAAAAGAGAGAAACCTGTGGTGAGAACGCACTACTCCTGGAGTTCGCGAACAACGAGTTCCTGACAAAATGGGTGATAGAGCCGGCGAGAGGCAATAATACACTCAAATTGGTTTTCACCTCTAAAGATGAGATCGTTGAGGATCTCTCGGTAGGCGAAGAGCTCGGTGGCAGTGATAACCGACTAGTCAGATTTATAGTCAAATTCCTCAAAGTAGAGTCTGCGACTAGTAAATGGAGGAAACTTGATTTGAGATAAGCAGACTTTGCAGGTATTCGTGCTGAATTGACTGATGCGCAGCTAGAAGTGTGCGAGGAGGTTGTAGATTCGTGGAATAAATTCAAAACTACATTCATGAGTCTTCAATCGCCTTTTATCCCTCTGAAATGCCCCCGTCGGTATTTTGTTCAACCAAAGTGGTTTAATCGAGAAATCGGCCAACTGCTTAGGGAGAAGAGAAATGTGTACCAGCAATCGAAGATCTCGGGTGACTTTGACGAATACCGGAGGCTAGCCATAAAAGTGAGGTCTAGCATAAGGTCGGCTAAGCGGTCTGAGGAACTCCGAGTGGAGAGAATTTGTAAAGAGAACCCAAAGGAGTTTTTTGGATATGTAAACAGCCGTAAACCAATCCGTCGAACGATTGACCCTTTGAGGAATGAAGAATGGACATTAAAGCATTCAGCTGCAGAAAATGCTAACCTCCTGAACGACTACTTTCCTTCAGTGTTTACTGCAGAGTGTGGTCCCATCCCCCAGCCAGCGGATTCTATTCGGGGGAAAAGCTGTAGCATATGGACTTCACCGAAGGAGAAATAAAATAGAAGATCTTTGACCTAATGATGAATAAGTCACCTGGTCCAGATGGCTTTCTACCTAAGGGGTTAAAAGAAGTGCGCAATGAAGTGTCACGACACCTGAGCGCAATTTCCAACATGTTAATCCGGACCGAATGCGTTCCTAGAGACTGGCGTAAAGCGGAGGTGACTCCTATCTTCAAGAAAGGAGATCGTAGACAAGCTTCGAACTACCGACCTATTAGTCTGACTTCGATAGTCGGTAAATTCATGGAAAGCATCTTTGTGGACAAGATATAGTCGCATTTAGAGTCAAAGCTGCTACTGAGGAGTTTCCAGCACGGCTTCCGAATGCAACGGTTATGCCTGACGAACCTTGTGGAATTCTTCCACTTCGTCTTCAGGGAGCACGATCGGGACAAGCGGGTGGATGCGGTCTACTTAGACTTTCAGAAAACCTTTGATAAGGTACCACACCGCCGCCTTCTCCGGAAAGTTCGAGTGCTGGGCATGGACAGAAAAGTACCAAGCTAGATAGAGAACTGGCTAAGTGGCAGACGGCAACGGATGATGCTAAATGACAGGCTTCTGAGTGGGTGCCCGTTACTAGCGGGGTGCCTCAAGGTTCTGTCCTGGGACCACTACTATTCATCATCTACGTCAACGACATGGACGGTGACATGTTGCGAAGATTTCTAAATTTCCGACGATTCCAAGCTTGGTATGAACTTTGAAAAGTATGGAAATACTGACCACTTGCAGGAAGATCTTCGGAAGATTGGGGAGTGATGGACACGTGGCAAATGCCTTTTAACGTGAACAAATGCAAAGTAATGCATATCGGCCACTGAAACCCCCGATCTCAGTATATCCTTAAGGGCACTGATATTGGATCCACCCACACTGAGAAGGATTTAGGTGTACCAATCACTAGTGACCTCAAGTTCTCAAAACAGTGCATTGAGGCGGAGAAAAATCCCAAAGGATGCTAGGCTACATATAGCACCAGTTTAGATATCGGAACAAGGTGATTCTACTGTGTTTGTACAACTCACTTGTCCCACCGTACCTGGAGTATGCCGTACAATTTTGGAGTCCTTTACTTCGAAAGGACATCGCGAGATTGGAACCCGTGCAAGCCAGGGCAACTAAACTGATTCCCTCTATCAGACATAAAAGTTATGAACAGGGATTAAGGGAATTAGATCTGTTCTCGTTGGAAACCCGTAGACTGCGTGGTCAACTTATTGAAGTTTTTAAAATACTTCGAGCGTTCGGCAATGTTGACTACAGGGATATTTTCCCACTTGTTAAGAGCAGAACAAGAAATCACGGCCTTAGACTTGAACTGAAGTGTTACCACCGCGATCTGCTTGGAAAATTTTTCACGTACAGTATCTGCGGTAAATGGAACGCACTTCCAGTGAAAGTTGTCAACAGTGAATCTGTTGACCAGTTCAAGTCAAGACTAGACAGGGTCTTGAAAAGTGGCCGTTTAAGGACGTAAAGCATTTGAGCAGAGATGTGCCCGCTCGACTACTAGTCCAAAGGTAGCCTCATTGAATGGACCGTAAGTTCTTCTAGGGTACTTTCTTTTCTAGTTACTCTTGTTACTCCTTGTTACTCTCTCTCTCTCTCTCTCTCTCTCTCTCTCTCTCTCTCTCTCTCTCTCTCGGGATACTCCCAAGACTATGTCCATTCCGCAATGCTCACGCGAGGAACGTCTCCATAAACCAATGCCTGGGACTCTTTGTACGGCGGAAGGAGTCTTCTTTGCAGACCCCTACCGCACCTTTATGGGAAAAACGACCTGTACAAAAGGGACGGAGTGCATCTTTTCTTTAAAGGGAAAACTATCCTCGCAAACGTGATCCAGCATGTTGTGGAGCGGACCCAAAGAAGTGTCAGACCCCGAGTAAAGCAGGACGTACGCCAGTACACTCGTATTACTCCAGGAACGACCTTTTCTGAAGTCACAAAGAGGGGAGTGACCCTGCAAGAAAGAGAATACAGGATAATTTTTCTTTGGAAAAAAAGTTATTTCCTAATTCGAAAAAATCCGTACTAGGGTGGGAGTCTCACCAAGCACACTGAGGCAGCAAGCAACCGCTTTGATCTCAATTGAAGAGAACCTTTAACCACTCGGCTATGCAGAAGACAAATTTTTTTTTGAATAGACAGGCTTTTAAGGCACTCTTCGGGATGCTGGATTTATTTTCATCATTTTCTTGCGCTCATGAGAGAGATACTTTGTATATTTGCCGCGTTTTTAACTCAATTTCTCCTTTGTCCTTTGAATTCACAATTAATTTCTCTCTTTCACAGCCCTGATCGACCTTGCGAAGCGTGCCTTAAAAGACGTAGACAAGTTATTAAAGGCTCTCTTCAATTGAGATCAAAGCGTTTGCTCGCTGCCTCGGTGTGCTTGGTGAGACTCCCACCCTAATACGGATTTTTTCGAATTAGGAAATAACTTTTTTCCGAAGAAAAATTATCCTGTATTCTCTTTCTTGCGGTATGCTGGATTTATTTCATCATTCTCTCGCGCTCTTGAGAGATAATATATATATATATATATATATATATATATATATATATATATATATATATATATATATATATATATATATATATATATATATATATATACATATATATACATATATATATATATATATATATATATATATATATATATATATATATATATATATATATATATATATATATATATGTCGTAGAATGGACTCTCGACGATATACAATATATAACTATTCGTTGAGGGAACTTATTTAATTATCTTTAGAGTGCGTGGATGTCTGGGTTGACCGATATTATGTATCTTCGATATGCTTAAGAAGTGGAACTGAGCTCAAGGATAATAATATGGCTATCATTAATAAAATAGAGTTTTATTAATAAAAATTATCAACAACACACAAAATGGAAAATATTGACATAAACAGAGAATTGGAAAGGGTCGTGGGAAATATAGCTAATCCGAGGATTAAGAGATTTAAAAAGGTAAAACAAATATAAATTAAAGGGATGAGATGGTTCGCTAAACCATTTAAAGCACAGGATAGAGTTGACAAAAGGGTTAAATACTCAAAGGTAACGTTCGGCTTACGTAATTACACTTATTGTGCAGAGGAAGGCGACGTGAAGGAATTTTCGGTCCGCTGGCGAGTTCCAGCCGAAGGGGGGGGGGGGAATTAAATGATCCTGACGTGGCGTCTTGGGAATGAGAACCGTTTCTTAACGAACGGGCTTGAATAACAATGGCTGTTCTACGCTGTTCTCTTCTGAACAACAGGGGGGTGAGAACCGTCTCTTGTCTACGGGCTCGAGAACAATGGCTGTTCTAATGTTGTTCTCTTCTGAACAACAAGGGGAAATGGTGAGAACCGTTTCTTGGCGAACGGGCTGGAAGAACAATGGCTGTTCTACGTTGTTCTCTTCTGAATAACAGGGGGGGGGGGTGAGAACCGTTTCTTGTCAACGGGCTAAAAAGAACAATGGCTGTTCTAACGTTGTTCTCTTTCTGAACAACAGGGGAAGCCTTGTGGACTTGGCGTCACGAAAGCTCAAACCTTGGCACTCAAGGGATATTGTCCTTCTTTTGGACAATTGATGGTGGATCTCGAGGTCGAGGGCCCTTTGGTTCACAAGGTGAGACTGGACCATAGTGATGTCCCACGAAGAAAATCTGGATCTCTAATCTGCATCTTAGTGGTTAAGTTTCCATATAAATTGTCGGGACATCCCCTTGGCGTAGGGGACAATGGAGTGGGGGCTTCGAGGGAATGCACAGCCGAGCCTGAGAACAATACCTTATCTGCCCATAAGCCTAACTCAATCTGGCGAGGTCGGTGCATGGGGCGGTCGGGGAAAGATAAACCTCCTTGTTTAAACATTGACTCAGGTGGCAGCTATGGTTCGCCCGGCTTCAAAGCGAAGAATGCACGTGCGTAGCCTCTTGTTTTTAAACATGTGATAACAGTTCAAATTAAGCGGCCTCAAACCGTTCTATCACAATATATATATATATATATATATATATATATATATATATATATATATATATATATATATATATATATATATATATATATATATTGTGATAAAACGGTTTGAGGCCGCTTAATTTGAACTGTTATATATATATATATATATATATATATATATATATATATATATATATATATAGGATGAAAATTAATGCAATATCGCAAGAAAAGATGAGGAATTAAACCACATTCTCCAAAGACAATTTAATTCAGAACAGTTTCGGTGTATCTCACACCCTTTTTCAACTGACACTGGATAGAAAATATTAGAAAAGTGCTTACAAACATAACACGGTGTCAGTTCGTGAAAGATCCCCTCTTTTTTCCCCCAATCCCCTACTTGTGGCTAATCAGGGAGGGGGGGGTAGGCCTAAACATATTGAAGGGCTGACATTTTACTATTTTGTTTATTTCCTTTCGTATTACAGGATTAAAAGAAAATTGACCCTCAGTTGAAAAAGGGTGTGAGATACACCGAAACTGTTCTGAATTAAATTGTCTTCGGAGAATGTGGTTTAATTCCTCATATATATATATATATATATATATATATATATATATATATATATATATATATATATACATATATATATATATATATATATATATATATATATATATATATATATATATAAATATATATATATATATATATATATATATATTATTTATTTATTAAAATGAGGTTACAAGATAATATAATTACACTTTTGTCACGAAGCAGCAAAATGGTGATCTTGCAAAGATAGGCATACGATGAAGACTAAGAGAGTGTAAGTACAGGTTTTAATGAAATTAATGATTATTACTATTATTAATAATGGTAATAGTAATTCTACTGATAATAAGAATAAAATAAGACTACTACTGAAGCAAATATTGGAATGGATAACAGATAAAGTTTCGACGATAAAACAATCTGTTTAAGAGAGAAATCTGTACAGTCTGGCTAATTCGAAGATGTTGCTCTAAAAGACGTTTAAATGAAACAAGTTGCTTGAAAGATGACTGGGGACCGCCCCCAGACCATGGCTGATATATGTTACGAAGGAATCTTGAGATTTAAATTTAATAAATTTAGGAAAGGTAAAATTTCAAACCTAAGTGAAACAGGTTGCATTTGCATGTCTGTAAAGGAGGGAATTGTACCACTTTTGGAGATTGTTTATGCGAGAGTTAAAAAGAGGGCAATTTGGCTTAAATTGCATTGCTAAGTGAGTGGTAAGACCGATTAAATCTTCGTCTTATTCGAATAAACTTATATAATTTAGTGGAATAGGTGGTGCTTCCATAAGTTATTTTAGCTAGTATAAGTGAATTGTATGATGCGAATTTGATTATTAAAGGAAAAAGCTGGAAATTTCGCTTTAAAGAACCCAATGGTGAGACATGTTGTTGCAGATTATTTTTGTTTGGTGTAGAATTTCAGTCTAACATCAATACGAGCACATAAGAATTCAGAGTACGATTGTCGTAGAAAAGGCTCCCGACGATATACTATATATCTATTCTTTGTGGGGATTATTCTTTATTCGAGTGCGGGGTAAATCAGATGGCCGAGAATGACTTTACGTTAATAAATAGGCCTGGAGAGGGCTTATTTATCTTCAATATACTTAAGAAGTGGAACGGAGCCCAAGGATAAATAATATTGCAAGCATTAATAAAATAGAACTTTATTAATTAATCTAACAAAACAACACATGGAAAATACTTACATGACCGGGGATTAAAATGGGAGATACACATGAAATGAAAAAAAAGTCATGGATAAATTTGACTAAGCGGAGGATTAAGAGTTGGAGGGATTTACAATGACAAAATAAACAAGAATGGAAAGGGGCGGCTTAATCCGTGTTAAAGCACGGTGTTACGTTGGTACAAAGTTAAATAGTTAAATGCAATGCGTAGCTTACGTATTTATCAGGTCGTCGTGCAGAGGAAGGCGATTTGAAGGAATGGCTTCGGTCCGACTGGCGATTTCCTTCTCAGGAGGAGGGTTTTTTTTGGAGAGTTGTCCTTAACGAAGAGGGAAGGACTGACTTCGAGGAGTGAGAGCGAAATGGGGCTCGGAAGTATTAGCGATCCTGGAGAAAGGATACCGGAGATGTTCTGGATGAACAATTAAGGTTATTGGTGTAACCAAGCGTTCTCTTGAAGAACGTTAAAAGGGGGGAATTAAATTGCCACTGACGTGATATCAGGAAAACGAGAACCGTTTCTTGTCGAATGGGCTCGAAGAACAATGACTGTTCTATAGTTTTTCTCTTTCTGAACAAGAGTGGGGGCCCTGTTGACTTGGCGTCTCGAGGGGTACGAACCTTGGCACTCAAGTATATTGTCCTCTTCTGGACAATAAGGGGGTTCTCGGGGTAGAGTTCCTAGGTGCACAAGGGAGACCGGATTGGCGTGATGCCTCGTGAAGATAATCGGGATCTGATTCAAACGCGAAATTCTATCGCATAAATAGCAAGAACCAGCCCCTCAGGGTAGGGGACAATGGGGGACTTCCATGGAATGTCACGGTAGCGTTTGGAAAAATCTTATCTTCCCTTAAGCCTAATTCAATCTGGCCAGATCGACGCCTGGACGCAAACGGGGGATTGAACCTCCTTGATTAAACTTAAAGCTGGGGAAGATGATACTCGGGAATGGTGAGCGATAAGAACGCCATTCTTCTCTCTCTCGCAGGCTGCACGTGGGAAGCATGAGTTTCAATATGTGATAGAAGCGAGGCGCGGCCGCCTTAGCCAATTCTATCACAACGATAGATCGTTAGAGTGGTTGTCTTTTAGTAGGGGAGAGAGTTTGATATGCTTATTAAAGGAGTATATCATATAGGAAGTCCTAGTGATGTGTAGAGATAGTGTGTTTGGAGGAAGCTTGTAATAGATATTAGAGAGCTCAATATTGAGGGTAGCAATTAATGTATGTTTTTTTGTTATGTGTCATAGGTACAGACAACAAATCGGAATAACAAGGCATATGATTTTGGGGGGCTCCATGTTGCAGGTGCATTGTCAAACGCCTGCAACATGGAGCACATCCCCCTTCCCCCAAATCATATGGAGACGATGCATAACATCAGCTTAACCAGGGATATATTGGTTAACCAGGCAATGGCCTCGCCACTCCCCCTTACGGAGGGAGCTTGCGCTTTGCTACTAAGATTAAAATTTAAAATCTAAAAAAAAAGCAGCCATGGTTAAATTTTTTGAAATTTTCTGAACTTCGCCAATTCTAATAATTTTAAAAAGGAAATCTAAACTAAATTTCTCCCCTTTCAAAATATTACGTTGCTAAAATATAGTAATAGAGATATATAAAAATAATTTTTATAAACTTCACTATTTGTAATTCTTTGCGTTTTAAAAAATTCACAAAATTTCGATATTTATATAAATAACTTTGATAAAAAATATAAGTCATAACTAAACTAAGATTAAATTATTATACAAATACTAAAAAATATCCCCCTCTTAAATTATAGATTTAGTGAAGTGATGATGATGATAACACAACGCTCAAAAGGAAAGAGGGAAAGAAAGCTAGACTAGTCACCTTAGGAGCCATCTTAATTAACGAAGCAAGGCCAGCTCTCAGGATCCAGACTATGGGCTGGAATCGAATATTAAAGTTGCTTTAAAATTCAGCCTACACAGGAGTGTCCCGCTGCCTTGACATAACGTTTAAGCGAGAAGGAATAAATATCCCCTAAAATTCATTTTCTTTTCATTCTAACTGCACCAATCTTCACCAATAAAGAAGGAAAGAAACTCTGAAGATGATCGCATAGATCAAGAGCTTAGCAATTAATATTAAAGTCAAGTTTGGTTTTACCAAAGTTTTAAAAAAAATTAATAGAGGCGAAATATATAAGAAGATCTGCTACCCATTTGCACTAATATATATATATATATATATATATATATATATATATATATATATATATATATATATATATATACAGAGTGGGACGTAAGTTTCCATACATAGGAAAATTTATGGGGATTTTTTATGTTTAAGATACCCTAGAATATACGTTTGGCGAAAGAGCAACGAATTGAAATGAACTTTAACACAAAACATCAACGAACATCACACACAATACTGTGGCAAAACTTATTAACAAGTTTCAGAAAAGTGGAAATGTTGCAGATCAACCGCAAAGTGGTCCAAGACGTATAGCCACCGATGAAGAGACAACAGCTACGATACTTACAGCTCTTACACGGAGTCCCAGAAAAAGTACACAGCGGTTGTCTGCAGAAAGTCGTGTCAGCAGCCCGAGTATCAGGCGCATTTTGAAAGTAAACAAATGGCATCCATACAAATTGCATATGGCACAGCATTTGAGCGAAGACGACCCTAATAGACAGGTAGAATTCTGTGAATGAGCATTAATCAAAGTAGACGAGGATGCAAAATTTTCAACTAAGATCTTGTTTACTGATGAAGCAAATTTCTACGTCAATGGAGAGGTTAATCGGCAAAACATTCGTTATTGGAGTCCGACGAAGATGCAAGGTGCCGGAAAAGTGATGGTGTGGGCCGGGATATGGGGAGACAGAATTATTGGACCAATTTTTGTCAGTGGAAATCTTAATGCCGATAGTTATCTTAACTTGGTGCAAGAAGAAATTTTCCCATCCCTGCTAAACGAGGAAGATAACTTCTCAGTTTACTTCCAGCAAGATGGAGCTCCATCTCATTATGGTCTTCACGTGCGTCGGTATTTGGATTAGCAGTTTCCGGATGCTTGGATTGGTCGGCGTGGTCCTGTAAAGTGGCCTCCCAGATCTCTAGATCGCCCCCCCCCCCTTGATTTCTATCTTTGGGAGCACTTGAAGGCCATGGTGTATCGGGTAAAGATACGAGACATAAATCATCTAAAGGAATGTATCACCAACGCCATTACCAGCATAAATTCAACTGTGCTAATGCGTGTTCATGAACAGTGGGAAACACGCATTAAAATGTGTTTGCAAAACAATGGCAACCATGTAGAGCATATTATATAACTAAAAATGGTTGTCCATAATAATTTTTTTATTTTTCCGAGGTATGGAAACTTACGGCCCCCCCTGTGTATATATATATATATATATATATATATATATATATATATATATATATATATATATATATATATATATATATATATATATATAAAGTTATAAAAACCATACTTTAGTAGAATTAGTTGTTTATTATATTACGGGGCTAGTTTCGGTATTTACTAGCACCTTCAACTATACAATGAGAAAACTTGAGACAAATGCTTTATATATAGCAGCTCCTATATATAAAGCATTTGTGTCAAGTCTTCTCATTGTACAGTTGAAGATGCTAGTAGATACCGAAACTAACCTTGTAATTTAATAAATTGATTCTACTAAGTTGTTTTATAGTCTCTTTCGAATGATATAATTGACAAAGTCCTCCCAAGATTATCCCTGGAATATTTTGTTTTTCCAATAACATCATAACTATTCGGCCCATTCTAACGAAATCTGAAACCCTTATGTTGTTTTACATTCTCTTTCGAATAGTTGAATTGCCAAGGTCCTCCCAACGTTATTCTGGGAATTATTTAAAGTTTTGTAGGTCGTAAGGTCATAAATCAGAATAAGTGAGTACACGTGACCTTATGGGCAGCAGACCTTGTTTCAAGAGAATTCACTGTGTCCTAGCTTGTAGGAAACTCTGATGACCGTAGATCCAACCCGCTGGATGGAAGCACTCGGTTTGGCTTTCCTAGACTTCAGAAACCAAGGTAAGGAAGATGTCGGCGCTTCTTTGTCTCATGTCACATACGACATTGGGGTGCGTATGCCCAGCGAGCTCATCGAGGGAATATCATGCACCATCTCGCACTCCTATTTCGTCGCCATCTTCAGCCGCATCGTGGGGCAGATACATCCTTTAGAGCAACCATGCATAGGGGCTTTCCAAGTCCTAAATGCGTACTCCATATTATTACTTAGTTTTAAAGAACATGAGAGAGGACTCGGTTATAATTAATCTACATATAAAAATTTACCATGATTCTTCATGAATTGATTCGATTCGCTTGGTGTAAACGGTTGAATAGGAATTAACGTGGCAAATCAACGCAACCATAAATTTAGATGATTCTCCATGAATTGATTCGATTAGATTCGCTTGGTGTGAGTGCAGCCTATGGATTTCAAATTTTGTTAGAATCCGCCGAATAGTTATTATTTTATTGCTAAAACAGAATTATTCCCGGGCTAGCCTTGAGAGGACCATGGCAATTATATCTTTCGAAAGAGAATGTAACATAACGATTTCAAATTTCGTTATGATCAGACGAATAGTTATGATGTCATTGCCAAAACAAAATAATTCCTGGGCTTACCTTAGGAGGACTTTCGCAATTATATCATTCGAAAGATAGTGTAAAACAATATAAAGCTTGCAAATTTCGTTAGAATCGGCCAAATAGTTACAATTTTATTACAAAAAAAAAAGCAAAACGGCGACCGACTGACATAGTGAGATGTAGAGTCGCCCGCAACTAGACTCGCACGTGACTAAAAAGGCAGGAATCATTTTTCCAACCGCGATCCTTTGTGATGGTTGAAGGGACCATAAACTTTGCAACCTACGAAGATATAAAATCCTGACAGATGGTCCAGAAATGCAGGATTGCTATGAGAACGGCTTCCTTCGGCGCGTTAAGCGATCCACCATCGTAAGTAGTCCTTTTCTTGGCAGCGCGGAAGTAGGATGACGATATATAGGTAGATTTTTCCATGCCACTCGGAGGGAGAGACACAGGAATGGACAGCGATAAGAATGTGTCACCGTACTTTTGAGAAATTTCATTGTACGCAGGTGCAAACCCAGCGACTAACGTCCCTGTTAATCCCAGTCCAAATGAACCTCGAGGAAGGCGCCTTTTGGAGGGATTTAATCTCTGGCTGAAAAAGAATGTGAAAGGGAATAAAAACACTCTTTAAGAATTCTACCGTGATATACAGTCAGGGTTTCCTTGTGGAGACATCGGAATAGGCCTGGAAAATCTACGGACCAAATGTGACCTTTTCAAATATGAGTGCACCGGGACGCCCAAGTAGGCCAGCTACGTCGTGATTATCGTTCTGTGCAGCCGCAATTGTGCTATTTTTCGACTGTAGAAGGTGGCTTGTTCTTAGTGATGACTGGTCGAGAGAGAGAGAGAGCACCTTCTACGACGTAATTTCCACGTAACATGGGAATGTCGGTGTTGAATTGCGAGATATAATCCATTTTGGACATTCACGTGGGGAATGGCAGGTGAAGTGATCTGACAATTTGTATATATGCTGAATGTTTGCCATACCACCTAGTGGTGAAAATCTTTCACCACGAGAAACACAGCAATGAGCTAACTACCAATGACACTGTAACGTCTATAAGCTGGCTTGAGCATCTTGGAGAAAAATGCTATGCGATTCTCTGTTCCGTATTCGTTGAGAAGGAAATCATGCCTGAAGATTACATTTTGACTAAACGCTGTGGGTAACCAAAACGCTTGTCACCTGAGAGATATAAGTTCTTCTTTTGAGGAGCACACTTAAAGGATTTAAATTTTGCGCATATTGGAATAAATTAAGGGTAAATGTTGACCATCTCGAGAAATTCGTGAGGTTGGGTGAATATATGCGGCTGTACTCATTTTGTTAATGCTTTACGAAACCGAAAAAAGATCTTGCGGAGTCAATTCAAACTCAAAGAACACGAGAAAGGTATCGGCCGTTTATACCACCACCTTGTTCATAGGAGTACTTGAAGGCAGGATGGCCAAATTATGTACGTGTGTGGCGTGAGGAGCTGGAAAAAATACCTTCGGAGTAGAGAGTGGCTAATGGAAGCGCTAAGTGAATCAGTTAGACACCATATTGCACTAAGCAACACCGAGGGAGTTCCTGTATGCAAGCTCATCTTTGGTCAAGAGCTGCTGTAGATTTTGCCCTTGGAGGTGGCTATGCTCTTTATTGAAAACGGATTGAGCATCTCCTAAGATTAAATCGCACACGATCGCATCGCTTGACGGTGATAGGAGGAAAATCACGTGCGCTTATTTCACCTTATCATTCAAAGATTTATGGATCTTGAAGATGGCTTTGTAATGTCTTACACCTTACTCAAAGTTTCTCCCTAGTACATAGTTAAAGGTATGTCCAATCCATCGATTGGAGTTGGGTGGCAGTAGAATCCTGGGGTAGGCTCTATCGCAAGTTATTATTTTTTTCTCGTAATAAACATTGAGATCAGTGCGGCGCGTAAATCTGTAGTGCCACATTGCAAGGTGAAATAGGATTGACAATGAATCTTCACAGATGAGCGTCATGTATGTAATTCCTATAAAGGCTTTGAATGAGCACGTACATAATTATGCACATATAAGTAATCTAAAAAATATATAACATTTTGTCATATAAATAATGACATTGTGTCACTCGATTTTCGTCATTGGGTAGCAACTGTTATTATCTATTTTCTTGTGTCTAGAATAGATGAAAAAACACTATTATTTATTTCAAACTTTGCTTGTGTGTCCAGTGGCGAATTTGAACTTTCATTTGCATAAAGTATAAAAAAACGACATGTTACAAAAATATTATTTATTTATTCTAGAATTACATAGGTGAGACAATTAAAATAATAGAAATGAGTAGTTTTCCGTGATTTAGGGTTATATTGTAAATTACTTTCACGACTCAGCCTCCAAATATAGTCTCTCATCAGATTTTCATTATACGATCCTTGATAGCGGCGTTCAAAGTCCAGTCGATCCTGATGAGAGCGCTCGCCATCTTCCTTGGAGTACGTTGCCATGTTCTCCTTAAATTTATCAAGATGAGCGTCAAGAATATGGACTTTCAGGGAGATCTTGCAACTCATCTTGCGGTAGTTTCTCAACAAGCTCTACTTTGTGATTACCTAGAAAGTCCAGAACCACTGCGATAAAGCTATCCCACGCTGCCTTTTCCGACCTAGTGAGCTTCTCGAGAAACTCCTTGCACTCCTTCATCTTTATTATTTATGAACCAACGAAGACTCCGGCTTCCACCTTTGCTGCAGATAGCTGAGGAAAGAAATCTTGGGAGATTCTTGAAGGCTGCAGAATCTTAAACTACAGCTCCGACAAATTGTTTCATAAGGCCCAATTTTAAGTGCAGAGGAGGAAACAGTAGTTTTGAGGGGTCCAACAAAGGCTACCATTTGACGTTGTTTCTCCTCACACTAAGCCTAGTCCGTTGTGGCCAATCCCGCTAATGGTAGTGTGCTACAATGTCCCTGCTGTCCCAAAGGCAAAGATAACAAGGAAACCTAGTAAAGCAGCCGCTTGTGGGCCCATCAAGAAGGTCACCATTTTGAACTCTCCGATAATGTCTTAACTGTACTCTTCATATTTCAATGCATCCAGCAAGATCTTGACACTGCTGTATTCCTCTTTGAGCTGGACCGATGATTGAGCAAGGGAAACTGATGGTAGTTGTCGTAGAATTACCAGTATAGATATATATATATATATATATATATATATATATATATATATATATATATATATATATATATATATATATGCAAACGCTCCAAAGTGCACGTGAGTCTATGTTATGTAGATAAACCCACAAAGGAAAAGTGAAAAACGATTCTGATCGCTTTCGTCTTTATTCTTAAAAGGTCTTAAAGAATAAAGACGAAGACGAAAGCGCTCGGAATCGTTTTTCACTTTTCATTTGCGGTTGTATCTACATATATATATATATATATATATATATATATATATATATATATATATATATATATATATATATATATATACACGAGGGGAGGGGCAATAAGTTTTGAGAATCGGTAGGGCAAAACAGAGGAAGGGGGATGGCTGTTTGTGGGGTGTTAGGACAAGTTATAACAAGTCAGGACCTACAGACGCACACTCCTGCTTCGTCTATTTAAGAAGCAGTAGCTGATCGCAGATCGTCAGTCACAATTTTTCAACAATGGAGAAGGTTGAGCACCGCGCACTGATCAAATTTTTTTTTTGACCAAGGAAGGCAAGAATGCAAAAGAGATCCATGAACCGCCCCTTTCTATGCAACTATTGCTTGCTGGAATAGGGAGTTTTGCCATGTTGGTGAGTTTCTTGAAGATGACTCACGTCCAGGACACCCATCAGACGTGATCAACGAGTACAATGTGGCCCGTGTGGAGAGGATGATCCTCGAAAATCGACGGGTGAAGGTCGAAGAAATCGAGCGAGAACTTGGAATATGACATGGAAGTGTTATGAACATCATCCACGACAATTTGGCCATGACTAAGGTCTCTTCCCGTTATGTCCCTGGAAACCTCACGCCCCATGATCCACTTCAACGTCGTCAAAGTCCACAAGGCCAGAGTTGCACAAGCTGCCCTGCGCGAGTGCGGATTCGAGGAGCTCAACCATCCCCCTTACGGTCCAGATCTGGGCCCTAGCGACTACTTTTTATTCCGCCAGCTCAAGGCTGCACTGCGTGGACGCCGGTTTGGGGACGATGAAGATATCGAGCTCGCCGTCCAAGAGTGGATTGAACAGCAGTCGGGAGATTTCTGTTTGTCAAGAATTCGAAGCCTCGGGACAAGTGGCGCAAGTGCATTGAAGTCGAGGGTAGTTATATTGAAAAATAACAAAACACTTTCCCTCATATCTCGTTTCCTTATATCCGAATTGCAAAACTTATTGACCGTCCCTCGTGTGTGTGTGTATATATATATATATATATATATATATATATATATATATATATATATATATATATATATATATATATATATATATATATATATATATATAATATATATATATAATAATATATATATATATATATATATATATATATATATATATATATATATATATATATATATATATATATATATATATATATATATATATATATGAAAATTAATGCAATATCGCAAGAGAAGATGAGGAATTAAACCACATTCTCCGAAGACAATTTAATTCAGAACAATTTCGGTGTATCTCACCCTTTTTGAACTGACACTGGATAGAAAATATTAGAAAAGTGCGTACATACATAACACGGGATCAGG
The DNA here is from genome assembly GCA_963969495.1 of Ceratothoa steindachneri. Taxonomy (NCBI): domain Eukaryota; kingdom Metazoa; phylum Arthropoda; class Malacostraca; order Isopoda; family Cymothoidae; genus Ceratothoa; species Ceratothoa steindachneri. Next base: position 30,589,111 of record OZ018337.1, read on the forward strand.
TCATGAAATGTCAGCCTTTCAATATGTTTAGGCCTAACCCTCCCCCCCTATCCTGATTAGCCACAAGTAGGGGATTGGGGGGAAAAAGAGGGGATCTTTCTTGACCTGACCCCGTGTTATGTATGTACGCACTTTTCTAATATTTTCTATCCAGTGTCAGTTCAAAAAGGGTGTGAGATACACCGAAATTGTTCTGAATTAAATTGTCTTCGGAGAATGTGGTTTAATTCCTCATACATATATATATATATATATATATATATATATATATATATATATATATATATATATATATATATATATATATATATATATATATATATATATATATATATATATATACGTAGGGACTTTGGGGCTGAAGTTGATTAAAGACCGTTAGTGAATTGGGAAATTGTTATGAGTCGAGGGGGGATGGTTTCTTATTAACTTTGCGGGTTCCTTTTTAAAATAAATATTTCAGAGTGCAAGTTGGCCAACGATTAACAGACAGCTGGTCCGCGTTGGGGTTGTAATAGAAAGACGATGACGAAAATATATTTTCCTAACAACAAAATAATATTTATATTTACACAAATATTCGGTTTAAAGGAAATAGTCGCATAGACGAGGTTAAATATTCACATGAGATACAGGTGGGTTAATTAGGGGATTAAATAGGTCAGATTCGGGTTGGTGATATAAAGGGGGATTTAAAACCGGGACGTTTTCACAAATAGTGGATCAATGGGGTAAGCCAGATTCTAGATCAATCTGCAGGCGGCAACGGTTACAATTTCTTACGTGCTCGTTGCAAAAAAGGGGCCAGTTGGGGTACGATGAATGCGACGGAAGAAGTCTAGTTACCTATCGCTTCAGATGAGGGAGCACTCGTAGAGTCTTCGGAGTTTGGAATCCTCCTCAGATACTTGATGATTGACTATGGCAGAGTTCCCTGATGTCGATACTTGCCGATTGACTATGGCAGAGTTCACGGATCGATTTAAACCTTCGACCCGAATCGAAATCGCCGCGAGGGGGGAGGGGGATGATCGTCTTTCAGCTCATTCGCCGGATTAGGTGAGAAATCTAACAGTGCTGCTTATTTAACTCACTCGAAGGTGAGGTGGCTGTGATGGCCCTTCAGACGCGCATGCGATTTTGGGGATAAGTTGGCGACTCCTTCGGGGGAGGGGGCAATTGTGATAACGTTAGTTTGGAATGTCCAACGGACTTCGATCATTCGGACGGAGAGCAAGAATATTTGCTGAAAGGTGGGCGTGGGAGACGATGAACTCGCTCCCTAGGAAAATACAGCTGGGGCGTGTGATAAGGTCGAAATGCGCCCCTCAGATGCTTACAACCTCTTGGTTCCATGTGCGACGAAAGCTTCTATCAATGATGAGTGATGATGTCTGCGCTGTGTCGGCTAGAGTTAAACTGATCTGTTTAGTATACATTCTTTGTATTTATACAGCCATCTACTTTGCCTGAATGTTCTAGAAATTCTTTAAACTTATAGAAAATTCTTGAAAGTTCTAGAAAGCTTTTCACTTTATTTTTCACTAAATTAGTATTTAATCTATTTAGAATGTAAGAGAACTGCCATTGCTGTCCAGGTCGTAAAAAAAAAAACAAATATAAGGGGAAATAATAGGTTTTTCTAATGTATTATTGTTTTTTCTAACTTTTTAAAAACATTGTATCATGTTTATACCATAACTGAAAAAAACATAACCCTTAACCTTTTTATATAATTTTACTATTTGCATCAAAATAATGTTACCGACCATAAATGGGCTAATTTAAAAATTCAATGTCCTAGCCATAAAAGCAAAGTTTAGGGATTAAAATTAACTTTTATTTTTAATTATGCCACAAACAATTGAGAAATAACACTTTAAACCCAAGGACAAGACAAAAGTGAAATTTTGTTACACAGCGTAATATATATCATTTTTGTCATGTAAATAATAATATATACATATTTTGTCATATAATATTAATATATAATATTTTATCATCTAAACACTAATATATATTGTTCTTGTAAAGGGCACTAGGCAAAATGAATTTTTCCAATGCATACGCGCTCACACACCTACATACTCACACGCATATACACTTACTTACACGCCTCTTGTGATATCTGCCCAGACACTTTTCACTAAGGTTCTGGAAAACGCCACAGCTGTACCAACAAACGTCAAATCAGGTGCATTTATTGACATAGAGCTGAAGAGAGGAAAGATGCGGACCTTATTTACTATCAAAGAGCTGCGAAACACAAAATCTTATTCTCGAAATTTCAGAAAGATTTTCTCTATCACCATGCACACATAAATAAACATCCAGTAGAGTAAGCTCCGCCCAAGCTGTCTCATTTGTCAACAGCGGACCACGTCCACTGTTTTTTATATATTATATACAGCTCCGGGTAGAGCCTAAAAAGTGAGTCAGATATCAGTCATTCAGGTAGTCAGTCAAGGATAGGCTTGCCTCAAATTTCCGACACAAATTCAATCAAACTCTTTCCACCTAAGCCTAGCGAGTCTTCCGCCGATTAAAGAATCCTAGAATCCGCATTCCGAGATTCTTTTTCTTCTGGGTAATCCAATTGGCCCTCTTACCCAGCCTACATCACTAAAACCAAGCGAGAGGATAATCATCCCTAGGTCAGCATCCGGTAACCGAATACCCTAATAGCGCTACTTAGAAGTTAACAACATTGGGAAAGGTTATTACTTGGATGTGAAACCGACAAGTCGACCTCCACCAGTGAACAGTTAGCCAGCCGTCTTCTGAACACTAACAAACTACTAACCACCGGTAGCTGGTAACCAATAATTTATAGGCCAACTACCAGCCCATAACCGGGTGACCTATGGACTTGCTTTCAATGGATTGAGGAACTTTCGTCTAAAGAACTTGGGTCGAAAGGAACTTTGGTCTAATGGAAATTTGGTCTAATGGAACTTTAGTCTAAAGGAACTTTCGTCTAAAGGAACTTTCGTCTAATGGAACTTTGGTTTAATGAAACTTTAGTCTAAAGGAACTTTTGTCTAAAGGAACTTTCGTCTAAAGGAACTTTCGTCTAAATCCCAGCTAGGTATTTTCTAAAAAAATAGGATTATCTAAAATTTATTCCTTTTTAATGAAATTAACAAAGTTTATTTATTTAAAACAAGGTCTGCTGACCAAAAAGTCACGTCCTCTCACTTATTCTGATTTATGACCTTTCTACCTTCAAAACATAAATTTTTGCACTACTACCCGCATGGATATGGTCTGAACATTTAATTACTCCTTTTGGCTTAACATAAGACGACTAGAACACTTACGATCTTCATAATGCCAATAGCTTACACATTTTGTTGATATATTTTTTGTATAATAATATCTATTAAAACAATTTATACTTTCCTCTTTTGGTTTTCACAAAACTAATATCACATTCCATTAATGGTTAAAGAGATAAGTAAATTTATAAATTAACTATTTATGCGAGTAAACACAAGATTCAGATGTGGACTTCGAGCGGTACTCAACGAGATTATAATGACACTATTTACAAACAGGCAGGTCATTAGACGTGCTGAACTTCCGGAGAAATAATTATGACCGACTATACCCTTATGCTAATTACCCACTAAGTGGTAATCTTCTCATATATGCCCTTTGATTTGGAAACGGATCAGTGGGCCCCGTTTCACTAATCTTTTGATTGTCATCTCATATGTCTTTTAAATTTAATGGAAATTTTTCCGAAAAGAAGTTGGATTAAAAGCCTATTTGGAAAGACTGCTTTCTCGTGAGTCCATCCCCCCCCCACCCTATAAGAACTACAGAAACAAGGACCAGCAAAGACCCTAAGGTCCGCTCAAGGCCAGTCCGCTTACAGAAGATGTTAACTACCACTTTCTAACATTAGTGTATCATTTTATTTATTTATTTTAATTTTTTTACTATTTCATCTCTACGGTCCACACTTATCTATATGTGTACCTTCTATATATATTTTTTCCAGGATTGTTTATTAAATATTTCTATTTTACTGTACACACTTATCTACATGTGTACCATTTGGCCTTTCTTTACATGCCTTTTTTAACTATTTTACTTCTACGGTACACACTTATCTACATGTGCACCCTGGACGTGCAGGCTCAGTTATTCCTCAAATACACGAACACGCTTCTTCGAACCAAGGGGGAGGGGGGTTGATAGGACAGTACTCTTTCCTCCCGCAGGCTTCGCCTGTTAGTGGTGAAAATAATATACTTATAGAACAAATAGGCAGAAAAGGAAAAGGAGCAATCACATTCACTCCATGGAGGGGGAGTCGCTAGCATCTTTTTATTACTCATTTCATTTTATTCTCAACTCCTTATTTCGTATGACGTTTTCTTCTATGCTCCTACTAAGTTATATTTACACTATTGAATTACTCATCAAGTCTGTTTTTGAACATATTAACTGACGTGCTTTCTACTACAGGGTTGGGCAGGCTATTCCACGTTTGCGTGATTTTAAACGCGAAGTAATTTTGATCTATAGTAGAGTTAAATCGCTTGTTCACTAATTTTAAACCTTTTTGGCGTGTGTTGGCCCTTTCGCCCATCTCGAACAATAGTCTTTAATCAATATTAGTAAATCCTCTTAAGATTTTGAAGACCTCGAATAATTGGCCACATAATCGTCTACTTTCAAGGGATAGTAGGTTTAATGAGCGGAGTCTATCTTCGTACGGTTTGTTTCGGATTCAAAGAACTAGTTTAGTTGCCCGACGTTGCACTCTTTCTAACTGCACTATATCCTTGTTTAGGGAGGGAACCAAAATTGAACTGCACATTCGAGGTGTGGGCGCACGAGCGATTTCTATAGTAGCAGGATTATATCTTTCGATTGAAAGTAAAATTCCGAGCAATATATCCTAGCATTCGGTTTGCTTTTTTACAAGCTTCTGCGCATTGTTTGGATACTTTAAGGTCCTCCGAGATTAAAATCGCTAGGTCTTTTTCTAAGTTAACGGATTGGAGGATTTGGCCTTTCATATGGTATTCTACTTTTAAGTTAGGACATCCTAAATGCATGACCTTGCATTTACTTATGTTGAAGCCCATTTGCCATTTCTCCGCCGATTCGACAATTTGATTAAGGTCCCTTTGCATTTGCTCTACAGCGAGTCTCGAAAGGGCTCGGCTTCCTAGCTTTGTGTCATCTGTAAATTTAGAGATCCTACTAAACACTCCATTATCCAAATCATTAAGGGCAACAATAAATAATAATGGGCCCAGGACTCTGCCTTGTGCTACCCCGCTGGTGACTGGGGCCCACTCTGAACACGCCCCATTTACAACCCGCTATGAACGATTTATGGAGGGGGGCCATATTTCATTTTATATTTGAGATTTTCTATATTCGTATCTATTTATTATTTCTTGACTGAAGTCAACCCCTTGAAACATTTGTCTTCCATTTATCTGACTCTTGTAGGCTGAGATTCCTTTTTCTTTAATTTGGCTAGGTTAGTTCTTGATCTTCGATTTTCTTTTCTTGATGTATTTTCATATTAACTTGCATTTATCTTGATGTGATGATTCCTTCTTAATTCTTGATGACGTGATGATTTCTTCTTGATTCTTGATGACGTGATGATTTCTTCTTGATTCTTGATGAGTTAGCCCTTAAAATCGTTTTTCCTTGATTTCCGTTTTCTTCGTGAATTTTCTTCGTAAAAATTGTGGACTTTGGGAGTTTGCCATCGCGCTACGGCGAGTCCGTTGTGACTTGATAATTTAATGAGCTATTTATATTATCAATTTGGAAGGATTTTTTCTCTGATACATCTTCGCACCCCTTCCAGATTTAATAGCCAGTTTTTAATACATTTAAGTATGTTACCCCTCACCCAAATGCTCTAACTTTTATTAATAGCCTTCCGTGCAGAACTGTATCAAGGCCTTTTTAAAGTCAAGGTAAATTATATCCGCTGCTTTAGTTTCATCGTAGATGAAAATCATGGTATAAAAAAATTCGAGTAAATTGGTTAGGCACGAGCACCCCCGTCTGAATCCATGCTGGGAGTCTGCAATTAAATTATTAGTCTCACAATGGCTCTCCAACCTATCTCTAATTATCGATTCCAAGAGTTTTCCAATTACAGAAGTTAGGCTGATGGGACGGAAATTAGTATGCTCAGATTTTTTCCCTTTTTTGAATCTCGGAGTAACATTTGCACGCTTGAACTCTTTTGGAACTAGGCCTTCTTCTATTGATCGATTGAAAATTGTGCAGAGCGGTCTGCTAACTCATTGTTTTAGTTCATTAAGATGGGTTGGGTACACCCCATCGGGCCGAGATGCCTTCAATTCTTTCATTTTATTAATATATGTGAGAATATCCCCTTCATTTACATATATGTTGGATAGGATATTTTGTCTCTCAAGATTTATGCCCTCGCCTAGTGTTGTTAATTGTGTCACGTCCTCAATAGTAAAAACGCTCGAGAAGTGCTCATTTAATATTTTAGCAAATTGTTCTGGGACGTCCGTCATAACACCATCTTTACCTCTGATAGGCCCTATTGAACCCTTTATGGGCTTTCTACTGTTTCGTACTTCGAATTTATAGCAAGTTCTTTTTCATATTTCAGCTTAGCTTATCTAACGGCCCGCTTTACAAGCCTTCAAGAGTCTATGTATTTTTTCGGATTTGTTATCCTTTCGTTTTTTTCTAAAACTTTATTACGATCCCAAATTAAGTTAATTATTAAAGGGCTAACCCACGTTGCTCTCTTTGACTTTCCATTCTTTCGACGTACGTACTCAACTAACTCGGAATCCACCGTGAGCACATTTTGCTGTAGCTCCGAGTACATTTCAGTTTATCCTTTTAATCCGATCACAGAAGGTTTTAAAATTACAACTCCCAAATTGTGAGATTAATTGCGAACTCTCTCTTACCTCTACGCTCGTATTATTTTCAAACCTAATTACATTATGGCCACTCGTCGCCAAATGCTCACCCACGCAAACATATTCTACCAAAGCCTCCTCTGTTGAGATAATCAAATCAAGTATATTTTTAACATGCGTCGGTTCCTCTACTTTATGCACAAGAAAATTATCCTTAATGAAATTGACCAATATCTCCCCAACTTTATCCGAAGTATAGTTTAGTTTTTATGGTTAATGTTTGGGTAATTGAAATCTGCACATATTATTATTTCTCCTTTTCTCACCATAGATGAAAGGCACTCTGTCACATACGTAATATCTGATAGTTTGCATTTTTTTTCTGATTAGGGCTATGACGTAATATCGTAGGACCTTCGTCCGATTATTGCGAGGCTGACACGTCATCCTAAAACTTCTAGAATTTTCGTTCGCCTTGATCGGCCAGTTCCCTCCTAGTTATTTAATTAAATATTAAAGTTGGATTAAGAATTATTGCGATTTTCTTATGAAAGAAAGTTATTTGATATCGAAAGTTAAGAATTTTCATTATATGTTGATATAGCATTGGGGTTTTAAACGATCCATATTTATTATTGTTCCATGGAATTCGACGTCGAGGCCTTCATTCTTCACAGAAGACAGACCATTTTTTTCGGTGGTCGTGACTGACCCTTATTACTGGTATAAGCCTTCATCTCTCTTTCTCTCTTTCTCTCTCTCTCTCTCTCTCTCTCTCTCTCTCTCTATATATATATATATATATATATATATATATATATATATATATATATATATGGTTGGTCATTGCGCGTTCGTGCATTGTGGTCACGTTACCGGAGAGTCCTTCCCTTTCCCTTTGTGGCTCAACCTTATTTCTCCATGGTCTCATATAGATAGGAATATTATATGTGCATGTATGTATATAAATATCAATTTTGGGTTTGCGGTACATCTGTAAGTATTCATTTGTTAGTTTAAGGGAAGGATATACGACTACTTGGTATTATAATCGGTAATTGTCGTAGCTGCCCGTCAGAATTAAGTTAGCAATTAAGTTAAGAATTTAGTCCGTAAATTTCCTTCTTTTGGGCATGTCACCTGATCCCAGTTTGTGGCACACTCAAAGAGTAGTACGTCCTCTGGTTCGATTTTGTATGGGGGGCGATAATTAACGGCTAAGTTAATTTTATTATTTCTAGCACACTCGAGCTCAATTAGCAGAACCTCGCTCTTCATATTTATGGTCGTCGAGGCCATCGTTATTGCATTTATTCCCTCTTTTACGTAAGCTAAAACTTCACCGCCTCTCCCAATTAGTCGGTCCTTGTGATGGAATATGGACCGAAGTCTTGTTTACAATTCATATAGGTCTTCTATTTAAAATAATCCACAAATCCCCCCATCCCCCTACCTAGACTTCCCCATTTCAGAAGCCTATAAGTAAGGGGGTAGTGAGGAAGGTGATGTGTTTTTTTATGGCGTTCAAACTTAAATTAGGTTGATGAAACATCTACTTACATGTACACGTGTGCACGTGGATTACACACATAATGTACTTACATGTATTTCACAATATATGTAAGTACAGCATGTGTATAGAATACTTGTTTGCGTTAATAATAATTTATAAAAATATATAAATATTTTGGCTGTTTATTTGATTTTAATGTATTTATTGCTTTTTCTACGAATTGTCTAGTAAATATGATACTATCCATAACACAAGGTTGCAATTTCCGAAAAAAGTGAAAGTCCCCCCACCCCCTAAATTTATTTTTTGAAGATGTCAGTTTTTATTCTTTAATATAAATCAACACTGTTAAAAATAATGGTTGAACAATATAAATATTGTTCAAAGCTAATGTAATTATTTCATCACAAAATGATAAATTGGAAATTTTTACAAATATTTTTCGACAAAATATAAATTCATGTAAGTATATATATATATATATATATATATATATATATATATATATATATATGTGTATATTCTTATGCAGAATACATATATGCACAAATTTACAGCTCAAGTAATGTACTTTTTGACAAAAGTCCCTTTAGACCAAAGTTACTTTAGACCAAAGTTCCTTTAGACGAGATTTCTTGAGATAAAAGTTCTTTAGACCCAAGGGCTTTTGACGAAAGTGCCGTATCCACTTTCAAACAACTTTTTTCCAAACAACCATCAGAGAATTGTACAATTTGGAAAACAGTCAGCTAAATGACTGCTGCTTCTGTAAAAAGCTAAGGTAGGAATCACTGACATTGGCACTAAATGTTATGCCAGTAGGAATTATTTGGATTTGCTTTGATTCATTTCACAAACAAACGAGCGCAGTGTCTGTTCGGAGCAAATTCGACGCATATTGAATGTATACTTTTTACTCTATAGAATTAAGAGAAAATAGATTGGATTTTGTGTTTCATTAACATATACATTAAATAATTAATTCAACGATATTTGAATATGCAAATGAATATGGTACCATATAAAATATGGAATTATTCGTTTGGCTATTATCGGTAATGAGAAGTAATTAGCTATTATGGAGTGAAATAAGCTCACCGGACAAAAAAAAAAGTTAATTGTAACCATAGTAAGGGACTCTTGCACGCCATTTTGTTCCATATGTTCATGTCATGGAATTTCCTATGTAATATTCTTGCTGAAATGGGTGGTGAAGGACCAGAATTCACGTTTTGAAGCAATCCCTGCCTGGAAGCAAATCGATTTGCAATTACAAGCCTGGAGATTCTAGGACGGTCCCTGTTTGTCAACACTTCTTCCGTCCGCAATTCTGGCGAGAGTTTTTCGCATTTGGGGAGTTCTGCCATTGCTTGTAAACCAGGATGACCGTACTCATTGAAAGACTGCCAAATTCCGCCACCTCCTTCACATGATGACCTTTGGCGTGGCCAAATGCAATCACACCTTTTAGACATTCCATGACGTCGCTTTTCTGGCCTATTTTAAGAAGAGCTAATTTACTATCTACAGATCTTCACGCCGAGCGCACAAAAATGAAGCTTAACTAACGTTTCGACGTAAACTACCCTACGCCTCTCGGCTGCCTAAGGTTCCTACACGCTTCAGATGATAAATTAAGTTATTTCTCCATAGGTGACTAATTCTTTGTCCAGGAGCTGAGCTTATATTTGAGCTTAGGATCTGTGAAAAATGCAATTATATGAAAATTTAGAACTATGCTTTTTATCGTAAAGTTGTGAAAGATGGGAGTTTATTAAACCACCTTTGAGTTATGTGGAGTTAAAAAAGATGCATGTGGAACCTCTCAAACAATAAAGGATTAGACTCCAATTAGAGAAGTAAGCTTCGAGGAGTTTTCGCTCGTCGATGAAAGAAGAGTGACGACTTTTAATTACATGACAGATGGAGGAGACACCTGTTGTGGCAGGCGTTATTTCGAGTATACTCAGTACTTGTATGAGATGGATTGGAGATTGGGAAGGGGGGGGGGGGATGAATTCTGACTTGATTGAACTAAACTCTCTTCTTGGCACGCTGATTCTATTTTTCCACAAATTGGGGGTGGGTTAGTCTTGCGTTCTAGGACAAAGTTGCTAACAAAGAAGAAAGGAAAGGATATAAGAGCGCTACCATCTTCCAAAGCGCAAGAGAAGCTCTCCCTCTTCCTCTCCCTCTCTTTCTTTTTCTCGTTCTTTCTCTTTCTCTTTCTACAACCACCTTGCCGTCCGTGAGAGGGCGCGATCTGCCTGAGTTCAGCTAGCTAAGCTGGGGGACTTTTAGCCCGGCAGGATCACTCATGCCAGTAAGGTAGCTTTAGTAAGATCCAGACAAAGAGTTGTCAAACTTCTCTACTACATTCTTGATGCATATCTTAGCATCCCCCTACTAGCTTTATCGATTCTGTTACCATTAAGTTTCACGACCGCTCCTTAACTGTCTTAAAAAAATCAACTCTATTATATATAAGTTGTTTAGTTATAAGGACCTCACCAGCTACCTTATACCGTATGAGAAGAGAGGCTTTGGAACTTCTATAAATAACGCCTTGGAGCAGTAATATGATGCAAGAGACTTAGATTGAAGGGAGCAAGGTGTTTTGGGTACGATTAATGGAGAAATGCTAAGTACCCCTTAGAAGCTTTCTCTTAACTTGTATGGCCTAACCAACCGCCAGTGACCGTTACTTGGTGAACAAAGCCTCGACTGCACTTAGGCGAGAGCTTTTTTGCCTTGCTTGTCGCCAGATCAGCAAAAGATCTCGGATGAAGTCGTAGGCACTTAGCTTTAATATTTGCTTTAAGTCTGGCCGTTCTGGGTTTATTAGTAGGGATTTGTAGAAACACGGTTACGCCTAGAGCACCCCTGTCGAAAATCAGAGATCCAGTTTACCTGGGGCTCTTGTGCTGCCCACAGGAGACCTTAAAATTGGTGTACTTAGTCAAAAGGTTTCCTTTTGCCAGAACGACCGAAAACCTCCTGGAAATAGGTGGATGTGACTTATGCGAGAGGAAATCACAAAAAAACACCTCTTATGCATATGGTCAGATGTTAAATTAATTAAAATGGCGAATAAGAATGGCCCTAACGTTTCGAAAATTAACCTGCATAAAATGTAAAGTCTACAGATGGAGTGAGAACTTTGGCGGCAGGAGTGGCAAGGAGCTTACAGATGCTCTTAGTGCCTGTGACTTCTGCAAACTCGAAAAACGTCTGGGTGAGTGCATTTCTCAGTTGAGAGAGGAGAACTCCCTCATCAAAAGGAAAGTTCGCCTCTATAGGACAGAAAGGTGTAAGTGCCTGTAATACTCCGAGGGGAAGAAGTCTTCCAACGTGCCAAAGCTGGAGCCAGCTGTTGCGGGACTGGCTCAACGAGCCAAAAAGAAGAAAAGAAAAATGAAGAAGGGAAAGAAGAAAGAAGAAACGAAGGTAGAAACAGAAGAAGAGTAAATAGAAACAGAAAAGAAGAAGCCAAAGGAAGATAGGAGAAAAAGGAAGAAAAAGAATAAAATATGGAGAAGAAAGATGAAACAGACAAGTTGCTTCCGAAAGGAAAGATTCTGTCCTCTGCAGCCAAATGTCCAAGGGTCAACCTTATTGGTAATTCTCAAGCACGGGATCTGCAACCCTTGCTAGTGGCCCACCTTCGCACCCGTGTGAAGCTAAGCTACCTGCCACGACGGCGAAACCACCAAATTAGAGTAGAGGCGGAGAAATCTCAGATTTTTGAGAGCTCAATCGTTGCCCTGATGGTAAGTGGCAACGACCTCTACCTCAGTGGATGTATGGTAAGCCCTACAGGCAAGATCTCCACACGGTAATGAGAGCTGTGGACGAATGTGGGTTGAAAACCGCAGACTTGTCGTGGTCGGGATGATCGGAGAAGAGGGCCAACCCAGACCGCTCACTCGAGCAACCTCTTTTTGAACCGACACCTGGCAGATATGTATACGGCTGAGGGGATCCTTTTTGTGGACCCTTACCGCACCTTTTATGGTAGGAACGATGGCTACCAAAGTGATGGAGCGCATCTTTCATTTAAAGGAAAGGCTGTACTCTGTAACATGATCCAGGATGTCGTTGACCGGACCCAAAAGAGTGTCCGGCCCAGAGTGAAGGCGGACGTGGGCCAGTGCGCCCGTGTCACTCCTGGAACGACCTTCTCGGAGATCGCTAGAAAGGGTGCTACCACGCCGCCACCAGGAAATAGAGAGACGAATAAGACGGGAAACGGAAGTGCGTAGGAAGTCCTACATTTGGGGAAGAACCTTAGCAGGTGGCCATAAAAGAGTCGTGGGTAAAAACATCAAACCGAGATTTTGAGGGTGAATTCACTATTCTCGGTTACCAACTCGTCCTAAATGTTAGGCTAGACAGAGAGGGTGTGATTTATGTTAAGGGTACATTCAAAATGACGAACTACAACATTGTATCCGACCATAAGCTACTAGGTGTAGACCTAGAGATAGCTCCTGCCAGATACAGGACCTTGCTGCTTTATAGACTCCTTGCCCAACTCGTTGAGAAGGAGAGGGATCTGTACCGGCTGTTGGTTGAACTTGTTGAAGACAGTGTGTGTGTGTGTGTGTATCGTCATGAAAGACTTCAACACTCAAATTGACTGGGAAACCAGAGAACCCTGTGGCGAGAACACACTGCTCCTGGAGTTTGCCAACGAAGAGTTTCTGACTCCATGGGTGAAAGAGCCGACGAGAGGAAATAATATTCTCGAATTGGTTTTTACTTCTGAGGATGACATCGTTGAGGGGCTTTTTGTAGGCGAGGAGCTCGGTGGCAGTGACCACCGACTAGTTAGATTTGTAGTCAAGGTCTCCAAGGTAGAGTCTGCGACTCGTAAATCGAAGAACCTTGATTTGAGAAGAGCAGACTTTGCGGGTCTTCGTGCTGGATTGGCTGATGTAAAGCTTTAAGGGTGTGAGAATGTTGAAGATTTGTGGGTAAGTTTCAAAACTACGTTCATGAGTCTTCAATCACGATTTATCTCTGGGAAAAGCTTGTGTCAGTCTTCTGTGCAACCAAGTTGGTTTAATCGAGAAATTGGTAGACTGCTGAGGGAGAAAAGAACTGTGTAAAAGGAGTCAAAGAATTCTGGTGACTTCGTTAAGTACCGTCACTTTGCTAGGAGAGTAAAGTCCAGCATAAGAGCTTGCCGAGGAACTCCTAATGGCACCACTTTGCAAAGAGAATCCCAAGGAGTTCTTTGGTTATTTAAATAGCCGTAAACCAATCCGCCGCAAGAGTGGCCCTTTAGTAAATGAGAACGGGGCATTAAAGCAATCAAATGCAGAAAATGCTAACCTCCTAAACGACTACTTCTCTTCAGTGTTCACTGAAGAGTGTAGTCCCATCCCCCAGCCCATGGACCTTACTTGGGTGAGAAGGTGGAGGAAATGGACTTCACCCAAAGCCAAATAGAAAAAAAATATCAATGACCTAAAGACGAATAAGTCCACTGGCAAGGACGGGTTTCTATCTAAAGTGTTGAAAGAAGTTCGAGATGATGTATTATGACATCTGGATACAATCTTCAACATGTCCATCCGGACTGGATGCGTTTCTAGAGCCTGGCGTGATGCAGAGGTGACTCCTATCTTCAAGAAAGGAGACTCTAGCCAACCGTCGAACTACCGACCTATTAGTTTAACTTCGATAGTTGGTAAACTCATGGAAAACATCATGGTGGACAAAATAACGTCATATTTAGAGGATCTAACTTGCTATTTAGAAGTTTCCAGCACAGATTCCAAAGGTAACGGTCATGCCTAACGAATCTTGTGGAATTCTTACACTTCGTTTCCAGTGAGCACGAGCGGGACAAGGTAGTGGATGTTATCTACTTAGACTTTCAGAAAGCCTTTGATAAGGTACCACACCGACGCCTTCTCTTGAAAGTACGTGCACTGGGCATAGACGGAAACGTAGCAGGTTGGATAGAGAACTGGCTAAGCGGCATATGGCAACGGGTGGTGTTGAATAGACAGGCTTCTGAGTGGGTGGACCTTATTAGCGGTGTTCGTCAAGGTTCTGACTTCGGACCACCACTGTTATTCATCTATGTTAAGGGCATGGATGGTGAAATGGTCGCAAAGATTTTTAAATTTGCCGATGATACCAAGCTTGGTATGAATGTTGCAAAAGAAGGAAATACTACCCGCCTAAGAGAAGCTCTTCGGAAGATTAGGAAGTGGTCAGACACGTGACAAATGCTTTTTAACGTGTACAAATGGAAAGTGATACATATTAGCCACTGACAATCCCAATCGCAGTATTTCCTTAAGGGCACTGCTCTTGAATGCACTAATGCTGAGAAGGACTTGGGTGTAACTATCACTAGTGACCCCAAGTTCTCGAAACAGTGTATTGAGGCGAAGAGGAAAGCCCAAGGGATGTTAGGCTACATAAAGCGATACTTTTGACTTCGGAACAAGGAGATTGTACTCTGTTTGTACAACTCTTTTGTCCAGCCGCACCTGGAGTATGCCGTACTCTTTGTGAGTCCTTATTTTCGCAAGGATATTAAGTGATTGAAACGTGTGCAAGTCAGAGCAATCAAACCGATTTCCTCTATCAGACGCAAGAGTTATGAAGATAGGATACGGGAATTAGACTTGTTCTCGCTGGAATTTCGGATAGTGCGTGGTCAGCTTATCCAAGTGTTCAAAATACTTCTAGGATTTGACATTATAGATTAGAGGGATATTTTCCAGCTTATCCAGAGCAGAACAAGAAATCACGGCTACAAACTTGAATTAAAGCGTTACCAGCGTGATCTGTGTGGGAAACTTTTCACATACAACATCTGTGGTACATGGAGCGCACTTCCAGTGGAAGTTGTCAACAGCAATTCTGTTGGGCAGTTTAAGTCGCGTTTATATAAGGTCTTAACAAGTAGCCGTTTGGCCACACAATCGTTGTGCGAGTGTTCTTCGAGGGCTTTATTTGGCACTTTTGAGGACTGCGCCTGCTCAACTGTTACGCCTGTCTATTCAACACCACCCGTTGCCATCTGCCACTTAGCGAGTTCTCTATCCAACCTGCTACGTTTCCGTCTATGGCTTATAAGGTCTACTAAGGGCACTTTTTTTCTTTCTAGCTCCCTGTAGATCCTTGTATATCTCTCTCTTTCTCTCTCTCTCTCTCTCTCTCTCTCTCTCTCTCTCTCTCTCTATATATATATATATATATATATATATATATATATATCTTTCTCGCTGTCGTAGAATTGTTCATAGTCAGGTCCAATAATTATTCTAGTCCTTGATCTGGACACACCGCTTTTGTTTAAGTCGATGGTATTGAGACCCTATGACTCAATCTACGATCATTATATATATATATATATATATATATATATATATATATATATATAGGCTTTAATTCCTACTGAACGTGCGAAGGCTGGTTAGAGGGGAGTTGTGCTACGGCCAGGATTCTCACTATAAAAGTCCCACTTGTTACTGGGGGGAGGTTTGTGATTGTTAAATTCTAAGAGTGCATAATACAGGTTAAATGAATTAGCCAAAGGGATTCTTAATTAAAGTCTTGCCAAGGCTACGTCAAAAAGGAGGAGCCACAAATAAACACACGTACAAAAATAAACTTTACTTTACACCAAAATAATAATTAGTAGCAATAGTTAAACGGGCATTTAGGTAAATAAGGATTAAATATTAAACCGGATTAGTCCGGATTGACAGCAATTATAAATAATAATAAAAAAGGAGGGGAGGATAACACTGACGTTAAGCGTCTAGATTTATAATGACTCAATGTGAGTATCAATCACTGTTAATTAAATAGGTAATTTAAGAATAGAGGGACACCTAGTTTACAGAATACCATTAATTGTGATGGATTGGAGAGACGACTACTCAGGTCCAGACGGGGTGGTTCGGGTGGCGTTAACACGAGTTCTCGGGGAGAGGGGGGGATAAGACGACGGGTTCGGGGCTGCTGACTGCAGTTCCGGTTAGTTCACTCCTAACTGGATGTGATACTAACAAATAGTAACTTCCAGTAACTATTTGGATGTTCCTTTTTCTTTCTCAAGTTACGTTGAGCAACAGAGCGTATTCTTCTAGTCACAGACTCTGCGGGGCGGGATTTTCCTCAGGAACACTTTGAAACATCGACCAAGTTAACTCAGCGGCGCGTTGGTAGTCGATACGTTACGGCAACGACTCTCGTTCAACGTGAGGGTTACGCGAGTAGGTGTGGGTGAACATTTAGCTTCCAGCGACCATAATGCGATTAGATTCGATCTAAACACCTGCGTAGAAGTTAGAATGAGTTCGCAGCTCATCCCTCGTTTTGGTAGCTGTGATTTCGATATTTTTTGCGAAAGGATTAAGGATATAGACTGGGGAATACGATTCGAGAACAGGTCGGTAGGAGAGATGTACGCAGAACTTCGATGTACGCTGCTTCGTGTGAATTCTGATTTGGTTAAGTATGTGCGTAAGAGCGGGAAGTCGGTGAGAGCTCCGTGGCTTAGTCCGTTAATACTACGCTTAATCCGGGACCGAAATAGAAAATTTAAAATTCATAAAAACAATGGGTCAGTTATAAGTCGGCAAAATTACATAGATTCTCGTAGGGAAGTTAAACGTGCGGTCAGAGATGCGAAGAGGAAGTATGAAATAAACCTCGCAAAGGATTCGAAGAATGAACCGAAACGGTTTTATGGGTACGTAAATAATAGGAAACCCGTAAAAGGATCGATAGGACCGATCAAAGATAAGGATGGTCGTTTGACTGAAATTCCGACAGAAATGTCCAAAATTTTAAATGAACATTTTACGAGCGTGTTTACTGTGGAAGATTCTTCCGAATTGGAATCGTTAATTGGGGAAGTTCGTAGTGCTGATAATTGCATATCCGATGTAACTATAAATGACGAGAAAATCCTTAAATTTATTAAGCTAATGAAAAAGTCGAAATCTCCGGGCCCCGATGGGGTATATCCAATTCATTTAAAGGAGCTTCAAAATGAACTCGTTAAGCCATTGCGTGAAATTTTCAATCGCTCAATAGAGGATGGCGTAGTTCCGTTGGATTTCAAGCGAGCAAACGTTACACCTATATTTAAGAAGGGGAATAGATTTGAAGCAACGAATTTTCGGCCTATTAGTCTAACTTCGGTAGTTGGGAAGCTTTTAGAATCTGTAATTAAAGATAGAATAGTGAGCCACCTTGAGGCAAATAAGCTGATTAACGATACCCAACATGGATTTAGGCGTGCGAGATCGTGCTTGACTAACTTGCTCGAATTCTTCCACAAAATGATTTGCGTGTACGATGAAAGCAAAGCTGTAGACGTAATATATTTAGACTTTGAAAAGGCGTTCGACACCGTCCCCCACCAAAGGTTATTAATGAAAGTTAAAGCGATTGGGGTGACTGGTAAGATTTTGAACTGGATTAGAAATTGGCTGAAAGATCGCTCGCAGCGGGTGGTAATAAATGGGGAATGTTCAGATTGGGCCAGCGTTAGTAGTGGGGTACCGCAGGGTTCTGTTTTAGGCCCTTTATTGTTTTTAATTTATATTAACGATTTAGATAAAGGCATACTTAGTCGGATTTCGAAATTTGCGGACGACACGAAGCTGGGCAATCGTGCCTATGTAAGATCGGATGTCGATAAATTGCAGGGGGACCTAAACTCGATTGCCAATTGGGCGGACAAGTGGCAAATGGAATTTAATTTAAGCAAATGCAAGGTAATGCACTTGGGTTGCCATAATTTAAGAGTAGAATATACCATGAAAGGCCAAGTCCTCGACGCGGTTAAATTAGAAAAAGACTTGGGAGTATTAGTCTCAGACGATTTTAAATTCTCGAAGCAATGCGCGGATGCGTGTAAAAAAGCAAATCGCGTTTTGGGTTATATCGCGCGTAATTTCACCTTCAAATCTAAGGATGTAATTTTACCTTTATATAAATCCCTTGTGCGGCCACTTCTCGAATACGCTGTTCAATTTTGGGCTCCATATTTAATGAAAGATATCGCGCAATTAGAAAGAGTGCAGCGTAGGGCTACGAAATTAATTCCAGAGCTGAGGAATAGATCATACGAGGAAAGGCTCAGGGCTTTAGATTTGCCATCGCTAGAACGCAGAAGATTACGTGGCCAGCTAATAGAAGTATTTAAAATACTAAAGGGTTTCTCAAACGTTGACTTTCGCAATCTGTTCGAACTGGATCATAGGGGAAATACTCGTCAGCACGGGTTAAAATTAGTGAACAAGCGTTTTAACACTAGTATAGCCCAAAACTATTTTACATTTAAAGTTACTCAAAATTGGAATCGGCTGCCCACCCACGTAGTAGATAGCACTTCGGTTAATATGTTCAAAAATCGTCTCGACGTGCATTTGAATAGTTTAAATATAACGTAGTTGAGCACTGTGAATTTAAACGTCCTTGCAGAGAGAGAGTTTGGAGCGGAGGTTTAAGGATATGAAATTATGATGACTAAAAATGATGCCGGCGATTCTCTGCATGTGTAGCTTAGATGTCCCATTTCTTTTCCGCCTATCCTATAAGTAGTCTCTATCCCTAAATTAGCTTTTCACCACTAGCAGTCGAGTGGCTGCGGAAGATGAGAAGAAAAACTTTCTATCTCCCCCGACCCCTAGTTTGATTAGTTAAAATTGCACGATAATGTACACATGTAGATAAGTGTGTACAGTAGATAGTATTAAAAAAAAAATAAAAAAAAATTTAAAAAGGGCATGTTAGAGATACACTCGTAGATAAGGGTGTATCGTAGTTTTTGATTTAGTGTAGCGGACTAGCCTCGAGCGGACCTTAGGGT
This sequence comes from Ceratothoa steindachneri, assembly GCA_963969495.1. Classification (NCBI taxonomy): domain Eukaryota; kingdom Metazoa; phylum Arthropoda; class Malacostraca; order Isopoda; family Cymothoidae; genus Ceratothoa; species Ceratothoa steindachneri. The sequence continues at coordinate 30,608,375 of OZ018337.1, forward strand.
CTTTGCTGGTCCTAGATTCTGTAGTTCTGTAGTTGTCATTTATACCGCGGACTGTGTGAAATCGAAAGAGAAATTCCATTTATGACAATTCGCTTATCGCATCGCCTTCTGGACAATCTCCATGGTACCATAAAGAAGGCAAATAAAATTTAGGCTTCTCTGTGAGATAGGCCTTCTTTCGTCAGACTTCCTGTCGCCTGTTGGGGAAGTTTGCATGGATAACGACTTAGGTCAAGGGGAAGGCGGTAGAATGTCGGGGGAGGGGGGGGGGAGAGGAGACGAAGGTCAACTCAAACGACAAATTTCTTTCGTTCTCACGATTGTCTGGTGGCATGCTAGTATGTACGTTCCATATCTTCACACGCCTACCTATTTCAAGGAACATTATTCCGCCATGAAATAAGGAATAATGTGAAAGTTAACTTCACCGGGGGAATTTGTAATTATCTTCCTCAACTCAAACAATTGAGTCGTTAATTTTATCAAAACCGTTAGGAATTTACCTTAGTATCTAATGGCTACAAAATACTACTGCTACGTCAGTTTCTCTACTTTACATATACAAAACAAAACAAAACACATACAGAGTACAGGCAAGAAATAATTATTTATACAAAGAGATACACACAAAGAAAAATAAATCATTGACTATTAATCGCTATCTGAAATTGGGTTTCTCGAAAGGCTATCTGCAAGTACATTGTCAGACCCTTTTAGATACTTGATTTCATAACGGTACTCAGCTAGCAATAATGACCAACGCATTAGCCTGCCGTTTTTGTTTTGCAATTTTTTTAAGTAGGCTAACGGTCTATGATCCGTCTCTATGAGGAATGGACGACCTACCAGATACATTCTAAATTTTGTTATCCAAAAAACAATCGCTAGAGATTCCAGTTCTACCGTAGCGTACGCCCTTTCACGAGCCGTCAGTCGGCGACTCGCATAGCTTATAAGAGCGAGTTTTTGGTCCTCGTCGTATTGGAGTAATACGCAGCTAATACCCAGTTGGGAGGCATCTGTCCTTGCGCCAAATTTCTTTTGAGGGTTCGGCAGTTTTAAGATTGGGGCGGAGAGACTAGCTTCTCTTTGAGCTCTTCAAAGTGCGCTTTGGCGTCGGTGTTCCACTGGAGGGGGTCTGGGAGTTTCTTTTTTAGCAGATCGTTTAGGGGAACTGCTACAAAAGCGAATTGGGGTACCAAGCGGCGGTAAAACGAGGTGGCACCGAGGAAAGACCGTAATTGCTTCTTGGTGCGCGGTAGCGGCATATTTACAATAGCCTTTCCCTTCTCTTTCTGTGTGGCCAGATGACTTTCGCCTATTTTAAATCCAAGGTATTCTATGGATTTATAAGAAAAATGGCATTTTGAGGGTTTAATCATCAAGCCATGATGCTTCAAGCGTTCTAAAAGCGGGCGGAGGGACAAGATATGGTCATTCCAAGAACGTGTAACCACATACACGTTATCAAAATAAAAAGAAACGTTTTTTAAACCGTCTATTACACGGCGCATTATGCGGTTGTAGCTACTGCAGGCAGTGACTAGGCCAAAAGGAAGACGAGTGAATTCCATTAAACCTTTGTCTGTAGGAAAGGCTGTTAGTTTCCTCGCTGATGCCTTTAGGGGGATCTGATAATAGGCCTTACATAGGTCTATCTCAGTGATGTAGGCGGCTCTTTCGAAGATATGTAAATTTTGGTCAATTAGGGGAAGAGGCTCGGCGTCGAACATGGTGACGGTGTTTAGCTTCCGAAAATCGACACACATCCTAAAGGACTGGTCTGGCTCTTGGACCATGACTATTGGGGAACAGTAGTCGGACATAGATGGCTTGATAATCCCTAATTGCAAAAGATTGTCGAATCCCTCATTGAAAGCGTCTCTTAGGTGCACCGGTACGGGATAGGGCTTACATCGCACAGGTTCGAGCGTAGTGATGGCGATATCATGTTCGAACTGAGTCGAGCATCCTGGTGACTCGGAAATGACGTCACTAAATTCTTCCAAAAGCGCCATCATTTGGTTCCTTTGGGCAGGGGTGAGGTCGGAGTTTACATCTAACTCGGGGAAAGGTTCTTTTATGGGGGGCAGCTTGGACGGGAGGGCGGGAAGGGGACAATCTTCGCTTGACTCTACGCAAATCGAATTTTCAATATTTGGGGGGTTGTTTGGGTGGACGGCGTCAATTACCCTTTCTTCGTCGAAGGCAACTATATTGTTTATACAGGCCCGTCTATGATACTTTTTTAGCATGTTTATGTGATATAATTTATCACCTGCGGGTATCTGTATTACGTAATCGACCGATCCGTGGGTTTTCTGAACGGGGTAGGGGCCTTTCCATTCGGAGAGAAGTTTATGAGAGTCCGTGGGAGTAAGAGCAAAACTTCATCTCCGGACTTCAGTTTTCTGTGTTTGGTCTTTAGATCAAAGTATGTCCGATACTTTTCCATATTAACTTCGGAATTTCTGACTGCTATGTCAGAACACCTTTTTAATCTTTCACTTAGTTCGAGGACGAAGTAACAAGTGTTCCTTAATTCTGGACACACGTGAATTTGTCCATAACTCCTTCAAAATACTGAGTGGCCCCCGCACGTTTCTCCCGTACAGGAGCTCAAAAGGAGAAAATCCGATGGTCCTATGGGGAATTTGCGGCATCCGAATAACGCAACCGGCAAATATCGGTGCCATTCTTGGAGTTGTTCCATGCAAAGCTTCTTGAGGACGCTTTTCAAGGTCGCATTGAACTTTTCGCACATGCCGTTCGCGCTTGGATGGAAGGGCGTGGTAAAAATAGGTTTGATTTGGAGCAGGGTGTTTACGTGTTCCATGAGCTCAGAGGTAAACTGGCAGCCTCTATCTGACAAGATTTCTTTGGGCAATCCTACTCTAGAAAAAAATGGAAATAAGGGCTTCAGAGCAAGAGATACTATCGATCCTTTTTACAGCGACAGCGTCTGGGAATCGGGTAGCGCAGTCTATCAATGTTAGTACATGCGTATGACCTTCGGCGGAAGGGGGGGGAATTGGTCCAATGAGGTCAATGGCGACTCTGGAGAAGGGCTCTAAAATGACTGTGGTTCTTTGCAGGGGAGCTGGGGCTATTCGACTTTTTGCAGTGGTTTACAGTGGAGATCAGCTTCCTCGAGGCATTCTTGAAAGATAGACGCTCGGCGGTCTTGCACGAATGCTCGGATCTCCTGGGGGACGGTGGACAATAGCTGGTCTTTTAACATAAAATCAATCAGGGTCTCATACTCCGATTCGACTTTGGAGGATTTCTAGCCAGAACTGGAGGTTTCGCTTCAGGATATATTCATAGGGGATATGGCGTGGAAACCCACCCCTTCTTGGGACTTGGAGCCATCCGTATACACTGTCATGGATCCAACGTCAGACGAAGTGTGCTCCAAAAAGGCCGAATGCAATACTCCTGGCGCTGTAGAAGCTCTGGGAGCAGAGGCGAGGTGACAAACAGTGAAAGATGGTACCGTCCAAGGTGACGTCCTGGGCAGAACTAGAGACGCCACCGAAAGAGAGCTACACCGAGCTGTGGATGTAGTTTTCAAACCCTAAAGCCAAAGGGCCTAGTGCATGACTGGCATCTCTCGTCGGAATAATTACCGTTGAGAACAGCTGTAGATGCAAAGAGAGCTGGTAGCGACTGAGGGAGGCTACGCCTCGCACAAACTGGTGAATGATGCACTGTGCACAGCGCAGGGGGAGTGGCATCTTCCCAGCATCAATAAGTAGGCAAGTAGTAGCTGCTCTGCTCAGAAGACAGACTGACTCCGCTGTCCAGAAAAAAAGGCTACTCTAACATTTAGCAATTGCTCCATCAATATGAACACCCAGGAGGATAGAGAGTTTAGGCGAAAACGGGCCTGTGTAGAGTTATCTCTCCCCAGTGTGCGAAAAGCGAGCACAGTCGCAATTCTCCATAATTCTGGGGAATGGCCTCTACCCAGATACTGTTGAACAAATTAACAGAAATGCCATGACTACCTCACACAGGTGTTAAGTCCTGGAGTATTTACATCGTCCGGAAGTGGCGCTCAAACAGAAGCGTTATGCCTACATGCGCTATAAGCACCGCTCGAACGATTTGACTGAAGTGAATTTCGTTGAGCTAGTTGCTAGGTGCCGGTATATTTCGAAGCACGCCCGACGCTCTTCCTAGTGGTAATACCTATCTTCACTTAACTGGAAGACCCCTCAAGCAGAGGTTTACTCGCTCAAAGTAAACCTGTTGTTAAAGGGTTCTCCGCCTCTAGAGGTAAAGTCCAGTCGGCGGCCTTCCGCGACATCACAACGTGTATTAAATGCTGGCGGAGTTGCATCTTGGCCAGAGAATGCTGAGAAGGCCGTCGCTAAGGATTCAGTCACGGACGCGGGGTCCGAGATTGTCATCCCATTCTCCTAGGGGACGCGAGGGTGGTCATGCGAGAAATTACCATAAATCTTTTTGACTCGCTCCACACCTCTGCTTGAGTGGTCTTCCAGTTAAGTGAAGATAGGTATTACCGCTAGGGAAAGCGGCGGGCGTGCTTCGAAATATATCGGCACCTAGAAACTAGCTCAACGAAATTCCCTTCAGTCAAATCGTTCGAGCGGCGCTTATAGCGCATGTAGGTATAACGTTTCTGTTTGAGGGCTACTTCACACTCAGCTGACCACTACGGGATCGGTCGTTGTGCGAAAAGGCTTGACGTCTTAGCAATAGTAGTTAGGCCCACGGTGATGAGGTTGCCAGAGAAGAACTCAACGGCCTCATCTACCGACCTACACTTCTCGACTGAGACCTGGATAAGAGGTATACTGTTATTTATCCGTACATCCATCGTCAACCAGCTTCAACAAGGGGGACTTCCGCCGCGTCGTGGCACAGTTACCAAGGCCCTTTCTCTTGTTCGTGGAATTTAACGAGAGCCACCTCCTCCAAGGAAACTACTCGATCAATCCTAGGGGACAGATCCTTGTTGACCTGACCGACGAGCTGGAGATAAATGTCCTAAATGCGGATGAGTTTACGCATCACTGCCCGAGAACCGCTTCATTTGCCAGTCTAGATCTATATTTTTGTTCTCCGGATGCACAGCCTGATTTTGGGTGGGGGTTAGTCGATCAAATTCATGATAGTGATCTCTTTCCCATTTAAATATCATTTTATGGGCCGCTGCCGCCTGAGAGCCCCTCCCAGTGAAAAGGAAACCGTGGTCCGCATTTCAGGAAATGACTTATTTCTCTGTCTCAGTCGAAGAGATTAGGTCGCTAGATGAGGCCGTTGAGTTCTTCTCCTGAAATCTCTTGGCCGTGTGCCTAACTACTATTCCTAAAATGTCTGGCAGTATTGCACTAAGACCACTTCTGTGGTGGTCCTCATAGTGTGAGACGGCCCTCAAGCAGAAGCGATATGCCTACATAGGCTATAATCGCCGCCCGAACGATTTCACTGTGAGTGAATTTCGTCGAGCTCGGGCTAGGATCCGGTATATTTAGAAGCACGCCCGCCACTCTTCGTGGTGGCCTTACGTGTTTTCAATTACGGGTAGACCCCTCCTAGCAGAGGTGTAGAAGTGAGTGAAAAAGATTGGCGGGACACCCCTCCCGTTCTCCAGGAGAATGGGATCGCAATCTCAAACACCGCATCGGTGCAAGATTTCTTCGCGTTCACTTTCTCCGCATTTTATAGGGGGGATGCTCCTCCTCCAGCATTCATTGCGCGTCGTGATATCGCGGAAGGACGCCGACTGGACTTTAATTCCCAAGGCGGAGAACCCTTCAACGAAAGGTTTACTTTGAGTAAGTTGCGTTCCGCTCTCGCTTCGTGCACAGACACCACCCCTGGTCCAGACGATGTTCCGCACGCCACGCTTCAACTCCATACTGAGTGAAGCATGGCATTTAAGATAGATTTGTTCAACCTAACATGGGTAGAGGGTATCCGCCCAGATTCCTGGTGAATGGCTACTGTGCTCGCTTTTCGCAAAAGCCATCCACGGCTCCAAACCGACCCAGACTTGTTTCTAAATGATGTTGGCCTGGAAGTTGTAGAATCGCACGCTTTCCTTGGTCTTGTATTTGACCTACACCTTATCTGGGAAGTTCATATTCGCAGCCTTAGGGTCTCTTAAACCCGCGCCATGGATAATCTTCGTTCAGTGAAGTTCAGCGCCTGGGGTGCTGATAGGGCTACTTCCTTACTTTTTTATGGATCCTTTGTTCGTTTGAATCTCGACTACGGATCCGAGTTTTATGCATCCGCAGCCGAGCTTGTATTGAGGAAGGTGGACTCAATCCACCACACCAGCCTTCGCCTGGCGACCGATGCCCTCAGCACTTGCCACATTGAGAGCTTACTTGTCGATGCTGGTGAGATCCTACCTGCTTTGCACAGTGCATTATGCGCCTGTACGCACGAGTACGGCGCATCACTCAATCACCAACTAACTGCGTCGGCAGCTGATCTCGAAGGTACCTATGCCGCCGAGAGACGCCAGTCATACCATTAGCCCTTGGGGTTCGGCACAGCTCTCGGCAAGGTAGCGCCCCTTATTATGCTCAGGAGGCCACCCTGCAGGGTACCACCTTTGACTATTTTTTGCCACGCCTATGCTCCCAAGGCTTCTACAGCGCCGTGAGTATTGCGTTTGGCCTTTTGGGAGCACACTTTGCGTCATGCTTTAACCGTACCAGTGTATACGAAGGGCTCCAACTTCCAAGAGGCGGTCGGTTTCCATGCCGTATCCCGTCTGTTTGAAGTTAGCGGGGCTCTTCTAGGCGCTGCAGTCTGTATTCACAGCCAAGTTGTTTGCAATACACGGCTCGGCACGGGAGATAACGGGACGTGCTCGGTTCGAGGACTTGATTGTGATTTATAGCGACTCACAAAGCGCCCTGTTGTTCTCGGGGCATTTGAATCTCCGCATCCTCTGGTTCGCAATATCCGTGAACCCACGATTTTGGTGAGCCAATCGGAGGTCGAGATTATCTTCTGCTGGGTTCCTGGACATGCAAGAATTGCAGTGAATGAGCGTTCCGATGAGGACGCGAAAGAGTCCACGAGTACTGGGCAGCCAGACAAGCGTTTCGTTCTACTTCACACTGATATCAAAGCAAAAATACGCTCAGCTCTTTGGGCTGCTTGTCAAAGAAGATGGGAGATGGTCGAGAGGAACTTAAAGTTGCGTGTCATTGAGCCGCAACTGTTTCCATGGACCTATCCTCCAATGCTTGGACGGTTCAGGTTGCTTTCGGTCGTCTCCGAATTGGAGATATTCACCCGGCATCTCACACTTGATGGAGCACCCGCCTGCGCCTTATTGTTACGCCGGCGTTGTCCCCAAGACTGTTCGGCACATTTTTGTTGAATGTCCCATTCTAGGTGATCTACGCGCACGTTACCTGTCCGGTACCGGGATGGCGAGGTCGCTATCTCTTGTTCCTTGTACTCGGGACTGATTCATGCACACAGACTATACTACCCTTTTTCACGAACCCTGCCTCCTCCTCTTCATTTGACTGATTGTTTTTGGTCGCATGTTCCTGCACCGGAAAGAGGCGGGACTACCCCCAACGCCGGAGCACGCTTACTTCTTGCTGCCTCTTTGCTTTGCTTTTTTTTTATTTGTTGTTTTTTTTAGCCTGTGTCTTCTTAGCCTTTGTGTTTTTTTGCTTTGTTATTTGTGTTTTATATATTATTTTTTTTAATCTTGCCTAACATTAGGCTGCTGTGTGAGTTCGGCGAATTTTTCCCTAGTAGGCATTCACCACATGGGCTCTCAAAAAAATGTAGACGCAAGAATTCCTCACGTAAATCAGAGTTTCTGAACCATAACTCTGCTAATAATACCTGTATTTCCTCCTCGTCACGTGTTTTTCACACTGAAGCGTCAATGAACGTCTTAATTTTTTAAACGACCTGCTACCAATGGGCGCTGTTTATAGCTGAGATGTCACCTGGCAAAAGTGGGTTGGGTTAGGGGATGTGCAGTTTTGGACAGACCTTGGGTCTCGGCGATTCAGGTTTCATAGTAAGGGCCCGCGGAGTGTAAAGCGGCGGCGAGCAAGCCTTAAGAGAGGGTTGTTGTTCCGAAGACGGATTGGGAAGTCGAACATCCAAGAGACGCTTAGCTGGGATTCGAATTCGGCTTCTTCTCAAGTGCCAACCAGTGATATTTTGTGCTGGATTCAGAAGACAACGTCTGGTTCTTCAATTTCTTGTACGTGTTTCGTGTTTGGATGAACGCCTCTGGACCATGTAACGCGCCCGGTACTGCGTGGTGCCAAACGCCTTTGGTGTTCTAGGGCCGGATCGGCTGCTACCATACCCTGTTGGATAGGTGGACTCCTGTCCTGGCATGGTATTTTAGAATAACCTAGTATTAGGCTAGAATTTTAATTACGGTGAATTATTCCATTGAAGGGAGTCACTAGATAGGGCGAATGCATTCTCCATGCACAAAGACGGTTGTGTGCTTCTCCGTGGGTCTTTTTGGGCCCATAGCGCCTGAGCCTCCCCCCCCTTCCCCACGGATTGCAGCCCCGGATACCTCTGACATTGGTATCCCCAGTATACTATGCCTCAATCCATCTTCTTCCAATGCCTTCAATTGTGAATTTTTAAATAATTACCATAGCTGCAACGAATCTATGAATGACAGAACCCATCACGCAATTGTCAGAGCCTCGGAAAAGGAGAGTGTGAAGGATTTAGTTTCATCGCTGTAATGGTGACTAGACTTAAAAATCCCTTTGATAGAGACGCTCGTGATGTAGAAGTAAAAGCAATAAGGAGTGATGTAGGCTCACTTTTCTTGTGATGTTGGTTGCGTTTTATCAGATCCTATTTTACTTTAACAGTGAATGTCAGCTATCCCGCAGCGAATGCTGATATCAATCGAAGTCTGTTCGTGAATTTCCTTTCTTTTCTAGCCAAGGTGCGGCTGTTAGAGAGATAACCCAGTCAGACACATTCTCACACAAATATTGAGATGGGTAAAGGCGCCACGGGTCGGGAAATAATGCAGATGCGAAATACAATATTTAATGAGAGTGAAGGAAAAAATACAAAATATACAAAGAAGTTATAAATAATTAAATGGAAGAAATGTGATTATATAAAACTTTTCGAGGGGTCCGAAATGTTTATTTCCCTGTTGATTAAGCTATTCTAGGAAAACCAGGCCTCTAGAAACTCGGTGCTCTTCTTATAGGTTGAGCGTCTCAGCAATTCGTCTCATCCCACTTCAACACGTTTTGTTTGACGTTCTGATGTCACGTAATGGCTGAGAGTGGATTGCTCCTCCAGGTGGCTCTTTGGTGTTCTTCGTTTCTTGTTCTGATGCGTTTCTCCGACCTTTCCACTTATATTGATGGATACTCGCTACTCCAACTTTATTTTTTCATTCTCCTTGTCCTGTACTTTGGGGAGGTGAATTCGAGGGTTATTGTACGGTTTGTGTGCTATCTCGATATTGTGTGGACGAATGATTCGAGATGTTATTTCTGAAATTCTGGTTATATAAGGGGATGTAACCTTGTGCTCAAGACCGTTGGTAAAGTAGTCATGCTCACTTTGCCGAGTTTATAAGCTGGTTCGGATAATTATTTCACAAAAACCTCGCTTTCAGCCCATAATTAATTGTTGCTTCATTGTTTTCTGAACGGATAAACACTGTGACGATCCAAAAATCCTGTTTGTGAGGATCATCTTTGGGTAGACCTTAGTCTATAGAGTCTCCTTTGGTAGTTTTTCAAAAATTTCTTTATCTGAAACCCTTGTTTAAGTTCCTAGAAAAAATTATTTCATGGTTTCTGCAAGTTATTTGTAATGAGTATTTATTCCTTTTTTTTTCCTCAATATTTCTACCTCAATATATGCAAAGGGTAGAGATGAAGAAAGAAATCTGGTTCTTAGTTTTGAGGGAGAAGAAGTGGAAAAGATAAGATCTCTAACTTACCATGGGAATAAGTGAAGGAAGATAAATGTTTAAAGAGAGAAAATATTAAAGAAACTAAAAATGTCTGGTTCGAAGCCAAAGAGATTTCTAAGCGCATCGGGAAGAAAACATGGAAGCTTCTCGAAGCTTCCCTAATGCGAGTCAGAAATAGAATAAACTTTTAGAATTTAAGAATAGGAGAAAGTTAGATGAAGATATAAGAGATAAAAGTGAAGAGCTTTTATGTATATGTTGGGATCAAGAGTTTTTACTTTTTTCGCAGAGAAAATTGGTTGTTGAGTAGAAAGTTTATAATTTGGTAATTTGAATACTAATGACTACGAAAGATATATAAATACTTAAACTTAAGTATCTGTAAATATGTACTTAAGTTTAAGTATTTACAAATACTTAAACCTAAATAATGATCGCAGAAGTAGATATTTCATACATAGTCGAAAAGACCTCCTCCCTATCAAAAATTACACACAACTTTCAGATAAATCGCTGTTCAGAAGAAAACAGATTGGCATTAAATATTGCTCAATTATGGAACTAAATTGAAAAAGACTTCTTCGTACAAGTGTCAAAGAGAACTGCTTTAGCCCGCAAGTGAATTGAATTCTAGCAATTTTGTAGTGTCCTTAATACAAATAATGCTATAAATTAAAATAATGCTAGTATTTTAAATAGATTTTGCAATGCTTCCACCTCTTCATAGAGTTAGATATTTTTTTGTATTTATGTATATCTGTGAATTTAGACAGTATATTTTCCTCATAATTATTTTAAAGGTGTGGGGTAATTTCGTATTGATTATTTTCGAGTTTTAATTCGTCTTAAGTTTAACATTACGTCATGATTTATATCTTTTAAGATGAAGTAGAAGAAAATAAAACACCAGCCAATTGCCGTTAGGTTGTAGTTGTCCCTGTGAAATCCACTCCGTTATTAATTTTAATCTTTCACCATTCAATTATGGTTACCTAAATCTTATTTGGAAAAAATTGTTCCCTTTCTATTAAATTTTGAATAGTTCTTTTTTGCTTTTGATAATTTAGCAGAATTCGAGCCCTGAACAGGCCCAGTCATCTAAATTTGTCAAAACGAAAAAAGTCCACTGGGAGAGATCAACTTTGCCAGCAACGATAAGCTAGATTTTTTTCTTAAAGGTTTCTTACAATCATTTTTATTATTGCCTCTACCTACGGTACTCCATCCAGTCCTTCCAATTATCTCGCTTAAGAAGTGACGAGCGAAGATTATCAAACCAGACTTACAAAACGCTTACGAGGGAAGAATCTAATTGCATAATCCAACACTTCAACTATACTAATTTTATACAAAGATGGCACTGAAAAATAAGGAAACTACTCGATAATTTCTTATTAGCAAAAGCCTAACATTCAATTCCCAAGAGCCACGGGAATGGGCAGATTTTAAAAGCAACTATATTTTTATATGATCATCTTCAGGCTGTATAACATATGAACTCACTTGCAAATCGTTCTTTAGACCAATGTTTCCCAACCGATTTTGGCTTATGGCCCCCTTAGGAACCTTATTTTTTCCTGTGGCCCATAATCATTACTTTCAATAGATAATATGCAGTTTAACTCTACTTTAAAGGATAAAAGATATTAAAACAGCTATTTGTATTCAAGGTTATATTTGTCACATATATAGGACTATAAACATAGCAAAAATTAAACAGTGGTTAACAAAAATGTAATACTCTTTTAAAATAAATAATTAGTCTCACAAAAAATAAAATCCTTTAGCAAAATGAAATAAATATATCATCAACTCTTTATTCATTCAATGCGATCTTTGTGCTTCATGCAGCTTCACAAGTTTTTCAATATCAGGGTCTATAGTTGTTAGAGACAGACGAAGATCACCTCTTCTTACTATAATACAGCTTTTGATAGGAAGTGTGACACTTTACTAAAACCTGACTACACCAGATAAGAAGTAGGAAAAGCAGTAAAATATAATTTTACTTTGTCCCAAAGCAAAGGGTATTTCATAGCAATTTCATGATTTGTCCATAAGTTCCTGACACCATGCTTAAATCTAGCCAGAGAAGTTTGATCACTCTGTAACTCAATGAGGCTTTCTTGTAATCTGATATCAACCTCAGCTGCATTAATTCCAAATGGGTCCACTACCTAACCTGGAATGTCCAGTTGTAGAAGATCTCTGAACCTAACTTCCATATCACTATGAAATGTCTCCAAATGATTAATGTATACTAAAATATTATCTTCTTTCAACTCCCTCTCAATAGTGCGGAGGGTTGGAAACTGTATCAACTCTTTTCGCCCCATATTTGTCTTGAACAGCTTAATTTTCCCCATGAATGCACAAATAGACTCTTTGCAAGTTAGAATATTTGCATTTTTACCTTGTAGCTGTTTGTTCAAGATATTTTGCTTTTCAAATATATCTGTAAGGTAGAATATGTCACATTTGGAAACAATGATTTTTACTCCGAGCTGCTTACCATCCAGAAATAACACAACACTATCCCATAATGAAATGAAGCGATTCAGACAATTGCCCTTAGAAAGCCATCGCACCTCTGTATTCAAAAGTAGGCGCTTAAACCCTTCTTCATTGGTAGCACAGAGTTGTAAAATTACTACAACTTCGCAGTATTAGAGTAAACAAATAAAAGCTACTTAAATACTATAACGCCGAACCACTTGATAAACAGACTGTAAGGATTTAAAGTTCCCCCTGAAGTATTTTCATCAAGCACACAACAGTGCCAGGCGCATAACGATCAAGCGCACAATGAAGTGCGCCGCAGAATAAGCTTGTAAGATGAAAAATATTTGTTTATAGATTAATGTAAATCCTACTATGCTAATAAAATATTTTTAAAAAGGGAAAATATATGTATTAATATTTTAAAAATGTAATTCAACTGCATAAATTAAAATTAGGTACTGCCCTAACTATAATTCAGGTTTCAATAGGTTGAGTCCTGTGGCCCCCTTCATGGATCTGTGGCCCCTCTAAAGTTTAAAATTTTCCTGTTGCCCCTTCAGATGTACCATGGTTCCTAGGGGGCCATATGGCCCCCCGTTGGGAAACCCTGCTTTATACTTCACATACTAACTAAAAATATAGACATAAAATGAGTAAAGATTGGAGAATCTTTCTCTCCAGATCAATTAACAGCAGTGTTGAAGTAAGTTCTTTTAACTTGGTTCTGGCAACTGAAGGAAATTAGAATTAATGTGAGATATTCAAACCACCTTCGCTCTGTTCAAGATATCATATTCCTTCATCCAATAAAAATTAAAGTCAATGGTAGCAGAAATATTACAAGCCAGTTTCACTGTTGGCCTGAGGATCTGCTATTCAAAGGCGAATAATGAACCAAAGTTTGAAGAAGGTATAGCAATTAGAATTTGTAATCAGACTTCAGAACTTGTGCAATAATATGTTAATAAGGGTAACTTGTGACTCGAATCCTGATTGCAGCATGGAAGATGATGCTCAACAGAAAAAAAGACTAGAGGTGTGGGGAAGTTTAACCTACATAGACCTGTAGAAGGAGCATGTTTTAATGCTTGAAACGTGAAGTATTTAACCAATGCATCTGGCCAATTCTAACATACCCAATTGAAACTTTGGTAATGAACACAAAGAACACGCACAAATATGGGGTAATTTAAAGAAGCACAACACAACAGGAACCAAAAGCTTAATTAACATGATCAAAAAAACTCTTAGTAATGATGCAGAAATCTTACATCAGAAAACATGGTAGAGCAATTCACGAAGAGGCCATCAAGGGAGCAAGAGAATTAGTGAACAGAAGACACATTATTGAATATTGCAGCTTGAGTTTACAGGGAACAAAATATAATTACTTGGATAAAAACACAAGCATAAATGAAAGGTATAGTAAAAAGATGCAAATTACCCTCAAAATACGATTCCGAGCGCTTTCTTCTCTATTATGCAGCTCTCGTTCAAGGAATGAAAAATAGATGATAAGCTACATCTTATATAGTAAAGAGAACACTGCTGGATACAGTGACCATTACAGGAAGATTTTACTATTTAGGAATTTGTTCAAGTTAATAATAAAAGGATGAGGAATAAAATTCATGGATTCATATTGAACTTCTAGAGAGAAGCTGTAGGGAAGCATTCAATAATGTTTCTAGAGGCACATGACACTGTCCCAGTTAATGACATACAGTAGATTGTCCATTAATTCTTACACTGAGTTGCGTTTACGATATCAATCTGTCGCCCCATCAGGCTCACTATCACATTGAGTTTGCTAAATAACACATGGATTCAGAGGGAGGGGGCAATTTCTTTTTATAGGGAGCCTGTAAAAAGGTGGACTAATATTTAGATAAAATAATGCTAAATTCTTTAAGAATGTGGAGACGTGCTAAGAATGACAGTAATCGACAAGTTTAGTAGTTTATGACCTATAAAGGCTTTGTTCCTTAATATTCCCCCCGTAAGGGGCACTGCGATGTGACTTCCTGGCCACCGTGCTGACGAGACTCAACGCCTCGTCCGGCCCAAGCTTAGCCTCTTCTCCTTCTTTCTGACAGCCTATGTTTTCTACCGTACTTCCTCATTTTCCCTACAACCTCTCCCACAACTCTCTCTCTTCAGCCTCTAACTTCACAGGCTAGTAGACGCTGACCAGCTTCCTCTCACCCAACTATCCCGGATCGGCGCTGAGGCGGGAGGGGACAACGTTCCCTCACTCTTGAATTCCGTTCTGCGATGGTAAGTTTTTAATAACCTCCTTCATCCTCACCCACACCTTCCTCACATCCCTTTTCCTTATCTCCTTTTCACAGTCTATCGACTTTACGCCGTGCCTTTACCATCGTCGGAGCTGCCCTCGGATGGCTCCACCAAAAAAAAATGGAGTTGTCCCCCTTCGCTTTTAAGAGGGCCCTCCAAACCTCTCCGAAGGGAGAGGAGGTTTACTCCTCTCTTATGCATACGGGTGTAGGGGACTCTCCTTTACCACCTTCTATCGATTCGACCTTGGGCAGCTCACGTTTTCCAGCGGCAGTCGCCCCTTTGCTTTGCAAGGTGACTGCCAAGAAAGCAGGCAGGAGACCCATAATTTACCGATCCCAGTGGGAGCAGCTCGATAGGGCCAACCCCTTTAGGTGGCGAGGGAAGACAGGGCCCATCGGTCAGTTCCCTACAAAGTCCCGCGCGCACGCATATCAGGTTTACAGGGGGTCATTTTACGTGACCGCCCTCTCTTCCCCGACGGATGCCAGTTCGCTGACCCAGGACAGAATGAAAGCTACCTCGAAGACCTGTGATTTCTTGGGAGGGGATGATCACATGGAGGGCCCCCCTGAGAGGGACATAGTCCGAGAGGTGACCCACCCTCAGACGGTAGGATCTTCCAAGGGTTCGAACCCAGGCTCGGTGCTAAGCTCAAAACATGAGTCCGCCCCTGTGCAAGCTTCTGCTCAGCCGGCTCGGTCCCTCGAGGCCTTAAAGGAGAGGATGGAACTTTAACCCAGGCTGGTGCTTATGTGACAGCCAAAACCTTCTCCATTTCAGAGAAGGATCTTGCCAAGGCCGGAACATCTGGCCTAAGGGCTACTACCGGCGGACTAGAGAAGCGGGTTCATTCCCCGCCCTCCTCTCCCAAGAAGAAAAAGACCCTAAAAAAGAAATCGGGGCTCCTCTCCCTCCGATAGAGCAACGGGGACGGACGGGTCCGCTGCCATTTCGGTATGCAACCAAGCCACTAACAGTACTTCTGGCCCCGGTGCTCCCTCGGGTTGGAAATGCCAGAGTAAGACCAAAGGTGCGCAGAACTAAGCCTCGATTACGTCGGGAAGCGTCATTAAGAGGTTTCCGTGCGTTTCGTGCCCGCTGGCTTCAAACACTTGCTCGTTTTTCACTCAACTGATGGCAACATGTTGGCTAAGAGCAACATTATCCATCAGAGGATAGTATTTACTAGCCGTTTCTCGGGTGGGAGCCTTCTGGCAAATGCGTCGAATCCCTCCAATGACGCCATGATTAATGCCCTTCGGACACTTGATGGCAAACCGGTAAGTGTGACGACGCACTCTACCATGAACTTTGTGAAAGGAGTAATTTATGCGAGGGAACTCGTGGACTACTCCATTAATGACATCACCTTAGATCTGTCCAAGTGTGAGGTAGTTAAGGTCGAGCGTATGATGATAAAGGAGGGAGGGGCCTCGAGAATCAACCCTAACTCTTCATCACGTTGGACTGCGGCAAGCTCCCTGAGTCGGGCGTGCGCGTTGGTACCGCTAGCGCTTGAAGGCATTCGTATCAATGGCACAGAGGTGTTACTGCTCTCAGCGTTTGGCCATACTGAGTTGGGCGTGCGAGTTGGTACCGCTAGCGCATGAAGGCATTCGTATCAATGCCGCAGAGGTGTTACTGCTCTCAGCGTTCGGCCATACTGAGTTGGGCGTGCGAGTTGGTACCGCTAGCGCTTGAAGGCATTCGTATCAATGGCACAGAGGTGTTACTGCTCTCAGCATTCGGCCATACTGAGTTGGGCGTGCGAGTTGGTACCGCTAGTGCATGAAGGCATTCGTATCAATGCCGCAGAGGTGTTACTGCTCTCAGCGTTCGGCCATACTGAGTTGGGCGTGCGAGTTGGTACCGCTAGCGCGTGAAGGCATTCGTATCAATGCCGCAGAGGTGTTACTGCTCTCAGCGTTCGGCCATACTGAGTTCGGCGTGCGAGTTGGTACCGCTAGCGCGTGAAGGCATTCGTATCAATGCCGCAGAGGTGTTACTGCTCTCAGCGTTCGGCCATACTGAGTTGGGCGTGCGAGTTGGTACCGCTAGCGCATGAAGGCATTCGTATCAATGCCGCAGAGGTATTACTGCTCTCAGCGTTCGGCCATACTGAGTTGGGCGTGCGAGTTGGTACCGCTAGCGCGTGAAGGCATTCGTATCAATGCCGCAGAGGTGTTACTGCTCTCAGCGTTCGGCCATACTGAGTTGGGCGTGCGAGTTGGTACCGCTAGCGCGTGAAGGCATTCGTATCAATGCCGCAGAGGTGTTACTGCTCTCAGCGTTCGGCCATACTGAGTTG
Source organism: Ceratothoa steindachneri (assembly GCA_963969495.1). Lineage (NCBI taxonomy): Eukaryota > Metazoa > Arthropoda > Malacostraca > Isopoda > Cymothoidae > Ceratothoa > Ceratothoa steindachneri. The sequence goes on from OZ018337.1 coordinate 30,625,426, forward strand.
GGCGTGCGAGTTGGTACCGCTAGCGCATGAAGGCATTCGTATCAATGCCGCAGAGGTGTTACTGCTCTCAGCGTTCGGCCATACTGAGTTGGGCGTGCGAGTTGGTACCGCTAGCGCGTGAAGGCATTCGTATCAATGCCGCAGAGGTGTTACTGCTCTCAGCGTTCGGCCATACTGAGTTGGGCGTGCGAGTTGGTACCGCTAGCGCATGAAGGCATTCGTATCAATGCCACAGAGGTGTTACTGCTCTCAGCGTTCGGCCATACTGAGTTGGGCGTGCGAGTTGGTACCGCTAGCGCGTGAAGGCATTCGTATCAATGCCGCAGAGGTGTTACTGCTCTCAGCGTTCAGCCATACTGAGTTAGGCGTGCGAGTTGGTACCGCTAGCGCGTGAAGGCATTCGTATCAATGCCGCAGAGGTGTTACTGCTCTCAGCGTTCGGCCATACTGAGTTGGGCGTGCGAGTTGGTACCGCTAGCGCATGAAGGCATTCGTATCAATGCCGCAGAGGTGTTACTGCTCTCAGCGTTCGGACATACTGAGTTGGGCGTGCGAGTTGGTACCGCTAGCGCTTGAAGGCATTCGTATCAATGGCACAGAGGTGTTACTGCTCTCAGCGTTCGGCCATACTGAGTTGGGCGTGCGAGTTGGTACCGCTAGCGCATGAAGGCATTCGTATCAATGCCGCAGAGGTGTTACTGCTCTCAGCGTTCGGCCATACTGAGTTGGGCGTGCGAGTTGGTACCGCTAGCGCGTGAAGGCATTCGTATCAATGCCGCAGAGGTGTTACTGCTCTCAGCGTTCGGCCATACTGAGTTGGGCGTGCGAGTTGGTACCGCTAGCGCATGAAGGCATTCGTATCAATGCCGCAGAGGTGTTACTGCTCTCAGCGTTCGGACATACTGAGTTGGGCGTGCGAGTTGGTACCGCTAGCGCGTGAAGGCATTTGTATCAATGCCGCAGAGGTGTTACTACTCTCACCGTTCGGCCATACTGAGTTGGGCGTGCGAGTTGGTACCGCTAGCGCGTGAAGGCATTCGTATCAATGGCTTAGAGGTGTTACTACTTTCAGCGTTCGGCCATACTAATCGCTCCTGGAGACGCGCAAAGTCGGGCTTACCGGAAGTATGTGTAAGTACTCCAAAGCCCTACATGATAAGCTCAAATTCTGTGTGACCAAGTGTGTCAATTGCGGAGAGCCGCACCCTGCTACTTCGAAGCAATGTGGTGCGTATCTCCTAGAGAAGGAAATGCTGGCCGTTCAAGCCCAGGATCCTTTCTCGTTTAGAGAGGCTAAAACTTAGTCCTGGCGCGGCTGGCTCTTCCTGGGACGTCTTATGCTTCATTGTTAAGGAAGAAACCCTCTGCTCCTGGCCCCTCCAGTCTTACGAGCATAGTCTTTTCCGTGCTCATTCGGAACCCTTTTGGAGATTCTCGCCACCCCAGGCGCTACCCTGGTAGATCTGGCGGCATAAATAATTCACACCCAGCCACAGTTAAACCAGGGCTTGCCCTCCATCTCCCAGCGTGACCGATTCCCGTAAGGCAAAAAGGCCGCACTTCTCCACCGCGTGGTTAGAATCACAGGAGGCAACAGCCCTGAAGTTGGGCGTAACGCCATTTTCCGGAGTTCTTAAAGCTGCCCCTCCCCCCCCCCTGAAAAAAATGACAGCACTAAAGGAGCTTCCGTTCCTTCGTCCACACCCAGTGGAAGGCTGGGTGACACGCAAACGGTGGAACTTCCAAAAGAGCGATACCCGCCTGGCTACGGTTTTGTGGCGTAAGGAGGAAAAGACTCGTAAGGCGAGCCCAACCTCCCATGATAAGTCGTTGAAGGCGATACCATCTTCAGGGTATTCTCCGGCCAACAGCGTCCCAAGTTCTACCTCCGTGAAGTGTACGCCCATTAAAGTAAGGGTCTTCTCTTCGGAGAGGGCCCCCACATCTCCTGCGAGCTAAACCTGGAGGGCATATTCCTTCAATGAAATAACCACGGACTCTGGACCATTGAGTGGGGCTGCGGAGGCTCATCTCCTCCCATTCCTCGTTAGCTATCGTTTTGCAGGAGACCATGCTGGGCGTGTGCCCCCTGTCCACCCTCCCGAAGTAGAAGCGATTTGCGAAAGCACTACCACAGGTAGGGCTGGGCATGATGATGCACAATTTAAACCATGCATTATGTCTCCGTTCTTCTCTTTTCTTTAGATACCTCCTTTCAGGCAGTAGCTGTCCAGCTGCACCTGGATATTAGATATACTGTTATTTCCGTGTACATCGCACCATTAGCCTAATTTGACGAGGTGCATTTCCGCCGCATCGTGACACGGAGATCTAAATGGTAGACACCCCCTTTGGGGAGGCTGCTCGATTAATCCCAGTAGTTAAATCCTTGCCTACCTGAGCGAGGAGCGGGAGATGGGTTTCCTAAATATGGATGAGTTTATGAATCATCCCCGAGCAGCGCTTCATTTTCCTGCCTCGATCTATCCTTGTGCTCTCCGGATGCACAGCCTGATTTTGGGTGGGTGGGTGGCCAATGACCTAAAGGGGGTGTTCACTTTCCCATTCAAATATCATTTTCTTGGCCTCTGCCACCCGAGACCCTCCCCCCCCCTTCCCCACGGTGGAGCGTAACAAAAGTGCAGGACCACGCATTTCAGGAAATGACTGATTTCTCTGTCTCAGTCGAGAAATATAATTCGGTATAAGAGGCCGTTGAATTCTTCTTTGGCAACCTCATTTCCGTAAACCTAACTTCTATTCCTTGTACGTATGGCCGTTTCGCACGCCAATTACTCCCGTGTGGGTCAACCGAGTATGAGACGTACCTCAAACAGAAGCGTAATGCCTACATGCTCTATAAGCGCCGCCCGAACGATTTCATCGTCGGTGAATTTCGTCAAGCTAGGCTTAGGTTCCAGGATATTTCGAAACACGCCCGCCGCTTTTCTTGGAGGTCATACGTGTCTTCAATTAACGGGAAAGAACCCTCTAGCAGACATGTGTAAACGAATCAAAAGGATTCGGGACAAGTTCTCTTAGGACCCCCTTCCCGTTCTCAAGGAAAATGAGACCGCAATCTCGGACCCAGCGTCAGTGGCGGAATCCGTCAGGACCACTTATTTCGCATTCCCGTGCCGTGATGCGACTCCGCAAGCATTCAATGCAGGTCATGATATCGCTGAAGGCAGCTGACTGGACTTTACTTGCAGAGGCTGAGAACCTTTCAACGACAGGTTTACTCTGAGTGAGCTGTGTTCCGCTCTCTTTTTGTTCGCGGACACCGCCCCTGGTCCAGACGATGTCCGTACGCCATGCTTCGACACCTGGATAAGCGAGCCATGCCCTTACTGGTAGATTTGTTCAACAGTATCTGGGTAGAGGGTATCCTCCCAGTTTTTTGGCGAATCGCTACTGTGCTCACTTTTTGCAAGCCAGGAAGAGATCACTCTTCCCTGGCCGGTTTTCCGACCTATTTGTCTAACCTCCTGCGGGTGTAGGTTGATGGAGAAATTGGTAAATGTTAGATTAGCTTTTTTATGGACAGCGGAGGCCATCTTTCCTCTGTACAGTATGGCTTCCGCAAGTTCATCTCCACGTCGGATGCTCAGCTCCGACTGGAAATGGCGTCTGCGAGGCGGCCTCCCTTCGTAGACAGCACTACGCCACGTTGTTTTTCGATCTGAAGAAGGCCTATGATACCACATGGTGATACGGTATCATGGACGATTGGGGTGAGTGGATGCCTCCTAATCTTTATATCTGATTTTTTGCGAGATCGTCGATTCCGCGTACGGGTGAGGGCAGACATTTCCGGCCCAATGGAGCAGGAAGAGTGCACGCAGAAAAGTGTACTCAGTGTCACACACTTGCATCACTGGAAAAGTTCTCGCTACACTCTACGTGGACGACCTTTCGATCTCTTTTGGCGCGGCCCAGATGCCAACTCTGGAGACTCGACTTCAACAAGCATTGAACCACGACTCTAGTTATGCCGAAGCGAACAGGCTTCGGTTTTTCGCGGTCAAAACTAAGGTGGTGAACCTCTACCACCATACACGGCTCCACCCTGACCCAAAGTTATTTATCAATAGGGTAGGCCTGGAAGTGGTAGACTCGCACCGTTTCTTTGGTCTTGTATTTGACCGAGGCCTCACCTGGGAGGCTTATATTCACAGCCTTAGGGTCTATTGTACCTGCGCCATGGATATTCTTCGCTCCATGACGTGCAGCGTTTGGGCCCTAATAAGGCCTCTGCTTTACTTTTTTATTGATCCTTGTTCGTTCGAAGCTCGAATACGTACGTGAGTTTCATGCATCCGCAGCCTAACGTGTATTGCAAAAGGTGGACTCAGCCCACCACACCGCTCTTCGCCTGGCAACCGTTGCCTTCCACACTTTCCCCCATTGAAAGCCTACTTAACGATGATAGAGAGATGCAACTCACTCTGCACCGTGTACAGTGCATTATTTGCCTCTATGAACAGCCCTGCTGCTCCCTCAGTCGTCAACAGCTCTCACTGCATCAGCAGCTGATATAGCCGGTGCCTATGCCACCGAGAGAAGCCCTTTATAACCAAAGCCCTTCCGGTTTACGGCTAGGTAACTCATTTGAGAGCTAGGTATAGCTCTCGGGCCGGTTGTGTCCCTGGTTCCTCCTAGGATACCACCCTGGAGGGGACCACCGTTGCCTCTTTGTAGCTACGCCTCTGCTCCCAAGGCTTATACAGTCCCGGGAGTATTGCGTTCGACTTTTCTGGAACCGTGCCATTGTATAGGGATGGCTCCGGGTCCCAAGAGGGGGTTGGTTTCCATGCCGTACACCCTCTGTTTGAAGTCAGCGTGGCTCTGTCAAGCTCTGCGTCTTTATTCACGGCAGAGCTGGTTGCAATACCCCGTGTGATCCAGGAGATAATGCTACATGCCCGGTTCCGAGACCGGCTAGTGATTGATAGTGATTCACAAAGCGCCCTGAGTGTTATCAGGACATTGGGATCTCCGCATCCCTTGTTTTGCGATTTACATAACGCCACGCTTTTGGCAAGCTGGGCAGATGTCGAGATTATCTTCTGCTGGGTTCCGGGCCATGTAGGAATTGTGGAGAATGATTGCGCCAATAAGGACGACAAAGTGTCTGCGAGGACTTGGTGACCAGACCAGCGTTTCACTCTTCCTCACACCGATTACGTGGCAGGAATACGGTCATATTTCCGGGCTGCTTGGCAAAAGAGATGGGAGGCGGTCGAGGGGAATTTAAAGTTGCGTGCTATTGCGCCGCGACTGCTCCCATGAACCTATCCCCAATGCCGTGCCGCAGCGTCTTCAGGTTGCTTTTTGTCTTATCCGAAATAGACACACTCGCGGAAGGCACCGCCATTTAATTGAGCGCTCGCCTGCGCCTTACTATGAAGACTGCGTTGTTCCCCAGACTGTCGGCACATTTTTGTTGAATGTCGCACTCTGATTGATCTTCTCACTCGTTATCTGTCCCGGTACCGGCAAAAACAGGTTAGCATGTTCTTTTCCGGGGTGAGGCTGGCCTATTCCCTATCCAGGAGCGCGTTTTATTTGTTTGTTTGTTTGTTTTTTAGCTTGTCTTACTTTGTTCCTGTTTTTATATTTATTATTTTCCTGTTGTAATATAGCCTAGCATTGGGCTTTCCAATAATTGCGGCGATTTTGCCCTAGTAGCCAGTCGCCTGATGGGCTCTTATAACTAAAAAAAACAACAAATGCTAGGGTTTTGGCGCACTCGAGGTACGTACCCCCCATTTGTTGGAGCGTTTGTCTGCATATTGCTGCGATGACTGCCTTGTCCTCTAGACTGTTCGGCACATTATCGTTGAATGTCACAGTCTGTGCGATCTTCGGTACCGGGACGAGCGGGATCGCTACCGCTTGTGCCCCGTACTCGGGACGGGTTCGTGTACACAGAGTTTCGGAATATACACCTTTTTGAGTAGGCTGTCCTCCTCCACTTTATTTGACTCTTAGTTGTAGGTCAGATGTTCCTGCGCCCTGGAGATGCGGGCCTACCCCCGATGCCGGAGCGTGCTTCGTTCTTGTTGCTTTTTTGCCTACCTTGTTATTTTGTTTTGATTTGTTGTTTTCTTTTTTATTGTTTCTTACCCTTTGTTCCTATTTTTTTTGTTTATTTATTATTTACATGTTTTTACTTGTTTTTTTTTAATCTAGCATAGTATTAATCTGTAACGTGATTACTCCCCCTTTTGCCTTTGTAGGCACTTAAAATGAAAAAAATATATAAAGAGAGATTTATTTGACCACGTGCTATCGCGTTTCTGGTGGCCACCCTAGTTATTTACCTCAGGAATCTTCTGCCAGGTGGTCCGGAGATCCATGAAGGTTCACATTCAAAAGAACAGCCAGATGATTCTAGTGGTTTCTTATAAAATTAAAAAGAAAGCATTTCCACACTAGTATAGCGTCAATTCCTTCTTCTTTTTTAAAAAAAATCATGGTGGTCACATTGGATTGCACCTCCCGATCCATTACATAGGCACGAAAAGTACCTTATGAAGACAAATTTAATTTCTCGTGGGACAAGAATAGAAATATTACGTTATGACACTCGAAAACTTACTTAAATGACTGAATGATCAGCAGAGGGGATATACACCCCCTCTGTAGATCATTATCATTGAGGTCATTTGTTGAATAAATTAAATGGTTCTAATAGGAATAATTCTACATAAATCTTTGCCCTTTGCCTTATTAATGACCCTTCAAAAGATTAGACTGATCTTTTTGTTATGCTTAATTTATAAACTCTTATTCCGTTATTTTAGTCCTCACAATTCTCCTTTTTGATCTTTCATCCTATTTCTTTTTATTTTTGCTAATTATTTGTTTATGGATGTGTGATTGATGCAGTAAAACAATTGAATATATACCATCATATCTGCTGTCTTATCATTAATGAGTACTTCCTTACCTCCCTCAGATATGTTGGTCCCCGCTTCGAAATCTCTTCATTCCAGTCTTCCTAAACTGCTGGCTTGCAAAACATGCCTTGGAAAATATGTTTGTAAGTTTTTTTTTCTTTTAATCGAGTAGTTAGAATTGATTGACCTTTGATGATTATCTTTAGATTTATAGAAAATTATATCTAAATATTATTACATATTTATTTAATTAGCTAAGAAAACCTCGTTGGGATGGGTTTTGAATTTCGTTGCCGTTATTCAAGTTAACACAAGTTAGTTTATCGTAAAAGAATTTGAAATAAACACTATTAATAATTTTGTGCTTAGCATACTTCCAATTGAACAAAATGTAAGCTTTTTGGATTAAAGTCCGGATTATTGCTCTCTTTAAATGTGCTCTACACAGATGGCTCTATGTTGGAAGAGATGTTGGCTTCCATGCCACTATCCTCCCTGTTGGAAGAGAGTGGATCCCCCTTGGGTACTGCTCTCGTCTTCACGGTCGAATTGGTGGCAATGTAACACTCTGTACGGGAGATTACATGCCCCACCCTGTTGGATACCGTTTCAACAACCAGGACCTTCTCCATCTCAAAAAAGGTCCATCCGGCCTAGTGGTTCCTTCCAGGGGCGGATAGAAGCGCTTTCATTGGCCACACTTCCCTCCCAAAAAGAAAACAAACAAGAAGACATAGAGGATAAGGGGTTCTTCTCCTTCTGTGGAGGTACGGAAACAGCCACGTCCACTGTCGTTTCAGCAAGCGACTAGACCAAGATCGGCACGTCCGAGGGTGAAGTCGCCGTCTGGCGAGGAGTCTCAAACAAAGATCAAATTTGCAACTGCACTGAGTGGAGGCTCAATTACGTCGGGCCCCCTCATTCAGTGACTACCTGGCGTTTTTGAGGCTGCTGGCGTCAAACGCTTTCTGGCAATTTACTCTACAGATGGTAGTATGGTAGCCAAAACCTCAATGCTCCATCGGAGAAGAACATTAGCTAGCTTTACTGGCAGAGAGCCAAAGGTGACCAGTTTCTCGGACGTGAGCCTTCTGGCGAATGCGTCGGACCATTTCAAGCGGCCTAGATTAGTGTCGTTCGGACACTCAATAGCTCCCCGATGAATGTGAGAATGCCCTCCACCATGAACTTTGCCGCTGGGGGGTACCCTGTGTAGCCTGTTACACTTGGTATCCGGCCGAGATGCACATATTTCTAGCCTGAGTGCAAATTAGGCTCCGTCACTGAGTCGAGTTGAACAATCTGATGGGGCCTGGGAATGTTGTTGGTGCGCTTTCCCCTCTCCTTCTCTCAGCACTACTTTATTTATTTTTAATATTATTATCAGCATTATTATTGTCATTCTTCTTACTATGCTTATTAGTATTTTATAGTAGTATTATTTATGTGACATTTATTTTTTAGTATTATTATTTTTTATTATATTTAGATTTATTTTATTATTTTTATTTATCATTATTTATTACTATGCATTAGAATTAATGTATTATTATAATTGTTATTTTTGTGTCATTATCCCTTATTTTTAATAGTAGTATTATTTTATTTATTAGTAGTATAAGTTTTGGTTAGTATTAGTTACTATTATTTATTAGTAGTATTTTTTGGAGAGAGGTGCCAGGGGATATTATGTTTTGATACCAAACAGCGTTCAGAATTATTATTATTACGACTATCTCTTCAACCTTTTCTACCTTCACTCTGTTCCACGAGGACAGTTCTCACAATGAGAGTCTTCTGTCCACTAGCCATGGTTCCTTGGTGGACAGCATGCCATCCTGCGATCACCTAGCAGCAGGGTATGATAATAAGAGGTGATCACCCACCCTACTCGTTAGTGGACCCGCCTATCTTTACTCTTTATTACATACCCTACTACCCCTTTCCATATTTGCTCTAATATCTTCAGACGTTCAGGTTGCCTGGTGCTCTTTCGCCCTCTTAAGAGCCTTAGTCGAGGAGCCCTACCTGCCTTGATGGCCGAAATCCCGCTTGCTATGGAAAGTATTAGGTAAGGGGGGCATTGAGCCGTCTATTCGGCTCACCTTATTGAGGAACCCATATAATGTGGCTACGCTGGCGCCATCCTTTACGGTTAAACCACTATGAAAATATCACCTGAATGGCGGGCTGGGTTGGCAAAGTCCATCAACACATGACCTACCTCGAGTATGTGTAAATGATCAAATTCTGAAATTTCTGATTCTATCGAGACCTTTTTTTTTAACATCGCAAGTCATTTGAAAGTCATAGTATCTACTGTCCATGTGTTCTTTTTTACATATTCTTATAAAATGGTTGCATCGATGGCAATAGTGTCAAATCGTTTGGAGTTCCACCTCCAAACGAAGCCTCACCCTCTCTAAGAATTGGGGAGGAGGAGAAAGATCGATGCATCCATTTTACCGTGCTCAGATACAACCAGAGCTCCCCCCTACCCCCGTCTCGCAGCATAACCGTTTCGCGTAAGGCTAACGGCCAAAGCGACCCCAGGTGTGGGGGTGCGGGGAGAGGAGCTTAGGCCAAAACCAAATTGCAAGTACGTTTAGCAGAACTTCGATTAGGTTGGGTCACCTTATTGTGAGAGTACCCACCTTGCGTTTTAGAGTCTGCTGGCTTCAAATGCTTTAGGATTATTCACTCTACTGATAACATCATATTGGTCAAGTGCAAAACGATCCATCAGAAGAAAGTGTTAGTTAGTTTGATTGATAAAGAGCCAAAGGTGACTCGTTTCTCGGACGTAGCCTTCTGACGAATGTGTCGAATACCACCGAGGGGGACATGATTAGTACCCTTTGGAAACCTAATGGCTTGCCAGTGAGTGTGACTCCGCGTTCTACCATGAACTTAAGGAAAAAATGGTTTATGCGAGGGAACTTTTCGAATACTCAAAAGAAGACATCAACTTAGAGCTGGTCGACCTGGAGCGGTCAAGGTCAAGGTGTGAAGGGAAAACGGGAAGAGCCTCGAGACCCACCCTTATACTGTTCGAGACGTTCGACCATAACAGGCTGCTTGAGTCGACGCGTGCCAGTTGGTATCACTACCATTTCAAGAAAATCGTGTCATTGCCACTGAGGTTAACATATGTGTGAGTTGCTACAAGGTCGTACTTGATATATCATTATCTTGTTTGGACAAGATGTTAATTAAAGGAGCCGCACCCCTCTTTTTCGAAGCAATGTGGTAAATATCACTTGGAGAAGAAAATGCTGACCCTTCAAGCTACGGATTGTCTTTGAGTTTGTGAGGCTAAGGACCTGGTCATGCCGCGCCCAGCTTTGCCTGGGACGTTGCATGTCTCAATGTAAAAATGGCATCCTTTGCTCCTGGTCACTTTGGTCCTACGAGCAAAGTCGTCCCACGCACATTCGGAACCCTTCTGCGGGTTCTATTCACCTCTGGCACTCTTCTGGTAGAGCTGGTGGCTCTACCAGGGTTTCCTCATCCTCCCGTAAAAGGAAACGGCCGCGCACTGCTAGCAAGTCGTTAGATTAAGAGGAGGCAACACCCATGAAGCTGATCGTGAGGCTATCTTCCAGAGTTCCTAAAGCTGCCCCCCGAAAGGACTGCGCCAGAGGAGCTTTGGCTTATCCGCTCCCATCCAATGCTAGTGTGTGTGGCTCGGAGACGGTGGTTCTTCCAAAAGGGGCCCCCCGCCTCTCAAACTGCCCCTCCCACCAAAGATTTCAAAGCTTGGAGAGGAATAGAGTCGCATAGCGAGCCCAACCTCCCCGATAAGTCCTCGAAGACCATTACGGCCATTCCCGTAATGATCATTCTTCGAAGAAGGCCTCCATTGTCTTCTCCGAGATAGATCTTGAGAGAAATTTCTCCAATGGAATTGCCACGGAATCTAAGACAACTAAGAGTAGCTGCAGAGGCTCCTATCCTCTTGTTCCCTGTTAGCTATCCTTTTGCAAGAGAACATTTAGGGTGCATGCCCTCTGTGTTTTGCGACCCTACCACCAGTGGATGGGCGCTAGGCAGGAGCATGCACCATTTAGACCCGGCATAATATGTCCATTCTTCTCTTTTGCTTTAAATATCTCCTTTCAAACAGTAGCAGTGCAGCTGTGCTTCAATAGGTGGTATAGAGTTTTTTTTTGCGTACATTCCACAGTTACGAAGGGCGGTCAATAAGTTTTGCAATTCGGATATAAAGAAACGAGATATGAGGAAAAGTGTTTTATTATTTTTCAATATAACTACCCTCGACTTCAATGCACTTGCGCCACTTGTCCCTGAGACTTCAAATTCCCGTCAACCAGAAATCTCCCGACTGCTGATCAATCCACTCCTGGACGGCGAGCTAGACATCTTCATCGTCCCCAAACCGGCGTCCACGCAGTGCAGCCTTGAGCTGGCGAAATAAAATGTAGTCGCTAGGGGCCAGGTCTGGACTGTAGGGGGGATGGTTGAGCTCCTCAAATCCGCACTCGTGCAGGGCAGCTTGTGCAACTCTGGCCTTGTGGACTTTGACGACGTTGAAGTCGAACATGGGGCGTGAGGTTTCTAGGGACCCAACGGACAGAGACCTTAGTCATGGCCAAATTGTCGTGGATGATGTTAATAACACTTCCATGTGATATTCCAAGTTCTCGCTCGATTTCTCTGACCTTCACCCGTCGATTTTTGAGGATCATCCTCTCCACTTCAATGCACTTACGCCACTTGTCCCTGAGGCTTCGAATTCCCTAAAACTAGAAATCTCCCGACTGCTGTTCAATCCACTCCTGGGTGGCGAGCTGAACATCTTCATTGTCCCCAAACCGGTGTCCACGCAGTGCAGCCTTGAGCTGGCGGAACAAAAAGTAGTCGCTAGGGGCTAGATCTGAACTGTAGGGGGGATAGTTGAGCTCCTTGAATCCGCATTCGCGCAGGGCAGCTTGTGCAACTCTGGCCTTGTTGACTTTGACGACGTTGAAGTCTATCATGGGGTGGGAGGTTTCTAGGGACCCAACGGGCAGACACCTTGGTCATGGCCAAATTGTCGTGGATGATGTTCATAACACTTCCATGTGATATTCCAAGTTAACGCTCGATTTCTTCGACCTTCACACGTCGATTTTCGAGGATCATCCTCTCCACACGTGCCACATTGTCCTCGTTGGTCACGTCTGACGGGCGTCTTGGAAGGGGGTCATCTTCAAGGGACTCACGACCATGGCGGAACTCCCTATTTCAGCGATCAATGGTTGCATAGGAAGGGGCGGTGTCAGTGTACACTGCAACCATGCGTTCATGGATCTCTTTTGCATTCTTGCCTTCCTTGGTCAAAAATTTGATCACTGTGCGGTGCTCAACCTTCTCCATTGTTGAAAAATTTGAGACTGACGATCTGCGATCAGCTACTGCTTCTTAAATAGACGAGGCAGGAGCGTGCTGATGCAGGTCCGAACTTGTCATAACTTGTCCTAATACCCACACAAACAGCCATCCCCCTTCCTTTGTTTTGCCCTACCGATTCGCAAAACTTATTGACCGCCCCTCGTATCTGGATTTACGCGACTGATTTCCACCGTGTCTTCGTACGGTTCTCGAGGACCTTTCTACTGATCATGGATTTAAACGGTTAACACCCTTATAAAGAGGTTACTCGATCAATCCTTGCCACCCTAATCGATGACCTGGAGATAGATGTCCTAAATAAGTATTTGTTTACGAATCAGTGCCAGAGAAGGGCTTCATTTTCCTGTATTGATCTATCCCTGCACTTTTCGGTTGCATACCCAGATTCTGGCTGGTAGATGGTATAAGACTCCTATGTTAGTGATAAATGTCCCATTCAAATATCATTTTCTGGATTTATCTGTTCCATTCGAGGAGCTTAGTATTCCTAGGAAGTCCTGATGTTTTGCACGCCGATGGCATCCTTGTGAGGTGGCCCTCGAACAGAAGCGTTATGCCTACATGCGTTGTAAGCGCCGCTCACACGATTTCACTGTCGGTAAATTTCGTCGAGCGAGAGCTAGATTACGGTAGATTTCAAAGCACGCCCGCCGCTCTTCCTAGCAAACATACGTAGCTTCACTTAACGGGAAGACCCCTCTAGCAGAGGTGTGGAAGCGAGTCAAAGGGATTCGGGGCAAGGTCTCTCAGGGGCCCCCTTCAGTTCTCCATCGTCTGTGGCGGAGTCCTTCACGACATATTTCACCGCATTCTCTAGCCTGGATGCACCTCTGCCAGCATTCAATTCACGTGCTGTAATTTTAAGCTTAGACAGGGTCACCGTACGTGCCCCCCTCTCTTACCCGCCTAAAGACGATGGAACCTCTGATATCCTGGGGGGATGGCCACATGTATGCTCCCCTGAGATGGATATGGTCCCTGAGGCGACCCAGCCCCAGACGGTAGGACCTTCCATTAGTACGACCCTGAATCGGTACCAAGCACCGAACCTGAGTTCGCCCCTACATAAGGTCCTCCTCAGCTGGTTCGGCTCTCCAATGCTGTACAAGGAATGGATGGATCTCTTCCTCCGGCTGCTGCCCATGTAAAAGCCAAGACCTTATCCATCTTGGAGAAGGGTCTTGCTAAGGGCGGTCCATCTGGCCTGCGGGCTCCTGACAGCGGAGGATAGAAGCATGTTCATTCTCCGAACTCCTCTCCTAAAAAGAAAAAGACGAAGAAGACTCGGGGCTCATCTCCTACAGCGGGGACACAGGGACGGACGGGACCGCTTCCTTTACAGTAAGCGAGCACAAGATCGGCACGTCTTGTCCCATTGATCCCCTTGTGAGGAGTTCCAGACGAAGACCAGAATTACGCAAAGCGGAGCCTCGATTACGTCCGGGCCCTTCATTCAGAGGCTACCTGGCGTTTTCAAGCCCTCTGGCTTAAAGCGTTTCATCGTCATTGGCTTCACTGATGACAGCATGTTAGCTAAAGGCAACATGATCACTCAGAGGAGAGCTCTAGTTAGTGTGATTGGTAGAGAGCCGAAGGTGACCCGTTTCTCGGAGGGAGCCTTTTGGCGAATGCGTTGAATCCCTCTAAGACGGCCATGATTAGTTCCCTTCGGGCACTTGATTGCACGCCTGTGATTTTGACGCCGCAGACTACCACAAACTTCGCTAACGGAAGAGTTTATGCCAGAGAACTCGTGGACTACTCCATAGATGACATCACCGTAGAGCTGACTAACCATGTGGCCGTCAAGGTCAAGCGTGTGATCAGAAAACAGGGAGGGGCCTCGAGACCAACCTATACACTCTTCGTCACGTTCGACTGTGACAAGCTCTATGAGTTGGTGCGTGCCGGTTTGTATCGCTACCGCGTGATGGCATTCGTGCCACTGCCGCGGAGGTGTTATTACTATTACCACGTCGGCCATACTAATTGCTCCTGTCGCCGTGCAAATTCGGGGCTACCCGAAGTCTGTGTAAGTTTCTCCAAAGCCGCACACGATGTCCAAATCGTGTGTGACCAAGTGTGTCAATTACGGAGAGCCACACCCCGCTTCTTCGAAGAAATGTGGTTCGTACTTCCTTAAGAAGGAAATCCTGGCCGTCCAGGCTCAAGATCGCCTCTCATTTCACGAGGCTAAGGACTTGGTCTTGGCGCGCCCGGCGCTACCCGGAACGTCTTCTGCCTCAATGTTGAGAAAGACACCCTCTGCTCCTGGCCCCTCAAGGCCTACGAGCACGGTAGTTTACGCGCTAATTCAGAATCACTCTGCGTGTTCTACCCACCTCGAGAGCTTCCCTGGTGAAACTGGCGGCAGAAAAGTATCATACCCAGACCCGGCTAAAACCAGGGCTCCCCTCCTTTTTCCCACTATGACCGCAAGGCGAAATGGCAGCGCGCCTCCACCGATTCATTGGGCTCACAGGAAGCAACACGACTGAAGAGGGTCGTGAGGCCATCTTCCGGTGTTCCTAAAGCTGCCCCCCCCCCCCGAAAGGAGAACAGCACTAAAGGAACTTCCAATCCTTCGCCCCCACACAGTGGTAGGCTGGGTGGCTAGGAGACGGTTGATCCTCCAAAAGAGGGGCCTCCCGCCTCCGAAGCCACCCCGCTCGCCTAAGGTTTCTAGGAGGAGGAAGAAAAGACTCGCATGGCAAGCCTAACCTCCCCGATAAGTCCTTAGAAGGTGACAGCGCATTGTCCGGCCGACAGCGCCCGGAGTTCTGCCTTCGGGAAGCGTAGGGCCCTTCCCATCAGGGCCTTCTCTTCGAAGGGGCCCCCGCGTCTCCTACAAGCTAGGCCTGGAGGGCATACTATTTTACTTGAATTGCCGCGGACTCCGGGCCAACTGAGATGAGTTGCGGACTCTCGACTCGTCCCATTCCCCGTTAGCTATCTTTTGCAGGAGACCATGCTGGACGCGTGCACCCTGGCCACCCTCCCGGGATATAAGGGTTTTGCGAGCACACCACCACGGGTTGGAAACCTGGTGGGAGGATGTGAGATTTACACCTGGCATGATGTCTCCGTTCTTCTCTTGACTTTAGATACCTCCTTTCAGGCAGTAGCTGGGCAGCTGCACCTGGATAGGATGTATAGTTTTATTTCCGTCTACATTCAACCATCAGCCGATTTCGACGTGGTGCATTTCTGCTGCGTCGTGGCAAGGTTGCCAAGACCCATTTTATTGCTCGGAGATCTGAAAGGTAGACCCTCCCTCTAGGGAAAATCCTCGATTAATTCTTGGGGTGAAGTCCTTGCCGACCTTATATACGAGGTGAAGTTAGGTATCCTAAATGTGGATGAGTTTACCCATCACTACCCGAGACCCGCTTTATTTTGCTGTCTCTATCTATCTTTGTGCTCTCTAGATGCACAGCCTGATTTTGGGTGATGGGTGTTCGATGACCTCCATGGTAGTGATCACTTTCCAATTCAAATATCATTTTCTGGGCCGCTGCCACCCGTAATCCGGCCCTGGTGGTGCTTGGCACGGGCGCGGTGATCGGCATTTCAGAAATTGACTGATTTCTCTTTCTTAGTCAAGGAGTTTAGGTCGGTAGATAAGGCCGTTGAGTTCTCCGGGAACTTCATTGCCATGGGCCTAAGTACTATTTCTACAACGTCTGGTCGTTTTGCACCCCAACCACTCCCGTGGTGCTCAGCAGAATGTGAGACTACCGTCAAACAGAAACGTTATGCCTACATACGCTATAAGTGCAGCCCGAATGAGTTCACTGTCGCCGAATTTCGTCGGGTTCTGGTTAGGTTCCAGTGTATTTCGAAGCACGCCTGCCGCTCTTCTTAGCGGGCATACGTATCTTCACTTAACGGGAAAGACCCCTCTAGCAGAGGTGTGGAAGCGAATCAAAAGGATTCTGGGCAAGTTCTCGCAGGACCCTCCTCCCATTTTGCAGGATAATGTGACGACACTTTCGGATCCCGCGACCGCTATCTCCGCATTCTCGAGCCAGGATGCTGATCTAAGAAGAAACTCCTTCGAGAGCTAGTTATAGCTCTCGGGCCAGGGGCGCCTCAGGTTCTGCCCAGGAGGTCACCTTAGAGGCTACCAACTTTAACCATTTGTTGCCACGCCTCTACTCCCAAAGCTTCTACAGCGTGGGGTATTCTGTTCGGCCTTTTTGGAGCACACTTTGTGTCGCGCTGAAACCGTGCCAGGGTATCCGGATGGCTCTAAGTCCCAAGAGGTGGTAGGTTTCCACGCCGTATTCCCTCTGTTCGAAGTCAGCGGGGCTATGCGAGGCGCTGCGTCTGTCTTCACGGCCGAACTGGTTGCAATATACCGCTAGGTACAGAAGATTACGCAACATGCCAGGTGTGGAGACCAGATTGTCATTTATAGCGACTCACAAAGTGCCCTGATTGCTCTTAGGGCATTGGAATCTCCGCACACCTAGTTCACGATTTCCGTGACGCCACGGTTTTGTCACGCGTGGCGAATGTTGATATTATCTTCTGCTGGGTTTCTGGACATGTAGGAATTGCGGGGAATGAGCGCCTCGATGAGGGTGCCAAAGAGTCCGCGAGGACTGGTTGACCGGACTAGCATTGCGCTCTTCCACACACAGACTACATGGCAGGAATACAGGCAGCTCTCCGGGCTGCTTGGCAAAGAAGATGGGAAAGGATCGAAGGCAACCTAAAGTTGCGTGCCATTGCGCCGTGACTGTTCCCATGGACGTATCCTCCAATGCCGCGCCGTTTCAGGTTGCTTTCTGTCGTCTCCGAATTGGAGCCTGTTCGGCACATTCTCGTTGGATGTCCCAGTCTGGGTGATCTTTGCGCATGTTACCTGTCCCGGTACTGTGATGAGCGGGGTCGCTACCGCTTGTCCCTTGTACTTGGGACGGATTCGTGCACAGTGACTTCTGGACTTTGCGACTTTTTGGAGGAGGCTGGCCTCCTCCCCTTTATTTGATTTTTTTGTGTTTCTTTTATTAGGAGGCATTTTCCTGGACCGAGCTGAGGCAGGCCTACTCCCGACACCGGAGCATGCTTCCTTCTTGTCCTCTTGCATGTTCTCATTATTTTTTATCGTTTTTATTTGTTAGTTATACATCATTATTTGTTTTATAATATAGCATAGTTGTAGGCTGTGTAGCATACAGCGACTTATGCCCGAGTAAGCAGTCGCCAGATGCGCTACTACAATGAAAACATAAATATACTCCTTGACTCCTGGAGACTGGCTACTGTGCTTGATTTTCGCAAACCTAGGGAGAGATTTCTCTACCCTTGACCGCTTACATTTATTCTCCCTTACTTCCGGCGTATTCAAGTTAATGGGGAAATTAGAAAAAAAGTTAGATTAGCATTTTTCTGGACAGCGGAGTCCACCTGAATTCTGCGCTTGCGCAAGCTCCACTTCACATCTGATGTTCTGCCCCGACTTGAAAATCCAGTCTGGTAGGGCTATAATACCACAATGTGATACGGTATCATAGAGACTCCACGCGAAGAAGACGAGTGGGACGCCCCCAAATTTCTTTTTCTGGGTGTCCTCAGTGTCACATTCTTTACTATGAGCATCAACTTTATTACCTCAGTGCTGCCATTATGAACAACTTTGGCTCAATAAGTGTCCCATTGAATATAAACCTATCTATTACAGACGTTATGTCGATGATACATTTTTCTTAATGAAATCACGACAACAGGCAGAACAATTCCTCAAATACTTGAAATATAGACATAAAAATATTCATTATACAATGGAGGTCGAGAAAGATGGTAGACTCCCATTTTCGGATATAGATATTAAACGTTCAGGAACAAAGTATGAAATTTCAGTGTATAGGAAGCCTACATTTACAGGTTTAGGCACAAGCTTGTTTAATTTCTTGCCAGAAAACCTTAAGTTATCCTCGATAAAACCTTTTATTCATCGAGCCTACAATATGTTATTTATATAGACTGTTGCATTTAGAATTCTCTTTTCTGAAAACCTTCTTTAAAAATAATGGCTACCCTGACTCATTAGTGCAAAAAACATATTAAAAAGTTTCTTAATCCTCTCTATCAAGAAATGAACAAAATAATACTGTAGAGAAATTATCCATTTTCTTAAGTCTCCCATACTTTGGTAAAAACTCAAACGACTTTGTAAATGAAATTAAGAAGACTCGAAATAAATTCTATCCATATCTCTACCCAAAATTCATATTAAAAAATGGGCACAATATTGGATCCTATTTCACCTATAAGGACCGAATTCCATTCCCTTGCCGCTCCTCTGAAATTCATATAGTTGTGAATCTTGCGATTCATCTTAGATTGGTTCGATCATTAGGTCAATCCTTTCGCATCGAGCAGCATCGAGCAAGGTCGACCCGCACGGGATTGATTCTAAACAAACCAGACCCCTCGCCCATACGAGATCGCATCAAAGTATACAAGTCTGAAATTAATCTGGATAACTTTAAAATACTTAGTCCTTTTCCCCATCCCAACGCACTACAGATATTAGAATCACTTTACCTCCTAAAACCTAGAGCTAATTTAAATATAACTGCATCGACTCTTTATATTGTATCATGAATTTTTGAAAGTTTTATTCTTGTATTAAACGGCTTATCCTAAATTGCAGTATTTAATGTTAGTATTTTATGAAAACTAGAAATTTTAACCCTTTACTATCTTAGTTTCTTAGTGCCGATGATGAGGCTAAGACCTCGAAACGTTCAAACCCAAATCAATACAGATGCTTTTATCAATAACGTGTTTTGTTTTTACCTTCATATTAAAACTCCAATTTGGAAGAAGCTCAACAGTTCATGATATATATATATATATATATATATATATATATATATATATATATATATATATATATTTATTATTATTATTATTATTATTATTATCATTATTATCAAAGTCAATGAAGGCGACCCGTTGGAAGGCAACAGACCTAACGGCAGAACCTAAAAACCCTACATGTAGGGCACAACGAGCAGAGCAACATGAATAAAATTAGAGAACATAAAAATCAAGAGAGAGGAAAATCATTCACTCGCCTTTTAAGTATATCACAATTATCCAAATTAACGACAACATTTTGCAGTGTTCCACAGACCGACGGTTGTGGGAAAGAAAGATCGAGAGAACTGCGTCGTATTCACTCGAGCGACCGAAAAAAACACGGTCATTCTGCCTTAAAGAATAGCGTGTATCACGAACTGGCCGTGAGGGAGGTGGTATCAGAGAGTGAAGTGGATGATCAGGATCAGAAACTGTACATCGGGTAGCAAGAAACTAATCTGGTTGAAAGCCCTGTCAAGGAGCTTTAAATTGTTTTTTGATGATGAAATAAAGACAGAATATATATATATATATATATATATATATATATATATATATATATATATATATATATATATATATATATATATATATCTCAAAGTAGCACGAGAGAATGATGAAAATGAATCTATTAAACCATATTGAAAGAGAAAACGGAATAATTTTTCCTTGCAGTAATAAAAATATTACTGCAAGGAAAAATTATTCCGTTTTCTCTTTCAATGTGGTTTAATGGATTCATATATATATATAAAGAGGATGACAAGGACAGAGCCGAAGACGCTTTTTAACATTGCAAACGTTTCAGGATTATCACTAATCCTATCATCAGTGCTAAATAAAGAGTACAAAATACAGATTAATTAAATATATACATACAAAGTTTTTAACACACACGCACAAAAAGAAATCGTGAAACATGAATATTAAATTGGAAACGAATTAAATATAATGGAAATACTGACGAAATCCAACGAGGGAACTTGGATTTTATTTTTGTAAAACATTGTAAAATTTAATATATTGACATGTTTGTTAATGAGTGACTATATTTAATGGAACTGAAAACGAGTTATTATTTCGACTGGGTTGAAGTTTTTTAATATAAATTGATTCTAGCAGGTAAAGGTCTGAGATTTTGCTTACCGTATTAAGTATTGTAAAGTTCTCGAGTGTCGCCTTAGAGCCACAATGAGATAGATGGTTTCGAATTGGGGATGAAGAGGGTTTTCCAAGGTAAAAACCAGTTCTCTCCGATCTATCCATATGCTGCATGAAGAGAGAGTAAGGCGTACGCCTTGTTGCCATCACATATGATACAGTGCTACTGTACGTGCAGTAGAACTTTATCAAAGGATTTGTTCCCAGAACGTTTTATTTAATTGTTCATTTGCAAACGCCAAGCGAGCATTGCAATGAGTTTTCTTAATTAAGGAGTTGGGTCTTCCTTGGAGTACGAGAAAAGAGATCATAACGACGCAGCGTTCTACTTATTGTATCCTTGCTAAATTCTACTCCACTTGTTTCCAGATCATCCTGCAGCTCTATAGGAGTAGTCTGTATTTTATTACATACTATTCTAGCAAGTTTTCGAGATGGAAGTTCCGTTTAACATCCGAGGGTGACTTATTCGACCCAACAGATGAATTGAATAACGAAACTTCCTCGCTCCTTTTGATAACAGAGAGGGCATAAAGTGATGTCTCAATTCTTCTCTTTTAATACTTCGATTCAGGCAGGATTCATCCAGCTCGCCTCATAAAAAGCTATAGCATATTTTCAGTTCACATTTTTCCCTCAGCCGACACTTATTCTGCCAAGTTCTGCCTAATCATAATATACAGAGCTCCTGACCTTACCCATCTGTTCCAGGGCTCAAGTTGCCTAGACTTAACTCGGAAGAGTTCTCGATTTTTTCCTGTAATCTCCTGATGCATTTAAGATTTTTTCGCCAGATTGTCTGCGCCCGAAATTCCATGTTCGAAGTAGTCGAACAAGTACGAGGCAGGACTCCTGAGAAAAGCGATATGCCATTTAGGGCTACAGGTGCCTTTTACGGTTATATTGTTAATATTTCCTGGTTAAGGTTCAATTTTATTTTGTATACAAGCAGGATCACCTTTGCTAATTGTGGTCATAGTTGTCTTAGCTACACGGGAACATTATTCTTTAATAGGTGAGGGAACGTGTCGAGTGGTTTTGTGATAAGTTTTCCTTGATGCCCCAACCTTCAGTTTTCTAGAAGGATGAGGTTGTCATCCTGCCTAAAGTTTAAAATCTTTTAGTGCAGCGTCGATACCCACGATGGTTACCACCACGCTTAAGCGAACTTCAAATTTTAAACGTGTACAAGTTTTTAAAAGTTAAGGCAAATAAGATATTTCTCACAAATAAATTTACTCTTCATATAGAATTTATTCGTCGCTTTTACATTTGGGATTTATTAATTAGTTCCCAAATTTAGGCTGCATTTTCCTTACATGCAATGATGTGTTAACGTTAAGTTGAAATATATTTTGTTCCTTTTCTATTAGTTCCCCTTCGAGTGATATTTCTAGCATTTTATTTCCATTTACTTCTTTGCAGAAAATTCGAGTAAGAAATTGAAGATCTGTAAGTACAGCTGACTGTTTGAATGTGCGAGTGACTTGATCGAGAAAAATACGAAAGGAAGATAAAAGAGAATGAAATTTATCCTCTTCTTTTGACTAAAATTATCATTTTCTTCTCTGTTCTATTCAGCACCTTTCTTTAATATTCTAGGGGTGGCTTAAGTGCTCTAGTTAGTACACTCTGTCACACAAAAAAACCATTTGGATTAGAATTACACAGCGTAACTTATGCAACGCTTCTATGTTCGGAATATCATCCATAATACATTTGCACATGCTTAAAAATGCCATTCTTCGATGTACCACTTTTCTTTTAATTGCTTATCAAGTCTTTTATGCACTCAAAGCACATCATGTTCCGCTGCCTAACTATCCATCTGTAGAAATTCTGTTTGTAAGAGTTATTATATTTCATACCCTAATATCCCATTTGTAACATTCTAAAAGCCATTTTCAGACCATTTCGGACCATTACTTTGTGTTTTTACTCGCCTCCCATAAATTTTATCTTAAGCTTTTAATGTGTTTTTTTTTTAATGTTTCCAGATGGATGTGAAGATTTGAATTTCTATTTTAGGTATTTTACTATTTTTCTGTTTCAGATTTCTAGAGATTATTCACCTACAAAATTTTCCAGTATTTAGTGGCTAATTTAGAAAACTCATAATTTTCTTACCTACAAGAGATTTTCTTCTTCTCTTACCTGCTATTTCGAGGTGATTTATTCGTAGATAACCTTTAAAAAGTAACCTCCTCATAGGTTCAGAAAGACATTAATATATTCTCGGGGACTGAAAAACGAAAAACTACAATAAGAATAAACTAATAAATAAAAGACAAAAGTGTTTGTTTGACTTTTAATGGAGCACAGTAAAAAAGTTATTCTAGATTACTCAAAACCAATGCAGACATTTTGAACTGAGACACTAACTTATAAGAACATTGGCCTCTTTACATTTATTATTCAAGTTTGCTTTGAAAAATCATTTGAAAACATGGTTTCAAACAGTTAATAAACTTCCCCTAAAATAAACAAAGACCTATCGGCTGATTAATTATCGTGCGAACGTGCAGCTACTCGCTACAGCCCACAAAAATCACTTACACAGCAGATCATCTCTTTAAGTTAATCGGGATAGCGTAAGCTTCCTCGTAGGGGGAAGCTTACGCTTCGCTACTAAGATTAAAATTTAAAATTAAAAAAAAGCAGCCATGGTTAAATTTTTATGTTTTCTGACCTTCGCCAATTATAATAATTTTAAAAGGGAACTCAAAACTAAATTTACCCCCTTTCAAAATATCACGTTGCTAAAATATTAAGTTATAGAAGATATATAAAAATAAATTTTCTGAACTTCACCATTTGTAATTCTATGGGTTTTAAAAAAATCACAAAATTTCGATACTTACTCGTATATTTATTTCTGAACTTCACCATTTTGTTTTTTTATATTCTCAAAGAATTATTAGAAATAACTTTGATAAAAAACATAAGTCATAACCAAACTAAGATGAAATTATTATTCGAATACTCAAAAAAATCCCTTCTTAAATTATAGAGTTAGTGATGATGATTAACTAAGTTGAATCCCTATAAATTTTTTAGATTGATTTTGGGCGTAAACTAAAAGGCATTGGATGCAAGAAATACAAGATTAAAGTGTTTTGTAATGTCGATCTCAATTTTGAGTTTACACATTAAAAAATATTCATGGTATTAACGTCAATGAATTTCCTTGGTACTTAGTAAATTTATTCAATAGAATTTAAAGAAAAACATGACAAACCTCATCCTTCTCATACAGGGAGAAGAATTTAGTGTTTAGTTTTAGAAAAAAAGTACCTAGAGCTTAGAGACCTTTTCAAAGAATAAGGAGGTAAAAGTTTCAGCTTCTCAATGACTTTGGATAAGTACACTTCTTCGCTAAAAATTCCGATGCCCGAATATAAGGAACATAACGAACATTTTCACAGGTCTCTTGGCATTATTGAATTATATGAGATAAAAATTCGTTTTAACATATATTTTCCAATGAATTTAAAAATGTATTTTTCTTGTGTAGTTTTATGTGTACTTTTCAGATCTGACACTCGTCTTTCCCAGAAATGCATACTTTTTCCATAATCGACTGAAGGTCCATAATACGAAAAATATGCATTTCCAGCTAAAACGAGTTTCAAATCTGAAAAGTACACACAAAACTACATAAGAAAAACACATTTTCAAAATCATTTAAAAGATCCAGAACCAGACCTAAACTAACTTAATAAAAAATCAGACAGAAATTTGGGAAAAAACTCGCCTCAATTTGTTTTGAAATTCATGCCGATACTTGGTCAAATGCGGGCATTAGAAACCCACGTGACCTTAATCGCACTACCGGAAAATGTTCATGGTGTTTTACGCCCTTTCGAATCCTTTTCAATTTTAACACCTTAAAATAAATTTTGATCCTCGAAGGATTATACTGTGAGCCTTACTATTTCTAAGGCCTGACAATCAGCATCAAAATTTCTCGTATAGGTTGTTATTGCGACCTAGCACAGTCACCGCACGCCATTATACCATATGAACTCTAAACACGGACATCCGCAAATCGTTTGAAAAATACGAAAATATAACAAAGAATTCTATTGGTTAATCGCCAAAGAAAGCTTGCGCAGATCACCTGCAGATATAACAATGCCTGCTATTTGCTAATTAGTCAGGCCAAGACTTGAAGGAAATAGGGCAAATGGCGCATAAAGATTAAAATATAGCTACGTTATTATTAAGTTCCAGAAGTTTAAAAGGACATTGGTGAGCATCATTTTAAGAATTAAAAAAGTTTGTTTTTGAAAATTAAAAAATCGTAATTGAGTTAAAACGAATCTTATCCAAGATTTTCAATGAAAAATCAGTATGTATACAGTAAGTAAAGCATTTGGAAGGAAGTGAATGACAATCCAACATGGAACAAGAAGTTATTCCTAACTAGATTAACTATTTAACTATTTTAGGAAAGACAGAGCATATCGATAGTTCTCAGCCAAAGTTGTGTCCATAAGAGGAAAGGAATCCACTGGAATCGAAGTAAATTAGTAACATAATTGTTTACCAAATTAAAAGTGCACTCTCATTATTGATTATGATTCCCTCGTCGTGTTATTATTACCTTTTATGTATTTTAAATCATTCACAATACTTCCAATTCTTGATTTATTTTTGGATAAACGGACATATTTCAAAATATGCCTTCATTTCTTCCTTCATGTGGTCTGGCGAACCATCTCAGGATGAAAATCTGACGGACTTCATCTTTAGTACAAGGGTAAAATACTGAATATCACTCTTTTCTGTTTCCATTTTATCCTTTCAGTATTTTTCATCTTTTGGGGAGCACAGATAGAGATGAAATGTAAAGTAATAATTTTATGTTATTTAATATCTAGTGTGTGTGGTAAAATAACCACGTCTAGGCTTAGGAGCGCCGTTCGCAAAAGGGTTAGGAATATGGAGTATTACCAGCAGTAAAAACAGAAAGTATGATTCCGAGCGCTTCAACCTATATTTAACGAGACCTCGTTCATGTACCCTGCGTCATAGATGGTTGCACCTCTCCTTCCAAGCTTTCCATTTATAAACTATAGTTTATCCGCTCGTATTAAAAAAATAAAACAAACAAATATCAGTCTATTTTATACACCTCCTGATTATATACATATATCATATCATTAATTATTGTATTTCAGGGAGGCAGATATTTGAGTATGATCAGGTTTTACAAGAGGCTCGAACGGTAATTGAGGTATAATACAAAAGAATGCACAACAATTTTTAAATTGAAAACAATTTATATATTCTTATTATAACGAGTAAAATTATAATAATAAACTACTCTGTGAATTATCTTCTATTTTTATTTATTCGATCTAAATTCATAGAAGAGGAAATACCAGCGCTTGCCCTAGGCCGGTACTTATTTTATGCTCCAATAAAGTTAAAAACCCGTTTACAATGAAATTACCATGAAATTACCTAACATATTTTTCTTAGGAATGCCCTACCTATTAATTGAAAATAAGAGCCTACTCAGACAAATCAACATCAACTGTGTAAAAACTTCATACCCTTTCTATTTATTCATTTTACGTTGTTTTTTCCCTTCTCTTATTCTTCGTAAGGCAGCGACTGGATTAGTGTCTTAACCATAACCAAATGTAGTCTACCAATGTACCACTTTTTAGAGGCAATAGAGGAAAAATTTACTACTGAATTAGACTATTGTATCCATAAAGATGTTTACTTGCCAAAGAACGGAATAGAGAACGCAAAAATGACTAAGCAGAAAGCGTAGAAATTTCTTAATAAAGACCAGAGACACTAAAAAGTCCCCTTAAGGTAAATGACTCTTCAATACACAGTCGAGAAAGAAACACAATTCGGTCATCAGAAAGACCGTCGAAATTGCTTTCGCCCTAATGTGCGTGCAAAAGCCTTCTCATATTCTCTGTTGAACGTCAGTTTACCAGAAAAATAGTTATGAAATCCTCCGTGATATATCCTTATATAAAAATGATTCAATCGGCGAACCGTAATGGAACTACCACGGAGAAAATTGCGGATTTATCCAACATCTCCCTCATCCGAGGTAAAGGATAATATCGACCTAGAAAATTCGGCGAAAATTGAATTCGTAATAAAATCGAAAAAGTTTGTTACCAATAAAAGGGTAAACCGTGTGTTCCTGAATGAGGAGAAAAAAAAACAAAAAAAAACCCAATCTAATTTCCCAGTAACATCGTTGAAGCCGCCCTCGGGCAGCCCCACCGAAAAAAAATGGCAGTGTTCCCCCCCACATGTGTTTTAACAGGAGAGCTTCCAAACGTCTCCGACCGCAGAAAAGGGTTACTCCTCTCCTATGCATACGGGTGTAGGGGACTCCCCCTTACTCCCTTATCTGGAGTCGCCGTTGCGCAACTCGCGTGTTACAGCGGCAGTCCCCCCCCTCCTCCTTTGCTTTCCAAGGAAACTGCCAAGAAAGCAGGCAGGTGGCCCATAATTGACCCATTCCCGGTAGATCAATTATGGCAGGACAGGTTCGCCCGTGCCTCTATTGTCCTGCAGGCGTGTGCGACTAGTTTGCAGGGTGCCAGTCTACCCCTATTCTTCCCAGACGGATGCTGGTTTCCCGGCATTATAAAGTCAAAAAAGAACCTCGAATGGAATCTGTGATGTCTTGGGAGGGGGCAACATGGAGGCCCCCCTGAGATAGACTTGGTGCCTCAGGTGACCCAGCCCCAGATGGTAGGATCTTCCATGGGGTCGAACCTGGGCAGGGTGCCAAGCACTGAAACCGAGTCCGCCCTGTGCAAGATCCTCCTCAGACGGCTTTGGTCCCAAAGCCTTACAAGGAGAAGAAGGATCTCTTCTCCCGGCTCGTGCTCCTGTGACAGCCTAGGAGCTCTTGCCAGCAAACAGGAGAAGCGGGTTAATTCCTCACCCTCCTCTCCTAAAAAGGAAAGAAATAGAAAGAGAAAAAAGACTGAGGGCTCGTCCCCCTCCGCGGGAGTCACGCGGACGGACGGGGTCGAGGTGGTTCGGTATGCGATCAAACTAAAATTGGCACCTCCGGCTCCGGTTCTTACCCGGGTGGGCAGTGCCAGAGTACGACCCAAAGTTGGCAGAGCGGAGCTTTTCTTACGTCGTGGCCCCTTATTCAGAGGTTTCTTGGTATTTTCGAGCCCACTGGCTTCAAACGCTTTCTCGTTTTTCACTCCATTGATGGCAGCATGTGGGCTAAGGGCAACATGATCGATAGGAGGAGAGCTTTAGATAGCGTGATTGGTAGAGAGTGGAAAGTGACCCATTTCACGGAGGAGAGCCTTTTGGCGAATGCATCGAATCCCTCCGAGGCCGCGAAGATTAGAGCCATTCGAAAACTTGATGGCACACCGGTGAGTGTGACGCCGCACTCTACCTTGAACTTCGTGAAAGGAGTGGTTAATGCGAGGGAACTCGTGGACTACTCCATAGATGACACTTAGAGGTGGCCGAACATGGAGGGGTCAATGTCGAACCTGTGATGAGAAAACAGGGAAGGACTTAGAGACCCAGCACTTCGCTCTTCGTCACGTTCGACTGTGACAAGATCCATGAATCGGTGGGTGCCAGTTGGTATCGTACCGCATGAAAGCATTCGTGCCACTGCCACGGGAGCGCAACTACTGCCACCGCTTCGGCCATAAGATTCGCTCCTGTAGACGCGAAAATTCGAGGTTACCCAAAGACTGTGTAAGTTATTCCAACGCCGCCCACACCCAGCGGAATGTTGGGTGGCTCGAAGACGATGGATCCTCCAAAGGAGGGACCCCTTACTGCGAAGGATTCGAGCCGTAGTGAGAAAAAGAAACGCATGGTGAGCCAAACCGCCCCCGATAATTCCTTGAAGGCAAGAGTGCCTTGAGCGCATTGTCCGGCTAACAGCACCCGGAGTTCTATCTCCGGGAAGCGTACGGCCATTCCCGCATCCCGTCCGAGCTAGGCCTGGAGGGCATATTCCTTCAATGGAATTGGCTCTGATTCAGGGCCAACTGGGGGAGCTTCAGAGGCTCGTCTCCTCCCTTAGGTATCCTTTTGCAGGAGATCATGCTTGGCGTGTGCCCTCTGCCCACCCTCCCAGGATATAAGGGTTTAGAGACCCCATCACCACGGGATGGTGGCAGGGCAGGAGGACGCGCGACTTACACCCGAGAACCGTTTTATTTTCATGCCTCGATCTATCTTTGGGCTCTCCGGATGCACAGCCTGTTTACGGTAATAGGTAGTCGATGACCTCAAGGGAAGTAATCACTATCCCATTCAAATATCATTTTGGGGGCCGCTGGCGCCTGACAGGTCGCTCCGGTTGTGCTTCGCCTGGGTGAGGTGGTCCGCATTTCAGGAAATGGCTGATTTCACAGTCTCAGTAGATTAGGCCGTTGAGTTCTTTTCCTGCAACCTCAGTATCGTGGTTCTAACTACTATTCCTAGAACGTATGTCCGTTTTGCTCACCGACCAATCTCGTGGTGGTCAGCAGAGTGTGAGGCGGCCCTCAAAAAGAAGCGTTGTGCCTACATGAGCACTAAGCGCCGCCCGAACGATTTCACTGTGGGTTAATTTCGTCAAGCTAGGGCTATGTTCTAGTATATTCCGTTGAGAGAAAGGTATACCTCTCGGGCCAGTGGCGCCCCTGGTTGGGTCCAGTACGCAACCCTGGAGGGTAACACCTTTGTCTATTGGTGACCACGCTTTTGCTCCCAAACCTTCTACAGCGACTAGAGTATTGCGTTCGGCCTTTTTGGAGTATATTTCGTGTTACCCATAATCGTGCCAGTGTATACGAATAGCTCCAAGTCCCAAAAGAGTGTTGGATTCCACGCCGTGTCCCATCTGTTTGAAGTCTGCGTCGCTGGTCAGGCACTGCGTCTATATTCATGGTCGAGCTGGTTGCAATACACCGCTTGGTACGGGAGATAACGTGACGTGCCCCGGTTACCGGGCACTGAATGCTCTCTGAGCATTGGAATCTCCACATCACCTGGCTTGCGATATCCTTGACGCCACTGTTTTGGAGAGCCAGGTAGAGGTTGAGATTATCTTCTGCTGGGTTCCTTGTCATGTAGGAATTGCGGGAAGTGAGCACGCCGGTGAGGACGCCAAAGAGTCCACGAGGACTGGGTGACCAGACCAGCGTTTCGCTCTTCCTCACAAAGACTACGTGGCAGGAATATTGGCTGTCCTCCCGACGGCTTTGCAAAGATGGGAGATGGTCGAGGGTAAATTAAATTTACGTGCCATTACGCCGCAACTGTTCCCATGGACCTACCCCACAATGCCGCGACGGCTTCATGTCGCTTTCTGTCTTCTTCTTATTGGTCATACTCGCAGAACGCACAGACATTTATTGCTACGAGTGCGTTGTCCCCCAGACTGTTCGGCACATTCTTGTTGAATGTTTCAGTGTGAGTTATCTTCGCGCACGTTCCCTCTCCCGAGACAATCGGAGTGTGGCTTCCACTTGTGCCTTGTACTTGGGGCAGTTTTGTTTACACAGACTTGTGGACTCTGACTTTTTTAATCGTTGCAGTGTTGAATTGCTACCCTACTTTAAATTTTACCTCATCTCATAAAACTCCCCGGAAGGAGTAGATTCTCTTGTTTGATTGTTCTCTTTATCCTTTTTATTTGTATAGAACTAATGTGAATGCACCATTTACTCCCAAAGAAATGGAACCCGAGGTCTGAAGGCCCAGCCTCTACCCTCCCCTCTTAAAAATATAAAAAAGACCTTGCTACCCGTACAGCACCATCGGAGGGGCACGGACTTCCTTTCCATCTGTGTCATTGGGAGCCTATTTTTCCTTGGAAGGATCTCTCCCATGAATTAGGCTTGGAAGTGTCTACCATCGAGTTAGTGCTTGCTTCCGATAAGCCCCAGGCTCTCGGTTTGTGGCGTTTTCGAGGCCTCGCTCACCTCGTAAGTAGCCTC
The DNA here is from genome assembly GCA_963969495.1 of Ceratothoa steindachneri. NCBI lineage: Eukaryota > Metazoa > Arthropoda > Malacostraca > Isopoda > Cymothoidae > Ceratothoa > Ceratothoa steindachneri. The sequence goes on from OZ018337.1 coordinate 30,655,745, forward strand.
CATTTGGCCATCCTCCCCCAAATTATTCTATGTCAAAATTGGCGGAGAGGTTCCGCCGGCCCCAAGATCATTCTAATACGAGGATCAAAAAGGTTACGGGCAATTCCTAATGAAGCACCTTGCCCCTCTAAGAGGATTCGCCCTATCTATATAATCGATACTATCTGAAGCGGATGAACCTGTGGCACTGGTTCTGCCTACTTTTTTCTCATATGTAGAAGTGAAGGTGCCCATTGGCAGCTCAGACGATAGTAGACTAGAAACTCCTTTGCCAATTAAAAGAGGTAGGAGGGAAGCCATACTCGTACATCAGTTAGCCATACGTCAACGCCATGGTAAAGGAAGGTTTCTCTTTCAAAAGAAACCTTTCTTTGAAATTTGGAAGCAAAATATTAGCACTTTGGCCAGTGATGAGAGGAAAGATTTTATATTTGATATCAATCCTTTTGTATCCCTTTTTCCGTCAACTTTGTAGATTCCTTATTGCTACCCTCCTTTTAACCCTATTTTTTGCCATTGCAGTCAAAGACCAACTATGTGTCTTTTTTCTTGTTCTTCAGAGAAGTTAAAATTACGAAAAAGTCTCCGATATTCCTGGAGCTCCTTGAAAGCTTGCGAAATCTCGTTTGAAGTTTGATGGTGAATGAGAACTAATTTACTGAGTTCGCGCAATAGAAGTGAGGCCGCAAACGGGAGAGTCAGATTTCTTGTTGATAGGTTGAGAAGGGAGGATATTGTCTTATTTAGCGAAGGAAAAATGGAAATTACTAAAGTTTTAGATTTAGACAATTTTTATTCGATTATACTTTGAAAAGGGGTGACACTCACTGAAGCAGAGATGATCAATTAATGGGGAAGAATAAGATGGGAAGGAAGAGAAATTGGCGAATAATCAATATTATTTATTGTTACAAAGATCATGGCGATAAACTATACCAGAATAAGTACCGGTAGACTTTGTGGGCAAAGAATTAACAGCCGGATAAAAGAAACATTTTAATAAAAACCCAAATAAGGATGAACAATTTTGGAAAAAGAACAAAAGTTCTAAAATGAAAATACATAAGATACATTGCTGAAAGAATAAACAGATTTTGTAACCTAAGCATGAGAAATTAGACATCTTTATGTAGAGAGAGGCCCAAAAGACAACATTGAGGAATGTTGGATGGTGAAGTTCTTCAATGACACGAGTAACGTGACAGACTCCTACACAGGAATGCGATCCGTGAAAGCTTCTTTGAGTCCTCTGCCCACCAGTAAAATGATACGACTAAAAGTGAGGATTAATTATAAATCTGGGCATGGAGCATTAAATCAGAAAGACGAGAGAAAGTTCAGCTGTATCCCTATGCAAGCTGATGCCTTATAGTCCGAACAGCCATCAATGAAATAAGTAGTAGAAGAGTCAATTTTGTTCTATTAGTCCAACATCTTGCTTCCTCCATAATCGTGACTATACGAAAAATACAGCTATGCGAATAAATTTGATTATAAAAGTGTGAAAGAGACGAACGAAAATAAATCGAATTGGGGAAAGTTAGGCATCAATAATTAATGAATTAAATGACTAATATATTTACAGTACTTCGTTAAACTTTCAAGGCTGACATCCCAAAGTCTTTGCTCGTACATTAGCTAGTTTTAATGAAAGTTTTAACGTAAGTTTTAAAGCGAATCACTTGCTCTGTCACGGCCAGTACCATTGGTAGTAAATACCACTACAATAACTAAAATGGTTTATTAATAATAACTATAGAGGGTAATTCTTGGTTGGCGCTCGTGAGTTAAGAGTTATGAGAGAACTACTCTGACTCTTGGCAGAGTATGTTTCTCATGTTGTGGACTGGAAGGTCTCCATGCATGATTGTGTTGCCATTTAGTTATTTTGAAGTGTAGCTCATTGCATTGTTGAATTGCAACGCTATAACCTTGGCTACTCATACATATAACATATTAAGGCACCCTTAAATTTATCTTCACACATTATCACATCATTGTCAAGCACGATACATTCATTTCTATATAAAGTCACTTTCTGTTATCTGATCACTCATTTGATCTTTCCATAAATTGCAGCGGGTTGAGATTTCTTTCCACAGAAAGGTAAATAATATACACCTGGTCTCCTGAAGAATGCAACTATCTATGAAAGGTAAACTAGTAATCTAAGCGATCAAAATAACGTAGCGAAAAGTTTCCATATACTACTATTATTACATCGAATTTAACTAGCTACGCTAATTGCTAAAATTGCTCTTCCGCATCATCAATGCACTTCTGTATACATCGACTAACTGATTCGAAGATATTGATTATTGTGGATGTTGAGATTAATTGCATCATTAAGGTGTTGTAGCAAAGTTCCCCCCTCCATATAGCCCCACAAGTAAAATTTAAGCGGACTCATGCCACGTAAAAGTGGCAGATTCTCCAAAGGTTAGGTAACGTTTCATCAACCTACCTCCTGAGACTCGAATAATGTCAAGGAGTGCTCTGTTGATCGGAGAAAAAGTCGTAGTTTCCAAACGGCTCCCAAAGTCCAGGTATAATTATGTCCTCAGCATGTAAAAATTAACTTCACCAGTAACTGTCCCAAAAAGAACAAGATCTGCTGACCAAAATGTAGCGTGCCCTCACTTATTCTGATTTATAACCTTACGACCTACAAAACTTTTAATAATTCCCGGACTAACCTGGGGAGGCCTTTGCAATTATACCATTCGAAAGAAAATGTAAAACGACATAAAGGTTTCAAATTTCGTTAAAATCGGTCCAATAGCTATGATGTTATTGCCAAAACAAAATAATTCCCGGGCTATCCTTGGGAGGACCTTGGCAATTTTATCATTCGAAAGAGAAGGTTAAACAACATCAGGATTCAAATTTTGTTCGAATCGGCGGAAGAGGTAAGATGTTATTGCCAAATAATCCTGGGGCTAACCTTTGGAGGACTTTCGCAATTATATCATTCGGAAGAAAATGTAAAACAAAATAAGGGTTTCAGAATTCATTAGAATCGGCCGAATAGTTATGATGTTATTTCCCCCCAAAAAATTTCCAGGGCTAACTTTGGGAAGGAGGACCTTGGCAATTATAGAATTCGAAAAAAAATGTTAAACAAAATTCGGGTTTCAAATTTCGTTAGAATTGGCTGAAAAGTTATGATGTTGTGGCTAAATAATTCCTGGGCTAACCTGGGAGGATTTTGGCAATTATATCATTCGAAAGAGAATGTAAGACAACATAAGCATTTCAAATTTCTTTAGAATCGCCTGAATAGTAATAATGTTTTAGAAAAAGAAAAACCCCGGGGACTGACAGATATCGTCTCCCGCGGCTAAAAATGGCCCAACTACTTGCCTGTCTGATAAGCACACCATTCCGCTATCCTGGTAAATTAACTTGTTAATTAAAATTAACGTGTGGATTATCAAGTGGTCAGTACCCCTCCCTCTCCAATTTTTGATTTATTGTGACACTTAGACTTGAGTTAGCTTTATCAGAAGGCATTTTGGGGGCAAACGCATCTTCAGCTTCATTGAATGAAACCATTGACATAAGTCGAGCGTGCGACCAGGAACATCTTCACTCACTGTGTGTACCGTACTTGGGATGTAGCTTAGATTAGTAAATTACTTTTAATCGCAAATCGCTATAAAAGATGTTTTATTAATGATGCTCTAAAGAGTAATCTTTGGAAGAATACTGAATCTCAATCATTTATGCCATTTATTATGCGAGTTTTTATAACGTGCCAATTCATTCCGTGCGCGCATAATTCAAGGACGCATCATTATAGAAGACTTTGAATGAAAAAATGGTTAGATTTCGGAGTCTAACTGGCCTCTATTTTTGTGGTGGCAAAACACAGCACCGCTCTGTCTGTGATCAAGGGCTTGACAGAAATTGTCATTTTGATCTACATATGAATTTCATAATCGGGTGGGGGACCTCGTCCACTATTGAAAAGGGACGAGTGGCGCAATTAACTAACTATCCTTGCCTCTGAAAAGTTTTAATTGCCAATGAAGGGATTTCAAGGTCATACTTCTTATACTGCATATGCGGGAAACCATGCGATCCTTCCTAGCTACCTCAGGATGTAGACTCGATGAGACGAACTTCTAAGATCTAACCTGAATCGTAACTTCTGACTACCGCCAATGTGACTCAGAGCAGCCGCTCGTCTCGGGGGCGGGTGAAAGAGTCTGGACCTGTGAGGATTTAATCAAATGCGCGTAAAGTGGTCGTACCCACGTCAGTCTCTCTTTTTTTACCAGTGACCTCGAAATACGCCACTCAAGTACCACTCTCCTCACATCTGCCATCCATAAGAGCCGGAATAAATTATATAATAAAAGTTATATTATAGCGGTGTATCTCCATAACAGTCATTTCTGGAGTCATGATGATCAATGCATTGAGCAAAAACTTATCACTAAAACAAATATGAGCACGTCAATAGTAATCCTGGTCTAAGAGTATAAAACTCAGTGTCGCGAACAAGGAGCTTGCTCGTGGATGCTTCCCGATTCTTTAATCAACCACTGAAGTGACCTCAAAAATTATCACTGTGCATAGCGAGATAAAACTAGAAATGTTTCATATCTTATATCCAGAAACAACAGGAAGAGCAATTTTTTTTCCTTTTAGTGTCCCTATTCTCAACAACCTTCTGAACCGGGGCCCATTGCTCTCAATTTCCTTAAAGAAAGGCACCGATGCGTTAATTTGGAAAACGTTAAGCACAAGTATCGGCGCGCGTTGACCATGGAAGTGTCAAATTTTAACCGATCCTAAACTCACCGCTCCAGCAGGCAAAAATCCACGAAATAACTCCCCATTGCATCCTATCCAATTAGAGCCAACTTCCGAGCGTAAGTGACACTTCTCTCCTACAAACACGAGTTCAGACCCACTATGAGCTCCTTCAACCAACTCGAAGCTTTAGACAAAATTGCTCGGGAATTGAGGACTCGAGGAACTTCCAATCATCGCATTTCTCATTCTCACCGTCATTTGTGATTTTTGGCATCCTTTTCCAGGGCCATCAGCGCTATCTCTGGGGTATCATCTCTTAAGATTAAGTGCTGCAATCATCGAACTTTACAACATCAAGCCAGAAGATGTGTTCTTTACTGCAAGTCTGATCTGGAAGACAAAATCGAGCGGCCTCAGCATCAAGCGTGGGGGCAGTGTAGGATTCGAGCCAATGCATTTTCAACCGAGACCCCATGATGGTACTTCACTTATAGGTAAACAGTGGCTTGAGGTCTCCTTCATCTCCACATTACAAGTAAAAAAAGAGACCTCGCATCTCTCCATCCCTTAAGATTCTTTGAAAGGCCCATCTGGCGACTGCCTACTGGGGCAAAAGTCGTTGTTACCACATTATAGCTTTATACTAGGATAGATAAAAACCAAAAAAACAAATATAAAAATTCAGTAACAAAGAAAAAAACAAAGTCAAAGAAACATGAAGAAGAAGAAAACACGCTCCGCCGCAGGAACATGCGACCTACAACAAAGAGAGTCAAATAAATTTGAAGAGACCAGACTTCGCCAAAACGTCAGATAGTTCGCAAGTCTGTGTCACGAACTTGTCCCGAGTACAAGGGACAAGCGGTAGCGACCCCGCTCGTTCCGATACGGTGACAGGTAATGTGCGCAAAGATTACCCAGCCTGGGTCATTCAACATGAATGTGCTGAACAGTCTGGGGGACAATGCAGTCGTCGCAATAAGGTGCTGGCGAGCGGTCCTTCAAATGTCGATGTGTCCCGAGAGTGTCCAATTCGAAGAAGTATCACTTGAGAATGTGTCAAGTTGTACAATTCCTGCCTATCCCTCTCTACTTCGACCACACTCTCCACTGTCTATGTTGCGAAGTTAATGAAGCATTTTAGGCTCATTCTAGATTGCAAATAAGGTACTCTCAATGATCTGCTGTCTGGATGCCTTATATATCGCACTTTTATCCCTTCAATTGCCTTAGTAAGCAGTTGCCAGATGGGCTCTAAAAAGGGGAAAAAATCATCCCTTCAGGAGGGTACTTCGAGGAGCGACGTTTCTCACCGCGCCGAATGCTCAGTCAAGCACGCTTTGGTATGGACTCACGCCACCTCTATCGGCAGTTGTGCATCATACCTACTCTACTGTTTACAGGACCTACGGCTTTCTATCTTCTAATATTTTTATCCTGGCTACATTAACCCCTACCCTTTCCGTTTTGTCCTTACTTACTTAGGACCTACAATGTGATGATTAGTTTTGTATTGGTTAATACCCTTGCTGCAACTGAAACCGGAGGACAAGCGCCCCTTCCCACTTCCAGTACACATATGAAGTATCTACGCCCGCCTCATATTTAATGGCTTAAAGCGCAATAATGAAGTGGCTGAGTATGACGCCACGTAAGAGGCACTAAAATTTTATTTCCTGGCCGCCGTACTGAAGCGACTCAGCGCCCCGTCTGGCCCCAGCTTAGCCTCTTCTCCTTCTTTCTAACAGACTGACATCTTACCCTGCTTCCTCACTTTCCATAACCTCTCCCACAACTTTCTCTGACCGACCTCACAGGATAGGCTCCGACTAGCTTCCTCTCACCCAACCAACTCAGATCGAGGCTGAGGAGGGAGGGGGCAATGCCCCCTCACCCCCGAACTCCGATTGGGGGGGTGTAACAACCTGCTTCATCTCCACCCGCATTAGGTGAAAAAGGAACCTCGAATGGGATCCGTGATGTCTCGAGGGGGGATGACCAGATTGTCCGCAAGTCTGTGTGCACGAACCCTCGATGGTAGGATCTTCCATGAGGCCGAACTTGGGCTCAGTGCCAAGCACAGAACCCGTGTTCGCCCCTATGCAAGCTCCCCCTCAGACGAATCGGGTTCCCGAGGGCTCACAGGGAGAGGAGAGATCTCCTCCCACCCACCTCGGATGGAAACACTCTGGTAGCCAAGACCTTTTCCATTTGAGAGAAGGATCTTGCTGAGGCCGGTCCATCTGGCCTAGGGACTCCTGCCTCTCATAAAATGAAAAAAAATAGACGAAAAAGACTCGGGCTCATCTCCCTCCGCCCGAGCCACGGGGACGATCGGGGCCGTTGCCGTTTCGGTATGTGATCAAGTAAAGATCGGTACGTCCATTCCGGTGCTTTATCGGGTGGGGAGTTTCAGACTAAGACCAAAAGTGCGCAGAGGGGAGCCTCGCTTACGTCGGGGCCCCTCATTCAGAGGTTACCTGGCGTTTTGGAGTTCGCTGGGTTCAAACGCTAACCTGGTATTCACTCAACTGATTTAAGCAAGTTGGCTAAGAGCAACATGATCTATCAGAGGAGAGCTCTAGCTATCGTGATTGGTAGAAAGACGAGGTGACTCGTTTATCTTACGGGAGCCTTCTGGCAAATGCGACGAATCCCTCCGAGGTGGCCCTGATTAATTCACTTCGGAAACTTGATTGCACGCTACGAGTGAGACGCCGAACTCTACCTTGTACTTCATAAAAGGAGTCGTTTAGGTGAGGGAGCTCGTGGACTACTCCATCGATGACATCACATGAGAGCTGGCTGACCATGGAGTGATCAAGGTCTGGTCTAACGTGTGATGAGAAAACAGGGAGGGGCTTGAAGACCCGCCCTAAAACTCTTCGTCATGTTCGACTGTGACAAGCTCCCTGAGTTGTTGCGTGCCGGTTGGTATCACTCCCTCCGTGAAGGCATTCGTGCTACTGCCGCGAAGGAACTACTACTGCCACCGATTCGGCCAGACGAATCGCTCCTGTAAACGTGCAAAGTTGGGGCTACGCAAAGTTTGTATAAGTTACTCCAAGGCTTCACACGATAAGGCCAAAACGTGTGTGGCCAAGTGTGTGTATTTTTGTCCGTATCTCCTTGTATAAACTACTAACGCATACATCAACCTATCAGAGTACCCATAACTCAGAAACAAGTAGAACTCCTCAACCTTGGAATTAATTGCCACTATATTAGTAAGCTGAGGAAGCATCCAAAACGACTTCACATAGAAATGCTTCTTGACCACACACACAAGCTAGAAGATGACAACAAAATCACTACCACATCCATTCTCACAGCTGAACTCCTAGCAGAGGCCGGGAAGATCAGAGGATGTTTTACATCGAAAGTCCTGCCACCGCGCCTCAAAGAGAGTGTTAAACAGCTTAGAAACAAAAAGTGATCACTATCAGGAAAGCAGATAAAACAGGCATCTTTTTCCTCATACCGACAGAGCAATACCATGCGAAAATGGACACTGTCCTAAATGACCAAAGTAAATTTTGTAAAATTATGAAGAAACTTACCGACGCTATTCAAGAAGAAAGTGAACCAAATTATAGATAGGATCAACAAACAACTACGAAATATAAAGATGAAGAAAATCATTGGTGATTTCTGCCCTTGATATTCTTACGAGACCGTGAAGACCCACAAGGTTGGAAACCCCCTCAGGCCCATAATTAGTAAAATTCCTACTCCTACGTATGAACTGGGTAAATTCCTAAACGAAATATTTACTCCATACGTGCTAACAAATTCACCCTCAAATCCTCGGCCGATTTTATCGATATCATTCGATCTACTACCCTTAAGAAAATAATATGGATGTAGAATTATTGTTCACGAATGTACCAGTTGCAGAAACGATAGACATAATACTAGAACACGTCTATGGCCAAAATGATCACCTCCCCCCCAGTTGGAATACCAAGGGAGGACATGAAGCAACTCCTACAAATCGGCACTTCAGAAGCCCTTTTCTATGGACCTAATGGAAGTATGTACAGCCAAGTCGATGGAGTCGGTATGGGTTCTTCTTTGAGAGTTCTCTTTGTTAACTTCTATATGGGAGCGGTCGAAGAAGTGGTTTACTTAAGAGTACCCTAGCCCCACATCTACTGCAGGTACATAGACGACATTTACCTTAATTTACAAAGAGAAGAAATACATAAGCTGGAAAGAGCCTTCAAAAATGTTCTTCCATCAACTACCTCATCGAAGAAAGCCAAAAGAACCAATCACCATTTTTAGACATCCTCGCTACCAATATTAATGAAACAATAAGGACCAATGTATATGTTAAAGCGATCAACCCGGGACTTTGCATGAATGCAGACAGCGAATGCCCTAAACGTTACCGAACAAGCGTGATTACATCGTATATTAACCGTGTCTTCACCGACTACAGTACATGGAAGGATACATGCAATGAACTCGAGAGAGCCACCCAGGTACTCGTTAACAACAGATTCTTTCATAGAGAAATACAGAAACCATAAGAATTAAAATGGACAAATGGTACCTGTCAGAACCCTAGAACAACATTATGAGTACTAAACACCGTGCATACGAAAAAGAAATCAAGGACATTATTAATGGAGGAATAATACCCACGAATGCCGTAAAAAAGATCGCACTAATCATCTACTATCAAAATAAACGGACATCAACTATTTTCATGAAAAATAACCCCAAAACTTCCACTTCAACCCAAACAAAGGACACATCTGATATATGAGTACGCATATATCTGAGGAGAATGTGAGCTCTGACTCGTATATCGAAATAACCGAAACCCACACTCTCAAGAAGAATAACATACACCCTCAACAATGGAGCACCTAAAAAGCATACACAAGAAATACATGAAACTTGCCTTGGCGAAAAAATGATGGAAGAAAACAAAAAAATTAGAATATGCTCCCAACAAACGTCAATTACTCCTCCTTGAAGCAATATATATTCAAGAAAACCAACCAAGGTTGAATATATTATCTAACTCCCATGAAATCCTGCCGACTGCAAGATGAAGAAATCGAGGGAACAGGTACATTTAGGACAGCTGCCCCTAGCCGCTAAGCACCTTTAGCAAGCAGCTTACCCCCCACTCCGCCCTCTCCGGCCACTCACTTACCTTTCTTCCACCAGTCCGTACCTGTACCTCGTCAGCTCGCTAGTTCGACTACACGTGTCTAAGTTCCGTTCGTCAGTTTTTTAACACATTTTTTATAACGTATAAACTGGAATACATGTAGGAATTTCCCATTTTAACTCTGAAGATGATAAATGTATCGAAATGCGTCAGTATAATAAAAGAATGCGCTAAAGTGCATTAATTTTCTTCCACCTTTTTGCAATTAATAAATATCAGTATCTAATGAATTTCGGTAGGCTTCTTCACAGGTTGAACTCCGAAAAAAAGGCGAACATAAGACAAATCGTGAAGATTGAAAAGAAAATTAGCAACACGAGACTAGCAGTCACTTTCAATAAAACCTGCCATAATGAAAATTTACTCCACAAATTCCTATATATACAGGGTGCGGCAGAAAGGTTGCCCCGATTTCAAAGGTTAATAAAAAACACAAAAGAAGATACAAGAATTTAGTTTTTATTTTTATGAAGTAAGTACATTAAATGCCATTTAATGCATTTAATGTACTTCATAAAAATAAAAATAAAATATTGTAAGCCTCACCAGCGTTGCGGACGAAGTTGTTCCCATTGATGACCCACACGCGATTTACAGAGAACTTCAACTTGTCGACGTTGCTGTGATAGACCTTGCAGGCCTTGCCCTCGACATGCGCCCACATGCTGTAGTAGATGGGATTTGGATTGTGCGGCTCTGGCGGTCCATCTCCTTCGTGTAAGACTCCTTGTGGGCTGGGGCACTGTCCGGTTGAAAGATGTAGTCGGCATTCTTCATGATTTTCCTCACCCAGAGCAGGACTTTGGTGTCCAAGCTGACACTGTGATTGGCCGCAGTAAGTCTGTAACCGGAGGCGAAGCACAACGGCGGCATCTTCTCGCCATTCAAAGCCACGACGCCGAGCATCATCACGGAGGCCGCGTAATTCCTTATGGAGCGGACATCGGAAACGTCCTGGACCAAGCTTCCCACGCGGTCGTTCTGCTTTTTGATGACCGGAACGACCGTGAAGGTTTTTTCATAAAAAAAATATAATTATTTTGCCTTGACTCGTCAACTCGTTGAGAAAGCGACGACATCGCTCCCCGCATTGTTCTCACATGCAGTTGGTGAGTAGCAGCCTTTCCACGCACCTCTAGTTCTGGCTAACCCCGCCCCCCTCCCCTTCTTGACAGCTCTGGATACCGTGAACATCGAGATTTTCTTCTTTGCGAGCGCAACTTTAAGTTTGTTTGCCGCAATTTTTTCTATCACACACGTAAACCTGTCGCCCCCTCCCCCTGAGTGTAACAGAACTTTTGCAAAACCCTGTATATGTATATATATATGAAATGAATAATAATCGAAAATGACATGACACGAGATACATAATAGATGTATTTAAAAGCCCAAAGAAATGAAAACTGGTAACACAATCCGGAAAAACGCTAAGGAAAATATTACGTGAACCATTAAAACTTAAGAACGAAAATGAGAGATATAGAAACTGAGAGATAGGGCAAACTATTTTAACCGTTATATGAAAACGGAGACCGACCGACCGACATGTGAAATATAGAGTCGCACGCGACTAAAATGAACCAACAAAAGTACATAGAGGTAGTACGAATAAGTCTACTACGTCAAATAGGAAATGGCGTGGCGACAGGCTATGGGTTTTCCAAATGGACTCAGCCCAATGTCACACTGCAGAATCTATAAACAAATGATGTACAGAAAATTTTGTCAAACTGCAACCATGGCCAGGAAATTCATTAGATATGAGACCCATTTAGAGTTTATGTTGCACATTGAAGGACAAGCTCACCAACTGTCAATTTCAACCAAACAATATTAATATATATATATATATATATATATATATATATATATATATAGATAGATAGATACGTGAGTACTTCAAAAAGTGGGTACTTTTCAATGATTTTTTGATGTTTGGAAACAAAAAGAAGACAGATGGTGCTAAATCGGGGCTGTAAGGTGGAAATCGGATGATTTCTCATCGAAATTCGTGTAGCACAGCTCTGGTCTGCCCAGCGCAGTGAGCGGGTGCATTGTGTTAGTGGAAGAGGACGCACCAATGCAGCTTCCCAGGGCGTTTTCTGCCATTTTCTGGGGCAGTTTTTCTCAAAACGCCGCCTTAATAAGCAGCTGTAATTGTTTTCTTGTTCTCGAGGAGGTCAACGACCAAAATTCCTTCTGTATCCCAAAAGACAGTGGCCATCGCCTTTCCTCTTGAACGCTCAAACTTTGCCTTATCTGGCCCACGTCATCCCACGTCACAATTTTCTGCATAAAAGCTTCAGGGTCCGCACCCCATTTGTTCAAAATTTCCATTGAATCATCTGCCCTTGTTTGCTGCTGATCTATGCTCAATAGTCTAGGAACCCATCGAACGGAAAGCTTGCTTAGCCCCAAACTCCCCACCAGAATTGCGTGTGCAGAACCCACGGAGATGTTGAGTGTGTCTGGTACTGATTCAGTGGTTATTTGTCTATCCTTTTCAATCAGGTCGCGAACAGTATCAATGTTTTCCACACAAACTGACGTGGATGGCCTGCCACTGCGGGGATCATCTTCAATCTCATTTCTTCTACTTCTGAAACAGCTTATCCATCTGTAGGTTGTTGATTTCTTTCCACCATAGTCACCATAAACTTGTTCCAGAGAGTCAATGATTCGGTTGTTCTCCCACTCGAACTTCACCATAATTTTGATGTTTGTCCTGGATTCAATTTTGGAGGGAGCCGATGTTGCTGAAACGGGTGCTGACTTCCAACTGGCGGCGCCGCGTTGTCACATGCATTCAATTAGGGTTCATGTTAGAACACGTTATAACACGTTGGCACACCAACGTTCAGGTGCATTATATATATATATATATATATATATATATATATATATATATATATATATATATATATATATATATATATATATATATATATATATATATATATATATATATATGTATATATATATATATATATATATATGTATATATATATATATATATATATATGTATATATATATATATATATGTATATATATATATATATATATATATATATATATATATATATATATATATGTATATATATATATATATATATATATATATATATATATATATATATATATATATATATATTAGTTTAGTTGGGTAGCAGTCTTTCTTGAATGCAAATTTTGTTGAAGACCATTGTGTATTTTGCCTTAATTAATTTCCTTTGGCAACTTTCTCTTCTTCTAACTATCTTTTTTATTCCATCTTTTAGATGGTGGATTACTTGTCCAGTATTCATCTCTTTTATAAAATGATTGTGTTTGGTAATCCACCATTTACAAGATAGTTAGAAGAAGACAAAGTTGCCAAAGGAAATTAATTAAGGCAAAATACACAATGGTCTTCAACAAAATTTGCATTCAAGAAAGACTTATACCCAACTATACTAATATATATATATATATATATATATATATATATATATATATATATATATATATATATATATATATATATATATATATATATATATATATATGATGAAAAAAATCACAAAGCAGCACGTGAGCAAAGCAATAATATGAAAATTAACCCACAGGAAAATGAAAAGATGAATCTAAGCACTTTCGAACTTTATTTGCAAGTTCATTTTCAAGGAATAACATAAAAATGGAGAAGACAACCTTATATAGGGTACAAAGATACGAAGGGAACGCCCATCACATAATACAAACCAATGGAAAAAACACAAAAACAAAAGAGAAAAATACCAGGAAAAAGAACAATAGGCAACTAATAACAGACATATGCATCCCTAAAACGATATACACACAACAACGCCATGTATATGAATGGAATATGGTGGGTGAAAGAAAAAAAAATTTGAAGGATTATCATTAGAGCGAAAACAATACACTAGTTCCTTCTATTAAATTTATCCTTGAAATTGAAGAAAATGGGATTCTTCCTCTTTTTTGCCCTTTTGATACATAGGACGCTGTCAGGGAATAAATTCTCTGTTTATCGCAAACCGTCCAACTCCAGTTCATATATTCACTTTTATTCTTATCAGTGTTAAAATTAAACGGTCTGTATTCACTTCTATGTTTCTGCGTGCATTACGCCTTGTTAGTCCGGAATTTTGGGATAAGGATTGTCCAATATCTTTGAAATAGGTAAGAAACTTTGTTACCCTCGTCAATTTTTGTATACTTCATTAAACTTTATAAAGAGAACTTTCTATAGAACTGATAACCCACCGGTTTTCAATTACAAAATTGTCTTATCTTCCCATAATTTGAACCATTTTTTTGTTTCACTCGTATTTTTAAGCAACTTAGTGTATCTGTAAATTTTAGATATGAATTCACTTTATATAAAATGTTAGTCCACAATAATACAAGGAAAAATGGTGGAGTATATTCTATAGAATGTTCTATGCGTAATTTACCTTACTTCGGGCAAACTGGTAAATCTTTTATCTACTAGAATTTACCAACATGAGTATAATATTAGAAGAGGTGAAATTAGCAGCGCTTTATTTTTACATTTATCTGAAAATAACCACCCCATTGACTGGAATTCGGCAAAATTCCTTTATCCTTCCTCTGAATTCACAAAAAGAAATATTGTCGAGTGTTCCTTAATGAGCATCTTACTCAATATAAACATTTCCCCTGGCTTATATAAACTCAACCCTGTTTTAAAAAAAAACTTGTACTAAATGAAATACCTTCATAATGCAGCCTGTTGTCACTCTTTATTAGTGTAATATCATTCGCATTGCCTCGACCACCACGTGTCTTTGTTGTACCCGTGGATTATATCTTAGCCTTAAATGTTTTCTCTCTAATGATAATCCTTTAAAATTGAAGGGGGGGAAACACCTACCATATTCCATTCATATACATGGTGTTGTTGTGTGTACTTCGTTTTTGGTATACATATGTCTGTTATTAGTTGCCTATTGTTTATTTTCCTGGTAATTTTCTGTCTCGTTTTGTTGTTTTTTCCATTGGTTTGTACTATGTGATGGGCGTTCCCTTCGTATCTTTGTACCCTATATAAGGTTGTCTTCTCCATTTTTATGTTATTCCTTGAAAATGAACTTGCAAATAAAGTTCGAAAGTGCTTAGATTCATATTTTCATTTACCTGTGGGTTAATTTTCATATTATTGCTTTGCTCACGTGCCACTTTGTGATTTTTTTCATCATATATATATATATATATATATATATATATATATATATATATATATATATATATATATATATCGCATCATTCCTTTGATGAATGGCATTCTCTGACATTTCACCTTCCAGGGACCTGTAAACTATAGCTCTCCACCAGAATCTCTCAATTTTGTAGGACAGGATTGAAAAAATTGCTTCTGGGATAAGATGTCAATATCGAGTTATAAAATCTTTCATCGTATACTCATAGATCAATCTAACAGGAAGCACATCTATTCTTTGTTCTCACTAATTGCAAGGGGATAATTGGTGCTGCCAAATCTCTCACCTCTGGCACTCCCCCAAAGAGGACCGCGCATTTGAGTTCATCAATCAGTACTCTAATGACATTTACCTCATAGCTGGCAGATATATTACTAGTGATGCTCTCTTCCGGGCACCCATCAAATAGTGCAACTGATTGCATCAAGACCAACATCTACATCATAAGTAGAAAATCTATGAAATCTACATCAAATTGGACTGAAAAATTATGTTCTGTTTTTATTGAATTTATATTAAAATACATTGTTCTGTCAAACAAAATAGGATACGTTGACATGTTATACAAATTTGGATGTATTTTGAGAACTCATTTATTTGTACTCTATCATAATATTATTACCATATATTTTTTATAATTCTCATTGTACTATGTCCTCGCTTGTTATTATTTTCTATAATTTTTCACTTCACCAATATACCAATTATATTTTACGAGATTCGATATTTCTTTGGCCACATTTGGAAATAAGTTTTTATTCATTATTATATAAAGTTTGTTCATTTTATATATTTTAATAATTATTGATATTATTTTGTACATCTACTTTCAAGGGCAAATTGGAGTCATGCATTAAGTAATACATTACATATACAGAATGTCATACACATGCCTTTCCACACTGTTAAGAAGGATCTGGGCATTTTTGTAGCATCCCTTCCTGAAAAGCCACACAATGAGTTAAGAAATGTTTTCGCCAGATCATCAAAGGCATCGTCAAATGCCATTCTCTCGTCTGAGAATATTGTCACACAGGTGCCCAGCTATTTCCTTGAGAAACTTCAAAGAATGACCAACAACCAGAACAGTTACTTAATTTTTTTATCCTAATGTAAAACAGAAACACACATACAAACATTCATCAGAAAAGCCAATCACTGTATTTTTGCCTAAGTTCCATCCGTCAATTTACTAACATATATGTACGACATTTTTCTGTCTTATAAAATCACTCTGATATCACTCTGTTACAACTCTAGTACATCAACTTCATTCTTAATGCTTCATTTTATTCTGCGATATAATTCAAACATTCAATCAATTGTCTCTACGTTTGTCAATAACACCTGTATTCTTTGATTTTATTAACTAATTGTTGCAAGACATGTACTAAACAAGGAAAACTTGATCAAATATCAAGCAGACAAGCTGTAAATCACTTAGGCCAAAATATGAGAGAAAGTAGGAGAAATTACTGCCACAAACAGCAATCAAAGAAAGTGTCAATGCCTCAAACTGCATATATATTTAAGCATACCTTCAAAATCAGAATATATTTCGACGTGGATACATAGCAGAATACTTTGATTGCTCTTCAGGCTCCAAGAGGCATAATAACCAGATAATCGCTTTTAGATTCATATCATTAAATTCAAATTTGAGTGAACAACCAATATGCACCGACAGTTGGGTCGATTCAAACTGCTTCACTAACAATAAAACCATCTTTTAGCCTTTATTTGGGCGATATATTTGTAAATATGAGCATATCTCCTCATCAGTGCCTTTCCTCCCCATAAACTATCCCATTTTCTTATACTCCTATTGTTATGCATGTCATTGATGTCTATGATTGAATTTGGATTATACCTTTGCTTGCGAATGACAAAGAAATGCTCGCAAGCCATTCATGGCCTTCTGTCGCCATTTTTATCTTTGTTTGTTTTTCTTTGACCAGAAATAAGGACAATTCTTTTCGTTCTTTTCAGAATGATCTCCACAGGGCGATGCAGAGATCGCAATCTGCGTTAAGTCAACAGTTGATGATTTTGTCGGCAACATTTATGTGTTTGGTGTTCACAAGGTAAATCATTTCGAATACATTTATGAATTTTGTTCAAAAAAATACAAATAATGCGTTGATTATAAGAACATTAATTGTTAAATCTCTTTTTGACCTAACTTTTTCGACTTTTTCTCCACACAACCTGTATTGTTATAACCTAAATTTGATTTGTTTATTTTAATACAAAAAAAAAATCACTTGAAATGTTACTTCCGAATTAGATTAGAAAAAAATGGCAATAAATAATAATTTGGTAGCGGAGTTATTCCTGATCTAAACTTTTTGAAATTACGAGTATTTATATCCCGGTGAAGACCTACAATTTATGGTTATATCCAAACCACGGGTATTTATAGCGCATGCCAACCAGTCTCCGTGAAGACGACCCCAATCGGATGCCATTCGGGCACTTACCACACCCGTACTCAGCGCCCCGTCCAGCCCAAGCTTAGCCTCTTCTCCCTCTTTCTGACAGCTTGTGCTCTAACCCTACATCCTCACTTTACCTACAATCTATCCCACAACTTTCTCTTGTCAGTCTCTAATTGCACAGGGTAGACAGCGACCAGCTTTCCTTTCACCCAACTATCCTGTATCAGGGCTGAGGGGGGATGGGACAACGCCCCCTCAGCCCCTGAGCTCCGGTTTGGGGTAGTGGGTTTTTAACAATTTGCTTCACCCCCACCGCAACCTCCCTCATATCCCCTTTCTTTCTCCTTTCAATCACTATCGACTTTACGCCGAGCCCAACGTGGAGCCGCCATGTTGATGGGCTGCCAGGCCACTCGGCGGGAGGAGTGGCCTCAAATGGCAGCAGCTGGTTCTGCCGGCCCCGTATTCACCCCTCGCAAAGCAGGCTACTGAGTGGGGTGATTAGCGTTTGCGTCCCATATAAAAACAGGGTCACCATGATGAGGAATTACCAAAACCCTACCAACTCTCTTTTTGCCACCGTCGGAGTCGCCTTTGGGCAGCTCCACCGAAAAAAATGAAGGTTCCGCCCCTTGTGCTTTCGCAGGGGATCCTCCATACTACATCTAGTGGAGAGGAGGCTTACTCCTCTCTTATGCCTACAGATGTAGGGGACTTCCACTCACCCCCTTCTCTGCAAGCGCCCCACGCTGCCTTACCTCTTGCCAGCAGCAGTCCCTCCTTCTCTTTCAAAAGGGACTGCCAAGAAAGCAGGCAAGAGCGGCTCGATAGGGCTAACCCCCTTAGAGGGCGAAGGAAAACAGAGCCCGTAAGCCCATGTCCTCCAAAGACCTTCTAAAGCATAGCGAACTTACAGGGGGTCATAGTACGTGCCGCTTTAGCTTTTCCGACGGATGCCAGCTCCCGGTCCAGAATACCCTAAAAGACACCTGGAAGGGGACCCGTGATTTCTTGTAGGGGAATGCCCACTTGGAACCCCCACCCCTGACATAAGTAGTAATTGAAGGGAGGAGTTAGAGTCTATATAAACAAATATACGCAAATGAGCACATTCTTAGTAGTATGGAAGGTAAGAGTTTGAGTCTATACATACGAATTTTCCTGTTTTAACCTGTATAGAATCGAACTCTTACCTTCAATACAACAAACAATATGCTCATTTGTGCCTGTTTGTATGTATAGACTCGAGCTCTACTATTCAAAGCCACTAACTAGTATTGAAGGTAGTAATTGAAGGGTGGAGTTCAAGTAAAGGACTAGTCCATGGATAACATCACCTCAGAGCTGGCCGACCATAGGGCGGTCAAGGTCGAGCATGTGATCAGAAAACAGGGAGGAGCTTCGAGACCCACCCCTACACTCTTTGTCACGTTCGACTGTGACAAGCTCCCTGAGTCGGTGCGTGCCGGTTGATACTGCGTATAGCGTTATCAACCATACTAATCACAGATGTAAAAGAGCAAAGTCGGAGTTACCCGAAGTCTGTGGAAGTTGCTCCAAGGCCGCACACGATAAGTATAAATCGTGTGTGGCCAAGTGTGTCTATTGCAGACAGCCGCATCCCGCTTCTTCGAAGCAATGTGGTGCCTATATCCTTGAGAAGGAAATCCTGGTCGCTCAGGCCCAAGATCGTCTCTCATTTCGAGAGGCTAAGGACTAGGTCTTTGCGCGCCAGGCGCTGGCTGGGACGTCATATGCCTCAAGACCCCCTCTGCTCCTGGCTCTTCCGGGCCTATGAGCACAGTCTTTTCCGGGCCCATTTGGAACCCTTCTGCATGTGTTGCACACCCCGGGTGCTCCCCTGGTAAAGCTGGTGGTGCAAAGGGTTCACACCTAGCACAGGCTACAACCAGGGCTCCTCTCCCTTGTCCCAGCGTGACCGTTTCCCGTAAAACGAAAAGGCCACGTGCCTCATCCGATTCGTTAGACTCACAAGAGGCAACACCGTGAAAATGGTCGTGAGGAAATCTTCCGGGGTTCCTAAAGCTGCCACCCGAAAGAAAGACAGCACTAAAAGAGCTTCGGCTCCTTCGCCCATAACCTGTGGTAGGCTCGGTGGCTCTGGGCCTAGAGACGTTAAATCCTCCAAAAGAGGGACCCCTGACTGCCTAAAGTTTCGAGGCGGAGGGGGTAAAAGACTCGCATGCTGAGCCTAACCTCCCCCGATAAGTCCTCGAAGGCGACAGCGCCTTCAGCCTATTGTCTGGCCAACAGCCACCCGAGTTCTGCCTCCAGGAAGCCTACAGCCATTCCCATGAATGTCTCCTCTTCAGACAGGTCCCCCGCATCTTCTTCGAGCTAGGCATGGAGGCAATATTCAAACAATGGAAATGCCGTGGACTTCGGAACAACTGGGAGGATCTACGGAGGCTCGTCTCGCATTTACCGTTAGGTATCTTTTTGCAGGAGACCATGCTGAGTGAGTGCCTCCTGCTCACCCTCCCGGGGTATAGGGGTTTGACGACCGTACGACCTCGGGATGGAGACTGGGCATGGTTTGCCGTTCTTCGATTTGCTTTAGATACCTCCTTTCAGACAGTAACTGTGCAGCTGCGTCTGCATAGGAAGTATACAATTATTTCCGCGTACATTCCGTCGTCAGCCGACTTCGGCATGGCAAGGTTGCCGAGGCCTTTTCTTATGCTCGGAGATCTGAATGGAGGACACTCCTGTGGGGAGACTACTCTATTAACCGCAAGGGTCAAGTCCTTGACAACGTGACGATGAGCTGGAGATGGGTGTCCTAAATTTGGATAGCTTTACGCATCAGTGCCCGAGAATTGAATTATTTTATTGTCTCGATCTTTCCTTGTGCTCTCAGGATGCACAGCCTGATTTTAGGTAGTGAGGTAGTCGATGACCTCCATGGTAATGATGAGTTTCCCATTCATCTATCATTTTCTGGGCAGCTGCTGCCTGAGAGCCCGACACGGTGGTGCTTGGTGCAGGTGCAGTAGTCCTCTTTTTAGCAAATAACTGATTTCTCTATCTCAGTCGGGGTGTTTAGGGAGGTAGATGAGGCTGTTAAGTTCTTCTTCGTCAACCTCATCGCCGCGAGCCTAACTACTATTTCTTAAAGGTCGGGCCATTTTGAACGCTAACCACTCGCGTGGTAGTCAGCCCCGAGTGTGAAACTGCCCTCAAACACAAGCGTTATGTCTATATGCACTATAAGCGCAGCCCAAACGACTTCACTGTTGATGAATTTCGACGGGCTAAGGCTAGGTTCCTGTATATTACAAAGCGGGCCCGGCGCTCTTCTTGGCGAGAATACGTGTCTTCACTAAACGGGAAGACCCGTCTAGCAGACGTTCTGGAAGCGAGTCAAAAGAATTCGGTGCAAGTTCTCGTAGGACCTCCTACCGTGCTCCAGGAGAATTGAAACGCAATCTCGGACCCCGTGTCCGTGGTGGAATCTTGGCGCCGCTTTCTCCGCATTCTCTTGCCGGGATGCTGCTCCGCCATCATTCACTGCGCTTGGTGATATCGCGGAAGGCCGCCGACTGGACTATACCTCCAGAGTCGGAGAACCCTTCAACGACAGGTTTACTCTGAGTGAGTTGCGTTACACTCTCGCTTTGTGCGCGGACACCGTCCTTGGTCCGGACGAGGTCCAGTAAACCGACCTTCGACAGTTGATCTGAGTAGAGGGTATCCTCCCAGATTCCAGGCGAATCGCTACTGTGATCACATTCCCCGTAAAACGGAGAGATAACTCTACCCCAGCCGGTTTTATCCCTATTTCTCTAACCTCCTATATGGAGGAATTGATCAATGTTAGAATAGTTTTTTTCTGGCCAGCGGTTGCCATCTGTCTTTTGCTTATTGCGGCTTCCGCAAGTTCCACTCCACGTCGGATGCTCTGCTCCGACTTGAAAATTCCGTCTGCGACGCCTTCCTTCATAGACAGCACTACGCTACGATGTTTTATGATCTGGAGAGTGTGTATGATACTGCATGACGATACGGTATCATGGAGACTGTCCACACGATAGGGGCAAGGGGACGCCTGCCAATCTTTATATCTGAATTTTTGCGAGGTCGTCGATTCCACATGCGGGTGGTAGGAGTTCTACGGCACAATGGAGCAGGAAGAGGGTGCGCTGCATGGAACTGTCCTTAGTGTCACACTCTTTGCCCTAAGCAGCAACGTCACCACCGGAAGATGATTTCGCTACGCTCTACGTGGACGACCTTTCGATCTCTTTTTCGCGGCCAGATGCCAAATATGGAGCAGCGAAATCAACAGGCATTTAACTGCATCTCTCACCATTCCGAAGCGCACAGGCTTCAGCTTTCGTGGCAAGACTAGGGTAGTGAATGCAGCCATCAACAGCTCCATCCTGACCCAGAATTGTTTCTGAATGGGATGCGCCTGGAAGTGGTGGACTCGCATCGATTCCTTGGTCTTGTATTTGTCCGACGCCTCACTTGGGAAGCTTATATTCGCAGCCTTTGGGTCTCATGTACCCGCGCCATGAATATTCTTCGTTCTGTGCCTTAGTCTTTTATTGATCCTTTGTTCGTTCCACGCTCGAATAGAGATGCGAGTTTTATGCCTCCGCAGCCGAGTGTGTATTACGGAAGGTGGACTCGATCCACAACACCGGTCTTCGCCTGGCGACCGGTGCCTTCAGCACTTTCCCCATTGAGAGCCTACTCGCCTATGCTTGGGATATGTAAATCGCTCTTCGCCGTGCACAGTGCATTATACGCCTGTACTCGCGTTCTTTGTCCCTCCCTCAGTGGCCAACAGCTCTCACTGAATGGGTAGCTAATCTCCAAGGTGCCTATGCCACCGAGAGACGTAGTCATACCCTAAGCCCTTTGGGTTTAAGCCGAGGAAACTCTTTCGAGAGCTAGGTATAGCTCTCGGGCCGGTGGCACCCTTGGTTCTACTCAGGACGCCACACAGGAAGGTACCATCACCTTTGGCTATTTGTCTCCAGGCCTCTTCTTCCAAAGCTTCTTCAGCACCGGAAGTATTGCGTTCGACCTTTTTTAAGCAGACTTCCTGTTACGATGGAACCATGCCAGTGTTTATGGATGGCTCCAAGTTCCAAGAGTAAGTGGGTCTCTCTCATTCCCTGATGTGCGATATCTGTGACGTAAAGGTTTTGGCCTGCCATGCGGATGTCGAGATTATCTTTTGCTTAGTTCCTGGACATGTAGGAATGCGGGAAATGAGCGCGCTGATCAAGGTGCCAAAGAGTCCGCGAGGACTGGGTGACCAGTCATGCGTTTCGCTCTCCCTCACATCCATTACATGTTAGGAATACGGGCAGCTTTCCGGGCTGCTTGGCAAACATGTGAGACGGTTGAGGGGAACTTAAAGCTGCGTTCCATTGCGCCGCGACTGTTCCAATCGACCCAATCCCCAATACCACGACGGCTTCAAGTTGCTTTATGTCACCTGCAAATTGGACACACTAGCGGGATGCACCGCTATTTGATGGAGCCCTCGCCTGCACTATATGTGAAGAATGTGTTCTCCCCCAAAATGTTCGGCACAATCTTGTTGAATGTCCCAGTCTGGGTGATCTTCACGCAAGTTACCTGTCCAGGTACCGGACGAGTGGGTTCGTTTCCGCTTGTTACTCGTACTCGGGACTGGTTCTCGCACACCAATTGCAGGTCTTTCGACTTTTTGGAGGAGTCCGGCATCCTCTACTTTATTTTACCTTTTTTGTGTTTCTTTTTGTAGGTCGCAGGACCCTGCGCCGGGAAGAGGCAGCCATACTTCCGATGCCGGAGCACCCTCCTTCCTTGCCTTTTTGCTTTTTTCATTGTTATTTTTTTAGCCTTTGTTTTTTTTATCGGTATTATGTGTTATTTAGATATTATTTGTTTTTTAATATAGCCTAATATTAGATTGTTGGGTATTGCGACTTATCCCTATGTATGCAGTTTCCAGATGGGCTACCACAGTGCAAAATAAAAAGACATTCACAGGGTAGACGTTGAGCAGCTTCCTCTCCCCAAACCATCCTGGTTCGGGGCTGGGGAAAGAGGGTACAAAGCCTCCTCACCCCTGAGCTCCGATTATGGGTGGTGGGTTTTAACAACCTGCTTCACCCCCACGCCCACCTTCCCCTGATACCCTTCCTCTCTCATTTTCACAGTCTATTAATATTACGACGAGCCTAAGGTGGAGGCGCCATTAGGCGGGAAGAGTGGCCTCAAATGGCGGCAGCCGGCTTAGCCGCCCCCATACTCACCCCTTCCAATGATGGGAACTTCACAAAAAAACCTCTCCCCTTCCCCTTTACCTTCGTCGGAGCTTCCTTCGGTCAGCTCACCAGCTTCAAAACACTTCGACCTGAGACGACGCTTATTCCTCTTCTATGTCTACGGGTGCACGGGCCTCTCCTCACCCCTTTCTCTGGAGTGGCTCTTGGGCGACTCCCTCTTTACAGCGTCACTCCCCAGTTTACTTTCACAGGGGACTGCTAATAGACCAAGCAGTCAGCCCATAATTGACCGTTCGATAAGGCTAACCCCCGTAGAAGGAAGAGGGATGACAGGGCCCATTGACCCGTGACATTCAAAGTTTTGCTGGCGTGCTCATCGAGCTTACAGAGGGTCACTTTACGTGGCCCCCTCTCTCACTCTACCGATGCCGGTTCGCCGGCCCAAGACGAGACAAAGATTTCTCGAACTACATCCGTGATGTCTTGGGTGGGATGGGGGTGGTTACATGGAGGCCTTACCTGAGATAGACATGGTCTCTGAGGTGACCAAACCATTGGCAGCAGGATCTTCCATAGGGTCGAAACCGGTCTCGGTACCAAGCACAAAACGCCAGTCTTCCCCTGTGCAAGCTTCTTCTCAGACGGCTCAGGAACTCGAGTCCTTAAAAGGAGAGGAGATATCTCCTCCCCCAGCTGCTGCCTCTGTGACAACCAAGCCAAGACTTTCTACATTTCAGAGAAGGATCTGGGCGAGGCCGGTCCATCTGGCCTAGGGGGTCCTACCGACGGAGGAGAGAAGCGGGTTTATTCCCCGCCACCTTCCCAAAGAAGAAAACCCACAGGAAAAAGATAAAAAAGACTATGGGCTCCTCTCCCTCTGTGGGAGCCACGGAGATGGACGGGTCCGTTGCCTTATGTTATTCGACCAACCTAAGATCGGCAAGTCTGGTACCGGTGCTCTCTAGGGTGGGGAGTCGCTGAATAAGACCAAAATTGCAGGTGCGCAGAGGCAAGCCTCGATTGCGCAGGGGACCCTCAATCAGAAGTTACCTGGCACTTTCGAGCCCACTGGCGACAAACTCTTCCTCGTTATTCACTACACTGATGGTAGCATGTTGAGAAAGGGCAACAACATCCGGCAGAGTAGAGCTCTACATAGCGTGATTGGTAGAGAGCCAAAAGGGACCCATTTCTCGGAGGGAAGCTTTCTGTTCAATGTGTCGAATTCCTCCGATGCAGCCAGGATTAGTGGCATTCGGAAACTTGATGATACGCCGGTGAGTGTGACGCTGTGCTCTACCATATACTTTCTGTAAGGAGTAGCTTATGTGACTGAATTCGTGGAATACTAGATTACATCAACTTAGAGTTTGTTAATCATCGAGCTGTCAAAAGTAGAACGTGTGGTGAGAAAACAGTGAGGGGCATCGAGACCTACCCCTACACTCTTCGTCACGTTGGACTGTGAAAAGCTCACTGGGTCCGGGCGTGCCGTTTGGTATCACTACCGCGTGAATGCATTCGTGCTACTGCCGCGGAGGTGCTACTACTGCCACCACTTCGGATATTTAAGTCGCTTCTCTAGACGTGCAAAGTCGGGGTCACCAGAAGTCGGTGTAGGTTGCTCCAAGGCCACACACGATAACTCAGAATCTTGTGTGGCCAAGTGTGTCAATTAGGGAGATCCGTACCTCGCTTCTTCGAAGCAATGAGGGGCGTATTTTCCTTTCTTGTCTCGATCGTCTCGAATTTCGAGAGGCTTAGGATTCTGTCATGGAGGGCGCGGCACTGCCTTGGAAATCTTATGCCTAAATGTTAAAAAACACACCATTGGCTCCAGGCCCATCTAGGTCTATAAGCACGGTCGTTTCCTTACCCATTCGGAACCATTCAGTGGGTTTTACCTACCCCGAGCGCTACCCAGGTAGAGCTGGAGAGCTAAATGATACAACGAACCCTGGCTAAAACCAGCCCCCTCATTCCACCATCAGTACCGTTTCTAGTAAGGCAAAACGGCCGCGCGCCTGCATCGAGTCGTTTTACTCTCAGGAGGCAACACCTCTGAAATTGATCGTGAGGCCATCTTCCTGGGTTCCTAAAGCTGCCTCCCGAAAGGAGGACGTCACTAAAGGAGCTTTGGCTCTTACGCCCACACCGAGTGCTTGGCTGAGTGCCTCGAAAGAAGTGAATACTCCAAAGAAGAGACCCCAGCCGACAAAGCCACCACGCCTGCCTAAGCTTTCGAGGCAGAGAGAAGAAAAGACAATCATGGCAAGCCCAACCTCCCTCGAAAGGTCCACGAAGGTGACAGCGCCTTCAGCGCACTGTCCGGCCACAAACGCTCGAAATTCTGCCTACGGGAAGCGTACGGCCATTCCCATGAGGATCTTTTCTTCAAATATGAACCCCGCATCGCCTCTGAGCTAGGCCTGGAGGGCATATTCCTTCAATGGAATTGCCGCGGACTCCCGTTTAACTTTAGTTATATTTTTGCAGGAGCCCATGCTGAGCGCATGCCCCCTGCCAAACCTCCCGAGGTATAGGGGTTTAGTGACACCACTACCGTGGGATAAATGCAGGGCAGTAAAGTGCACCATTTACAACTGGTATTATGTCTTCGTTCATCTCTTTGCTTTAGATACCTCCTTTCAGTCAGTAGCTGTGCAGCTGCACCTGCAAAGGAGGTATACTTTTATTTCTACGTACATTCCATCATCAGCTGACTTCGACACGGATGACTTCTGCTGCGTCCTGGCACGGTTGCCGATGCCCTTTCTCTTGCTAGGGGATATGAACGGAAGACACCTCCTCTAGGGAGACTACTCGATCAATGACGGGGATAAAGTCCTTGCTAACGTGATCGTAGAATAGGGTGAAGTTCACCCTTTCAGCTTTACGAGTGCGCGGGAAGTTTACAAAATGAGCAGAGTGCAAATTAACTGAAAGTAGGTTGGACAATATTTGACTATCTTGGAGTTCCGAGATAACCTAAAAACGGGTACAAAAATAACTTTACTAATATACAAGTGAATATTATGTTTAAAAAATTAAAGGAGTTTTAAAATCAGCTATACACACACTAAAGGCACACGGGTCTACGGGTCTCCATGGCGAAAGGGGTTGGGAAGAATTGGTGAGGACGGTCACCGTACAAACAAACGGATAATATTGACCGAGGGACGCTCGAATGATGAGACTTCTACTGGGGGTGGGGCAGAGAGAGCACTTGCACAGGAGAGTTGCGCGTTGCTGATACCTCGACGATTTTGTTCGAGGGCGTAACCCTTGCCTTGGCGAAAAGTTAAACAATAGTCTCTGGATAATGACTATTACGGGGGGTGAACTTAAATATTGCTTTCGAGTAACACAAATAGAGATTGAGCGGGCTGCGTTCTAAGAGCGGGGAAAGCGGGTTGAGGTAGACTCACGTGAATTAACGAGAATTGTGGGAGCTTGAGGGAT
Source organism: Ceratothoa steindachneri (assembly GCA_963969495.1). Lineage (NCBI taxonomy): Eukaryota > Metazoa > Arthropoda > Malacostraca > Isopoda > Cymothoidae > Ceratothoa > Ceratothoa steindachneri. Next base: position 30,683,092 of record OZ018337.1, read on the forward strand.
TCTGTGAGAATTGTGCAGAGTTCAACGGGACGCGAATAGCGGGTACCAACGGGGCGGACAGAGATTACTGACGGGACAGGGAGACGGCGGATACTGTTTTCCAACTCTGGCGCCAGTGGATTTATAGGGGTCGAATGAGGTTTTTCCCCATCGCCCGAAGGGAAGAGTTCTAGGGTTAGAGGCATCGCTAGACGAGAATAGACTCTGTCTTTTAGCAGGAGGGCGAGAAGGTTCTTAAGGCCACGAGGCGAACTTTGTCTGAGTTCAGATGGGACCTTCTGAGTTCTCACACTTGTCGCAGGTTTCTGTAAAGGCGGCATTTCAGGTCATCGCGGCGTCTCTCGGCGTTTCATCATTTCGCACCTCCATTAGCGCAAACAAAAAGGGTCGCACAGGTGTTTGTTATCTCTCTCTATATATATATATTGAAGGGTGAGGAGGTGAGTATCTTCCTCTGTATGTGTGTGTTTGTCTGTCTATCTGTCTGCCTCTCTCTCTCTCTCTCTCTCTCTCTCTCTCTCTCTCTCTCTCTCTCTGATCTCTGACAATAATTTTACGCATCATTGCCCGAGAGCCGCTTTATTTTCCTCCCTCGAACTATCCTTGTGCTCTACGGATGCACAGCCTGGTTCGTGTGGGGAGTAGTCAATGACCTCCATGGTAGTGATCACTTTCTCGCCTTCCTTGGAGGGCGGCCGAATGTGAGGCGACACTAAAAAAAAGCGTTATGCCAACATTCGCTATAAGCGCCGCCCAAATGACTTCAGTGTCGGTGAACTTTCGTCGAGCTAGGATTAGGTTCCGGTATATTTCGAAGCACACCCGCCGCTATTCCTAGCGGACATACGTGTCTTCAGTTAGATGTATGGAATCGAGTCTAAAGGAGCCGGAGAAGTTCTCACAGGACCCCCTCCCGTTCTCCATGAGAATGAGACCGCAATCTCGGATCCAGTGTCCATGACGGAGTCCATGGTGGTGTCGTGACCGATTTTTCCGCATTCTCTAGCCAGGATACTGCTCTGCCAGAATTAAATGCGCGTTGCGATGTCGTGGAATGGCGACGACTGGACTTTACCTCCAGTGGCGGAGAACTCTTCAACAACAGCTCTACATTGAGTGATATGCGTTCCGCTCTCGTTTTGTACGCGGAAACCTACCATGCTCCTGTCATTTTCCCGTACGCCATTTTTCGACACCTTAGTGAGCGAGGCATAAATAACATTGCTGTTAGATTTGTTAAACAGGATCTGGGTAGAGGGTATCCTCCCAGAGTTCTAGCGAATCGCCGGGGAGAGATCACTCTACCCTGGCCGTTTTCCGCCCAATCTCCCAACCTCCTGCGTGCGCAAGTTGATAGAGAAATTGGTATGTGTTAGAATAGCTTTCTTGTCCTCGATAGCGGAGGCAAACAGTCTTCCGCACAATTCAGCTTCTTCAAATCCTACTCAACGTCGAATGCTCTTCTCCAACTGGAAAATGGCGTATGGAGGGCCTTCCTTCATATAAAGCACCATGCCACGGTGTTTTACGATCTGGAAAAGGCCTAGGATCCCATATGGCGATACGTCATCATAGAGACTCTTCAAAAGATGGGGGCGATGGGACGCCTCCCAATTTTTAAATCTGAATTTTTGCAAGATTGGCGATTAGTCGTACAGGTCGCGCAGCCTTCTCCGGCTCAATGGAGAAGAAAGAGGGTGTCCCGCAGGGAATTGTCATCAGTGTGCAGATGCTCTTTGCGCTGAGGATGAATGGCATCACCTCGGTGCTACCAGAAGATGTTTTCTCTACGCGCTACTTGGATGACCTTTCAATCTCTTTTTGCCCTACCCAGATGCCAACTACAGAGCGTCGACTCCAACAGGTGTCTCTTGCTATGCCGAAGGGCACATGCTTCGGTTTTATTTTGCCAAGACTAAGGTGATGTACATCTGGCGTTATCCAGCGCTCCACCTTAGCCCAGTCCTGTTTCTAAATGGGTTTCTCCTGGAAGTAGTGGACTAACACTATTTGCTTGGCCATGTATTTAACCGACGCCTCACCTGGGAGGCTCATATTTGCAGCCTTAGGGTTTCGTGTATACGCGCAATTGATATTCTTTGTTCCCTGACGTTCAGCACCCGGGGCACTGATAGGGTTCCTGCTTTTCTTTTTTATCGATCTTTTGTTCGTTCGAAGCTCGACTATCGATGCGAGTTTTATGCATTCGCAGCCGAGCGTATATTGTGGAAGGTGGACTCCTTCGCCTAGCAACCGGTATCTTCCCTACGTCCCCTATTGAGGGCCTAATTGTCGAAGTTGAGGAGATTCCTCTCGTCTTGCGCCGTACACAGTGCATGATTCACCTGTACACACGAACCCGGCGCCTTTCTTACTCACCAACATCCCTTACTTCGTCCGCAGTTGATCTCGACGATGATGGAACTCCTTGAGAGCTTGGCATAGCTCTGGCGTTTGTGCCTCTGGTTTGCCCATTATGCCACCTCACAGGGTACCACCTCTGACTATTTTTCGCCACCCCTCTGCTCCCAAAGCTTATACAGCGCCAAGAGTATTGCGCTCAGCATTTTTGGAACACATTTCGTGTTACGATGGAACCGTGCCAGTGTATACGGATGGCTCCAAGTCCCAAGAGGGTATCTGTTTCCACGCCGTATTTCCTCTGTTTGAAGTCAGAGGACTCTGCCAGGCGATGCGTCCGTCTTCAAGGCCGAGCTGGATGCAATACATCGCTCAGTACGGGAGATAACGCTAAGTGCCCAGTTTGGAGACCGGTTTGTGATTTATATCGAGTCAGAGGGCGCCCTGAGTCCTCTTGGAGTATTGGAATCTCCGCAAACCCCTAGTTCGAAAATATCCATGACGCCACAGTTTTAGCCAGCCGGGCGGATGTCGAAATTATCTTCTGTTGAGGTCTTCGGCATTTAGGAATTGCGGGGAATGAACGCGCCGATGAGGGCGCCATAGGGTCCGCGAGGAGTGGGAGACCAGGCCAGCGTTTTGCTCTTCCTCATAACGATTACATGGCAGGAATATGGGCAGCTTTATACCTGCTTGGAAAAGAAGATGGGGGACGGTCGAGCGGATCTTAAATTTGCCAGTGATCTGCTCCCAGTGACCTACCACCAATACCGTGACGACTTCAGTTTGATTTCTGTTGTCTCTGAATTGGACACACTCGCGGACCCACCGTCCTTTGATGGAGATCTTGACTACGCCTTATTTTAATGACTTCGTTGTCCCCCAGAATGTTCGGCACATTCATGTTGAATGTCATAGTCTGGGTGATCTTCGCGCATGTTACCTGTCCAGGTACCGGGTCGAGCGTGGTCGCTACCGCTTTTCCTCTGTACTCAGGACTGGTTCGTGCACTCACATTAGCGGACTATACGACTTTTTGGAGGAGGATGGCCTCCTCTACTTTATTTCACTATTTATTGTAGGTCGCATGTTCCCATGACGGGTGGAGGCGGGCCTGCCTCCGACCCCGGAGCGCGCTTCCCTATTGTTGCCTTTTTGCTTTATTTTGCTTTTTTTGTTGTTGTTTTTTTAGCTTTTCTCCTTTTTTTATTGTCATTTATCTACATATTTATTTGTTTTCAAATATAGCCTAGTAGTAGAGTACGGCGACTTTTGCCCTCGTAGGCAGTCGTCAGATGGGCTCCTAAATTTTCTTTTTAAAAATTCAACGCTATGCGTAGGCCTGTCACTGCAAATGAAGTTTCTATGACAAAGGAAATTGGGTTTGTTTATTCCACCCTATTTTTTAGTCCTTTCACTGCATATACGGTTCCTTAACACTAGAATTTTGGTTATTCATTTAACGCTAAACGTAGTCTTGTCACTTGATATGATGTTTGGATGACAAAGGCAAATAGTTTGATATATTCAACGCTATGCCTTTCATTGCATATGAAGTTTATATGGCAATGGATATTGGGTTGATGTATTAACCTCTATCCGTAGACAGTAAAATACATAGGAGGTTTCTATGCCTGTAAAAATTAAGTTAATGTATTTTAACTTATGCTTAGTCTTGTCACTGCACCTACGAATTTTCTGAGAATTGATATTGGTTTGAAATATTTTTCCCTATGCGTGAGCTTGTCACTGCATATGAGGTTTCGATGACAAACGTAAGTTTGCTTAGATTTGTCGCTGCATATGTTGTTTCTATGAGAAGTGGAATTGGGATGATATATTTAACGCTATGACTAGGTATGTGTCGAGAATAGAGGTGCCTTGCCGCCGTGTGCCCCATCGAAACCACGGGGCCAAGCAACGTGAGCGAGGACCGTGGGAACAGTCAAAATATCAAACTGCTTTCTGCGATAAGCGAGGGATTGGAATCTTAAACGCGCGCCTCTGTCGCCTCCCGGGGTGTTATCAAGAAACAACCACTTGGCGGAGGCAGTAACGGTTCCGGCTGGTCCCTATATATTGTTGGTGTCAATTGGGCATCGTCAGTATAGGCCTGTCTTTTACAACAAAACACGTCATTCTCGATCGCGCTTTATTTCCCTACGAGCCCGAAGGCAAGAATTATACCGAAGGATCTGAGCCCCAGTCAATTGGCCCATCCTTGGTTTCGGTACATTTCGTCTGGCACGAATACTCCCTCCAGTTAGTATTACTACTAGAGGTTAAACTCCTCGTGGTTGAAGTCCCTTGAATAACCAACCGATCCCCTTTCATTCCTTAAAGCCTCGAACCCAAGCTAGGCTGAGACGAATCATCTGTGGCCCTACTTGTCAGTCATCCCTTTGTGCCTACTTACGAAGTCTCGGTATAACCTCCCGACCACTCCGGTAGACTTCGCTCTTGTTCGCTCCAAGTACCTCTGTTAGATCGATTATTGTAAACATCGAGTATCCATTGCCATTATTCCATTTTAAATTAATTATTGTGTATACTGTGTAAATATTAAAGTTTATTTTTTGTTCCTACTTTTGTATAAGCCTCATAGCCTGCAGCCTTCATTAGTTTAATGACTGTCAACTGCACTCTATCGTTTGTATTTAAATCCCTCGCACTCCTTCAGGGTAGGTTGGGTCTCATCTTCCCCCACTTCTTTTCCCATCTCTGTCGTGACCAGAGTTGAGTCAAGGTCACTCATTTGTCCTTGAGCGTGCACGCATTTCGGGTAGAAGCAACGTATATGTCCGTGGGTCATTCTACGACAGTATGTAATTCCATAGGAGGTTTCTATGCAAATGGAAATTAAGTAAATATATTTAACGTTATGCGCAGGATTGTCAATGTATAGAATATTTCTATAACAAAAAAAATGATTGATTTATTCATCGATATGCGTAGGTTTGTCACTGTAAGGAGGTTTCTATACCAAGGTAAATTAGTTTGATATATTAAACAACGTTAGGACTAGGCTTCGTACATCACATGAGGTTTCTATGACAAGGGATGACTCTGGTTGTGTGTAACGATATGCATAGTCTTATCACGGCATATGCTATTTCTATGACAATGGAAAGGGGATTGATATATTTAACGCTATGCGTAGTCTTGTCACTGCATATGATGATTCTATGATTAGGTTAATTGCATAAATTTATTCAACACTATTCGTACACTTGTACTGAATATGAGGTTTTTATATTACTGGAATTTGTGTTAATTTATTTAACGTTGTGCTTAAGCTTGTCACTCTATATGACGTCTATATTACAATGCAAATTACTTTGACATATTCACCGCTATCCCGAGAATTGTCACTGCATATGAGTTCTCTTTGTCAGGTAAAATTGGATTGATTCTTCAAAACTATGCGTAGGCTTTTAACTGCAATGAGATTTTCAATATAACGGAAATTGGTTTGTTGTTTTTTCAACTTTAAGCGTAGATTGTCACTGCATTTGAAGTCTCTATGACAAGGGAACTTGGGTGGCAGGGGGGGGGAGGTTACACTATGCGAAGGCTTGTGGCTGATCATCAGTTTTCTATGCTTATGCTTCTCATTGCAGTTGAGGTTCATGTGGTAAGAGAAATTCGTTTGATTTATTTAGTGCTATGCGTCGGCTTTCAATGCATATGCGATTTCTATAAAAGGAAAGTTGGGTTGATTTTTTTAACGTAATTGGTAGGCTTGTCAAGCATATGAACTTTCTATGACAACGTCAAATTGGAGTTATTTCTTTAACGCTATGTGGTCTTGTCACTGAATAAGAGATTTCTCTGGCAAACTAAATTGGGTTAATGTATTTAACGCTATTCAAACACTTTTCACTGCATATCAGCTTTCTCAGATAACGGAAATTGGGTTGATTTAATTAACTCTCTCCATAGGCTTTAACTGCATATGAGTTTTTTATGCCACGGAAAATTGAGTTCATATATTGAACGCTATAGGAAGTTTTGTCACTGCATGTGAGTAATCTATTGCAAAAGAAATTGGTTTGAATAATATGCGTAAGGATATCACTACATAAGGAAATTCGGTTAATTTAGTTAACGCTAAATGTAGACTTGTCACCACATATGAGGGTTCCATCAAATGGGAAAATGGGTTCATTTATTCAACACTATGCGTAGGTTTGTCTTCGCTTGCTAAGGCTTGTCACTGCATATTAGGTCTCTATGACAATTAAAATTATTTGATGGTTCGATGACAAAGCGAATGGAATTGATTTATTTTACCCTATGTTTAGGCTACGCTATACTTATTAGATTTATATGGCAATGGGTATTCGGTTGATTTATGTAACGCTATGCCTCGGCTTCTCCTTATATGTTTCTATGACAACGCTTTGCGTAAGATTCTCACTCACTACATATGCGATTTCCATGACAAGGCAAATTAGGTTTACCTATTCAACGTTATTGTTTGGATTTTCACTGTATGTGAGGTTTCTATGACAAGGAAAATTTAGTTGATTAATTTAAATCTATGCATTAGCTTGTAACTACATATGAGGGTTCCATGACAAGCGAAATTAGGTTTATTTATTCCACCCTCTACCTATGCTTGTCACTGAATTTGATGTCTCAATATAAAGGAAAAATTGAGTTGATTTATTTAACGCTCTGCGTAGGCCCTTCAGTGCGTCTAAGGTTTTTATAACAATAAGAAATGGGTTGATATATTTAAAGCTATGCTTGTCACTGCTTTTAATATGTGGTTATTATGATAAAAGAAATGGTTGATTTATTCATTGATATGCGTAGGCTAATCACTGCATATGATGTCTTTATTCCAAGAGAAGTTGAGTTGATGCATTTATCGTTAAGCTAAGTTGTCACTCCATGTAAAGTTTTTATTTTATATGTACTATAGTCACTCTTTAGGAGGTTTGTCTGATAGGAGAAATTGGATTGGTATATTTAATGCTAGGATTAGGCGTCTGACTTTATATGAGGTTTCTATAGCAACAGGAATTTGGTTGATTTATTTAATGCCATGCTTTGGCTTATAAATGTATATTAGGTTTCTATGACAAAGGGAAGTCGTGTTGATTTATTCAACGCTATGCAAAGGCTTCTCATTCTATATTAGGTTTTCATGATAAGGGAAATTGGGTTGATTTATTCAACGATAAGCTTAGTCCTGTCACTGTATATGGGGTTTCTATCACAAGGGAAATTGGGTTGATTTATTCAATGCTATACGAAAGCTTCTGACTGTTTATGAGGTCTCTATGGCAAAGGAAATGTTTGATTTATTCATAGATATGCTTCGGGTTGTCACTGCCTAGGTTTCTATGGCAAAGGAAATTAGGTTGATTTATTAAACGGTATAACTAGGCCTAGCACATCAAATGCGGTTTCTATGACAAGAGAAACTTGGTTAATTCATTTAACGCTATATGTAGGTTGTCACTAGATAGAATTTTTATTAGAAGGGAAATTGGGTTGATTTATTTAACGCTATGCGTATGTTTATGATCGGATATGAGGTTTCAATGACACGGCAAATTGGGGTGAATTATTTAACGTTATGCTTAGGCTTGTCCCTGAATATGAGGTTTCTATGATAAATGATATTAGCTTAATATATTTAACGCTATGCTTACGCTTGTTACTCACTATTAAGTCTAGATGACAAGGTAAATTGGATTGAATTATTCAACATTATTCTTAGGGTTTTACTTGCATATGAGGAACTTATGAAAAGAGAAATTGGGTATTTATTTAACTATATACGTAGGCTTTTCATTGCATATGAGGTTTCTATGAGAAGGGAAATTTGTTTGATTAATTCAACGCTATGCGTAGGCTTTTCATTCCATTTGAGGTTTCTCTGATATGGAAAATTAGGTTTCATTTATTCATTGTGTAGACTTGTAACTGAATATGAATTTTAGATCACAATGGAAATTGGGTTGATTTATCTCAGAGTGACAAGCTAGTGCAAGCTTAAGCTTGTCACTGCATAAGATTTGTAAATTGCGTTGATTTATTAAATGATATTCGTAGGCTTATCACTACATTTTTGGTTTTTATCCCATGGGAAATTGGATTGATGTTTTTGCGTTATGTGTAACTTGTCTCTGCATAAGAAGATTTAAAGAAAATTAAATTAGTTTGATTTATTTAACGCTATAGGTAGGCTCGTCACTCCATATGAGGTGAGTTGATTTATATAAGTGTGTTGATTTATTTAGCCCGAAGTGTACGCTTGTCACTGCATATGGGGTTTCTATCAAAAGAGAAATTAGGTTGGTTTATTCAACGCTATGTGGAAGTTTGTGACTGCTTATGAGATGTCTATGACAAAGAAAATGGTGTTGATTTATTCAACCCTACGCGTAGGCTTGGTACAGCATATGAGTTTTCTATACCAAGGGAAATTAGGTGATTTATTCAACCCTACGCGTATGATTGTTACAGCAAATGAGCTTTCAATGACAACGAAAACTGGTTTAATTTATTATATGCAATACTTAGGTTATCACTGCATATGAGGTTTCTATGAGAAGGAAAATTAGTTTGATTTTTACAACGCTATGTGTACTTATGAATGGAAATGAGGTTTCTATGTCTATGGAAATTGTGTTGAAGTATTTACCATTATGCTTATTCTTCTCCCTACATAGTCAGACCCCAGCTTAGCCTCTTCTCCTTCTTTCAGACAGACCGTACACAACTTTCTCTGGTAGGCCTTTATTTTCTCAGGGTAGATGCTGACCTCCTTTTCAGCCAACTATCCCGGATCGGGTCTGAGGGGAAAGAGGAAAATGTTCCCTAACCCCTAAGCTCCGGGTTGGGATGGTGGGTTTTTAATAACCTGCTTCATCCCCACCCAACCCTTCCTCACATCTTTTTTCCTTCTCACTTCACTATCTATTTTTTTACGCCGTGCCTAAGGGGGAGCCGCCATGACGAAGGGATACCAGGTGACCAGGCGGGAGGGGTGGCCATAAATGGCGGCACCTGGCTCTGCCAGCCCCATACGCACCCCTCGCAGAGCGGGCCACTGCGAGGGGTGATTGGCGTTTGCTTCCTGTAAAGAAATAGGGTCACCATGCTCAATGAGGCTAAAATTAAAATTCTTCCCTCAATTTCCAGTCGTCCATCGTCGGAGTCGCCCTCGAACAGCTCCACATAAAAAATGGAGGCCCTTTACCCCTGTGCTCTCGCAGGGGACCCTCCAAATCTCTCTAACCAGGGAGGAGGCTTACTCCTCTCCTTCGCCTACGGGTGTGGTGGACTCACCCTCACCCCCTTGTCTGCATGTGCCTTCGTGCACCTTCCTCTTTCCGGTGGCACTCCCCCTCTTTACTTTCCAAGGGGGCTGCCAAGAAAGCCAGCAGGCACCCCATAGCCGACCGCTCCCCATTGAAGCCGCTTGGTAGGACAAACCCCCTTAAGGGTGAGAGGGAATCCAGGAACCATCGGTCGCTTCCCTCAAAAGAACTGCTGGCTAGAATATTAAACCAAGCGGGGGTCAAGACTTGTACCTTCCCAGACTCGAATTGTGACACCACTGCCAATGGGACCTGTGATGTCATGGGTGGACTGGAGCGCCCCTTCCCCCGTAGATAGACATAGTCCTTGAGGCAACCCACCCTCAGACGGTAGGGCCTTAATGGGAGCGAATCCGCACTCGGCGCCAAGCACCCAACACGAGTCCGCCCCTATGCAAGGTCCTTCTCAAATCCTCGAACGGCTAGGGTTTGCAAGGCAGTACAAGGAGGGGAGGGATCTCCTCCGACCGGTGCCCCTGCGACTGCCAGGACGTTCTCAATCTCGGAGAATGACCTTGCTTAGGCCGGACAACCGGCCTGGGGGCTCCTGCTGGCGGAGGGGACAAGCGGGTTCATTCCCCACTCTCCTAACCTAAAAAAAAAGACCCGGGGCTCCTCTCCATCTGCGGAAGCTGCGGGGACGGATGGAACTGCTGCCACTTCGGTAAGCGACCAAGCGAAGATCGGAATATTCGTCCCCTCTGTATCCCCCCCGGGTGCAAGCCCCTGACTGAGACTAAAAGTGATAGTGCGCAGAGCAGAGCCTCGATTACATCCGGGCCCCTCATTCAGAGATTACACAGCGTTTTCTAGCGTGCTGGCTTAAAACGCTAACTGGTTATTCGCTCCATGTTATCTAAGGGCAACATGATCCATCAGAGGAGAACTTTAGCTAGTGTGATTAGTAGAGATCTGAAGGTGACCTGTTTCTCGGACGGGAGCCTTTTGGCAAAGGCGTCGAATTCCTCCAAGGGGGCCATGTTTAGTGCACGCCTGTGAGTGAGATGCCGCAATCTACAATGAACTTTGTGAAAGGAGTAGTTTATGCGAGGGAACTCGTGGACTACTCCATAGAGGATATCACTTTAGAGCTGGGCGACCATGACGTGGTCAGCTTTCGAATGTGTGATGAGAAAACAGGGAGGGGCCTCGAGACCCACCCCTACACTCTTCGTCACGTTCGAGTGTGACAAGCTGCGTAAGTCGGTGCGTGCCGCCTGTATTTCTACCGCGTGAAGGCATTCGTGCCCCTGCTGCGGAGATGCTATTATTGACACCGCTTCGGCCATACTAATCGCTCCTATCGACGTGCAAAGTCGAGATTACCTGAAACCTGTGTAAGTTGCTCAAAGGCCGTACACGATAAGTCCAAATCGTGTTTGTCAAGTGTGTCAATTGCGGAGAGCGGCACCCCGCTTCTTCGAAGCAATGTGGTGCGTATCTCCTTGACAATGAAATCCTGGCCGTTCAGGGTCAGGATCGTCTCTCATTTTGCGAGTCTAAGGACTTGTTTCTGGCGCACTTGGCGCTATCTGGCACGTCCTATTCGTCAATGTTGAAAAAGACACCCTCTGCTCCTGGCCCCAACAGGCGTATGAGACGGTTGTTTCCGCGCCCATTCGGAACCATTCTGCGGGTTCTACCAACACAGGGCACTCCCCTGGTAAATCTGGCGGCACAAAGGGTTCACACCCAGCCCCGACTTAATCCCGGGCTACCCCTCTTCTCCCACCGTGACCGTTTCCCGTAAGGCGAAACGGCTACGCGCCTCCACCGAGTCGTTAGACGCACAAGAGGCAACACCCCTGAAGTTGGTCGCCAGGCCATCTTCCTGGGTTCCTAAAGCTGCCCTCCTTGGAGACGGTGGATCCTCGAAAAGAGGACCCCAACCTACGAAGCCACAACGCCAGCCTAAGGGTTCGAGGCAGAGGGGGGAAAAGACTCGCATGGCAAGCCCAACCTCCCCCAATAAGTCCTCGAAGGCGACAACGCCTTGAGCGTATTCTCTGGCCAACAGTGCTCGGGGTTCTGCCTCCTGGAAGCGTATGGCCACTTCCGTGAGGGTCTTCTCTTCGAAGAAGGCCCCCGCATCTCCTCCGAGCTAGGCCTAGAGGACGTATTCCTTCAATGTAATTTCTGTGGACTCCGGGAGAACTGGGAGGAGCTGCAGAGGCTCGTTTCCTCGCGTTCCCCGTTAGCTCTCCCGTTCTCCGTTAGGTAACTTTTTGCAGAAGACCATGCTGAGCACATGCCCCCTGTCTACCCTCCTGGGGTATAAGGGTTTGGCGACCACACCATCACAGGACGGGGGCCGGGTGGGAGGATGTGCGATTTACACCTGGCATGATGTATCCGTTCTTCTATTTGCTTTAGATACCTCCTTTCAGGCAGTAAATGTGCATCTACACGTTGATAGGAGTATATTGTTATTTCCGCGTACATTCCACCGTCAGCCGACTTCGACGCGAGGAACTTCCGACGCGTCCTGGCACGGTTGCGAGATCATTTCTCTTGTCTGGATATCTAAACGGTAGAAACCCCCTCTGGGGAGACTACTCTATCAATCGCCGGGGACAAATCCTTGCCGATCTGATCAACGAGCTTGAGATGGGTGTCTTAAATGTGGATGAGTTTACGCATCATTGCCAGAGACCGATTCATTTTCCTGCCTGCGTCTATCTCTGTGCTCTCCAGATTTCGATTGCGTGGTGTTCGATGACCTGCATGGTAGTGATCACTTTCCCATTCAAATATAATTTTCTGGGCTGCTGCCACTTGAGAGCCTGCTCCGGTTGTGCTTGGCGGGGGAAATGACTGAATTCACTATCTCAGTCGATGAATTTAGGCCGATAGATGAGGCCGTTGAGTTCTTCTCCGGCAACCTCATCGCCGCGGGCCTAGCTACTATTCCTATAAGGCCTGGCCGTTTTAAACGTCGACAACTCTAGTGGTGGTCAGCCGAGTATGAGACGGCCCTCAAGCAGAAGCGCTATGCCTACATGCACTATAAGCGCTGCCCGAACGATTTCACTGTAAGTGAAGTTCGTCGGGCTCTGGCTAGGTTCTAGTATATTTTTAAGCACACCCGACGCTCTTCTTGGATGGCATACGTGTCTTTACGTAACGGGAATACCCCTCTAGCAGAGGTGTGGAAGCGAGTCAAAAGGATTCGAGGCAAGTTCTCGCAGGACCCCTGCCCTCCTCCCGTTCTCCTTGGCGGAATCCTTTGCGACCGCCTTCTCCGCATTCTCTAGCCGGGATGCTGCTCCACCAGCATTCAATGCACGTCGTGATGTCGCGGAAGGCAGCCGGCTGGAATTTACCTCCAGAGTCGGAGAACCCTTCAACAACAGGTTTACTCTGAGTGAGTTGCGTTCTGCTCTTGCTTCGTGCGCGGACACGTCCCGTGAGCAAAGCATGGCCTTTCTGTTAGATTTGTTCAACAGGATCTGGGTGGAGGCTCTCCTTCCGCATTCCTGGCGAATTGCTACTGTGCTTGCCTTTCGTAAACTGGGGAGAGATCACTCTACTCCGGCCGGTTTCCACCCAATCTCTCTTAACTCTTGCGTGTGCAAGTTGATGGAGAAATTGGTAAATGTTAGAAAAGCATTTTTTCCTGACAGCGAAGGCCATCTGTCTTCTGCATAGTGCGTCTTCCGCAAGTTCCACTTAGCGTTGGATGCTCTGTTCCGACTGGAAAATGCCGTCTGCGAGGCCTTTCTTCGTAAACAGCTCTACGCCAGGGTGTTTTTCGATCTGGAGAAGGACTATGATACAGCATGTCGATACTGCATCATACAGACTTCCCCACCATGGGGAGGGAGGACACGCCTCCCAATCTCTATATCTGAGTTTTTGCAAGATCGACAATTCCGCGTACGGGGGAAGTTAAGCCCTTTCCAGCCCAACGGAGCAAGAAGAGGGTGTCCCGCAGGAAAGTCTCTCGGTGTCACACTCTTTGCAATGAGCATCAACGGCATCATTTTGGTGCTACCAGAATATGTTCTCGCTACGCTCTATGTCGACGACCTTTTGATTTCTTTTGGCGCGGCTCAGATGCCAACTCAGGTGCGTCGACTCCAACAGGGATTGAACCACGTCTCTCGTTATGCCGTAGAGCACAGGTTCCGGTTTCCATTGGCCAATAATAAGGTGGTGTACTTCTGCCGCCATCCACGACTCCACCCTGAACCAGACTTATTTCTTAATTGGGTACGCCTGGAAGTGTTTGAATCGCACCATTTCCTTGGAATTGTATTTGACCAACGCCTCATCTGGGAGGATCATATTCGCAGCCTTAGGGTCTTTTGTACCCGTGCCATGGATATTCTCCGTTCCGTGACATTTTGCGCTTATGGCGCTGATAGGGCTACTGCCTTACTTTTTTATCGATCCTTTGTTTGTTCCAAACTCGACTACGGATGCGAATTTTATGCATCCGCAGCCGAGCGTGTATTGGGGAAGGTGGACTCGATCCACCACACCGGCCTTCGCTTGGCGACCAGTGCCTTTCGCACTTCCCCCATTGAGAGCTAGTAGTCGATCCTGCGAATATGCCACTCGCTCTACCCTGTGCACAGTGCATTATTCGCCTGTACGCACGAGTCCAGCACCTCCCTCAGTCGCCAACAGCTCTCATTGCATCCACAGCTGATTTCGACGGTGTCTTTGCCGCTGAGAGACGCCCGTCGTACCCTAAGCCATTTGGGTTTAGGGCTAGGAAACTCTTTTAAGAGCTAGGTATAGCTCTCGGATCGGTGGCGCCTCTAGTTCTGCCCAGGACGCCACCCTGGAGGGTACCACATTTGGCTCTTTATCGCCACGCATCTGCTCCAAAGCATCTACATTGCCGGGAGTATTGCGTTCGACCTTTTTGAAGCATACCTCTTGTCACGCTGGAACTGTGCCAGTGTATACGGATGGCTCCAAGTCGCAACAAGGGGTAGTCTTCCACGCCGTATCCCCTCTGTTTGAAGTCAGCGGGGCTCTGCTAGGCACTTCTCTCTCTTTACGTCCGAGCTGGTGGAAATACACCACTCGGTACAGGAGATTACGCGACGTGCCCGGTTCGGAAACCGGATTGTGATCTATAGCGACTCATAATGCGCCCTGAGTGCTCTCGAAGCATTGGAATCTCCTCATCCCCTTTTTGCGATATCCGTGACGCCATGGTTTTTGCAAGCCTGGTGGATGTCGAGATTATCTTCTCCTTGGTTCCTGATATGTAGGAATTGAGGGGAATCAGCGCGCCGATGAGGGCGCCAAAGAGCCGCCAGGATTCGGCGACTGGACCAGCGTTTAGCTCTTCCTCACGCTGACTAGAGGGCAGGAATACGGGCAGCTTTTCGGGATGCTTGGCAAAGAAGATGAGAAACGGTCGAAGGGAACTTAAACTTGCGTTTCATTGCGTCGTTACTATTCTCATGAACCTACCCCCAAAGGCCGCGAAGGCTTCAGGTTACTTTTTGTCGTCTCCGATTGGACACACTCGCGGGACGCACGCCATTTGATGGGGCGCTCGCCAGCGTCCTACTGTAAAGACTGCGTTTTCTTCCTGACTGTTCGGCACATTTTTTTTTAATATTCCAGTCTGGGCGATCTCTGCGCGCTTTACCTGTCCCGGTACCGGGATGGGCGGGGTCGCTACCGCCTGCCCCTTGTAGTCGGGACGAGTTCATGCACATTGACTGGTGGACTTTAGACTTTTGGGGTGTAGGCCAGCCTTCTTCCCTTTATTTAACTAGTGTTTTTTTGTTGTTTTTGTTATTTTATTAGGTCGCACGTTCCTGCGCCGGGGGGAGGCGGACCTCCCCCCGACGCTGGAGCTTGCTTCCTGCTTATTGCCTTTTTTCTTTTTTTTATTTTTCTAGATGTTTTTTTATTTGTTTTATTTTAGCATCCTTTTTTAAAGATTCCTAATATTAGGCAATGTTGAATACGACGACTAATACCCAAGTAGGCAGTCGCCAGATGAGCTCTTAAAATTTTTTTTTTTTAAATTCTCACTACATATGAGGTATCTATGTTAATTGATATTTGGTTGAAGTTTTTAACGCTATGTTTAGGCTTGTCTCTGTTAATTAGGTTCTTATAACAAGGGAAATTTGTTTTATTTATTCCTCGCTATGAGTAGACCAGTCATTGTATATGAATTTGTATGATAAGAGAAATTTGATTTATATTTTTAACGCTATTTTTAGGCTTTTCACTGCATATGAGTTTTCTATGAAGGCAAATTGAGATTATTTTGTTCTAACGTTATGTGTAGGCTTTTCACTTCATATGAGATTTCTATCACAAAGTGAAATTAGATTGATTTCTTTCAATTTATGCGTAAGCTCATTATTGCATATGAGGTTTCCATGGCCAAGCAAATTGGGTTGATGTTTTTACCGTCATGCATATGATGGTTTCGTTTCATATTAAGTTTCTAATAAACCTGCAAATCCTTTGATTTATTTAACTTTATATGCTTCTCAAATCATATGATGGATCGATGGCAAAGTGAAAGCTATACGTAGGCTTGTGAGTGCATATGAGGTTTCGATAGCAAGAGAAATTGGGTTGATGTATTTAGCGTTTTGCATATCAGATTTCTGAGACAACAGAAAGTGTGTTGATTTATTTAAATATACTCGTAGGCTTGTCAATGCATATGAAGTTTAAAATGCAACGGGAATTAATTTAATGTATTCAATGCCCTTGGTAAGATTGTCACTACAATTGAGCTTGCTATGGCAAGGGTTGTTGGGTTGATTTATATAACGTTCTATGTAAACATGTCACTCCATAAGAAGTTTCGAAAACAGAGGAAATTGGGTTGATTTAGTTAAGGCTTTGCATAGACTTATCAATGTATATGAGGTTTCTGTGACAACGGAAATTCTGTTGATTTATTTATCGCTATTCATTGGCCTTCTCTGCATATGAAGTTTCTGTGACAATGTAAATTGGCGTAGTGTATTTAACACTATGCATATCAGGTTTCTAAGTTAGCGGATTTTTGGTTGATTTATTTCACTATATGGGTAGGCTTGTCACTGAATCTAATGTTTATAAGACAACAGGAATTGGTTTGATGTATTAACGCAGTGCCTAGGTTTGTGATTGCATGTGAGGTTTCTATGGCAAGGGAAACTGAGTTAATTTATTCAACGCTCTGTGTAATCTTCTCCCTGATTTTGTGCTTTTATTGACAGGGGAAATTTAGCTGATTTATTTAAGACTATAGTTTAGGCGGACCCAGAATAAAAATATGGGTGATGCTAATATGATTTCCTTCCTCTGAGTTGCCTGAGAAAATGGCATTGATCGTTACTAATGTTATATTACGCAGCAGTGATAATAATTAGCATTAACTCACACAGAAGTGAGCATTAACTCTATCAGATCCGAGTTTTTATTTCCACACATCAGAAAATAATGAATTTTACTCTATTGTAGTTTGGGAACGTCAGTTAAGGTATAACACTGAATTTAGTAATTATTTTTTAAATTTACCTACATTTTGGACATATATCATATACGGTTCATTAGATCGCAACGATTTAAAAAACTTTTATATATATATATATTCTATATAATTAGATAACTCTTTTTGAGTTGTAGAATAAAAGTACAGCTTTATAAAGTAATATAAACATAAACGGGTCTGAAAGAATTAATAACAGCATCTAACATATAGCATTGGTCACGTCATTTCACATAACTTCACCTTCCTGTTCTTTTTGGTAAATATTGACATTGATTAAGCTATCTATTCTTACATCAATTTCGTTCTAAACATCGATTACCGCCAGGCCATTGATCTGTCCTTGACCGATTTTATTCCTTAAGAATGTTTGGTCTCCGTGTTCGAGACTGGGGCAGTAATGAGAACTCGGAAGAACCTGGCCAGGTTCGAATAATTCGCGTCTGGGAGTGAGTAAGATCACCAACGGAGTTAAACTTGATTGTTGACAAAAGACAGCGCTCTGCTTCCGCCTTGACGAGGCTCGTAGACCCTCGTAGACTGTTCCCACTTCCAGTAAAGCATAACATTACTGTGGACGCCACTGAGCAGATGTTTGATTTTAAAGACGACCGGAATAGTGTTGTCCCCGAACCAGCTCTGCAGCTCAGTCAACACCTGGCCAATGAACGGAACATGGCAGATCAGCGGTAATATTCCCCAAATGTCTGGCAGGATATATTCACTCGCTGCGTTTGCCGCCTACAAACTCGAGGTACAGGAATAGTGTCATGTCACGAGCCGATCTCCTAGAGGAGCTCCTCTAGCTTCTTGAAGACTTCGTGGAAGCTGATCAGTGCACCTTTCCGTATCTTGTTGAGATAAGTCTCCACTTCACCGATTGTAGCGTATCCTGCGACCAGTTCTACCGTAAGAAATTTCAGGGCTAGGCTCGGCTCCATGGTGTGAGCTAGAACCGACTCAATGACGAGGAAGCAAATCAGAAAGCGCAGGTCTCGGATTGCCGTCAGCATGAGTCTCGGCCGAGTTGCTCTCACCCTCAAGGAAGATGGTAATAATTAGCAGCATTTCGATTAACACAATGACTGAATCGTGTCATTGTGGGGGACACTTAATGAAATATCTTCGCTCTTCACTATGAGTTAATGAAAGGACAAATTTGTGGGGGTGGGGGGGCTGCTTCAACCCCTTTTGGATCAGCGAGCACCTGTTATAATGGTGGGCTTGTCATTTGATATGAGAACAGAAATAGGGTTGATTTATTTTGCGCTATGCCGTAGGTTTGTCAATATACAAGAGGTTTTTAAAACAACGAAAAATGGGTAGATTTATTTTACGCTATGCGTAGGTTTATCACTGCATATCCGGTTTCTATGGCAACCTAAATTGGTTGATTTATTTAAAGCTATTCGCCCGCTTGTCATTGCACATGAGGTTTCTATGATACGTAAATTGAGTTGATTTTATTAACTGTCTGGGTTGGCTTGTCACTGCATATGAGCGGTCTAAGACAACGGCGTTTTTTATGTGTATTAAATGCATGTGAAGTTTTAAGACAACTGAAATTGGGTTTATTTATTTACCGCTACTCGTAGGCTTGTCACTGCATATGAGGTTTCTATGATAACGGGAATTTGGTTGATTTATTTAAAGATATGCGTAGGCTTCTCATTATATATCAAGTTTCTATGACAGCGGAAATTAGGTTGATTTATTTAACGCTATGTTCATGCTTTTTAATGTATATGAGGTTTCTATGGCAACAGAAATTGGTTTGATGTATTTAACAATATGCGTAGGCTTGTCACTGTTATTAGGTTTTAATGGCAAGGGAAACTTAACCCTATACGTAAGCTTGTCAACCCATATGAGCTTTCTATGGAAAAAGGAATTGTGTTGATTTATTCAATGCTATGTATAGGTGTGTCACTCCATATGAGGTTCAATGACAAGGGAAATTGAGTTAATTTGTTGAACGCTATGTGTGGGCTTGTCACTATATATAAGGTTTCTATGACAATGGGTATCGTTTTGATTTATTTAACACTTTGCGTTGGCTTGTCACTGCATATCCAGTTTCTATAACAATGGAAATTGGTTTATAAATTCAACGTTATGCCGAGACTTGTCACTGCATATGACGTTTCTATGACAATGGATATTCTGTTGATTTATTCAACACTATGCGGAGGCCTGTCACTACATAAGCGGTTTCTATGACTAGAGAAATTAGTAGGATTTATTCAATACTATGCGTAGGCTTGTAAATCAATATGAGTTATATGGTTTGGCAGGAACTGAATATGAGGTTTCTATGCCAACGATAATTTTTTTCGTTTATGTAACGCTTTTGGTAGATGGTAAACTAGGGGCTCCATATGAGATTTCTATAACAACGAAAATGAATTTCATTTATATAACCCTCCGCATATGAGCTCCCTATGGTAACGAAAAACGGTTGATCTTTGTAATGCCTTACCTAAGCTTATTCTTTCATATGTGTACTTCCAAACAATGAATATTAATTATATCATTATTTTTGGTTGTGTCGAATAAATTTGATTTATTCGAACAAAATATTATATACAATCTTAAAGTAAATAAAAACTAGATGGTATTAAGCGTTTTACGTTATATGCATTCTCTGTCTCGCCCTCTGGAGGTCATTCTGTAACAAATAAGGCAAAGAAATGTATCTTGGTGCCATTCACTATGCAATGTCTAAATTAATTATACGAATTAACATATGTTATAACAAATTATAATACGGACGGTATTCCTACATGATTAGAGCTCCCTCTCGGAATTACAAATTAAATACACTCGTAATCTGACGCTAAATTTCTTTAATAAATGGTGATAATTAACAAGACTTCTAATTATAATTATACCGAACCTTTTGACTCAACATTATTATCCACAGTAAATTCTGCTTTGATCATTCTTCTCTGCCATATGCCATAATGGTATTAAGTGAATTCATCAATATTTATGGCATCTATTTTACATCACACACCCAAATACACATATAAGCACGCACATACATCTTTTACTCTAATATACCCTTGTTCATTAGGAAAGAAAATAGTCGTCAGTGTAGGAATATTTAAGAGAAAGTAGGTATATTTGTTTATGTGTTTGTTTGTTGTAAGGCGGCCCAATATCTGGACCAATTTGAACTAAATTTAGCACATAGGTACATATGTGTCAGGAGGTTATAGGCTCTTTTATGTTCCGCCACCCTACATGCATTATCCTCCATCTGAGTCAACAAGCACATGTCATGGTTGTAAAGATTCCTAGAACGAGCGTGAATTCCAGGTTATTTATGAAGCTCAAAGTTGCATACGCCCCACAGAAGTGAGCACCAGCATAGGTTCAAATCGCTTTGTTAAAATAAATTTTCATATTGACATTTCAAATCTAAATTTTCATTCGTGCAACTATGGGTCAGTCCACTAGTACCTTAAAAAAATTAAGATATCAAGTGCCCGAATAAGTTCCTGCAATTTGTGGAATCTATTGGGATGATTTCGAACACGTGTATATTTTTCTGATGTGGTACGGAAGCATGTAGATGGTAATGTCTCTTAGGTTAGCCACCGATGTAATCCTCTAACACGTTTGGACTGATTTGAATCATTTCAACTCTTCCATTTCCATCGATGCTTTTAGGTCATCTCCTACGAGACGAACTTCAAATCTCCCAATTACAATCTTATATATTTATGTACTTTCGAATAGTGCAAGCATTACTTTTATCCCCACTAAAAGACGTTTGTATCGTGGAGATCGCTTGTGCCGCTTTGATTCAAGGTCTTCACCTGTGCAGATGACTCCGTCACAGCAGACTCTTTGTCACAAGTTTGTCCTTAAAAGGTGTTGCTATGTACGCCTTAATATGACCTTTGTCTGGCAATGGAGGATGATCTACATACAGATCACGTTGCAGAGACACAACGCCTCATGTTGCTATTTATCAACTTTATTGCTCACTTGATTGATAAAGGACAGTAAATTGTTTGAAATAAAACTCCTTTTAAAAGGGCTTGACATTTTTATGTCACCTAATGTATAGTAAATTATTCAAACCAGAACCTCCTTTAAGAAAATTAAATATTAATAAGCAAATGGAGCGGGAGAAAGACGAAATTACATGAAAGACAAAGAAAAATATCAACTTACTCTTGATTTTCTCATCACCGAGAATATAAGGGCTTTGGAATCATCGCCCCCTTCCCAAAATATAAATCTACTAAATAATAAATGATAATATAAATATACGTACATCTACCAACTGGTATGTACATCAAGTTTCAGGCTATGGAACCAATCTGTTGATTTCGTGAATGAAAAAGGTTAAGAGAGGTTAGGTCATTGGGGGACCTAGTGTTTAATCTAAGATCCAAACCAAAGATTACAGCGAGTGTGAATGCAACCCGAATCGTGACGCCATCCAGCCACTAAATTCACCCGATGCGACTTAACTTTGCTGATATTGGCAAAAGTATATTCTGCCAGCCTGGCCAGACTCGTAAACTAATATAAACACAAATGAGCATTGCACGGGCCGGCCTTCTCCCTATTATTTAACCATTTTTTTTTTTGTTTGTTTGTTTTTTTTCCTTATAGGTCGCACGCTCCTGCACCGGGGGGACCTCCCCTCGACGCAGGAGCTTGCTTACTGCTCGCTTCCTTTTCCCTTTTTTTTCGGTGTTGGGTTTGGGTGTTTTTTTGTGACTTTTTGAATTTGATTTTAAAGTAGCCTAGTACTAGACAGGTTTTTAATACGGCGACTAATGCCCTAGTAGGTAGTCGCCAGATGAGCTCTTAAAAAAAGAAGAGCATTGCACGCGAACACAATCTTCACCTACAAATGCGTCAGTTGCCTACCAGACAATCTTCACCTACAAATGCGTCAGTTGCCTACCAGACAATCTTCACCTACAAATGCGTCAGTTGCCTACCAGACAATCTTCACCTACAAATGCGTCAGTTGTCTACCAGACAATCTTCACCTACAAATGCGTCAGTTGTCTACCAGACAATCTTCACCTACAAATGCGTCAGTTGCCTACCAGACAATCTTCACCTACAAATGCGTCAGTTGTCTACCAGACAATCTTCACCTACAAATGCGTCAGTTGCCTACCAGACAATCTTCACCTAAAAATGCGTCAGTTGTCTACCAGACAATCTTCACCTACAAATGCGTCAGTTGCCTACCAGACAATCTTCACCTAAAAATGCGTCAGTTGCCTACCAGACAATCTTCACCTACAAATGCGTCAGTTGCCTACCAGACAATCTTCACCTACAAATGCGTCAGTTGCCTACCAGACAATCTTCACCTACAAATGCGTCAGTTGTCTACCAGACAATCTTCACCTACAAATGCGTCAGTTGCCTACCAGACAATCTTCACCTACAAATGCGTCAGTTGCCTACCAGACAATCTTCACCTACAAATGCGTCAGTTGCCTACCAGACAATCTTCACCTACAAATGCGTCAGTTGCCTACCAGACAATCTTCACTTACAAATGAGTCAGTTGCCTACCAGACAATCTTCACCTACAAATGCGTCAGTTGTCTACCAGACAATCTTCACCTACAAATGCGTCAGTTGCCTACCAGACAATCTTCACCTACAAATGCGTCAGTTGCCTACCAGACAATCTTCACCTAAAAATGCGTCAGTTGTCTACCAGACAATCTTCACCTACAAATGCGTCAGTTGTCTACCAGAGGCACAAGATGCAAATATCACTCTGCGGTTTTAGCAGTGCGTCGCCGAATATGGCTAAATGTGACTACATCCATTATTGAAATGGAGGCACTCGGTGTTAAGCCAGTTTGCCTATGTACTAATCTCACGGGTTATCCACGCTACATTATTATATATTCTCTCTTTCTCTCTCCCTATATCTATTTATCTATCTCTTCCTCTATCTGTTCATTTCTCTCTTCCTTACTTTGTTTTTCCATTTTATGTTACTGACGCATGCATGACCTCAATTATTCTACAATTTGGTTAAGGTGAATGATAATTAATGGAAGGAAAAAGAAGAAGCAAACGAATAATCTCAGGACGAAGAATGAAAAGATGCTATCAAAAACAAAAGATTTAGAAAAATTAAAAATGAAATATCTGTAAAGGATCAACAATGACAGCAATACTATTGCCACAAAGCAACCGTAACCATCCAGTAGCAAAGACTAAGGGGCAAATATAACTTCAGTACATGCCTCTCAAACCTCCACTAAAGCTGTTAGAAATACTAAAGAAAAGGTCCCGGTCCCCTTTTTAACTCCTCTATTAAAAAATCTACAAAGGAATTAAATTTCGTCCTTGACATTCCAGAAGATTCAGGAATCCATTTGATAACTTTGTAATAAAATCCAAATATCTTTTTAATTAAATGATGGAATTTCACCCAGTGATTCGTCTCCAGTTGGTAAGGAGTTAAATGAAGTAGATCATTTATTTACGTCAAAGAAGAAATCTGAATCTTCAAGAGATTAAGAATTTCCCTCGTGGATAAAGAATTTCATCCAGAATTTTACCGAAAAAGGAAAATATGGCCCCTGCCAGGGCACATCGTTCTAATCAAGTGCTCCAAAAGATTCGTGCAGTTTTTTTTCGCCTTTTTAATTAGTATTAGTAAATATTGCTTAGCATTTTTCACAACCTACGCAAAAAACTTCGAACATTTAACTAGCACAAGAGGTGGTTGACAGGAAAATGACAAGTAACACCTAGATGACCATACAAAAGTATATTATGAGTAGTCATTTGAAGATACATTTCCTGGATAGCAATTGGTAAGATTTACTCACGATGAATTTAAGTTTGGACAAAACTATCTTCGGTTCCTGCGCCACATCATGAAAAGATACTCGTGTTAGAATCCACCCTCGTAGGTTCTACAAACAACCTTAACTTTTCCGGGTGCCTGATAGCAGTTTTTTATTTAAAGAAAGCCAATGGATGTAACTCCACCATATCAGTATTGTAAATGGTAAAGGGAGGAGAAGTGAAAACGTGTACCAGTTTTTGAAATACAGGGATTTTCCTTGGTGAGGACTTCCTTGTATCCTCATCGAAAAGTGGTACTCAAACAAATTTTCAGCCCGTAAAGAGACCCCTCCCCCGCAAGCAATTGTAAGACCTTTAAGTAATATCAGGTCATTAATATAAAATTAAGTAGAAGATTATGTCACTCGTTCTTAAATCAACACCTTGTTTACCCAACCACACCAAGCTGAACCCAACTTGACAGCAAATAATAACAGGAAGGTTGCGTGCTTTCCTGGTCCTTACTCTAATCCCTCCGAGTAATCTACTTTCATATTGAATATTTCAACACAATTTAACTCCTCCTAACTTCGCTTATTTCTTTACTAACCACTTAACTAAAACATTCTGGCGGAGATGCCTTTATTGTTATTTTATTGCTTTAACAGTAAACGAAAGAAGTGCAAATCTTTAATGACCTCTTGAGACATTCAGAAACTCTTCATCCTACTTTGATGCTTTAAATAATTTGTACGAATATACTCAAAAATTCAAGCCCGACTCTAAATAGCTTACCTGAGTATATACGATACGTCAAAGGGTGATTAATTTTAAACATTTTCTCCATGTTGTGACCTTTGTTTACTCACATCATCGGTACAAGCGTCACCTTTGTTTACAATAAGATATCAATTAATTATTCCTTTTATCAGTCACCTCAGGCATGTCTACATGCCATAAGAGGTGTCCAAATTACTGAGTAATGAACTGTGAACCTGATCAAGGTCTTGCCTCGTTGCAGCGTCTGCGGTATCCAGCACTTCCAGAGGGCCGGTCATCGAGATCTGAACCTATTCCAGGCCGTGTATTATGTCATTGTCACGTTTTCCACCGTTGGCTACGGGGACTATGTACCTGACATCTGGCCCTCTCAACTCTTCATGGTGATTATGATTTGTGTTGCTCTCATCGTCCTCCCAACACAGGTAAGACAATTCGGGGGGTCTGTAGGAGTAGGAGTGTGTTGTGAACCCAAAGTCTGACCATAAAAAAGTCTCGGGTGAAGTTTGAAAGTGAACTCTGAATCAAAGATAGACCTATTTTCAGCTGTCCCAAGGTATATCAATATATTCCTATACCCATACATTTCCTTGCATCGCGTATATGTGAAATAATTAAGGGTAAATGGATTTTCCATGTCATGACAAAATTACTAAATGATCTTACCATCACTACAGTAGTATCTGTAGTACAATTCCCCATAACAGGTTAGGTCAGTATGCTATCGATCGTAAATAAAGGGAATCCACTTTAGTATTATTAAAAACGGCGGCCAAAGAGGTCGTGGCGAGAGATCGATTTATCAAATGGAAATACACATTTCCAGCTCTTCTCGTTCAATATTCGTAATTTATTTAACATTTCCGTTAAACATAATCTCATTTTCACAATCCAGTCAGGCATATTTCGGGTAATTCCGAACTAAATAATTTATAAAGGTGCATTAAAATAAATGTATATACGAGATGAAAGCAACTTTCTCCCTTTGAATTGTAGATGGTATCGATTGTCAAGACGGAGGAGACAAGGAATAGAGTAAATGAGATCATTAAGGCTAAAGGATAAAAAAAATAATAATGGACAGAAAACGTGACTTGGTGAAAATCTCGGAACTTTAATGCATATAATGATAAAGCAAATGAGGAATCGTGCTCCTTCGTGCCGTTTCATTATGGCCCAACTCGCTCGTATTTGAGAGTCATTCTTTCTAGTCTTTTATTTCAAGTCGTCACCGTTTTGCACGCCAACCACTTCTGTGGTGCTCAGCCGAGTGTAAGACGGCCCTCAATCATAAGTGCTATGCCTACATGCGCTATAAGCGCCGCCCAAACGATTTCACTGTTAGTGAATTTCGTCGAGCTAGGGCTAGGTTTCGGTATGTTTAGAAGCACGCCCACTGCTCTTTCTGGCGGGCATACGTGTCTTTACTTAGCAAAGGTGTGGAAGCGAGTTTAAAGGATTCTGGGGAAGTTCTCGCAGTAACACCCTCTAGTTTTCCATGAGAATGGGACCACAATCTCTCGGACCACGCATCCGTGACCGCTTTCATCGCATTCTCTAGGCGGGATGCTGCTCCGCCAGCATTCAATGTGTTACGACTGGTATGGAAGGTTACGCCAGTGTATGGCTGGTAACGTCTTCTCTTACGACTGGAGAAGGCACGATGCTCGACGGAGGAGGAGAGGACCATTCGCTTGAAGGTGTGGATTGCGCAGCTGTTGATTTTATTCCTTCCTTAAATCACATTATCTGCAATCCATATACTCCCACGCCATTTAATTCCAATACGCAACACTAAGGGAACAAAAGTATCAAAGTTATGACCATAAATACAAGGCAGGCATAGTTTATTCCATCTAAATCAATCCATCTACACATTCAACTTACCTCTACTAGGTCCGCTTTTATAAACTTTATTAGTATGTTGTGAATTACGCGAAAGTAAAGCAAAATAGGATTCCTAGTGCTTTCCACCTTTATTAAACGAGCGTCATTTAGGAAATGTGAGCTTTTTACGTTTATTGTTATGTTAAAGTGTATCTGGTTTATATGCCTTTGGTGATAAGCTGGAGAATATATTAATTTTGATTATTAATGTTAGTTTGTAACACCACAGCCACTGTAAAAAAAAGAGTATATAAACACGCTAATTTATTAAGTAAATTATAACATATGGTTATCAGCATTATTTAAAGATACTCTATAAAATACCCTATGGTAAGGAAATAGGTATATTGTTGACTAGACGAATCCAACGCACAAAATTGCATTACGATAACGTAAAAATAAATGCAAAATGATTATCAGAAACACCTTAAATCTGGTTCAACACGTAAATTAAACAGCGAGTACCACGTGCATAGGGCTTATTATATCGAACGAAGTCTTCTTGCTTCTATCACAGGCTGGATTCTACTGTCCTGTCGTTTTATACCTTATATTAGGCCATTCCGCTTGTAAAAAGGTCTATAGCTTGAAAACTCACCTTTTCGTATCTTAGATTCCAAAGTGACCCATAGCTTTTCGAGTGGGTTCAGATCCGAGGATTGGTGATGGGTTTGAAATCTTTTACTGAAATTTGCAGTAGTAACCACTCTTGTTATTCAGGCAGTGTTTGGGGTCGTCGTTATATCAAAATATATAGTACTCTCGTAGCCCTAGTTTGTGGGCACTTTCCAATAAATCATCCCGTAAAAAATCGATATACTTTGCATTTGCTAGTCCATCAATAGAGCCTAACTTTATAACACCCACCTAGAGCAAGCTCCACTATATAAATGCATGGACGCCTCCATGTTTAAAGCTAGCTCGCTACTGCGTTTTTATGATCCAAGGCAGAATTCTTCTTTCTCCAAACGACTTAGTGGCCATCACTTTCAAGCAGCCTAAAGCTGTCTCGTCGCTAAACATGATACAACTCCAGAATTCTTTCGGTTCGTCGAGATGTTTCCTTGTAAAGTTCAGT
This sequence comes from Ceratothoa steindachneri, assembly GCA_963969495.1. Taxonomy (NCBI): domain Eukaryota; kingdom Metazoa; phylum Arthropoda; class Malacostraca; order Isopoda; family Cymothoidae; genus Ceratothoa; species Ceratothoa steindachneri. The sequence goes on from OZ018337.1 coordinate 30,710,807, forward strand.
CATTTTTATCTATTTGCTTGGTTGATGTAGGTCTTTTTTGAGTTCATCCTCGTAATTCCGCATTGTGCTGATAACTTCGCACATTCTGAAATGTTTCATGTGTTGATGTGAGGTCTGTTGCTAAAGTCTGGCTGCTGAGGAAAAGATTTTTAACTACATAACACACGGTTGAGGAAGTAGATTGAGTCGTTTCGCAATTTCACGAGAGATATGATCGTAATTTCGTAGATATAATCTGTTTTCGCGCACACTTGGAAAGAGTTCAGCTTTCTTGGATTTCTTGGCTCTTCGATGTATGCCAGAGGTATCACAGCACTTAAATGACGTACGAGGAGATTGAGTATTACTCATATTGGTTGGTTGAACCAGATGAAATATTTGCAGGAGTATTATTTTACAGCTTCTCTGAAATAAGTTAAACTGTTCTGATATTTCTTTTGTAGTTGCTTTATATTTGCTCCAGTTGGACTGTTGCGTTTTGATATGATGGCATTCTTCTAAACTTTGACTTCTTCTACTTTCCGCCATCTTTCTTTTCCTAATTTACCCCTAACTGCCCCAAAGCCCGGATATGGGTACCCTTACGGCCTCGGCGTCTATAGAGGGATTAGATGTTACTTACTTATCTTCCACACATTTTGGCTTCCTCTAACTTCACTTTCTGTGGGAGATGCGCTCGTTAGTAATGTGCTATTTGCACTTTATATTTGACAAGATGGCTGATGGGAAAGCTATCCTTTTTACATTAGTGGAGTGGTGTATTTAAAATATCAGCCGAATTCCGTGAGACGAATGAGATGTGTTGTAAATTGGCTATGTGCATAATATCTACCTAACTGACTAGGGAAAAGATGATGAGATGAAAAAGAAAGTAAAAATAGAATAGCAGAAGACAACGGCTTGAAAACTGACAAAAGATGACCCCGCTGGGCTGCAGATTCTCCCAGGTGAGGTAAAAGATTACAAAATACAAAACAATCACGGCTTTCTGTGGCTTTCTTAATGAATTCAAATTTGCAGCCGATACATAGTCATAGACTTTAGGTATATACAAAATAATGTGCAACTTGCAAGATATCGAGTTAAAGTTTTAGGAATGCAGCTATCTTAAAGCGGTCCCCAACACAGAAAAACATCGCCATCCCCGGTGGAGAGGTTTATTTTCGGGTGTGTTCGTAATATCATGTTTTCAGTTAATAATTTATGCCATGTTATATGACCAGGCATGAGAGTTTGAAATTGGGGAAGACATCCTTAGAATATTATATTATTCTTTTCTCAGAAATGATGTCATTTGTTTTAATGATTTCAATAGGAAAATATGTTGAGGTTTATCTCGGTGTTTTCCAAACAAGGAACCATTTTAGTTGTATAAGCGTGTTTATCATCATAAGAGCGTGCTATCAAGGTGCCAAACAAAATGATGACCATAATATCAACCTTATGACCCAGACTATCCAATTTCACCCTGGCATCAACTAGACCGCTAAGAGAAATGTTTAAACCTTCTGAATTTGGGGGAGAATGGCGACCCGAACAACTGTAACTATACAGGCCACACTGTATGTAGGTTTCCTTTTGGGATCTGAATAATGAAATCAAACTTGTAGGAAAAATGTAAATAAGGGCATCTGTTTTTAGACATTAACCTTGTTCAAACATTAGGTGCCGGGTATTGACAATCTTTAAATTTTTTAGCATTTAATTGTTGTTGTTTTTGTACCAATGCCAAGAATTGCGGGTTTTCATAAATGCTGGCTTTAAAAAGTTCTTTGAGGACTGGTTTTATAATTACTAAAGTAGTTTTATTTTGTTCGGTTACAATCCTTGTTATTGTTTTCGTTCATAGTTATAACCTTTTATTGTTTTCAGTGTAGCGTAAACAACTAATATAATTAACTCTTATCATTGGAAATTTTAGGTACATAAGATTATTGTTTTTTTCTTGCATGTATGATAACTTTTCACTCTAAGCATACACTATTAATTCCTACCTCGCAGATTTCAGTTTCGATAATGAATAAATGGGATTCCTTTTTTTTCCTACCCGTTTTTTTTCTCTGTTAACTTTTTATCTTTTAAGGATGATTCTTTCCATCAAGGTTAATCTTAAATTTAAACTTTTGGGGATTATTTTCCAAAGAGATGAAAGAGAAAAGGTCTTTAAAAGATATCACAGAGTCATCTAAAGTTATGGAGGATAATTAGATAAGTTCTTCGATATTAATAAGACGATAAAACAATTAAAATATTAGGTCATCCCATAAGTAATGCAACAGTTTTCCATATTCATCATCATTTCAGGGCTAGAAATCGCACAACTCTTTGAAGTTATTTATATTGGAATATGTATTTATTTCTAAATTAAATAAGTAAGATAATTTCCACCAGTTTCTACCAGTTTCTAGTAACTTTTCAGTTAAAAAGTTTGTCAAAATCGTTGACGTTGAATTTAAAAAGGTTTTTGTTTATTTGGCCTCTTATGTTGTTGAAATCTTCATTCCCTTCAGGTGATAGCTAAACTGCTAAAATGATAGTAATATGATGAGGTTTATTTAGTCAAGTATGAATGATGAATCTTGAGTTCACCATCAAAATTGTTAGGCTTTTTTAGAGTATCTCTCTCAAAATGAGATCGCGCGTTGTCATGTTGAAAGATATAGCACTCTAGTAGTCATAATTTGTATACACTTTCCATTAAATTATCCCGTAAAATAATCGATATACTTTGCATTCGGTAGTCCATCAATAGAGTCTAAGTTTCTAACATCCACCCAGAGCAAACTCCAGCACACCATTGCATGACTGCCTCCTTATTTAAGGGTAGCTTTTGTGTTCTTACGATCCAAGGAAGTATTCATTTCTCCAAACGGCGTAGTGGCCATCACTTCCATTCAGCTTAAAATTGTCTCGTCGCTAAACATGATACAACTCCAGAATTCTTTCGGTTCGTCGAGATGTTTCCTTGCCAAGTCGAGTCATTTCTGTCTATTTGCTTGGTTGACGTAGGTCTTTCTTCTTTGAGTTCTTCCTCGTAATTCCGCATTGTGCTGATAACTTCGCACATTCTGAAGTGTTTCATGTGTTGATGTGAGGTCTGTTGCTAAAGTCTGGCTGCTGAGGAAAAGATTTTTCCTCAGCATAGCAGCATAGCCTTCTTCTATCCCTTAGCCGTAAGCAACCTGGGTCGTCCAGATTGACGTCTATTTTCAGTTAAGCTTAGCGGAAAAAAATAGTTTTAACCACATAACGCACGGCTGAGGGAGTAGATTGAGTCGTTTTGCAATTTCACGAGAGATATGATCATAATTTCGTAGATATAATCTGTTTTCGCGCACAGTTGGAGAGAGTTCAGCTTTCTTGGGTGACTTGGCTCTTCGATGTATGCCAGAGGTATCACAGCACTTAAATGACGTACGAGGAGATTAAGTTTTACTCATATTGGTTGGTTGAACCAGATGAAATGTTTGCACGAGTATTGTTTTACAGCTTCTCTGAAATTAAGTGAAACTGTTATAATATTTTTTGGTTTTTGCTTTATATTATTTAATTGTAACTTTGTGGGGTTGATCTGATTGGCATTAAGATGCGCATAATGCTTTCCCATACGCTATATTAATCCTTAAAATAGGAATTTCGGATTTTAATACGCATGTATTTAATAAAGAAGAAGAGAAGGCTATATGAGGTTTCGTTCGGTGAATGAACACTATATTCTTACAATTATGGTATCCATGGCTATGGAAATTCGGTTACGATTATTGGGTTGATATATTTGATATATAACGCTATGTGTAGGCTATTTGGTATCTATAGCTACAAAAATTCAGTAGATTTATTAAATATTTACAAAATATTTCGTTAACTGGAATTGTACGAGCACATCCAATGGCTAAGCGTAGTGCTTTGTTTTGTGTTTCCTATATGTAATTTTTCACTAAGTGGATGAGAGACTGAGTACCATGGCCATAATGAATATGAGATCCATGTAGTCGTTACAAATCTAGGCGATGGACTACTTTGATATCCGAATATAGTTTCTGAAAGTACCTGGAGAGGGTTCGCTCGGTTTAATGTGTTTATCTGTGGTGGGAAAAGATTCCCTCTCTCCAGATTGAGACGAGCACTGATGGTATTCTTCTGTTAAGAAGAGATCGATATGAGGATGTCCATTGTACTCCAAATTATGCATTGTAAAGTAAGTAAAGAAAGATTTCGGGCGGAGAAGCTCACCTCGTTCTGTTGCGGCCAATTTACTCATGTCTATTGTTGCAGTGAAGGTTGGTTAATGCTTTCTTTTGAGCCAATTTTTTGGGCGAATGGTGCTTGATGGGTGAAATGGGCGAAAACCGTGTTGGGAGGCATCTCGTTGGATGTATGAGTTAATTTCTTTGTTTACTAGACGCTGATTGTAGGAATGCAGAATAGAAAAAAAAGGGTGGTAAGTTTACTGAGACCATGGCTAGTTTGTTTGAGAGATCGAATGGTTGAAGAGTTGTGCGAGTGGGTTATTGCCTATGGGCAAATTTGTTTGGGGTAGCTCTTTGATATTTTGCCAACATGCAGGCTAGGGAAGATTTTGCCTGTCCTGTAGTCTTGGATACCTTTCTGCAGTTAGTAGTTAAAGGTAAACCATTGTCTGTTGTTAGTGCAGAGGTGAGTTTGTTCTTATGTTCGTAATATCTTGTTTTCATTTACAATTTTAGTAGATTGTTGTATGATCGGACGTAATGGATTGAAGTTGTCCCTCTTTGGTCTTGTTCTCTACTTTTGAAATTGGTCAATGTGCTGATAACTTTGGGATTCAAGATGAGCAAGAAGGATTGACAGCGCCGTTATACTCTTACTGCATGAGTGTTTGTATGCTATGTGTTACATTTTTATTCTTCGGCCAGAGATGGTTTGGGGCGTTAGAATGTCCAAAAAAGATGTTATGTTGTTGGTTTGGAGGTAATCTATTACTGTTTCGTAGTTTTTTGAGCACGATTCGTTGGAGATCAGTATATATTACTCAAGGGCTAGTCTATTTTATTGATGCATACTCATAAGGTTTGGATTTCCAGTAGCTCTCCTGTGGCAGAGTGGTAGCTGTGTTGGTAAAAGGATATCATCTCAGACGTATGTAATTAAACTTCTTCCTCCTCCGTCGGTTCTCTCTTTTTTGCTTAATGTACACGAGACTGTTCTTAGCTTTATTTATTCATAGGTAGATACATTTCTAAGATACTCCTCTGAGCCACAGCTAACAAGTTTTTCTTAATAAAGGCAATGAACGACGTGCGAAAGTGAATTTAATACATCTTCGGAGTAAATGGACGTTGACTATTCCGAGATATTATATGATTGGGAGCAAATGCATGATATAAAAGACAATATCTCACAGGCTATTCATGGGGGATGGATGGGTTTAATTATTTTGCACGCAGCTCTGCCTGATTTTTTTAATCCAGATCGCGTGGCAAGGTTTGCTCTTAATCTTAATGACTTGTCTATGAACTTTGTGAATGTTAGTAGGACACAGTTTTCACGGTGTTTTATACCATCGTTAATTAAAACGTGTAATGCTTTACCCACACGGAATGCATCCCGTGTGAATGCATTCTTGAAACAGTAGCTTTTTCTCATCTTCTAATATTTCTTATTCATCTGGGTTTATTATTAGCACTTCACCTTTTTCATGGCTGCCTTTGCGTCTCCTTAGTACCATTTTTGGTATTTTGTGTGGAATTAATTAAGCAGTTGTTTTTGCACCCTGGAGGGAGGCTTTGGTAGCTCTAAGAATAATAATAATAATAATGTTCAGCGTCACTTGGTAAATATTTTAACATTATGGAATTATCAAAAAGTGATAACTAAAATGAGCTCAGAGCAAAAATTAATTAGCCCAAAGCGAAGATTAATGAGGCCAAAGCAAAGACATAAAGCAGATGTATATTTAATCCCCGTCCAAATCCATCTCAAATAATTTTCCCCTCGAATGATTTCCACAAAAGAAATTTTTTAGGGCACAAATTAGAGAAATTCCAACTTCACTACGTAGTTTTAACAACCTTTAAATGATTAGTCTATTTTAGGGTGGATTTCATAAGCTTCTTTTACCCTACTATAATAGGACAAATTGATCAGAGGTTGCTAAAAATAAGCATTATGATATCCATAAAAAAAATAAGACATCTATTAGAGATTGATAATTGGAGCGTGAATTTTATATGACTACTAATATATATTAGTATATATGTAACAACGAGGAAGGTAAGGATAATAAGGACCATGTTCATTACGTCAATACTTTTACAACGTTTCAACTCGGTTATCTTCGGGTACTTGGCATAAAAATATACAAGGAAATATATTACTTAAAAATTATTTACCAAAAAAAACCTTTAAACAAATACGTTGAATGGGGCTAATAGATAATATATATTTTTAAACAAAGTCGGCGAAAATAATAATATATTTAATTGAAAGAGTATCGAAAAAAAGTTGAGTAGAGCACTTTTGATGCTTGTGGGACTTATAGTATTTGAAAGGATTCGTGATTAAAGTTTGGCCGCTTATTTTTGATGTTGATAGATTCTAGAATTTTCAGGGATACTTCGGTATTATGAGAATCTATCATTTTGAAATGCTGTGCGGTAGCGTCAGTCTTGTATGCTATCCTCAGCTGGTGAGAAAAGGTCTCTGAAGAAGATTAAGGTGATCATGATCGAAGGCAATACAGCCTCGAAGGCTGCTCACCATCACCTCTCGCGAGAAAGGAGAAAAGAAGAGAGGCCGGTGCTTCTCGGCGGTTCAACAGAGCTGACAGTGGAGGGCCAGCCGGGAGTCCGGAGAGAGAGATAAAGTAGAGAGTCGTATGGGGAAGACCATGGTCTGGACGATATTCTCTTGTTGGGGCTTCCCGACGATCTTCGCAACCTTCGAAACGCGATCGTCAACAGCTCCCTCAACGTGAATATCCCTAAAGCGTCTTAACCCCGACGCTCCGCCTTACTTACTTGGGCGTTCGCATCGACTTGGGTCAGCATCGGGTTGCCATTACCGACAGCATGGCCCTTAACATCAAGTCTGCCCTTCTTTTTGCCACTAGCAACCTGATCTCCGTCAAAAGTTGGTCCCGCTTTGCGGGTTTCCTTAAATTTGCTCCCGCTTCTCAGATTACCCTTTCTATGGGTACAGAAATGCTACCTGCAGGACCCGAGTGTCCCAGGTAGTGGCTGGTGCCGGGCACTCGCTTCCCTTATCCACACTAAGTGGACGCATTGGAAGCGTCCCCGAGCCTCCAGCACCATTCTACACTTCAACGCCAGCCTGTCCGGCTTGGGCTGGCAATGCTCAGGAATCAGTTACGGCCTGCCCGTCACACACGGCCCTAACATCTTTCTCAAAGAAACCCTGGCGGGCATGGTCGCCCTATGCTGGTTCCCCTGGGCTCGTCCGCGAGGAGATAACCTCCCCGCCATCTTCAACTTACGCCGTGGAAAAGTACCGCTTGACATCTTGCCCTTCTTGTCTAACCCGGCTTTTCTGGGCTTCTCACGCTCCATCAGATCATCCAGTTTGAATATCAATTACGTCCGCTCTGCTAACAACCTGGCTGACCATGCCTCGAGGGCCTTCCAGTCCTAAGAAACCTCTTGCCCTGGTGGCGGCTCCTATACCCATTTGGGTATATAAGGAGCAGCCACCAGGGCGAGGCATGGCAGTTAAGCATCGTGTTCTTCAGGTTCGGACACCCTCCCTCCCTGCCCTATGGCAGATCTGCCTTATATAGCTGTTCCCGCAGCATGAGCTCCACTTTCTGTACCTTTCTTATGGCTCATGATTATTTGAGAATCCTTATAATTATTCTTCTTGGCTCTATGTTTTCAACACTTTTGACCTTTCTCTCTGGTCCGTGTCTTTCTCACCTAATTTGGCCTTTCTCTGATTTTTCACTATCCCCCTCAAGGATGTACATGTGTATTACTATTTTTAGTTTTTGTACACAATTATGTATTATTATTATTACTATTTATACTTTGTACTTTTATGATAATTTTGTACTTTTATAAAATAAAAAAGGAAGGGTTGTCTCCCCAGTGTGGGGAGGCAACCACAAACAACCCTTCCTTAGGATGAGGAGGCACGTGGTAGAAAGCATCCTTAAGGTCGAGGCGGATGGCGTGAGTGCCCTGCGGAGTGTTGCTCAGTACCTTATCCAGGCTAGGCAGCCTGAAGGAAGGTGGGTCATAGAACTCGCAAGCTGGGGCCATATCATAAATGAGGCGCCCGGAGCCGTTGGGCTTGGGAACCAGGAAAATTTGGTGACAATGGGTTATTTCCTGTGATTCCTCCAGTATTCCCCGCTGGACAAGGTGTTGAATGGCGGGAAGGAGGGATCCGTTGGAAGACCACCAACAATGGTAGCCTTTCCGGAAAAAGAAGCGGATCCCGTCCTTTTGGCAAGCGCGGATAATGTTGTTAACGGGGGGGAGGTCAGTCAGGGAACCAGGTGTGGCGACGTCTAAGGTAGTTGCCGGATCGCACCGGCGCTGCTCAGGCGCCAAGGGATCTCCAAAGGGGCTCCCGTCCTCCTCGACCTCTAGTTCGTCGTCTTGACGGTTGTCGTTGTTGCGTTGGTCATTCTCTTCCTGTTGGTCGTTCTGGTCGTCGTTGTTTTTGCGGTCGTTCAGATCCTGGAGCACGTCAGGCGGGGCGCTGATGATGTTCCCAACGAGGAATTCGTGTCCTGTAGAAGCCGAGCTCACTGATGCGGTGTCTGGTGAGGGCGCCCGGACGTGAAGGACCGTCGGGACCGCCAGTCCCTGCTCGGGTATGGCCGTGATCGACTGTGGTACCGGATGATTCGGGGTAATGCAGAGAGCTCCTAGGTCAGCAGCCGCAGTTTCGAAGAGGCTTCTAATATTCTCGAGGTTGTTTGTGGGGGTGTAAGGACAAGTTATGAAAAGTCAAGACCTGCAGCCTCACGCTCCTGCCGCGTCTATTTAAGAAGCAGTAGCTAATCGCAGATCGTCAGTCACAAATATTTCAACAATGGAGAAGGTTGACCACCGCGCAGTGATCAAATTTTTGACCAAGGAAGGCAAGAATGCAAAAGAGCCATGAACGCATTGTTGCAGTGTACACCGACACCGCCCCTTCCTATGCAACCATTGCTCGCTGGAATAGGGAGTTCCGCCATGGTCGTGAGTCCCTTGAAGATGACCCCCGTCCAACGCCCGTCAGACGTGATCAACGAGGACAATGTGGCCCGTATGGAGATGATGATCCTCGAAAATCAACGGGTGAAGGTCGAAGAAATCGAGCGAGAACTTGGAATATCACATGGAAGTGTTATTAACATCATCCACAACAATTTGGCAATGACCAAGGTCACTGCCCGTTGGGTTCCTAGAAACCTCACGCTCCATGATCGACTTCAACGTCGTCAAAGTCCACAAGGCCAGAGTTGCACAACCTGTCGTGCGCGAGTGCGGATTCGCGGAGCTCAACCATTCCCCCTACAGTCCAGATCTGGCCCCTAGCGACTACTTTTTACTCCGCCAGCTCAAGGCTGCACTGCGTGGACGCCGGTTTGGGGACGATAAAGATGTCCAGCTCGCCGTCCAGGAGTGGATTGAACAGCAGTCGGGAGATTTCTGGTTGTCGGGAATTCGAAGCCTCAGGGACAAGTGGCGCAAGTGCATTGAAGTCGAGGGTAGTTATATTGAAAAATAATAAAACACTTTTCCTCATATCTCGTTTCTTTATATCCGAATTGCAAAAATTATCGCCCCTCCCTTGTAATTTCATTAAAAAGAAATAATGTGTTTTCTCCAGCCAACTTGAGAATTTCGTTCTGCAATTGAATTTAAATAACAAGAATATGACTTCTATTGCTATTGAATCGCTATGTACAAATGTACCTGTTCTGGAAACTTGTAACATCATAACATCCTAATTTCAATCTCTAAACGAGGGCAAGAGTGGCATCACATTTTAACCAAGCTCCAAATTCGCCACTTTTGCCGGCCAGCCTAGAGAAGGAAAACGCACCTTTCCGGTGGGACCAAACCCGCAGTAATCCTACGCATTTCACGCCTCACGAGTTTCATCCCTACAATAGTTCCAGCATATTTCGCGCAACTCTCTTGGTATTGAGTGACAACCTCAGTCGTAAAACTCGATTTCCTCATCGCATCGATCGAGGGCTTATCTACGGAATTTATGGCACTCATTCCCGATCACCAACAACTACAAGCCGCATCACCAGTGCCACTCTTGGAACTCTTATACAGTCCATCTGTGATTGTATCAGCGCACCTTTGTAAAGTTATGTGCACCGATTAAACACATTGTGTTTACTTGTATACTTTTAGAGCGCTGTCAAAGCCGGTGGAATTTTATAGCGCTTTAAATATTTATGTAATTTGTTTTCCTCCTTCCTTCGATTATCTATCTCATTACTCTTGCTGAACTTTAGTTGCCTCTAATTTACTTAGATCCATCTGTATTTTATTTTGATTTCATTGATTAATAGAATAGGTCAAGGAACATGCTGGTAATAAACCGTGGGTTTCCAAACACGCGAATATGCTAAAATACCCACGCACACGCATTTTGGGAGGCCATGGAAGGTAGAATTAGACATATTAGACAGTTGAGAGATGGTTAAAAAGTAAGAAAGGAGCTAACGAGGTTTTAATCGATCAATATTAAAGCTTAAACCATAGTGGCTCAGTCTTACCTCCCCATTTTAATGTGTGTATTTACATTTTGGATGCAAGATTGGTGACCAAGATAAGAACTGGGCTCCTTACATATGCTGCAACACTTGTGCTGCTGACCCTCGCTAATGGTTTAGCAGGAAGAGGAAAGAAATGCCTTTTGCTGTGCCAATAGCGTGGCAAGAGCCAACAGGGCATACCAACAATTGTTATTTCTGCATGGTACTTCCATTACAAAAGGGCTTGTCAAAGAAGAAAAAGGAGTCCATTAAATATCAAAACATTCCATCAGCTATTCGCATAGTTCCACATGGAGAAGGTCTGCCGGATCCTGATGCACCAACTTCGATTACAGTGACCCAAATTTCGATGAGCACACTCCTCTAGGCCACATTTCATAACACAAGGGGAACTCCATGACTTTGTCAGGGATCTGCAACTACCAAAGAATAAGGCAGACCTGCTTGGCTCTCGTCTTCAACAGTGGACTCTCCTAGCAGCTGATGTGAAAATTTAAAAATTTTGTGACCGCAGCAGAAGTTCAACGATTTTTTCATAATGGAAGGTCGATTTATTGGCCTGAAATAATATTAATAGTCTGATTGAATTAATTGGCATCGAATACGAACCCAGACACTCGAGGCTGTTCATTGATTCATCAAAAATCAGTCTGAAAGGTGTCTTGCTGCACAATGGCAATAGTGAGCCATCAGTTCCCGTGGGCTATGCACTACATATGAAAGAAACTTATGAGAATATAAATCATATGTTGCAATGCATAAAATATGATGAACATCAATTGCAGCTCTGAGGTGACTTAAAGGTTGTTGCTCTTGTGAGGGGCTTGCGGAGCGGATAGACGAAGTACTGCTGTTTTTTTGTGTGAATGGAACAGCCGTGCAAGAGGTTCGTACTATATCAGGGGACACTCAAGCCTGGGATGAAAAATGTTCAACATCCACCTATCACTTAATCAAACAAAATTTTGCTACCACCAAAACACATAAAACTGGGGCTCATGGAAAACTTTATAAAAGCAGGGAGTTAGGTATTTAACGTCAAAATTCCCCTGACAGAGCGACGGAAAGATAAAAGAGGGAGTTTTCATTAGTGATCAGATTCGAGAGCTTCTTAAAGATGGTGACTTTGATTCAGGCCTTCATGGGAAGGAGAAAACTGCTTGGGAAACATTCAGGTTAGTGGCGAAGGAATTTCTCAGAAACAGAGTCGAAGGAAACTATGAAGAATTGGTGGAAAAGCTCATCAAGGCTTACAAGTACATAGGATGTAACATGGCACTTAAAATCCAATTTTTGGTCTCACATTTAGAATTTTTTCCAGCGAACTATGGGGCAGTTAGTGACGAACATGGCAAAAGGTTTCGCTTAGTAATTTCAATCATGGAAAAGCGGAACTAGGGTAAATGGAACACAACAATCAATGCTTGTAGACTCTTGCTGGACATTGGCAGGAGATGATTCTTCAGCACACTATAAGCGTCAAGCAAAGAGGCAGAGAGTGGATATTGATTAATGTTTAAAACAAATGACACATACTCTAATTTATAACATAATAATCAATCAAGTATTACATGCCGCATATCTTTAAACCTATAGCCAATAAGCATTTTCCAAAGTGATATTTAGATTCAGTGTATTAAAGGCAGATTCGGGAAAGTTGCGCACTCTCCCTATGATATAATATCAAATAATATTATCATATAATAATATATAATATCATATACTTACAATGAGTAAACGTTTAACCGTGCGCGCCCGGCAGTTTACGCGCACGTGTTGATGACTCTTATTAATAATATGTGAAAGTATATGGGAGTCCTCTGGTTTAGAAATAGAGTGACCAGTTTTATATGAAATCTTTGAGATCTTCAGTTGTGGTTGCAGAGTGGTTAAACTAAAGCGCCCCTTCCCGCCCTAGTTTAGTCTCTTCTACTTCTTTCTGACACCGTCTTCTTACCCTACTTCCTCAATTTCCCTACAACCTATCTCACAACTTTCTCTGATCGGCCTCTAATTTCGCTTCCTCTCAACCAACCATCCCAGATCGTGTGTGTGTGGGGGGGGGAATCACCCTTCCCTCTCAGCTCCGGTTCAGGGAGGGGATTTTAACAATTTTCCTCACCCCCACCCTCAACTTCCTTGCATACCTTTTCTCTCTCTTTTCACTCACTATTAATTTTACGCCGAACCTAAGGTGGAGCCTCCATGCTGAAGGGCTGCCTGGCCACTGGGCGTAAGCAGTGGCATCTAATGCCGGCGGCTGGCTTCGCCGGCCACGTATTCACCTGTCGCAGAGCGGGCTACTGCGTGGCGTGAATAGCGTCTGCATCTCGTAGTAATAAAATGTTCTCCATGCCCATTGATGAAGATTCCTTAGACTCCCCATTTACTCCCACTCTACCATCGTCAAAGGCGCTCTCTGGCAGCGCCACAAAAGAAAAAGAGGTCTTGCCACATATGATTTCTCAAAGGGCCCTCCAAACATCTTTTACCGGAGAGAAGGCTTACTTCTCCCCTAGACCTACGGGTGCGGTGGACTCCTCCTCATCCCTTTCTCTGGAGGTGCTCTTGGGCAAATCCATCTCTTCTACAGCGGTAGTTCCTCCTTCGCCTTCACAGGGGACAGCCAAGAGAGCACGCAGATGGCCCAAATTGACCCCTTAGGGGTATGAGGTAGAGCAGGGCCCGTCAGTTCGTGCCCTTTAATGTCCTGCTGCCATGCATATCCAGCTTATATGGGGGTCAGCGTACCTACCCCCATCTCTTACCCGATGATCGTCGGTTCGCTGGCAAAAGACGAGAAAAGGGGAACTTCGAATTGGATCTGTGATGTCTTGTGGACTCAGGTTCGGTGTTTGACACTGAACTTGAGTCCGCCCCTATGCAATCTTCTCCACGTACGGCACGGGCCCCCAAGGACTCACAAGGAGAGGATGGATCTCTTCTCATGGATGGTGACCTTTTGACAGCAAAGAACTTCTCCATTCCAGAGAAGGATCTTGCTGATGCCGAAGGGGACATGCAGAAAATATACAGAAAAAAGACTTAAAAGACTAAGGGCTCCTCTCCTTCAGCGAGTTCCGCGCCAAGTTTGTCAATTGTGGAGAGCCGCACCCAGTTCCTTCGAAGCAATGTGGTGCGTGTCTCCTGGAAAAAGAAAATACTGGCCGTTCGCGCCCGGGATCATCTCTTATTTCGCGAGGCTAAGGACTTGGTCCTGGCGCCCCCGGCGCTGCATAGGACGTCTTATGCCTCGATCTTTAAAAGAGACCTTCTGCTACTAAATATTTTATGCCTACGAGCACGGTCGTTTCAGTGCCCATTCGTATACCTTATACGGGCTCTACCTACCCTGGACGCTCCTCTGGTATAGCTGGTGGCACAATAGGTTTCACATCCACCCCCGGCTCAAACTAGGGCTCCCCCATCCCCCAACGTGACCGTTTCCCGTTGGGCGAAATGGCCGCTTGATTCCATCTAGTCGTTAGACTCGCAGGAGGCAACACCCCTGAAGGTGGCCCTGAGGCCGTCGTCTGGGATTCCTATGAGCTGCCCTCCGAAAGGAAAACAGCACCAAAGGAGCTTCGACTCCATCTGGATATCTGCTGCCATCCACGACTTAGACTGTGAGTGGTGTATTTACATGGTTTCCTTAGTCTTGTTTCCGACCGATGCCTCACCTAGGGAGATCATTTTCGCAGCCTTAAGGTCTCGTATCTGAATTTTTGTTGGTTCTAAGCTTGACTACGGTAGCAAGTTCCATTCATCCGCAGCCAAGTGTATATTAAAGAAGGTGAACTCGATCAATCAAACCGGTCTCCACCTGACCGGTGCCTTCCGCACGTTCCCCATTGAGAGCCTACTTGTCGATGCCGGCGAGATGTTACTCGCTCTGCACCGTGCACAGTGCATTATGAGCTAGTATGCGCGAGGCAAGTGCCTTTCCAAGTCGCCAATGGCTCTCATTGCATCCGCAGCCGATCTCAACGGTACCTAGGCCGCTGAGAGACGCATGTCATACGCAAGCTCTCTAGGTTAAGGGCTAAGAATTTCCTTAGAGAGATCGGTGTAGCTCTTGAACCGGTGGCACCTATAATTTTACCCAGCACGCTACTTAGGAGGATACCACTGTAGAGGTATCCCCTAGAATAATATTATTTTCCCACCTCCTAATATATTACTTCGGGAGAGAAAGAGAACCGTTACTCCACCCCACCTCTGCTTCATCCATTTTAGACTTGTCGCCAGGTCTCCGCAAAATTCAAACCGAGGCATGACGCTGAAATTGAGGCTACCTCCCGGCCGTCTCAATCTTCCCTCCCTCCCGCCCTCGGGTCAGGAGATTTCACATCTATTTTCGTAGGTTCGCCGTGAACAGCTTTTATGGCTCCAGCCGCTGGTCATCCGTCTGGACCGCTGATCCCTGCCGTTGACACTTCCCCGTAAAGAGACGCTTGGTTTGTCGCGCCCGATAACGAAGGTTCGAGAAGGCCTCTCTCTCCCTGTTTTGGAGAACTCCGGGTATATATGCACCCTCTTCAGGATTACAGACAGATTTGGTTAGACGAGACTTCCCCGAAAGAAGTTCGATTCACGGAAGCTCTCTCACGACAAGTGTGAGTGACGGTCGCAAGCTATGGTAGAGCTGGACATCACACCCGTATCTTCGGGTCAGGTAGAAGAGTATCGTGAGGCAACGTCAGCCTTTCTCAACCGCCTTCGTTTTAAGGATTGAAGAAACCGTCCTCTGAAGTTCTTCTGGTGACCTCTTGAGGACAAGAGAGCCGTTAACTCGCTCAAGCGAGGGTTGAGAAGTCACCTCCCCCCCTATTTCGAAGTTCGACCGGTAACCTCTTGAGGACAAGAGGCCTGCATCTAGCAAACCAAAAGTTTCAGGAATTATCCCCACCCGTTGCTGGGTTGCAACTAACCTCCCGTGAGTAATCAAGGTCACGAAGACCTCCCCCAAGTTTGCCCCACTTTACTCTTGAGGTTCAAAGGAACTAAATCACTCACTACCCTAAATCTCCCATTATAACCATTCAATAACCCAGGTTATCTAATTAGTATTCGGAACCTAATTCTGTCTTATTCCTGTACCCCTATATAAATATATATATATATATATATATATAATATATATATATATATATATATATATATATATATATATATATATATATATATATATCCATATTTATTGTTGTGCCTTTTATTTAGTGTGTACTAAAAATCCTTTTTTGTCGTTATGTTTGGTATATTTCTTGGTCACGCAGCTGCCGCTATCTATTCAAATCGCACTCTTAGAACAATAACAGTTTTCGCCTTGCTTAGCTTACCTTAGAGCCTGTGTGCGCATATTCCCGTACACTTGGCCATACTTCGACAACCACCTTTGACTATTTGTCGCCATGCCTCTGCTCCTAAAACTTTCACAGCAGCAGGAGTATTTCGTTCGTCCTTTTTTGGAGCACACTTAGTGTAACGCTAGATCCCTACCATTGTATACGGATGGCTATAATTCCGAAAAAGGTGTTGGCTTCCATCTAGTATCCCCTCTGATTGATGTCAATGGGACCCTACTAGGTGCTGCGTATCTCTTCCCCGCCGACTTGGTTTCAATACACTACTCGGTACTTGAAATAACACATTGTGCACGGTTCAGAGACAGTGATCTTTAGTGACTCATAAAGCGCCGTAAGTGCTCTCGAGGCATAAAATATCCACAACCTCTGGCTCGCGGTATTGGCAAAGCCACGGTTGCCTCGATTATGGTGTATGTCGAGGTTATCTTTTACTGTGTTTCTGTACATGAGTGAATTGCTGAAAATGAGCGCGCAGAAGAGGGCGCCAAATAGCCCGTGAGGAATTAGCGACCAAACGAGCATTTCGCTCTTTATCACACGGAGTACATTTCAGGGATCAGTGCAGCCCTCCGGGATTCTTTGCAGAAAATATGGGAGACGTTCAAGGGAAACTAAAGTTAGGTTTCATAGCTACGAGTATGTGACTATTCCTTTGGACCCACCACCCAATGCCGCGACAGCTTCCGGTCGCTTTCTGTCGTCTTTGAATTGGACACACTTGTGGGTCGCACCGCTATTTGATGAAGCACTAGCCTGCCCTTTATTGCAACGACTGCGTTGTTCGCCAGACTTTTCGGCACATTCTTGTTGAATGTCTCAGCCTAGGAAACTTCACGCACGTTACCTGTCCGGTATCAGCACAAGCGGGTTTGCTACCGCTTCTCCCATATACTCGGACTTCTTAAAAGTGGTGGTCTCCTACATTTTGGTTGACTTTCTTTGGTGTTGGTCGCATACTCTCGCGCCGGAGAAGTCCGGCCTCCCCCAGACGCCTGGGCGTACTTCCTTTTTCTTCAATCTTTTTTGCTTATTAATTTATTTTTGTTGTTGTTATTTCTTTTATTTTGTTTGTTTGTTTTGTATTTGCCCCTTTGTGTGTATTCTGATCTTTTCAAAACACTGACTAGCCAAACGCACTCATTTTCTTGCCATGCGGTTGTCATAGCGATGCATAGCTAGGCGCAGTCACTTCTTTGGCATGCTTTTGTCAAAGACATAGATAGCCAGATGCATGCATTTGCTTGGCATGCGTTTTTCATAGCGCCGTCTCTCGATATGAAGTCAATTGTGTAGCGTGCATTAGAGGCGTTCACGAAGGAAGCCTAAAGCGGAGGAAAGTTGGCTCAAAGTCACTATTGCCAACGAAACTTGTCTTTAATCACGCATATAAATGTAATCTTATTGGGTCGTTTGTCTCAAAATCAGTGAGAACTTATTTATAGGTCTTAGTGGCAATTCTTTCTTATGTTTACTCAGCCCCAAAGACCTATGGATTAAATTGCAATGTGATTTGAGCGAACAACTAAGACACTTAGTTCCCGAAATGAAAAAAGAATCATCATGGTGATTTAGGACTTAGAATCTTTACTCGTGGGACAAGTTTGTTTTCTATCATCGACCCGTTTCAAATATCAGGCTGGAATGAAAGTAATGTCCGATTTTCTAGAATAAAGTTTTAGATACCCTTTATTAAATTAGTGCCCCTTTTATCGTTTAAGAATGAAGATATTGTTCATAATCTTCATTAAGATTTACTCCTCTGTCCTCCCATTTAAAGATCACATTAGACATATAATCTACAAGTTTCATAAAGGTGTCACTGTTAGTACATCAGCAAAATGCATTCAGAGAACTTATGGCGATGATGCAGTAAATGAAAGAAGTTGCAGGAGGTGGTTTTCCCCGTTTACGAAGAGGGGATTTCAGTATAAAAGATGGACCAAATAAAGCTCATCCCCCCCAAAATTGATTCCGAATATAGGTAACTCACTGAACAATTTCACGTAAGCATATGTGAGGGGATGCCCTCGAAGGAGCACCGTGAGAGGAAACCCCTTCAGAAATACCACTCTCTTCTTTCAAAACCACGTGCGATTAGCGTGAGAATTTTAGAAAGTTCGAGAAAGAATCAGTCCCTCGCTGGATCACCCGTCATAGCTGTGTTTGCTTTCGCTTTCGGACGCTCCCCCCCTCCCCTGCAATAACACTGTACACAGCCCTCCTGTCTCTACACCATGCTTCACAGGCATGTCTATTTCCCCGCGATGGCAGCCACATTAACCCTTCCCCCGTATCATGAGGCAGGTTTCACCGTCTGGACCGACTCGTTATTATGAAGTGTATTTGCATATACTGGCGCCAAGAATCCTCTAGGGACCACCAGGCCTTGAGGCGTCTGTTGGACCAGCCACCCGGCTATATAACCTGAAGCTCAACATTTCTCGAGGAGATTGAAAGCCCTCCATTCACTCCGTTCAGACTGCCGTCTGAACCCCTTGTCGAGTCGTCGTACTTTGTCAAAGATCTCGCCAGCAGATCTACCCCCATTAAGCCTCTGCCTCTGTTCATAGGAAAGCTATCGAGCCACCTTATTCCCGGAGAGTTGTGCGGCCCTCTCATCTTCACCACCCTTTCAAGATTCCCGTTCTTTCGAGAATGAGACTCCCCGCTGATCTCCAGAATCGTCTCGAGTTGAGATTACGTCTCTCTGGAGAAGAGAAAATCTCATTCTTTATCACAAATTAACCAAACCACATCTTCGAGTCCTGCTCGTCAGGACTCCTCGAAGTATCTTCTTGAAAACCTGCGCCATTCTCTTCCACCCCACCCCATCCCCACCACCCCGCCCTCTAATTCGCCCGCGCTTGAAGGTAAAGCGATCTTGTATTGTCATCGCCAAATTACCTCGTTAATCTTCACATAATTCATTTAACTACCTATATTATGTAATTTGTTGACCCCTTTTGTATATATATAAATTTCCCCCCTTTTTATATATATATTAAAGTTACATTTGGGGGTATTGTTCTTTGTATATCCTTTGAACTGCAACTTGGCAAGCTGTGAATTAACTCAACCCTAGATGTTTTCGCTTTAATAATAATCCTTTAAACTGTTTTTTTTTCACCATATTCCATTCATATACATGTGGTTGTTGTGTTTATATCGTTTTAGGGATGCACATGTCTGTTATTAGTTGCCTATTGTTCTTTTTCCTGGTATTTTTGTCTTGTTTTTGTGTTTTTTTCCATTGGTTTGTACTATGTGATGGACATTGCCTTCGTATCTTTGTACCCTATATAAGGTTGTCTTCTCCATTTTCATGCTATTCCTTGAAAAGGAACTTTCAAATATAGTTCGAAAGTGCTTGGATTTATTTTTTGATTTTCCTATGGGTTAATCTTCATATATATATATATATATATATATATATATATATATATATATATATATATATATATATATATATATATATATATCCTATAATTTATATGTTTAGTTGTGTTAGTAAGATTTACTGTAAAGTGAAGAAAATATTTAATTAACTTCAACACGATTTTCTATTCTGTCTGATTTGAGGGTCGTAATTTTAGGAATTATTAAACTACTGACGGTTAATTTGATGGAAAATGAGACTTCTCTAAAGTTTTCAGAGACACAATTTGAACTAACGAACTATTTAATTATTAATTAGTGGTATGCTTATTTTTTATAATTTTTTTTATTAACTAACATTTTTTTAGACCTTTGTGACTATCAATTTCGTTCCGTATTCAATACAGACTTTCACATTTTAGTGTTTCAAAGTGGTAAACGAATTCAGTCTTTCATATCCTCCCTTGTTTCTTCACAGTTCGAGCAACTAGCCTTTACTTGGATGGAAAGGAAGAAGTTGGGTGGAAGCTACTCTGCTCATCGGGCTCAGAATGAGAAGCATGTTGTGGTGTGCTCCACCAGTTTACAAGCAGACACCATCATGGACTTCCTGAATGAGTTCTACGCTCACCCACATATGCAGGTATGGTGTTATTGAAAATCATAGCCTTATCGATTGTAACAATCGAGTGAGAGAAAATACGATAAATTGGGGCATTTCAGAAAAAAAAATTTAGTTACTTTGCTTTGGAGGAAGAGCAGCAATTTGAGCTTCAAAATTAAATAAAAGTTTATAAAGATTTGAATATTTTGAATTATTACGTGTATTAAAGTTACTTGCTTACAGAAAAAAAAGGAATTTTAAAAAGTCACTACTTTACAATTACACTAAGTAATGATTTTTTACAAAATATACTCGACATTTAGGAGAGAAAAAATATGTAAAAAAAATAAAAATATGTCAACTTTTCTTTAGAAGAAAACTGCATAAAACTGAATATAAACCACCCCATAATTTAAATAATGTAAGGATTTATCCCAAGAATAATATATTCTTTATATATCAAAACAAAGTATAAAAAGATGAAATCAGCTAATGGGGTAAACAGTAAATCTTTTGAGGACAGGGGTAAAAATTGAGAAAAATTAAATTCTCAAAAGACAAGCGACACGACGCGAACTTAAGCACATTCGAGAATTCACGGTAGTCGACATTTCTGAAAGATCGATTCAATCAAAAGGTCAAAATAGATAATGTCTCTATTTTCGTTTATAGAGTCATTTTTAGTCGCGAGCGACTCTACATCTCACTATATCGGTCGGTCGGTCCCCGTTTTGCTTTTTTTGGTAATAACATCATAACTATTCGCCGATTCTAACGAAATTTGAAAGACTTATGTTCTTTTACATTCTCTTATAATTGCCAAAGTCCTCCCAATTTTAGCCCGGGAATTATTTTGTTTTGGTGATAACATCATAACTATTCCGCTGATAGTCTGCTAGACTAGACTATGCTATAATCTGCTAGGAAAGCCTAGAATAGGCTATAATATGCTAGGCTATTATAGGTTAAGCTATGCTAAGCTATGTTAAGATATAATGTACAAGGGTAAGATATACTATGCTAATTTAGGCTATAAAATGCTATGCTACGATAGCATATAGTATGTTAGGCTAGACAATACTAAGCTATGTCGTCGGTGAGAGAGCTTGCGTGATCTGCCTGAGTTAAGCTAGCTAAGCTGGGGGACTTTTAGTCCGGTAGGGTCACCCATGCCAGTAAGGTAGCTGTAGTAGGATCCAGACTAAGGGTTGTCAAACTTCTCTACCACTTCTTTGATGCGTCTCCTTGCATCCCCCTACCAACCCATTCGATTCTGTTAGTACTAAGTTTCACCAACTCTCTTCAACTGTCAAAAAATCAAAACAAAAACCCAATAACAAAAAAAAACCCTTCATCTCTATTACACATAAGTTGTTTATTAATAAGGGCCTCACCAGCTCCCTTATGCCGCGTGAGAAGAGAGGCTTTGGAACCTCTTTAAATAACGCCTTGGAGCACTCATAGGTTACAAGAGACTGAGATTGAATGGATCTTAGGCGTTTGGGGTACGATTAATGGAGAAATGCTAGGTACCCCTTAAAAGCTTTCTCCTAACGTGTAATTGCCTGACCAGCTCCCTGTGACCGCTACTTGGTGAATAAAGGCTCAACTGATCTTTGGAGAGAGAGCTTTTGTGCCTTGCTGGTTGCCAGATCAGCTAAAGATCTCGGATGAAGTCGTGGGCACTTAGCTTTACTATTTGCCTCAAGTCTGGCCGTTTTTAGTTGATTAGTAGGGCTTAGTAGGAAGACAGTTACACCTCAAGCACCCCTGTCGAAAAATCAGAGAACCAGTTCACTGGGGCTCTCGTGCTGCTCAGTTGGGAGCTGCGGCACGATTGGGGACGTCCGGCCCAGGGGAGACCTTAGGGTTGGTGTGCTTGATCAAAGGGTTTCTGTTCGCCGAACGACCGAAAACCTCCTGGAAATAGGCGGATGAGATTAGTGCGAGAGAAAATCACAACCAAAAACCCCTTTTTTAATGCGTATGGTCCGAGATTTTTGTAAGATGGCGAAGAAGAATGGTCCTCCGTTTCGAAAGCTAACCTGCAAAATATGCAAAGTCTATAGATGGAGTGAAGACTTCGGGGGAAGGAGTTGCAAGGAACTCACAGATGGCGTCAGTGTCTGTGACTTCTGCGAACTCGAGAAGCGCCTGGGCGAGAGCATCGCTCAACTGAGAGAGAAGAACTCCCTCCTTAAAAGGGAAGTTCAACTCTTAAAATCAGAGAGATGCAGATGCTCAGGCGAGAAGGCTCCGGACGTCCAACAGCCGATTTCTTCTGCTGAAGGGCTTCCTCAACGAGCCAAAAAGAAGAAAAGGAAGAAGAAAGAAGAGAAAGTAGAAATAGAAGAAGAGAAAGTAGAAAGAGAAGAAGAGAAAGTAAAAGGAGAAGAAGAGAAAGTAGAAAGAGAAGAAAAGAAACTGGAAACAGAAGAAGAGAAAGTAGAAGCAGAAGAAGAGAAACGGGAAACAAACGAAGAGATAGCAAAGGAAGTCAAGAAGAAGAATAAGAGGAAGAATAAGAAGAAGAAGAAAAAAAAATTAGAGATACAAGAGGAAAGCGGCAAGTCGCCTCCGAAAGGAAAGACTAAGTCGTCCGCAGTCAAATGTGCAAGAGTCACCCTTATTGGTGATTCTCAAGCACGGGGTCTGAAGCCCCTGCTAGCGGCCCGCCTTCGCACAAGCGTTAAGGTGAGCTGCATCCCAGGTTGTGGGAATATGCAGGTAAGAGCTGAGGCCGAGAAGTCTCAGATTTCAGAGACTTCAGTCGTTGCCCTTATGGTAAGTGGCAACGACCTCTACCTCAGAGGAGGTAGGGTAGGCCCTACAGGTGAAATTATGAGGACAGTTATGGGCGCTGTCGACGACTGTGGACTGAAAACCCGCAGACGCGTCGTGGTGGGGATGCTCCCGAGGTGGGGTCCAAGCCGGACTGCCCACTTGAGGAACATGTCGCTAAACAGGCGCCTTGCAGACCTCTGTACGGCTGAGGGTGTCTTTTTTGTGGACCCGTACGCCGTGTTCTATGGTAGAAAAGACCTCTACCAAAGGGACGGGGTGCACCTCTCCTTTAAGGGCAAGGCGTTCCTAGCCAACCTCATCCAGGATGTCGTGGAGCGCACCCAAAGGAGTGTCCGGCCCATTGGGAAGGCGGACGTACGCCAGTACGCCCGAGTCACTCCCCAAACAACCTTCTCGGAGGTTGTTAAAAATGGTGCCACCAAGACAAACAAGAAGCCGGGAAACGGAAGAGTATAGGGGGTCCTACATTTGGGGACTCCCTGAAGGTTCTTCTGTTCAATGCGAGGTCAATCAGGAACAAGTTTCCTGAGCTCCGTGGCCTCGTAGCGACGGAAGAACCCGAAATGGTAGCCATAACAGAATCGTGGATAAAAACGTCAAACCGAGACTTTGAAGGCGAATTCACGGTTCCTGGCTACCAACTCTTCCACAAAGATAGGCCAGACAGAGAGGGTGGCGGTGTAATGTTGTATGTCAAGGATACAATCAAATCTACGAACTCCAACGTTATATCCGACCACGAGCTCCTAGGCGTTGACCTAGAGATCGGTCCTGCCAAATACAGGACCCTGGTGCTTTACAGACCCCCTTCCCAACCTGTTGAGAAGGACAGGGAACTGTACCAGCTGCTGGGTGAGCTGGTTCAAGGCAGAGTGTGCATCGTTATGGGCGATTTCAACAGCCAAGTTGACTGGAAAACCAGAGCAGCCTGTGGCGAGAGCGCGCTACTCCTGGAGTTCGCCAACAACGAGTTCCTCACTCAATGGGTCAGAGAACCGACGAGAGGAGACAATATCCTCGACTTGGTCTTCACCTCTGAGGATGATATCGTTGAGGATATCTCTGTAGGCGAAGAGCTCGGTGGCAGTGATCACCAGCTAGTTAGATTTAGCGTCAAGATCCCGAAGGTAAGGTCTGTTGCCAGTCAATTAAAGAAACTTGACTTGAGAAGAGCAGACTTTGCAAGCCTTCGAGCTGGACTGACTGACGTGAGGCTAGAAGTGTGCGATGCCGTTGAAGACTCGTGGAATAGATTCAAAACCACATTCATGAGTCTTCAATCGCGTTTCATCCCTCTGTTCAACCTAAGTGGTTTAATCGAGAAATCGGCCAACTGCTTAGGGAGAAGAGAAATGTGTACCGGCAATCGAAGATCTCGGGTGACTTTGACGAATACCGGAGGCTAGCCAGGAGAGTGAAGTCCAGCATAAGGGCGGCTAAGCGGTCTGAGGAACTCCGAGTGGCGAGACTCTGTAAAGAGAATCCCAAGGAGTTTTTTGGATATGTGAACAGCCGTAAACCAATCCGTCGAACGATTGGCCCTTTGAGGAATGAGGAGGGGACATTAAAGCATTCAGATGCAGAAAATGCTAACCTCCTCAACGACTACTTCTCTTCAGTGTTTACTGAAGAGTGTGGTCCCATTCCCCAGCCCACGGATTCCTACTCGGGGGAAAAGCTGGAGGCAATGGACTTCACCGAAGGAGAAATAAAGAAAAAGATCGCTGACCTAAAGACGAATAAGTCCCCTGGACCGGACGGGTTTCTACCTAAAGTGTTGAAGGAAGTGTGCGATGAAGTATCACGACATCTGTGCGCTATCTTTAACATGTCAATCCGGACCGGATGCGTTCCTAGAGACTGGCGTGAGGCGGAGGTGACTCCTATCTTCAAGAAAGGAGACCGTAACCAACCGTCGAACTACCGACCTATCAGTCTCACTTCGATAGTCGGTAAACTCATGGAAAGCATCATGGTGGACAAAGTGACGTCGTATTTAGAGTCAAACCTGCTACTGAGGAGTTCCCAGCACGGCTTCCGAAGGCAACGGTCATGCCTGACGAACCTTGTGGAATTCTTCCACTTCGTTTTCAGTGAGCACGATCGGGACAAGGCGGTGGATGTGGTGTACCTAGACTTTCAGAAAGCCTTTGATAAGGTACCACACCGCCGCCTTCTCCGGAAAGTGCGAGCGCTTGGCATAGACGGAAAGGTAGCCGGCTGGATCGAGAACTGGCTAAGTGGCAGACGGCAACGGGTGGTGGTAAATGGACAGTCTTCTGAGTGGGTGCCCGTTACTAGCGGGGTGCCTCAAGGTTCTGTCCTGGGACCACTACTATTCATCATCTACGTCAACGACATGGACGGTGACATGGTTGCGAAGATTTCCAAATTTGCCGACGATACCAAGCTTGGTATGAACGTTGCAAAGGATGGAAATACTGCCCGCCTGCAGGAAGATCTTGGGAAGATTGGGGAGTGGTCGGACACGTGGCAAATGCCTTTTAACGTGGGCAAATGCAAAGTGATGCATATCGGCCACAGAAACCCCCAATCTCAGTATATCCTTAAGGGCACTGCTATTGAATCCACCGACACTGAGAAGGACTTGGGTGTAACAATCACTAGTGACCTCAAGTTCTCGAAACAGTGCATTGAGGCGGAGAAAAAGGCCCAAAGGATGCTAGGCTATATTAAGCGCCAGTTTGGTTATCGGGACCAGGAGATTGTACTGTGCCTGTACAACTCACTTGTCCGACCGCACCTGGAGTATGCCGTACAATTTTGGAGTCCTTCATTGCGAAAGGACATCGCGAGATTGGAACGCGTACAAGCCAGGGCAACCAAGCTGATTCCCTCTATCCGACATAAAAGTTATGAGGATAGACTAAGGGAGTTAGATCTGTTCTCACTGGAAACCCGTAGACTGCGTGGTCAGCTCATCGAAGTCTTCAAAATACTTCGAGGGTTCGACAATGTTGACTACCGGGATATTTTCACACTGAGTGAGAACAGAACGCGCAATCACGGCTTCAAACTTGAACTGAAGCGTTACAACCGCAATCTGTGTGGAAACTTTTTCACCTACAGTATCTGCGGTAAGTGGAACGCACTTCCAGTGGAAGTTGTCAACAGTGAATCTGTTGACCAGTTCAAGTCAAGACTAGACAAAGTCTTGAAAAGTGGCCGTTTATGGACGCAAAACAATTGAGCAGGCATGTGCCCGCTCAATTGCTAGTCCAAAGGTACCCTCTTTGAATGGACCGTAAGGTCTCCTAGGGTACTTACTTTCCTTGTTACTCCTTGTTAGGGTATAATAGGATAGTATAGGCTATACTTGTCTAGGATAGTTAATGCTAAGCTAGGTTATAATATGCTAGTCTATGCTAACTATACTAGGTTAGATAGGGCTATGCTAGGGTAGGCTAAATTATAATAGGCTAGGGAAGGCTATGCTCTGCTATGTTAAGCTACGATAGACTAGCTAACCAAAGGCTATAATAGGCTAAGCTATGCAAGGTTATTCTAGTATAAGGTATGGTATGCTATACTACTCTAGGATATACTAGGCTAGGCTATAATATGATGCGCTTAGCTATATTATGTTATGTGTGGTCATAAATCAGAATAAGTGAGGATACACGACCTTTTGGTCAGTAGACTAAGTTTTGACTTAGTAAGCTTCCAAGCGCTGTGAATATCAACACACTATACTTTTTTAATAACAGAAATATTATTATTGAAATCAAACAGATGTTGTAATTTTCTGTTTTTTATTTCATATTTATGTTGATACGTTCGTTTAAATCAACAGTGCCTACAACATAACATTTGGGACACTTAAGGCAAGAGATGGCATAGATACAGGCGGTGTTCCTAGAGTACATGAACTTATGTTTGACTAATGTGGAAATAGTGTAGTTGTGGGACGCCGAAGGATAGGACAAAGAACTTCAAAAAGGAACAAGGGTTTTGTGCTGGCATATGTTTGAGTAAACTTTTCTTGTTATAAAAAATGATGTCATAAATAAAACTAAAAGGATTGTGGAATTTAATAAAGAAAGTAACAATGTAAGAAATTCCTTTGATGTTCGTATGTTCGCTTTAGGCCGCATTGCCAAAACATTTTGCAATACGTGCAAATATCAGGTCGATATCGTTGACCGCATAAGATGATAAGAATAACTGCACTTATAAAGGGTCTTTCAACAAGGACGCTCGAGCTTTGTCGGGAGATAGTGGCCATGTTGTTAAAGCGACATCTGACAACCTTACTGTGAACTGTTTAGTAGTACTTGGCAAGTTACGATGGAAGGTTATAGCGTTAAAAAGCGTGTGCAAGTCATCAAATGTTATTATCAAAATCAGTGCTCCGTTCGACAAACGGACGAAAACAATCCACATGAGATACACCAGCATCAATTGCATCCTAACAAAGGCACTGTTTTGTGCGGTTTTTCGTCTAACGGAATCATCGGTCTGTATTTTTTTGAGAACGAAGATAGGATTGCCATAACCATCAACTGCGAGACCTACAGATCGATGATAAGCAACTTATCGTGGCCTCGACTGGATTATATGCCTGAGATGGATACTAACAGCATGTGGTTCCAATAGGACGGCGCTACGTGCCACACTGCGCACGCCACGATAGACATTTTGCACCAGCGATTTCAGGGCAGGGTCATCTCGCGCGGTGGCGACGTCAACTGGCCACCGAGATCATGCGATTTAACGCCATTAGACTACTTTCTTTGGGGCTACCTTAAATCGCAGGTCTATGCGAATAATCCGCAAACAGTTGATGTCCTCAAAGTCAACATAACGAACACCATACAGCAAATTCAGCCAGATTTATGGGACAAAGTCATCGAAAATTGGGCCTCCCAAATACGTTCCACCAAGCGAAGCCGCGGCGGACATTTGAACGACGTCATATTCCACACTTAATGGCATAAAATGTACTTTCAAATTTAAAATAAATTGAGTGCATATATCACAGACAACTTGTTTTATTTACATTAAAAATAGAGCGAACTTATTGAAATACCCTTTAGTTGATCTTCGTAAAAAAAAAAACAGAGGCTAAATACAAATTACGAGTAGTAAATCCCCGTCATTTGGTTGACTTGAACTCTCTGACGGCGCCGTGGAGTGTTGTTGGGCTTCCACCTAGCTCCCTCTCAGCAGTCTTTTTTAGTTGTGTGCAATTCTAGTCGCGGGCGACTCTATATCTCCCTATGTCGTTTGGTCGTTCCCCACTTTTAGTAACTATTCGGCCCTTATGTTGTTTTACATTCTCTTTCGAATGATATAATTGCCAAAGTCCTTCCAAAGTTAGCCCTGAAATTATTTTGTTTTGGCATTAACATCATAACTATTCGGCCGATTCTAACGAAATTTGAAACCCTTATATTCTTTTATATTCTCTTTAGAATAATATTATTGCCAAAGTCCTTCCAATGTTAGCCGGGGAATTATTTGGCGAAAACATCATACCTATTCGGCCGATTCTAACTGGCCATTTGGGCGTGAATAATGGAAAGATCGGTTTTCACCCTAAATAACCACTTCTCTGTGTGTGATGGGCAGACCACCTCCCTGCTGCCATTCTAGGGTACATAAGGTTGTACTGTGCGCTTAACTGCATTTTTGGCTACCACAACATATCTTCAAATCTTGGCTGTCCTGTTGAGGATCAGTACTTCCTACTTAAAAAATCCGCTTTGTCACCCTGCCTCTGGCTGCTCAGTTTGGAGCTACGACCTTTGGGGAAGAACCAACCACTAAGCAAATTATTGTCTTTTGTGTACAATACTGTTAAAGCAGCCGGGGTTTCGCCTCAAAAGTCCAAAAGTCCGATATAGGCGGGAGCGCCTGGATGCGGAATATTTCTCACCAACCCCCTCTTTTCTTCTTTAGTAGTCACAAGTGTAGGAGTTCAGCGTGTTGGTAAGTCTACATGTGTTTTTTCAATATTTGAACTAACTCCCTACTTATAAATCCTCGACCTTGGTGTTTGGGTGGACGAGGAGTCTGATGAAAACACAACTCTGAAAGGTGGAGAGGCTTCCTTGCAATCTTTTGGAAGGCAAAGGTTATTTTGCTACCTTTAGGGCCGCCCCCGAACAGCTCCACTTACATATGTCACAAATTTGCCTAACTTAACTTTCTCAGGGGCTCTTACACCCTACAAATAAGGGGCATACCACTCTCCTAAATCTCTGGGTGCCCTCTCCTTCACTATCACAAGCGACCGCCAAACTGTCAGCCAGTAAATTTCCTCAAATCCACCGTTCCCGTTGGACAGTACTCGATAGGGAGAAATCGCCTTAGAGGTGCAAGGGTGGGCGTGGCTCGTCAGACATTGCCCCCTTCTATGCTCAAGACTACTTTGACCTTGCTGGATCCCGACATGCTTCTCCCATTTTTTCTTCGATGAAGGTCGGTTTGCCAGCTCCAAACACAGCTACATGCCATAGACATAGGGAGCTCTCGGTCGTGATCCTTGACATCTTGGGGAAATGACACCTTGAAGCCACCATCTTGAGATGGAGATGATTGCATAGGTGCTCTACCCCCAAATGGAAGGTCTTCAACGGGCGCAGACAAAGACTCGATAGAAGAAATCCCCCAGCCAAAGTCCGCCTCTCTTCAAAATCCTTCTGGGGCGGTATGGGACCCCGAGGGCTCAGAAGAAGAGGAAAGGCCTCCTCTCCCGGTTGGTGCCCCATTATTATCTATGGAGTCGGGAGGAGGGGGGGGGTATCCGCCACATCATAGCACGGCTACCGCTCCTTGACTACTTGATCAACAAACTGGAGTTAAGTGTACTAACTGTGGATAAGTTTATGTATCACTGCCCGAGAACTGCTTCATTTTCATGTCTCGATCTGTACCTGTGACCTTCATAGGAGTGACCACTTTTCCATTCAACTATCATTTTCTGGGCCAGAACATCACGATAAACCTCCTGGGTGGTGCTTGGATTGGAGCGGGCGTGGTGGACTAGATTTCAGGAAATGATTTATTTTTCTGTACTAGTCGAGAAATTTAGTTCGGCGAATGCAGCGTTGAGTTCTTCTCCGTCTATCTCTTCGTCGTAGGCCTTAGTACTATTGCTAGAACGTTGGGCCGTTTTGCGCGGCGTTCGATTACTTGTGCCAAATGTAGGGCGGCCTTCAAACAGAAGCGATATACCAACATCCGCTATAAGCGCTGGATAAACGATTTCACAGTCGGTGAATTATATCTAGCTAGGAATGGGTTTCCGCTATGCTTCGAAGCACGCTCGCCGCTCATCCTATAGGGCATACGTTTCTTTCCTTAACTAGAAGCCCCCTCTTGCAGAGGTGCAAAAGCGAGTCAAGAGGATTTGAGGCAATTTTTCGCAGGACGCCTTCGCGTTCTCCAGGAGAATGGGACCGCAATCTTGGACCCAGAGTCCTTAGCGTTGTCTTTTGTTTTCTCTACATTCTATTGCCGAGAGGCTGCAATTTTTGGAAAT
This sequence comes from Ceratothoa steindachneri, assembly GCA_963969495.1. Lineage (NCBI taxonomy): Eukaryota > Metazoa > Arthropoda > Malacostraca > Isopoda > Cymothoidae > Ceratothoa > Ceratothoa steindachneri. The sequence goes on from OZ018337.1 coordinate 30,741,193, forward strand.
CAGAGAATCAGCGCTCTAGTCTGGCTGGTTCTGCCCAATTTTTCTTACATCCTGCGTGTGAAAATTGATGGAGAAATTGGTAAATATTAGATAAACCTTTTTCTTGGAGAGCAGAGTCCACCTATCTTCTGCTCAATGCAGGTTCTCTAAGTTTCACCTCACGTCGAATGTTCTGTTCCAACTGCAAAATGCTATCTGCGAGGCCTTTCTTTGTAGACAGTAATACTCCATGGTATTTTTCAATCAAGAGAAATCTTATGATACTGCATGCCGATACGGTATCGTGGAGACCGTCCATTCGATGGGAACGAGGAATGCTGAAATATTTTAAAACTTTTAATATCTGCCAGATCGCCGATTCCGAGAACTGGTGGGAAGAGCCCTCTCTGGCCCAATAGGGGCAGGAATAAGTGTTCTCAGTGACAACTTTTTCCATGACATCAACAGTATGATCTTATTCCGTTAGATGTTCTTGCTACGCTTTACATAGAAGACCTTTAGATCTATTTTGGTTCGCCAAGATGACATCTCTAGAGCGTCGACTAAAACAAGCATTGAACCTCATCTCTCGCTATGCCGAGGCGCACAGGTTTCGATTTTACCACGACTAAGTTAGTAACCTCATCCGCCATCTACGGCTTCCCATATTTTCGATCTCGCTTGAAAGTAGTGGATTCAACCGTTTCATTTGTCTTGTTTTCGAGTAACGCCTCATCTGGGAGAACAATATTTGCATCTTTAGTGTCTTTTGTACTCCCGCCATGGACATTATTCTTTCGTTACGTTAAGCACTTGGAGTGCTGATAGGGTTGCTGTTTTAGATTTCTACAGATCCTTTTTATGTTTGAGCTTGACTACTGATGCGAGTTTTATGCATCTGCAGTTGAGCGTGTATCGCGGAAGGTAGACTCGATCGACAACACAAGTCATCGTCTTCCGACTGGTGCCTTGTGAAAGTCCTCCAATAATAACCTACTTTTGGATTCCCCTGGAAATGCCATTTGCTCTGTGTCGTAGACAATGCATATACCTTTGTAGTTGGTTGCAATCCGCCGCTCGTACGGGGGATAACGGTTCGGGGACCTACAAAACGCCCTGACTGTTCTCGTGGCATTGGAATCTCTTCGCAACCTGGTTTGTAGTATTTGTCACGGCACAGTTGCCGCAGCTTGGGCTGATGTCAAGATTATCATCTGTTTTGTTTAGGAACATTTAGAGATTGGGGGAAATGAGCGCACCGGTAAGGCGCCAAAGAGTCCGCCATGACTGAGCGACCAGACTACCGTTTCGCTCAAGGTCACACTAACTGCATGGACGGAATCGGTTCAGCCCCTGGGATGCCTGGCACAAAGGAAAGGAGACAGCCGATGGGAACGTAAATTTGGGTGTCATCGTATCAACACTGTTCCCGTGGATCTACTCACGCAATTCCATGGGAGGGATTCAGGTCGCTTTGTGTCGTCTTCGAATTGGACACAGTCGCAGTCCGCACCTCCATTAGCTGGAGCGCTCGCTTGTCCTTACTTCGACGACTTCTTTGTCCCCCAGTCTGTTCAGCGCATTCTTATTGAATGTCCCAGTCTGGGCGTTCTTCGAGTACGTTACCTGTCTTAGTACTAGGACAACCGGGGTCATTACCACTTGTCTCTCTCTTGTACTCGGTACGGATTCGTGCATACACAATTGTGGACTATTTGAATTCTTGGAGGAGGCTAGCCTCTTCCGTTTTATTGGACTATGTTTAGTGTTGGTTGCCTGCGCTTGGGCCAAGGGTGTGGGTGGGTTGGGCATTTCCTCAACGCCGGAGCGTTCTTTCTCCTTTTGTTTTGTTTTTTTTTGCTTAGTGTTTTTCATTCGTTTTTTTTGTGTTTTTAATTTAGCCTAATTCTTGGCTTAATTTTGAAAACGGTTGCAATCGCCATATGGGCGCTTAAGAAATAATAAATACAGAGGCTCGCCTCATCTAGTCTCTCCGAGGCGAGAGCGAGGCTCTCGCCTCGGAGAGAGCTGGTTTTAGATTTGTAGGTGTTTCTTTTCTTTGTCTTTTTGTTTTTTTATTTAAATTACATATTTTTCGTATTGATTTTGGCAGCTATACTCTTGTTTTCAGACACCATAATAGATCGTTTAAAAAGGGGTTAGAAATAGAGGCCTGCTTCTCTAAGTATACTTCTAACTCTTTGGCTATTCCTTGGGAACCCGGTGCGTCTCTCTGCCCTATTTCTGCACAATTTGTCTATCTTTTCAATTGCACTTTCTGTTCTTGTTTATTCCGTATGTGGGTGTCGGTAGACACCCCTATGTATTGCGTACCCTACTGTCCCCACACCCACAAAGAAATCTGGGTTCGCTGAGTGGATTTCCATTTCTCTGACAGTTGAAGCTATTATACGTACACCTGAATGAGAAGTACCTCCTTCCGCCTCCAGTATCCCCGGTGTAATTTAATAGGTGGGGATAATCAGCCAACCTATTCCTTAGTGGACCCACCTATCTCTATTCTTCCTTATTACCAGATAACACTCCAGGCTTAGACATCTGGGAAGTCCCAGGCGGAATCCCCCCGCTTATTCAGGAGATAGTATTATTGAGGACGCTGCCGTAGCAAATGGACTCTCGTTGTTTGAACTAAGGTAGCCTTGCCACTGAGGTGAAATCCTTTCCAGTAGAAGATCATAGTGAGATGATGCCTAGATAGTTGGGGACTCTCATATTCAGAGCAAGGCCCGCAAAGGGAAGAAGATGAGTACAAGCTCTCCTGCTTCCAGGGTTTGGCCTGCTGTGTCGATGGGTCCTTCTTTATTTTAACGAAGGATCAAATAGATTAATCTGATTTTAAAGCCACCATGAAGAAGTGGAGAAAAGGGAGAAACCCAATCACTCCTTACGGCAAAAGTAGTCGGATATAAAGATTTGAGCCTTTGAGACGTCGAAGCGGCCTGGCGTCTTTGAGCTCGCCGGCTTCAAGCACTTCTTAGTTGATGGAAAAGTTTGTCTGAAGGAAACATGTTCCACAAGTGAATAAGCCTAGTTGTGTTCCTTGGTATGGAAGCAAAACACTCCCTTTTTTCGAGCGGACCCATTTGGTTAATGTGGCTAACCCTGTCCAGCCTGCCAAAATGAGGTGTCTCCAGACTTCAATGAAATATATGTGCGGGTGACATCACATCTTACCTGAAAATGTCTAAAAGGGTTAGCGAATGACATGGAAATGGAAATACTCCGTTGAGGATATCACATTCTGATCAACTAGGGAGCGATCAGAGTTGATAGCGTCGAGAAAAGAAAGAGGGATCTCTAGATACTTCCCCATATTATTCGTCACTTTTGACCTGGACAAGTCTGGTACTCTGCAACCAAATAAAGTAATTCGTACCAGTACCGCGGAGATATGCTACCGATTCGGCTACACAAACGAAATTTGTCGACGTGTCAAGTCGCTTCATCCACAAATGTATGATAACTGTTCTGCGGCTGCACAAGATAAAAATGTATCGTGCTAAGTCAAGTAAAGAAATTGACGAGGACCACCCCCTGCTTCCTCGAAGCATTTCTATTCGCATTTGTTCAAAAAGTAGACCTGACCATACAGACTACACAATGAATTTCGTTCCGTGAGCTCAGGGTGGTAGTCATGTCACCGTCTGCGGCACCAGATAACGGTAATTGTTAAGAATAGCGTGATTGCCGCCAAATAACACTCCCATCTCACCCTTTTCTTCTCCCTGATTGACCACCTCAGAAATCCTTTCAATATAACCTCTTTATTCTGTAGAAGACTACTGCTATGGAACCTTTATTGAGGGCTGTCGAGTTCAAGTAAATAGAAGCCGGTGGGCAACAGAGTAAAAAGTAAGTCTAACTCAATATTTGAATTAGATAACTGAGCAAGCATTATAAATAACGGTTTCTAGGAAGCAAAAAAAATTAACACTGCGATTGCGCAAAATTTCTTTTCATAAAATAACACAAACTTAGAATAGCCTATAAATATCATTGGAAGTACTGCAGTAAATATGTTTAAGAATAGAATCGATAAAAAATAACTAACATATGACCTTACAGGAATAAGAGTTGTAAAACTAATTCTTTAATAGACTCTTTTTCTGTTTCTTGTCATTTACCTCGGACTTCCCTCCTCTTCCGCCCCTCCTATGTTTGAGCTAACCTCGAGTAGATCTTAAGATCTTTTCTGGTTCATCATTCTGCAATTTCCTAAAATTAGGGCTAAGTACGGTCCAAAAAGATCAAAATACCTGCATTTATTATATCACAAGAATCTTCCATAACATTTGTCAGAGAAAATAGAAGGTTTCTAAAATTGATGAACAATACCGCGGTTATAAATTACGAATGAGTAAAGGTTATTCAAACTTGAATAGATAAAACAAATGTTATCAGCAGATAAGAAATTTACTAAAAAAATTGAAGTGTCCAAAATGATCCAAACAAGGGCGGAAACAAATTTCTATTGTAATATAACGATTAAATTACAAAGTTGAAAACATTTGTAAAAGTCATAAGTAATTAATGTTTAGTGTGAATGTCTTTATTCTCAGATGATGCTTCGACATTGATTTCCTTGCGTAGTAATCTTGCTAGATTCTTCATGAAGAATTTCCAAGAGTTCTTAAACTGTTTTGAATGGGATTCAGGTCCATATTCTATGTACGCCAGTTCATAACAATGATGTGTTCGTCAACCATCAAGGTCTTCACCGACTTGGCCCCGTAGCAGGGACGTTATCCTACATAAAATTGCAGGTTGAGATTCGAAGAGCGAGACCATGCCCCTTCCACCGCTAAAATTCACCCTCTTTTTAATGCAATTAACAGACCTTTCTCCTTTTCTGCGGGGAAAGAACCTCCTGCTATCTGATCGAACGAAGTGAACTTAGATTCGTCACTGAAGAGGACTTGGCCCTATTGATTACACAGCCCTGCGTGTGAACAAAAAAATTCAGCTCTCGAGGTTTTTCCAACTGATTCTTATGGATTTCAATCCTCTGAATCAAAATCTGGCATTGACTGCGCTTCGCTTCAAAGAACTTTTAAAACACTCAACTGAAAACAGAGTATAAGGTCCTACTTGATTTATCATCTATATTTCTACGAGAGATAGTAGGTGAAGAATCTTTCGCGCTTTTCAAGACCGCTGACGGCTAACGTCCCTGGCCCACTGAAGAAGTTGCGGGCGCGCGCGGGCGCGCGTTAACGGGAAAATCCCAGCAACGAACCTCATTTTCGGACCAGCGTTTGTTCCTCCCTTTAAGACCAGCAGCACATTTCGAGTCCTTATAACTTCTCTGCTGCTTAAGACCTGTAGATGCCACCGGTATCTGGCATGTCCGAACCCCGGAAGGAAGCCCCGCAGGTGGTGCGAAGAAGGGGGCCCCATTCGGGGGTGGAGTGGTCAGTACCAGCAGGTGGGTCCCGTTAGACAAATTAATATAGGTAGGGCAGAGAAGGTGGTCCGAGCTTTATAATAGGAACACAACTAAATAGGAGCCTGGTTGGCTCCAGGTGAAGAGTTTCCCCAGCAGGCCGTCATGGACGACCCCAGGGGACAGAAAAGAATCCCCCTCTGGGTGACAGAAAATTGCCCAAAACCCACGAGGGAAACAGTGTTCTCAACCATTTTCGGCTCGATTGAGGTTGCACTATACCGTCTAGTAGATCAAACTTACGGCTATCTAGCAATCTGCAACACTAACTACGACGTAGACAGGCTTCTTAGTGTTAATGCACGAGCGAAACTCGAAGAACTCAACTTGTCCCGAAGATCCCCCCCCCCCATGTCTCTGCTTAGAGATCCATAATTTGTCGCCGCTTAGATCCATGGGTCGGCTCCCACAGCATCGAGGAGATTAAGAATGAAATAGAGGCAAGACAAACCTAAGTGAAAGTCAAAGAGGTGTATAAGTTTAAAAATTGTGAAGGAGGCGAGTATTCATATCTATTTAAAGCCACCTTCCAAACATCTGAGATGGCCGCTAAGGCAGCCGCAGCTGGCCTCCTCTTATTCTGCACAAAAATTTCTGCTTCATGCATCGAGAGGGAAACCTTCGTGTCAGTCTAGGTATGCTTCTCGTGCTATGCCCTAGAGCAGCACACCACTAGAGACTGTACATTTTGAGGAAAGGTATGCAGCGAATGCGCCGTGTCCTTTGAAAAAGACACCAGTCACCAACAAGAAGAAGAATATCCAATAGGAGAAGCACCGCAGAGCAACAACCTCCTATGCACAGGCAACCAAGAGCCAGGAGAAGGAGAAGACCCTTCTACAAATAGATCCCTCAATGAACCTGGACCTTGTGAGGTGTGTTATACACGCTCACTTTGTGAACATCGCGGAACGGGGAAGTTACGCTACCGAATTGAACCGCATGCTGACTCAGAATGGGATGAAACCAATGTGGTTTCCTGACAATCCCCCTTCAACCGAACTATACCAAACCCAAACAGGAAGTAGGCCTACGGCTGCGGCAAGAAGACGTTCAAGATCTCGGGATCCAAGACTTAACAAACCCAGCACATATGACACCCCTACAATAATGGAGACCGACCAACCTGAACGAGAGGATACTGATTCCCAAAAGGCGAGCCAAAAAACTAAGAACCCCAAGAAGACCAAACAATCCTCACTAACTCACAAATCTACCGAAATAAACCTACGCGTATATGCCTCCCCATTAGCCCCACTGCCAAGAACGGCAAAACCCAATACATCTTGAAGGAATGATCAAGGGAATATACAAGTGAGATTATGATTTTGACATCAGTGAGAAAGAAATAATTTTGGTACTCAGGCAAGGCAAGATCGAGATCTGTGGTAAATCATGTCTCAACCTCTCCCACGATCAATTTAAAAAGAAGAGATCCGCCAGAATGAGGTCGCCCGCATGGGCTGAGCCAGCAAAAGTGTCAAACCTTCACGGGGAATAATATGGACAACGCGACCATATATATCAACAAACTAAAGATCTTTTCTCTTAACGTTAATGGCTGGATGGGTAAAAAATTCATCTACTACAATATAATCCGTGAGGTAGACCCAGATATCGTCCTTATTTCTAAACACGGACTTAACGCAGTAACCGACCCTATAAAACTATGTAACTACACCACCATCATAACTAGTCACTCTAATGAGAGATATGACGGCGTCGCCCTTGCAGTGCGAAAGAGGATCAAATTCAAAGAGATAAGCAACTTGGAAGAATCGTACCTAGCGATAAAAATTTGTACGCTTATCGACGATTTAGTTATTGCAGTAGGATACCAGCCACCAAGAAGATCGTATTTGCCCGTACCTAATTTCTTCCGCCTTTTTCAGTGATTCTTATCCGCGACCTAAATGCTCGCTGCAGGAAAACAGGCTACACCACGGCATTCAACGGGGCAGGTACATCCCTGAGGCTTCTTATGGAACGCGGCGTAGTAAATATAGCAGTTCCAGATTTCGCTACGTACCTAACGAGGAGATCCTCATTTACTCTCGACATCATACTAACGAATAACGATTTCGCTCTCAACCAAAATACCGTCCCTGGTCCTTATTCTCCGTCTGATCACCTTAGTATGATTACCACAATCTCAATCTCACCTATCCAGGTCAAAATCCCCTCCCGTAAATGCTTGCCTAAGGCTGACTGGATCGAATATAAGAGAGTCCTCCAAGAATATCGGATAGAACCGTTGGGCGGGTCTACTCTCGAAGACATAGATCGGCACTTCGAAGACCTTACCACAAAGATCAAGGAAGCAGATAGAGGAGCTACGAGTATTCCGAGGGTTGAATATAAAACTCTCCCTGCTCCACGGTGGAATGAGGAGATTACGTCAAGGAAAAACAGACTGCAGGAACTTATTGCAGAAATAAACGAGAATGGGAACACGGCGGAACGATACCGTGAACTTAGAAACCTGCGCATGGAAATTAAATATCTTACAGCGAGGAATCTAAGACAATCTGGGATGGCATAATTGATAAAATGGACGTGGAAACCGACCTCCTAAAATTTTGGTCTCAGATTAGAAGGTTAAGTGGCACTCAGCAAAGTAAGACCAATATTACCATCGCAGCTGAGGGAAGAACGATCACTGAGGACCAAGAGATAGAAATCCACTTGAAAGAGCACTGGAAGAGAAAATTCGACATGACATCACGTAGGAAGAAAACGACGATTTTAAAGGGAATATGAGGAAAGAGTCTTGTAATACCAGGAAGAGCGAGGACCAACTATAACGCCGTACCACTTCGTCGATAACACCCGACGAGCAGAAGCCGAAGGAAAACCATTCACTCATGAAGATTTCGAGACAGCTTTAAAGAACTTTAAGCAGAGGGCCCCTGGAATATCAGGTATTACCAAGGCGCACTTAGTGTACGCCACACCGAACATCAATGAAGCCATACTAAGTCTCTTTAATGCCTGTTTAAACGTTGGCTACTTCCCAGATCTACTCAAAAGGGCCAGGATGATCTTTCTTATAAAACCAGGGAAGCCAAAAAAGGAAGTAAAAAGTTACAGACCTATATCCCTTCTAGAATTTATTGGGAAACTTTTAGAAAAACTTTTGAATGACAGACTAAAAAACCTTGTAGAAACAAGGGACGGATACAACATGCAACAACATATATTCCGTAGTCACCTCGGTAGGGAAACTGCCCTTGCTCTTATGACAGAGTACATTGCAAATGCAAAGGCCGAAAATAAGAGGGTAGACGTCGTACTCAGAGACGTGGCCTCTGCATTTGACAAGTTCTGGGTGCCCGGATTAAAGAACAAATTATGTAACCTTGAATTGGAAACTAATATCACCAGAATCCTTTGTGATTATTTAGAGGATAGAGAGGCAACCATAAAGATCAATGTTCATGAAGGCCAACCCTTTTCGATGAACGAAGGGGTGCCTCAAGGGAGATGTCTGAGCCCAACGTTGTATACCATCTACACGAGTGACCTCCCTTTTCCTACTTAAGATTACGCTATATATGTCCAGCTAGCCAACGACATAACTCAAATTATCACAAGCGACTACCCAGCTCCTATAAACGTCGCAAATAGGACAGCTGGCGAAATTAACAATCTCAACCTCTATGAGAAAAGAAACAAGAATCGCACCAATATGGATAAGTTTAAGATTCTCCCTATCGGACGTACCAAAACGGCCGACATTAGATCAAATTGCGAGTACTATCCACATACCCGAAAAGCCCAAGTTCTGGGATTGAAGATTACAGCAAATGGGTTATAACGAACATATTAAGGAGAAGTTCTCGCAAGCCAAGATCAGACTTAGTCAACTTTATAGGTTCAGAAGACTCTCCTTCCACAACAAGAAAAAGCTATATTTGGCCTTAGTCAGACCAATCTAGCTATACCCCGCCGTCCCTTTACATTTGGCAAGCAAGACACAAACTCGCACGGCACAAGTAGTGCAGAATCAAGCACTACGCTTCATCCTCGATCTCAGCTTATTAGACATGATCCCATCGATTAGATTACACGAACTCGCGGGGATCGACCCCTGAATGTGATGATACACAGAAGAGCGACAAGAATATGGAGGAACATGCATGAATACTTACCCGAAAGAGTCATGCAGAACGTTAAATTACCCGAAATTGATAACCCGAATAGACGTTACCGACAAGGATTTGCCAGCAGCCAACAGCGGTTGCAAAAATGCATAGAACCAATTTATAAATAACTACTTCTCACCGGAAAAACAATAAATATGAATACCCGAATAATTAGGATGTTAAACTAAATATTACAAAATAAAAAGATCCGTAGTGGACAAAATTATAAATGATTAAGACACAATAAAAAGATCCGTAGTGGAAAAAACTACTTCAAAATAACAATAGATGACCAAGAAACCGAGATAGCTCTAACTACAAAAACGCAAAAGTATGAAAACAAAGGCTTGAATGCTTAAAACAACATGCACGGAAGCATCACAGAAGTGCATGGAAAGCCATAGGCAGACGTACTGGCACAACATTCTCCTACTAAAATAACACTTTTTCTGTCTTTTACCTCTCATACTATCACACCCATTTTTCCATCTCTTATGATCCTTAAATCCTTAAAATCTGGCATTGGTTGTTTTCAATCAGGTCAAGTCTTTTTGGCAACAACCATCTTTTCAATAATATATCTTATACCGGTGAGAGTCAAAAATGTCCGCTTTTTTATAATGCTGTAATTTTTTAGCCATTCAATTATTACAAAGAACAATATTTGAAATTCTATTAGCTAGCTTTTTAACATTCTGCAAAATATTGACATTGATGGATGCAATGATTTCTCGAAACTCATTCCTCAATTCTGCGATATTAGATCAAGCAGCTCAAAATAGTCTTTCATTTACAAAACTACATAGAAAGTTCTCTAAAGGTGACAGATCAGGTGACCTTGCGGCCAGGGGAAATTTATCCTATGCAGCATTAGTGGTTGAGGAAATCGAGCCTTAACCAGGTCATGGGGGCACATGCAGTATGGGCTTTAGTGCAATCTTGCTGAACCCATTCGTCAGGATATGTGGTATTGGCGAAAATGCTTTTGAGCATGTCAAGATATGTGGCACCGTTAATTAACTGAGCTTGTCCTGTTTCATGGGCCTCAAATAGATAGGGCCCATAAATCTTATTTCCAAATATTCCACATCATACTGTTATCTTTGGGGAGAGCAAAGGTTTTTGAATGTGATTATTTGGCTTAGTTAGTGACCACTTCCGATAATTCTATTTATTCGGCCTTTCAGGTAAACGTGACATTCATCACTGAAAATTATGTTATTCATTACTAATCGTTTATTAGCGCACATTTTTTTAAGACTGAGGCAAAATGATAACCTTCGTTGCTTATCCTGCAATGAATATTTTTGATGACATTGACTTTTGTGTGACTTTAAATTAAGATCTTTTTTTAGAATAGTTCGCACAGCTTCTCTATTCCAATGTGTCTCAGCAGCCAATTTTCACACGACTTTCTTTCATCTGCATCAATTAAAGTCAATATTCATTTCCGTCTTCATACTTTTCTTATGACAGGAATTTCCTTGATTTAAGTTACGAATTGTTTGTTTTTGGGGATTGTTTTTTTTTTGTCTAATCTTACACCAAATCAATTACTAATTGATTTGATTATGGAGCCATGTCGAATCATTAATTCCACGCCAAACCTACGCTGTTCAAGAATTAATTGTACCATTTTTGAGAGGCTGTGATAGACTATCCATCCCAAGCCTAGGCTACCTAAACAAGCTAATAAAAATTCAATTTTGTTCTTTGTATTGATACTTATTTCTACCTACAAGCTTTAATGGCTAATAAATTGCAGCATTATATAAAGGGGGCATGTTTTCTGTCACTCGGTATTTATAAGATAATTTTTAAAGGTAAAATTTAAAAACAACTGTAAAATAGAACATCTCTAGTGATACAATTTCTATAATTTGTGATAATTTGTAATAAAAAATGAGAAAAATAAAAATATGATTGTAGAGATTTTCTTTTGTTTTTCTAGTGAATCCCTTTTTAAACAATAACAATAGTCTGCTAGGCAGCTAGCATATTAATGTCCCATCTTTACTTGTATCTTTCCTCCATGCACTTAATGTTCTGATGGAAGCTTTTCCCTTGTCCTTCACTGTAATCTTCACAATTCTGGGAAGTAGTCAAGACGGGATCATAAAAAGTGGTTTTACAGACATCTTCACTCCTAAGATTTGAAAGTTTTGTATTAAATCATCTACAATGGCTTCATACTTTGGACTTCTATGATTCCCGAGAAAATGAAAAGAAAGTGCTTTGAAAGATTGCCATGCATTTTTCCTGCTTCACTCATGACTTCTGCGAAACCCGGGTCTTTCATTAGCATCCTTATTTCAGGACCATGAAAAATACCTGCAGTCTATTCTGCATCACTAATTTTGGGAAAATAGTGTGCCAAAAAAAGAAATGGCTTGGCTTTATTGAATGCTTTTACAAGACTTCTCATTAATCCCAATTTTATGTGAAAGGGTAGAAGTAAAATTTTATTAAGATTGACTCTGGATGGTAATCACTTTATGAGAACGAGGATTAAAAGACTGGCGAGCTGGCCATTCTTGTCGGTCGGCTCTACTTTCCCATAAACAGGAAGCACGGATATTTTGTGTAGCCATCTTGCATTCCTAGTATTAAAGACGCAACTTGAAATTAAAAACTAGTCTGAAGTCGGAAGAAATGAAACAAATTTAATGTAAATGTAAATATTTTATATATAAAAGATGCCATTTTTTGTCTTTGAAATCCAACTTATTTGAAAATGAGATTAATTTAAATCGGGTGTTTTTTAGATAAAGTAACTATAATGTTCTACTGAATTTTTTTTTTAAATAAATTACATTTATAAGTATTTCTGACCTTTAGATCTCCATAAATCTTCCATTCATGAAGATTGAACTTCAGAGCATCTAGGAAAATCTTCATGGTTTCATAATTCTCAATTAATTGAACAGAGTGTGCAACTGAAACAGATGCTACTTTATTTCTTAAATCTAAAAGCACAGCACAGCCTTTAAACTTCTGGTAGATGAGTCTATAAAAAGTCTCCATTCATCTGGTGTATAGGAGAAGCCTAAGGCTTCAATTAATCCATTGACATTTTGGAAATATACCAGCATAGTATTTTCGTGAACGGAGAAATCTTTCGAAACTCTTCATCTCTACTACGGTACCAGTAATAGGGGTTTCTAGAGCTAGCGAATTATTTTCACCAAGTCTTGAACCAACTAACTAGGCTTGCTCTTTTAATAGACCAAAGAATTCTCTGGTCAAGTGGTTCAGTTGAGCTTGATGTAAAGGATTAGGTTGGTCCAATTCTAAACTTTGGGGCATAAATGATGAAGAAGTGTCTATTTCTCCATATTCCTCTTCACTCTTTTTAAAACTATCCAGATTAACAGGTGGTACTGGTATGGGTACCTCTCGGCCGTGAGGAAATGGTCGTCAGGCAGAAGGAAGATCAGGATAAAAAAAATGTTGCTCATTTTTCCTCTTCATTCCTAAAATAAAATGACTAAAGGCTAAAAATCCCAGAGTAAAAAACACTCATACGATCTATGTATTTAAATGATAAATTAAGATATTATTATAATTAAATATACAATGAAAAATCTTACCAATTAAGTCAGTAAGGCAAAAATAACAATCTGTAACACGATCTTTGTCTTCTGATCACTGAATTGGTATACCAAATGATAGTGAATTAATTTCCCCTTTACTCCATCTTCTCAGCCCCATAAGGGGCATGGCGATTTGCTTTCCTGGCCACCGTGCTGACGAGACTCAGCGTGGCACCCGGCCCCAGTTTAGGCTCTAGTCCTTCTTTCTGACACCCTGTCTTCTTATCCTGCTTCATCGATTTCTATTCACCCCCTCACACAAATTTCTCCAATTTCACAGGGTAGATGCCGACCAGCTTCCTCTCACCCAACCATCCATGGATCGGGACTGATGGGGGGGAGTGGACAATGGTCCCTTACCCCTGAGCTCCGGTTTGGGTGGTGGGATTTTAACAACCTGCTTCCCTCCACATTCCTCATATCCCCTTTCTATCTCCTTTCACAGTCTATTGATTTTGCGCCGAGCCTAAGGGAGGCCGCCATGCTGATGAGCTGCCAGGCCATTATGCGGGAGGAGTGGCCGCAAATGGCGACAACTGGCTTTGCCGGTCCCGTATTCACCCTTCGCAGCGCGGGCTACTAAGTGGGGTGATTAGAGTATGCGTCCCGTGCTACAAAAAGGGTCACCATGCCCAATGATGCGAAATTAAAAATTATTCTCCCACTACCTTTCCCTCTACCACCATCGGAGATGCCCTCGGGCAGCTCTACTGGAGAAAAGGAGATTCTCAGTGGACCCTCCAAACTTCTTTTACCGGAGAGGAGGCTTACTCCTATCTCAAGCCTACGAATGCAGGGGACTATCCTTCACCCCCTATTAATAGCGGCTGTCCTCCCTTTACTTTCCAAGGGGAGTGTCGAGAAAGCCAGCAGGCAGCTCATAGCCGACCGCTCCCCAGTGAAGCCACTCGGTAGGGCAAACCCCCTTAGGGATGACAGGGAAGACAGGCCCCTTCGGTCGCTTCCCTGAAAAGAGCTTCTGGCAAGAATATTGAACCTAGCCGGGGTCAAAGCCTGTGCCTCCCCACACATGACTAGTGATGCTGCCAACGAGGCCTGCGATGCCCTGGGAGGGGATGGCCAACTGAAGGCCCCTCCTGAGATAGACATGGTCTTTAAGGCAACATAGCCTCAGACGGTATGGCCTTCCATGGAAGGGAATCTGGGCTCGGCGCCAAGCACCGAACCCGAATCCGCCCCTATGCACGGATGGAGCTGCTGCCACTTTGGTAAGCGCCGAAGCCAAGATTGGCACATTCGACACCTCTGACCCGCCTTGTGCGGAACCCCTGACTATGACTAAGACCAAAAGTGCACAGGGCGGAGCCTCGATAACATCGAGGCCCCTAATTCAGACGTTACCTGGCGTTTTCGACCCCGATGGCTACAAACGCTTCCTCGTTATTCGCTCCACTGATGGCAGCATGTTGGCTAAGGGCAACATGATCCATCAGAGGAGAGCATTAGCTCGTGTAATTAGTAGAGAGCCAAAGGTGACCCGTTTCTCGGACAAAAGCCTTCTGGCGAATGCGGTGGATCCCTCCGAGGTGGCAAAAATAAGTGCTCTTCGGACACTTCATGGCAGCCCTGTGAGTGTGACGCCGCACTCTACTATGAACTTTGTGAAATGAGTAGTTTCTGAGAGGGAACTCGTTGATTATTCCATAGAGTACATCACCTTGGAGCTGGCCGACCATGAAGCGGTCAAGGTCGAACGTGTGAAGAGAAAACAGGGAGGGGCCTCGAGACCCACCCCTAAACTCTTCGTCACGTTTGACTGTGACAAGCTCCCTGAGTCGGTGCGTGCTGGTTGGTACCTCAACCGCGTGAAGGCATTCGTTCCACTGCCGTGGTGGCGCTATTACTGTCACGATAAGTCCAAATCGTGTGTGGCCAAGTGTGTCAATTGCAGAGAGCCACACCCCGCTTCTTCGAAGCAATGTGGTGCATATCTCCTTGAGAAAGAAATCCTGGCCGTTCAGGCCCAGGATCGACTCTCATTCCGCGAGGCTAAAGACTTGGTCCTGGTGGGCCTGGCTCTGCCTGGGAAGTCTTATGCCTCAATAGTTAGAAAGACACCCTCTGCTCCAGGCCCATCCGGGCCAACGAGCAAGGTTGTTTCCGGCCTATTCGAAGCCCTTCTGGGGGTGCAACTCAACCCGCGCGCTCCCCTGGTAAAGCTGGCGGCAAAAATGGTTCACACCCAGCCCCGGCTAAACCCAGCCCCCCTCCACCCCCCCTTCTCCCTGCGTCACCGTTTCCCGTAAGTCGAAACGGCCACACGCCTCTAACGAGTTGTTAGACTCACAGGAGGCAACACCCCTGAAGTTGATCTCCAGGCCATCTTCCGGGGTTCCTAAAGTTGGCCCTCGAAATGAGGACAGCAGCAAAGGAGCCTTGAATCCACGCTTAGTTTTAGGCAGAGTGGCTCGGAGTGGCGAGGGGATGCCTCTTAATGTTTATATCTGAATATTTGCGAGATCGTCGATTCCGCGTACGGGTGGTGGGATCCCGTACGCAGAAAAAGGGTGTCCCGCAGGGAAGTTTCCTCAGTGTCACACTCTTTGCCCTGAGCATCAATGGCATCACCTCGGTTCTGTTGAAAGATGTTCTTGATACGCTCTACGTGGACGACCTTTCGATCTCTTTTGGCTTGTCCCAGATGCCAAATCTGGAGCGTCGACTCCAACAGGCATTGAACCGCGTCTCTCGATATGGCAAAGCGCACAGGGTTCAGTTTTCTTTGGCCAAGACTAAGCTGCTGCACATCTGCCGCCATCTTCGGCTCCGCCCCGACCCAGATTTGTTTCTTAATGGTGTACGCCTGGAAGTGGTTGAATCGCACCGTTTCCTTGGTCTTGTATTTGACCGACGCTTCACCTGGGAGGCTTATATTCGCAGCCTTAGAGTCTCTTGTAAACGCGCCATGGATATTCTCCGTTGCGTGACGTCCAGCGCTTGGGGCGCTTATAGGGCTCCTGCCTTACTTTTTATCGATCCTTTGTTCGTTCGCATTCGACTACGGATGCTAGTTTTATACATCCGCAGCCGAGCGTTTACTGCGGAAGGTGGACTCAATCCACCACACCGGCCTTCGCCTTGCGACCGGTGCATTCCGCACTTCTCCCATTGAGAGCCTATAAGTCGATGCTGGGGAGATGCCACTCGCTCTACGCCGTGTACAGTGCATCTCTCGCCCTTATGCGCGAGCCCGGCGCCTCCCTCAGTCGCCAACAGCTCTCACTGCATTAGCAGCTGATTTAGACGGTGCCTATGCCGCCAAGAGACGCCAGTAATACCCTAAGCCCTTTGGGTTTAGGCCCAGGAAACTCCTTCGAGAGCTAGGTATAGCTCTCGGGCTGGTGTTGCCTCTGGTTCTCTCCAGGACGCCACCCTGGAGGGTACCACATTTAGCTATTTTTCGCCACGCCTCTGCTTCCAAAGCTTGTACCGCACCGGGATTATTGCGTTCGACCTTTTTGAAGCACACCTCGTGTCACGCTGGAACTGTGCCAGTGTATACGGATGGCTTAAGTCCGAAGAGGGGGTGGGCTTCCACGCCGTATCTCCTCTGTTTGAAGTCAACGGGGCTCTGCCAGGCGCTGCGTCTGTCTTCACGGCCGAGCTGTTGGTAATACATCACTCGGTACGGGATATTACGCGATATGACCGGTTCGGAGACCGTATTGTGATCTAAAGCGACTCACAAAGCGCCCTGAGTGCTCTTGGGGCATTGGAATCTCCGCATCACCTGGTTCGCGATATCCTTGACGCCACGCTTTTAGCGAGCCAGGCGCATGTCGAGATTATCTTCCTCTGGGTTCCTGGACATGTAGGAATTGCGGGGAATGAGCGCGCCGATGAGGGCGCCAAAGAGTCCGCGAGGACTCTGCAACCGAACCAGTGTTTCGCTCTTCCTCACACCGACTATATGGCAGGAATACGGTCATCTCTTAGGACTGCTTGTCAAAGAAGATGGGAGACGGTCGAAGGGAACTTAAAGTTGCGTTCCATTGCGCTGCGACTGTTCCCATGGACCCATCCCCAAATTGCGTGACGGCTTCAGGTCGCTTTCTATCGGCTCCGAATCGGACACACTCGTGTGACGCATCGCTATTTGATGCAGCGCTCGCCTGCGCCCTATTGTGATGACTGCATCTTCCCCCAGACTGATCAACACATTCCTGTCGAATCTTCCAGTCTGGGTGATCCTCGCGCAAGTTACCTGTCCCAGTACCTGGATGTCGCGAGGTTGCTACCACCTTCCCTTGTACTCAGGATGAGTCGTGCACATTGACCGGTTTCTTGTCAACTTTTGGGGGAAGGCCGGCCTTCTCCTTATCATTTAACTGTTTTTTGTTTTTTATGTTTTTCTTTCTTATAGGTCGCACGCTCCTGCGCCGGAGGGATCTCCCTCGAACGCAGGAGCTTGCTTACTACTCGTTTCCTTTACCCTTTTTAAAATTTTTGGTGTTGTGTTCGGGTTGTTTTTTTTATTTGTGTGTGTTATTGAATTCAATTTTAAAGCAGCCTATTATATAGTGTCCAAGTAGGCAGTCGCCAGATGAGCTCTTAAAAAAAAATCGTGCGTGTTGTCTACAAGGGGTTACTGTATGTGCTCCCCTCGCGTCTGCGACTGACTGGTGCCAGTTCGCCGGCCAAAGAATAGACGAATGTTTCCTCGAATGTTATCCGTGATGTCTTGGTGGGGGGAGGGGGTCACATAGAGGCCTTCCTGAGATGGACATTGTCCTTGAAGTGACCCAGACCCAGACGGTACGATCTACCATGTGGTCGAACCCGGGCTCGGTGCCAAACAAAGAACCAGAGTTTGCCCCGGTGCAAGCTCCTCCTCAGACGGCTCGGGCCCCCAAGGTCTCACAAGAAGAGAAGGGATCTCCTCCCCCAGCTGGTGCCCTTGTGAGAGCCAAGACCTCCATTTCGAAAAAGGATCTTATGGAGGCCGGTCCATCCAGCCTGGGTGCTCCTGCCGGCGAAGGGGAGAAGTGGGTTCATTCCCCGACCTCCTCTCCTAAAAGGAAAAGAAACAGAAGAAACAGAAAATGACAAAAAAGACTCTGGGCTCCCCTTTCTCTGCGGGAGCCACGGGGATGGACCAGGCCGCTGCCTTTTCGGCATGTGACGAAGCCAAGATCGGCACGTCTGGCCTCGGTGCTCCGCCGAGTGGGAAGGGAAGTCCCTGACCAAGTCTAAGAGTGCGCGGAGCGGAGCATCGATTACGTCGTGGCTCCTGATTCACAGGTTACCTGGCGTTTTCGATCCCGCTGGCTTCGAACGCTTCCTCGTTATTTGATCTGCTGATGGCAGCATAGTGGCAAAGGGCAACATGATCTGTCAGAGGAGAGATCTAGCTAGCTTGATTGGTAGAGAGTCTAAGTTTTTTCCTTTCTGCGATAGGAGCTTTCTGGCGAATGCGTCGAATCCCTCCGAGGTGGTCATGATTAGTGCCCTTCGGACACTTAATGGCACGCCGGTGAGTGTAATGCCGCACTCTACCATGAATTTCGTGAAAGGAGTGGTTTATGCGAAGGAACTCGTGGACTACTCCATAGATCTCATCACCTTAGAGCTAGCCGACAATGGAGCGATCAAGATTGAACGTGTGATGAGAAAACAAGGAGGGTTATCGAGACTCACCTCTACACTCTTCGTCACCTTCGACTGTGACAAACAACCTGAGTCAGTGCGTGCCGGTTGGTATCGCTACCGCGTGAAGGCATTCGTGCCACTGACGCGGAGGGACTACTACTGTCATCGCTTCGGCCATACGCATCGCTCCTCTAGATTTGCGAGGTCAGGGTTACCCAAAGTCTGTGTAAGTTGCTCCAAACCCTCACACGAGTCGTGCGTATCTGCTAGAGATGGAAATCCTAGCCCTTCAGGTTAGGAATTGACTCTTATTTCGCGAGTCTAGAGACTTTGTCCGAGCACGCCCAGCGCTGCCTGAAACGTCGTATAGCGCTCGGTATTTACCCCACTTAAGAGGCAATAATAAACAAAAAACTGTATTTAACCCACTTACAAGACTTGGGTTAAATACCGTATAATAAAACAGATACATTTACCCTAATTAAGATAAGATAATATAACAAAGAGCTCTATTTGAACAATTACGAGAGGATAATCAAACAGAACCTATTTAACCCAATTACATGAGGATAATGAACGCTATGTAACCCAATTATGTGCAGTAAATAAAATAGAGCGGTTTTTAACCTAATTACGAGAGGATAATGAAACAAATCGGTATTTCACAATTGCGGCACGATAATATAACAAAGAGCGGTATTGATCCCATTTACGATAGGATAATAAATAAAGAACGCCATTTAACCCAATTACGAAAGAATAATAAATAAAAAGTGCTATTTAACCCAATTACGTGAGCATAATAAACAAAGAGCTGTATTTAACCTAATTCCGAGAGCATAATAAAACGATGAGCGATATGTAACTAACCCATTTATGTGAAGTTAATAAAAAAAATAGTATTTGACCCAATATTTTATGAAGAAGTTCAAAAAGCATGAAGTGCCCTCTCTTTTTTATTCCATAGCAATTTCGTAGACGATTAGAATGTCTTTATTATGTGACCTAAGTATAAAAACGTGCATAACATAAGAACAAGCAAAGAAGGAGACTACAAAAGACCATTCATGGCCTACACTTGACAGCTCCTGTAACACTTGGCAGCTCCTGTGACACTTGGCAGCTCCAAGAACTATATGGGCCGAAATTGTTGCTATCTTGAATATTACAGTATGCAAACTTGGGGTAAAATATCCAGTAGGCGAACTAGTCGTGAAATATATTCAGTAAGTGAACTTGGAATAACTTGAGAAGGTGAACTGCAAGTGAAATATCTTCATTAAGTGAACGAATTGCGAATTGTTGTAAGTAAGTAGGTGTATGTAGGGAAAAAAAGGGTGTGTAGGTAGATAGATGAAAATAGACAAATAGTGAAGAGAGAAAGTAGTATGGGACGGTGCAAAGAGATGCTAGATGACTGGTGGTCAGGCCTATCGCTTTCATTATTTTCTTGTGTTTTTTTTTGTTGATTATAGTTTTCATTTTTATGGTGTTCAAGCCATTTATCTTCATAAAGTTAATTTTCTTTGATATGCAATGTGCATTTGCTGTGTTTATGTAATAAAATCCTTTAATTTTTGTGCTTAGTTTTCATTGTTTTTTATAGGTTTTGTATTGTGTGTAATTTAGTGTTTTTTGTTTCTTCTTGTCACGTTGGGCTTGATGAGTTTTGTTCGATAGTAGTTGGTCAAAATCGGTGATTTTTCATAATTCGGAGATATTTAGTCTTTATTTGTTTATTTTCACCTTCGATCATAAATATACGTTTCTTTCATGTGTAGAACGGCACTTCGGCTCCGCCAGCCAAGAGGTTAGTAGAGCTTGTAAAGCTGGCACGACGTGCAGCTCTTCTATTCTGGTTAATCATTTGAATGATTTCCTCATTTATTTCTTGATTAACGGTTCCTGCATATTCCGTGTCCGTTCTTCTATGACTTTGTTAATGGGAGTTATCCCTTCTTCCAAGTGCAGTTCTTCTTTGCGTCTTCTATCTCACTTTCGTGTACCTGTAATTATGTACACGCATTTATTCTGCATCGTTTGTAGTCTCCTCTTTTGTGTCTTCGAGACACAAGAGAGAGCAGAAGCGGGATACAGCAACGTAGATCTTACAAGAGCATTGCAGATCTTTTTCTTTTTTTTTGTTTCGCGGAGATTTTCGAACAGCTGACTGCAGTTGAGGTCTTGGAGATTCTATCTGCGACGTGCTTCCTGTGTGTGGCTGTTTGCATCAAAACCAGATTAAATTTTTGTTTTATGATATTGAAATAAATCTTCAACATTGAGCTTTAATGGATCGCTGACCCATTTCTTTAAAATTGCATCCATATCAATCATCCGCTGAAACGTCTGCTCCCTACCCTTGCAGTTAGCCCCTACTATTCGATACTCATTTGGGTTGAATGACCGTTCCTTTTTTGTTTATCGGTTTAATATATCACAGTTTCCTTGATGCTTCTTCCATGCATCTGTTATGGGGTGGACTATTATTTCCAATGTTGTCGTCAATTCTCCCCATTGTGTGATTTTTAAATAGTGGGTGAATTATTGCCTTCTAACTTAACTTTTCTTATCTCTATTCCGTATACTTTGAATGTAATTTCGGCCGCTGAGGCTTTTTTTTGTCCGATTTTCTTCGTGTTTCTTGTTGGTCGTCTCCATTATTTTTTTATAATAATAACACATTTATAGTTACCCCAACTTTATCACTTTCTTAGGAAACATTCTTTTTATAAAATGTTCAAGTGGAAATGCAATCCTTGCTTTGCTCTTGCCTATGTTTGAATAAGGAGTAATCATATTGCTAGTATAAACTAGGAGGAACTGAACGCCATATTTTTTAGACACTGTTTGACCATTTCTAAAAGTCTCCGAATGGGGATAATTCGTAAACATTTTCTGCACTACGAAAACTCACTGGACCATGCCTACCATCTTCTACCAGCTACCGCTAGAGAGTATTCACGACAGCAGAGGTAAAAACAAGATGGACACCCAAGTCTGTTGTGCGTGTCCCCCATGGTTTTAATACGCACGGAATACTATTTCTCTGGCTGAACTCACGATCTAACCATGAACTACATTCTGCAAGTCATGCTAATAAACTGTTTACTTCGTGACAGTAGTGATTTGCAACGAGGGGGACCGGGCATGTTGTATGATTGATGTAAAAGAGACGACAAGGGCTGTTTTAGTTCATAGGTATTAACGAGATCAGTTTGTCCACGAGTGCAAAGCATTGGATCAAACACAGAGGAAGAATAAGATCTGCTAATCTTAACTGCTATAATCATTTAGGACCTAAGTGGATTACTTTATGCAATTAAATCATCCTCTTGGGTATAAATCTTTGAATAAATTGTGGCAGAGGGGTGACAGGAGGAAAATGCAATTTATAAACGCTTATTTAAAATAGAGATCAGACAAAAGAAACATGAAATGGGCTATGCTAGAAATAAAAACTTAGCAATGGTTGAATACAGATTACGAAAACCCCGATTTCCCTATATCAGTGGTTTATACAATACTGTAATAATTTGAAAAACACACGTTACATTATATAAATGCAATTATGTTAAGTGCAGAGAATAAGAAAGGATATTCTATTCTTGAATGATGACTTTTGCCACTACTCTCAGCTACACTGCAAACCAAACGTAAGAGTGTAGGGAAAGAAATGGTACGAAACTAATTCATTAGCTAGGTCAGTATTTTGGTGGATGCTAAAAACTCCTGACATAAAACACTGCGTGAGAAAGTTGTATCAGGGAGCTTTCACCCTTCTACGAGTGAAACCTGGAAGAGTGACTTGCCCTCCCTTCCCCAATGCCACGTCTCAAACTAGAACTAAAATACATGGGAATTATTCCTTGTAGAAATCTTCCCTTTACTCCCGCTTCCCTGAATTAACTCCAAAGCATGGCTAGTCAACGCGGTCTTTAGGGTGACTAATCCATCAAGTTCAATCGTGTCAATTGGTCTACGTTAATTAGGACGTTTGATTGGCAGGAACTTGCTCAATTTGTCAAGGTTGGTAATCTTTGACTTTGAGTATGCGTTTAATTTGAATTGCAGATACACTATCATCTGTTCGGGCAGGTGGGGCGTAGGTGTTGGTGTACGCGGACATATAGTAATTTTCTCTTGTCCCTCCACCTACCATGAACCAACGTGTATGAAAAAAGCAACACACTGCACCAATTGTGGTGCCTCTCATAGCGTAGCTGACGCGACCTGGCCAGTGTACTTGTTTGAAAAGGAAGTTCTTTCTCAGCGGATCACTTCACCTGGATATTAGTGAAGCCCAAAGTCAGGTTCGAAGTCAAATCTTGCCATATTGTCCGCTTTACTGGATATCCTCGTTTATGCTGGACATAACGGCCCATCATAACGACTATTTTCTCTTTTCTTGGATTATTTTTCTGGTGTTCTCGTTCATTCCACATTGGGTAGCGAATGACGAGTCAATGCAGCGGCACCGATCGGATCTTGATTGCATATAAAGTAATCAGAGCTGGCACAACGAGAGATAGCAGTTGACTCTTAGCTTCTCACACCATCAATGAAGGTGAAGGGAAAACTTTGAACGATATCCAGACCTACCTGATGATGACGTCCGTATCAAGTAATGACTAAATTACTAGTGATTCCTGAATTTCCAAACCCCGGCAAAAAATGCTTCCTACTTTTTTTTCCCTTGGTAACGAGCGTCCTGAGGCCGGGATCAAAATCTGACTATCGAAGTCAACTAGAACAAACCCCAAAACAAATACCCCAACCTCAGCATGTGTCGTGGTCTTTAATCTTATCAAGTGATTTTAGAACGAGGAGACAACCCTTCTTAAGACGTCTATCGATATTCATCGAGTATTTAATGATCTACCACCTACTCCGATTTTACCAGCACAATATAATGACTCAGACCATCTTGAATAGGAGTACGATCGTGTCATAGCTGCGGAGAATGTTTGCCATCAAACGGTTCTTTCCAACCACTCGGATATCACCAATAATAATTTACCTATCCCTCCAAATGTTGTGGGCGGGAAGTCCGTTATTGACTTACATTCGTACCTATTTTTGCGCCTCCTACTTACGCCCGTTCAACTGTTAGGACCTTAGTCCACAATTCTAGTTCTTCGACTTCGCCAAAATCCTTCAAGTCTGAAGGCGGCAACAAGTCGTTCCTGCCCCGCTCCATTCCATCGGAGGCTCTTCCATCTACCTCGACCGGTGGAAGCAAAATCTAGACAGTGGCTTCTACGCGCAGGTAGTGCACTTGGTACCTGGAGGAGCTGCAAATCCTTCCGGGCTGATTGCAAACTAGAGAGGCCCTGCCACTGGGTTGACTTGATGGGGCCCCAGAAAGATGTTGGTGCGCTTTCCCCTTGTCCCCTCTCAGCATTAATGTACCTTTTTATTATTACTATTATTATTATTATTAGTTATTTTATTATCATTATTTTTATTATTATTATTATTATCAACATGCTTCTTATTATTTATTATTATTATTTAGTGTTAATTTTTATTTATTTTTATATTATTTATTAGGATTAGTGGTTAATATTTATTATTATTTATCATTATTTCTTATTATTGTGTAAATGATCACATTCTAGAATTTCTTATCCAATGGAGACTTTTCTCTTAACCTACCAAGCCACTGGGATGTCATGATATCTACTTTCTATGTGCCCTTTTTTCGCTTTTTGACGATGGTTATAACAATGAAATAGTGGAAAAACGCATGGGTAACGCCTCTAGGCGCAGACTCGCCCTCCCTAGGTGTCGAGGAGGACAAGGAAAATCGAGGGACCCCTTTGACCGGTGGATTGGCTTCACTCTCACCATCTCCATGCGGCAAAGGTGCTTCCGCTTTGCCATCTATGGAGTCGCTCTCGGACAGTTCCACCTCTACAAAGGACTTGGCGCCCTTGTGCTTTATCAGGGGCACCTCCAACCCTCTTCTACCGGAACGAACGTTTACTCCTCTTCTAGGTATACGGGTGCGCCGTCTTTTCCACTTGTCCCATTCCTTGGAGGTGCTCTCGGGCGACTCCTTCCCTGTACCAACGGCAATCACCTTTTTCCTAAAACAAAGGATTGCCATGAGAAAAGGTAGGCTGCCCAAAATTAACCGATGCCAGTAGGAGCAGCTGGTTAGGGGTACAAGGGAGAGAAGGTCCTGTCGCTGCCTGCCCCTTAACGTCCTGCAGTCTTGCATTTTAACCCTGCGGGGGTCGACCAAACATCACACAGAGAACTCGATTGGGATCTGTGATGCCGCAGGGGGTGTGGACGCCACGTGGAAGGTTTCCTGAGATAAAGATGATCCCGGGCTCGGTGCCAAACACCGAACCCTAACTCGTCCCTGTGACACCTCTTTTTGCGTGATTCGGGCCACCAATAAATAACTCACTAGGAGAGGAGAGATATCCTCCTCCAGAAGCAATGTAGTGCCTTCAGGTTACTGATAGTTTCCCACTTAGTGAGGCAAAAGACTCGGTCCTAGCGCGATCAGCACTGCCGGTAAATTCCTATGTCTCAATTTTAAAATAGGCAGCCTTTGTTGCTCCTGGCCCCTTCAGGCCTTCGAACATGGCCGTTCCCCCGCATATTCGGAACCCTTCTACGAATTATATTCACCTCGTGTGCTTCCCTGGTAGAGCTGATGCACAAAGGGGTTCACACCCAGCCTCGGCTAAAATCATGGGTCCCGACATCCCCCTACAAGGTGACCGTTTTCCGTAAGGTGAAACGGCTTCGCCTTTCGGTAGACTCAGTGGTGTGGCTGCCCCCCACCCCCTCCGAGTGGAAGGTGGTAAAAAAGGAATTTCGGCTCCACGTTCCCACCCCAGGCTGGACTGAGTGGATCGGCGACAATGGATCATTCAAAAAAGAGACTTCTTCCTCTAAATCCCCCGCCGCAGGATGTTTGTAGGCGCAGGATGGAAAAGACTCACATAGCAAACCCAACCTTCGTCGATAAGTCCTCGAAAGCAAAATCACTTTCTGCGTCTTGTTTGGCCAAGAGCGTCCGGAATTCAGCCCCCGGGAACCGACATGCCATTCCCGTGAGTATGTTCTCTTCGAAGTGGTTCTCCACATCTACCATGAGCCAAGCCTGGAGGGTATATTTATTCAATGGATTTGCAGCGGAAAACAAGCAAACTGGGAATAGCTGCGGAGGATCGTATTCCTCCGTTCCCCGTAAGCTATCGTTTTGAGGAAAACATCTTAGGTGCCTGTTCCCTGCTCACCCTCCCGGGTATAATGCTTTTGCCAACCCACCAGCATTGGATAAGGCCCAGGCAGGAGGATGTGCATTTACACCAGGCATAATGGCTGCGTTCTTCTCTTTACCTCTAAATAGCTCCTTTAAGGCAAAAGCTATGCAGCTGCACCTAGATAAGAGGTATACTATTATGTATTTGTACATTTCACCGTCAGCCGACATCGACCTGGAGGCCTGTCACCGGGTCGTGGTACGGTTGCCGAAGCCATTTATTTCTCTTGCTCAAGGATTTGACCGGTAGACTCCCCGCCCTCCTGAGAAGACTACTTTTTTAATCTCACTGGTCAAGGCCTTGTCGACCTGATCGACAAGCTGGAGATAGGTGTCCTAAATGTGGGGTGTTTACGCATCACTGCCAGAGAACCGCTTCATTTTCCTCTCATGATCTATCTCTATGCTCTCCATATGCACAGCCTGATTTAGGGTTGGGGAGAATTAAATATCATCTTTTGTGCCACTTTTGCCGAAAAGCCCTCCCTGGTGTTGCTTGATGCGGGCGTGGTGCTCCGCTTTTTAGGAAGTGACCGATTTCTCATTCAGAATTGAGGCCATTGAGTTCTTCTCCGGAACCTGATTGACATGGGCCTAACTATTATTCCTAGTACGTTTGGTTTTAGTGCACAACGAACGCTTACGTGGTGGTTAGCCGAGTGTGAGATGGCCCTCAAATAGAAGCGTTAGGCCTACAGGCGCTATAAGCGCCGCCAGAATGATTTGACCGTTGGTGAATTTCGCCGAGCTAGAGCTAGGTTCCGGTATGTTTCGAAGCACGCCCATCAATATTCGTGGCTGGCATACGCATCGTCACTTAAAGGAAAGACCCCTCTAGCAGAGGGGAGGAAAGGAGTTAAAAAGATTCGGAGCAAGTTCTCGCAGGACTCCTTACAGTTTCAAGGAGAATGGGACCGTAATCTCGGAGCCCGCATCTGTGGCGGAGTCCTTCGTGACCGTTTTCTCCGCATTCTCTATCCAAGATGCTGATTCATCACATTCAATGCGCGTCGAGATGTCGCGGAAGGCCATCGACTAGAGTTTACCTCCAAAGGCTGACAACCCTTCGACGACAGTTTTACATTAAATGAGTTGCGTTCCGCTCTCGCTACGTGCACGGACGCCACCCATGGTCAAGGCGATGTCCCGTACGCCATTCTTCGACACCTGTGTGAAGGAGGCATAACCTATCTGGTAGATTTGTTCAACAGGATCTTGAGAGAGGGTAACCTTCTATACTCCTGGCGAATTTCTACTGTGCTCCCTTTTCGCAAACCGGGGAGAGATCACTCTACCCAGGCCGATTTTCACTAACCTCTCTCACCTACTACGTGTGCAAGTTGATGAAGAAATTGGGTATATGTTAGATTAGCCTTTTACTAAACATTAGAGGAAATCTGTTTTCTGCACATTGCAGTTTCCGTAAGTTTAACTTCACCACTGATTCTCTGCTCCGACTGGAAAATGCCGTCTGCAAGGCCTTCCTTCGTAGACAGCACTACGCCACGGTGTTTTTCGAACTGGAAAAGGCCTATGATACCGCATGGCGATACGGTATCATGGAGACTCTTCACACGATGAGGTCGAGGGGATGCCATCTTTGCGAGATCGTTGATTTCGAGTACGGTTGGGGGAGCCCTCTCCGGCCCAATAGACCATGAAGAAGGAGTCCCGCAGGAAAGTGTCCTCAGTGTCACACTCTTTGCCCTGAGCATCAACCGCATCATCTCGGTGCTGCCGGAAGATGTTCTCCTACGTTCTACGTGGGCAATCTTTCGGTCGCTTTTTTCGTGGCCCAGATGCCAACTCTAGAGCATCGACTCCAACAGGCATTAAACCGCATCTCTCACTATGCCGAAGCGAACAGACTAAGATGGCGAAGTTCTGCCACTACGCCAACTAAGCCTCGGACTTGTTCTAAATGGGGCTCGCCTGGAAGTGGTGGACTCGCACCGTTTCCTTGGTACTGTAGTTGACTGACGCCCCACCCCTGAGGCTCATATTCTCAGCCTTAGAGTCTCTTGAACCCGCACCATGGATATTCATCCCGTGATGTTCAGCGCCTGGGGCGCTTATAGGGCTAATGCCGTACTTTTTGATTAATATTTTGTTCGTTTGAAGCTCGACTACGGATGCAAGTTTTAGTATCCGCAGCAGAGCGTGTATTGCGGGAGGTGGACTCCATTCACCACACTGGCCTACACCTGGTGACAGGTGCCTCTTGCACTTCTCCCATTGAGAGCCTATTTTTCGATGCTGGGGAGATTCCACTCGTTCGGTGACGTGCATAGAGTATTATTCGCTTGTACGCGCGAACCCAACGCCTCCCTCAATCGTCAACAGCTTTCATTGCTTTCGCAGCTGATTTCGACTGTGCATATGACCCTGAGAGACGCCAGTCATACCTTAAGCCCTTCGGGTTTAGGGCCATGAAACTCCTTCAAGAGATAAGTAGAGCTATCAGGCCGGTACCGCACCTGGTCCTGCCCAGGACGCTACGCTGGTGGGTACACCACCTTTGACTATTTCTCGTCAGACCTCTGCTCCCAAAGATTCTATAGCGCCGGGAGTATTACGTTCAGCCTTTTGGAGCACACTAGGTGTCACGCTGGAACCGTGCTAGTGTATACTGATGGCTCCAAGTCCAAAGAGAGGGGTGGTTTCCACGCCGTATCCCCTTTGTTTGAGGTCAGCCAGCGCGGCTCTGCCAGGCGCTGCGTGTGTCTTCGAGGCCGAGCTTTTTGCAATACACCGCTCGGTAGGGAGATTACGCGACGTGCTCGGTTCTGAGTCCTGATTGTGATTTTTAGTGACTCACAAAGCGTCCTAAGTGCTCTTGAGGCATTGGAATCTCCACATCCCTTGGTTCGCGATATCCGTGATGCCACGGCTTTGCCGAGCCGGGCAAATGTCGAGAGTATTTTCTGATAGGTTCCTGGACATGTAGGAATTGCGGGAAATGAGCGGGACGATGAGGGCGCCAAAGAGTCCGCGAGAAATGGGCCACCATACCAGCGTTTCGCTCGACATCAGTTAACTCATGATACATACCATGTAGCTCGTAGTCTGATCTGTAAACAACCTTGCACCTGTCTAAGTTGAAAGGCATCTGCCACTTGTCAGACCACTCGCTTATCATCCGTAGGTCCTCACTCAACCTCTCGATGTTTTCGGCAGTCGCTACGTTTTCTCCAAGTTTTGTGTCGTCGGCAAATTTCGCGAGGCAGCTCACCAGTCCTTCATCTATGTCATTGATGTAGATGATGAATAATAGAGGGCTCAACAAGGAGCACAGAGAGACTCCACACGCTACTGACGACTACCGAGAGGCATGGCCACCGATAGTAACCCTCTGTCGACTGTCGACTGTCAACTATCAACTTTCTAACCAGTTTGCGACCTACCCTCTAATTCCCAAGGCACGTACATTCGCCATTACTCGACGGTGGGGGACTTTATCGAAAGCCTTGTGGAAATCCAAATAAAGTATGTACATCGCTCGACTTCATTCAAACTCGCTCATCATCCATTGAAAGAATTCGAACAAGTTCGTGAGGCACGAGCGCTTTCTTCGGAAGCAGTGCTGTGTGTCCTTCAACAGGTTGTGGGACTCTAAACGATGCCTTCTAGTACTTTACCCACTATTGAGCCTGCTGCTCTTCTTGGTGGGTATACGTGTCTTCACTTCACGGGAATGTGAAAGCGAGTCAAAAGGATTCAGAGCAAGTTCTCGCAGGCCCCCATCCCGTTCTCCAGGAGAATGGGACCGCAATCTCGGACCCCGAGTCCGTAGCCAAATCCTTCTTGAACGCTTTCTCCGCATTTTTTGGCCAGGATGATGCTCCACTAGCATTCAAGATGTGTCGTGATTTCACGGAAGTCCGCCGACTGGACTTTACCTCGAGAGGCGGAGAACCTTTCAACGACAGGTTTACTTTGAGTGAGCTACGTTCCGCTCTCACTTTGTGCGCGGACACCGACACTGATCCAGACGATGTCCCGTACACCATGTTGCGACACCTGGGGAAGTGAGGCATGGCATTTCTGTTAGATTTGCTTAATAGGATCTGGGTAGAGAGTATCCTCTCAGATTCCTGACGAATCGCTACTGTGCTGGCTTTTCCCAAACTGGGGAGAGATAACTCTATCCCGGCCGGTTTCCTTCCGCAGCAATACACTGCTGCGTATGTAGCTTGATGCAGAAATTGGTAAATGTTAGATTAGCCTTCTTTCTGGACAGCGGAGGCTATCTGCCTTCTGCACATTGCGTCTTCTGCAAGTTCCACTCCACGTCGCATGCTCTGCTCCGACTGGAAAATGCCGTCTGCGAGACCTTCCTTTGTAAACACCACTACGCAACGGTGTTTTTCGATCTGGAGAAGTACTATGAAAACGCATAGCCTTACGGTATTATGGAGTCTCTCCACACGATGGGGGCGAGGAGATGCCTCCCAATCTCTATACCTGAATTTTGGGAAGATCGTCGATTCTGCGTACGGGTTGGCGGATCCCTCTCCGGCCCAAACGAGCAGGAAGAGGGTGTCCCGCAGGAAGGTGTCCTCAGTGTCACACTCTTTGCCCTGAGCATCAACAGTATCACCTCATTGGTGTCGGAAGATGTCCTCGCTACGCTCTACGTTTACGACCTTTCGATCTACTCTGGCGCGGCTCAGATGCCAACTCTATAACGTCTACTCCAGCAGGCATTGCACTTCGTCTCTCGCTATGCCAAGATGCCCAGGCTTGGGTTTTCCTTGGCCAAACCTAAGGTAGTGCATTACTCTTGACATTCACGGCTCCACCCTGACTAAGACTTGTTTCTCAATGGGGTGCGTCTGGAAGTGTTGGATTCGCACCGTTTCCCTGGTCTTGTATTTGACCGACGCCTCACCCTTAAGGCTCACATTCGCAGCCGTAGGGTCTCTTGTACCCGCGCCATAGATATTCATCGTTCCGTAACGTTCAGAGCCTGGGGCGCTGATGGGGCTACTGCCTTAACTTTTTATCGATCCTTTGTTCCTTCGAAGCTTGAGTACGGTTGCGATTTTTGTGCATCCGCAACCAGGTGTGTAGCGCGAAATTTGGAATCGATGTACCACACCAGCCTTCGCCTGGCAACCGGTGCATACCATATTTTGCCCATTGAGAGCCTCCTTATCGATGCTGTGGAGATTTTACTCGCTCGGCGCCGTACACAGTGCATTATTAGCCTGTACGCACGAGCCCTGCACCTTCCTTATTCACCAACACCTCTTACTGCATTCGCAGCTGATCTCAATAGGTACGGTTGCGATTTTTGTGCATCCGCAACCAGGTGTGTAGCGCGAAATTTGGAATCGATCTACCACACCAGCTTTCGCCTGGCAACCGGTGCATACCATATTTCCCCCATTGAGAGCCTCCTGATCGATGCTGTGGAGATGTCACTCGCTCTGCGCCGTGCGCAGTGCATTATTAGCCTGTACGCGCGAGCACTGCACCTCCCTTATTCACCAACACCTCTTATTGCATTCGTAGCTGATCTCAATGGGTACGGTTGCGATTTTTGTGCATCCGCAACCAGGTGTGTGGCGCGAAATTTGGAATCAATCTACCACACCAGCTTTCGCCTGGCAACCGGTGCATACCATATTTCCCCCATTGAGAGCCTCCTTATCGATGCTGTGGAGATATCACTTTCTCTGCGCCGTGCACAGTGCATTATTAGCCTGTACGCGCGAGCCCTGCACCTCCCTTATTCACCAACACCTCTTACTGCATTCGCAGCTAATCTCAATGGTGCTAATGCCGCCGAGAGACACCAGTCATACCCTAAGCCCCTTTTTTTTAGGGCTAGGAAACTCCTTCGAGAGCTATTTGTCGCCACGCCTCTGCTCCCAAAGCTTGTACCGCGCCGGGAGTATTGTATTTGGCCTTTTGGAGGCACACTGGGTGTCACGCTGGAACCGTGCCAGTGTATACGGATGGCTCCAAGTCCCAAGACGGGGCTGGTTTCCACACCAGGGCTCGGCCAGGTGTTGCTTCTTTTGTCAAGGCCGAGCTCGTTGTAATTCACCGCTGGGTAGGGGAGATAACACGAGATGCCCGGTTTATAGACCGGATTGTCATTTCTAGCGACTCGTAAAGTGCCCTAAGTGCCCTTGAGGCATTAAAATCTCCACATCCCTTGATTCGCGATATCCGTGATGCCACGGCTTTGGCGAGCCGAGTGGATGTCGAGATTATCTTTTGTTGGATTCCTGGACATGTAGGAATTGCGAAGAATAAGCGCGCCGATGAGGGCATCATAGAGTCCGCTAGGCATGGGCAACCAGACCAGCGTTTTGCTGTTTCTCACATCGATTACATGGCAGGAATAGAGGCAGCTCTACGGGCTGCTTGGCAAAGAACTGAGAGACGGTCGAGGGGAACTTAAAGTTGCATGCCATTGCGCCACGACTGTTCCCATGGACCCACCCCCTAATGCCGCGACGGCTTCAGGTTACTTTCTGTCGTCTCTGAATTGGACACACTCGCGGGACGCAGTGCCATTTGGTGGAGCGCTCGACTGCGCCTTACTGCGATAGACTGCGTTGTCCCCCAGATTCTTCGGCAGATATTATTGAATGTCCTAGTCTGGGTGATCTTCGCGCACGTCACCTGTTCCGGTACCGAGCCGAGCGGGATCGCTACCACTTGCCCCTTGTACTCTGGACGAGTTCGTGCACACTGGGTTGTGGACTTTACGACTCTTTGGAGGAGGCCGGCCTCCTCCACTTTATTGTGCTCTACATCTCACTATGTCGGTCGGTTCCTGTTTTGCTTTTTTTATTCACACTGTAATTATTCGGCCAATTCTAACGAAATCTGAAACTTTTATGTTGTTTTACATTCTCTTTCGAAGGATATAATTGCAAAGGTCCTCCCATCGTTAGCCCATGAATTATTTTGTTTTGACCAAAACATCATAACTATTCGGCTGATTCAAACGAAATTTGAAACTCTTCTGTCATTTTACACTATCTTTCAAATGATATAACTTAAAAGGTCCACCTAAGGTTAGTCTTTGAATTATTGAAACTTTTGAAGGTCATTAGGTCATAAATCACAATATTTGAGAGCACGTGACTTTATGGTCAGCAGACCTTGTTTTATTTTTTTAGCCTTTGTCATTTTTATCGTTGTTATTTACACATTGTTATTTGATTTTTGTTATTTGTTTTTACTATAGCCTAGTTATAGGCTAAGTCGAGTACGGCAACTTATGCCCAAGTAGGCCGTCGCCAGATCGGCTCCTAAAATTAAAAAAAAAAACAATGTTGCAATACATAAGCCATTTCAATGACCTGCTCTGGAAACGTTTATCTGCTATTTTAAGGAAATCTTAATGTCAAATCAATTTTAAGCTAATAAAAAACATATTAGTAATTTCTTTAGAGTGATGATAGTATTGCCACACCTTTGAGTTCTTCCATTGTATATGGATTTACTTGTTCCAGCTGTAAGAATGGGACCTATATAGGAAACATAATACTTGACTTCAGGTTCAATTCTGTTCTCACATGGGCATTAGCTTTATAACCGGATAAACGTTTAGTAATAAAGAGTATCTTCCATCAGGAAACACGCAATAGATTGTAAAACAGACGAGTCCCTAGATGATTTTTTCCTCTTAAATTTACTCAAGCTATAACCACTCTCCGCATTAATGAATCTTTCTTGATTGGATACAACAATCCGAATAATGACACGTCATCCTTTCCATTGTTTGTAACCTAACAACCAACCAAGGGGAGGGGTCGAGGTTGGGTGAAGTGGAAGCTTGTGAGGATGTGTTATATTGAAACCGCCTTAATTCCAAGATGGCATCCGCGCGTTTCTTTATGAGGTACATATATCTCATGCTTACAGCGACGTGTGTACCATTGCAGTTGATACAGCGAAGGATAGTATTTTTGCATTTTATATGAAAGTGGCCTATTAAACCGTATTTAGTCCAGACGAGGTCTACTTTACATGAGATTGTTCGGTGACCATTCCTGCGTCAACGCAGGCACTGGTGTGGGCGAAGGTTGTGTTGTTTCGAGTTGTTTGTTGTGCGTGTGTCAGGGTGCTTATGACCATAATCCTCTTGACAGCAGCGTGTTCGAGTATCTTTCCTCAGAGCGTTATGAGCGCCGAGTTTTTGCTGCGGTTTAAATATAGGTCTCGAATAGACTCCCCGCCGTGGAGATCTTTGAGTTGGGTGAAGAGTTCATGGGTTGTAAATTCGAGCCAAAGAGGGCTGGCACGTCTTATACGTACTTAGTTACGCTTGATGATGGTATCTAGCAGTGTAGTGTGGTGATTTTTTCTCCCAGAGCATCTTTTGCACGCGAGTATAATATCTTTGGGCGTCAGTAGACGACCTGAAAATGAGTGTTTGTCCAGTATGTGTTTATAATGTTAGTGATGGCGGTGTCGAGTGTGTGTGAGAGTTTGTGCTTCTGTGCGTGGTAATGTACCCTATTTGGGGTGTTTGTTGTCTTTAGACGTAGGGTCGTTCGTTATTCATAGCATAGAGAAGGCCCTGTGTGTATATAGATTAAACATGGAAAGTGGGTGATAAAAAAGACACCCCTACACTTCCGCCGCTGTCCGCTCCTATGAACTACGAGTTCAATGAGAGGTGAATAGATGAGTATGGACCTGGATGGGCTCCTCAAGAGGGTGGAAAAACATGGCGAATTAATAATTGATGAGGGTCGAATCAACGACCCCTATCCGAGGGTTTTGCCTCCTCAATAGGTTTTGATTATTCAGAGTTACGTCCAGCATACACAGATATGAATGTAAATCATTTTGTGGTCCTGGCCATACCGACGGGATAAGGTAGAATACACTTCCCGCAGGTTGTCACTCAGTATCGTTCCAGAAAACTTCGGAGCTTGATGTACCTATCTTACCCTGGTGGGTTGCCTAAGGGTGAACCGACCCATCCGTACACGGAGCCTCTGTGGAGCGAGACGAGCCCTTAGTCTTCTTTGTTTTCTTACCTTTTCTCTTTTTAAGAGAGGAGAGAGGGGAGTGAACGCGCTTCCCCTGGTGGAAGGGGCTTCAATGCCGAAAGAAGCAGCCTCAACAAGATCCTTTTCCGGAGTAGAGAAGGACTTGGCTGATAAAGAGGCACCAGTCCTCTCTTTGTGAGTTTTTGGGGGCGCGAGCCGCCTGAAACTTGCGCAAGGGCGGAGTCAGGTCCGTTGCTTGGCACCTAGCACAGGTTCGCCTTCATGTAAGATCCTGCTATCTGGGTTATGTCGACTCGGAGGCCATGTCCACCTTAGGGTTTGCCTCCAGGTGGTCATTCCCCCATAAGTTATCACGGATCCCAATCGAGGGCTATTTGGTAGCTTCTTGGATCTAGGAAAAGAGGGAGGTAAGCAGTCAGGCACCCCCCAAGCTTAAAACGCATACCTCCAGGATAGAATGGGGCACAGCCCGGCGGGTCCCATTATCCCTTGCTCCTTTAAGGGGGTTGGCCCTATCGGCCGGCTCCCACCACGAGCGTTCGATTCTTGGCACACGCGTGCTTTCTTGGCAGTCCCTATGGAAAGGATAAGGGGGACGCCGCTGGTGCAGAGATATAGACGTCTAATAACAGCGAATCCAAAGAAGGAAAAGCCACCTCACCTGCTAGAAGAAAGTTGGAGTGATCCCTGAAAAAGCATAGGTAGAGGGGCACCTCCTTTTCTGAGGTACATCTGCCCAGAGGCTGTTCCAAAGCTGGCAGAGGGGAAGCCCCTTGGAAAATGGAGAGAGCGAAAGTCCTCCGCCAGTCGAAGGGGTGTCTGCTTTCCCTCGTCCTCTCTTCCATGCTCCCGCGATGACCCACTATTTCCCTCTCTTGTAGCCATGATAGTCGATAAAACAAAAAAATGCATGAAAGGTTGATACTATGATCTCTTATTGCCTTCTGAGGTGAAGAGAAAAGTCTCCTTAGAATAAGAAAGTTCCAGAATGTAATCACTAATACATACTCGGTCCATGGGCACGAGCTAAGATGAAATTCGATAATCCGGTGCACCATTTAGGCAAAATTGTCCTCGAGCTTTAACTATAAAGGATAATGCCACGTGGCCAACTTATATTTGTATTTGTACTGGAAGAAGGTGAGCAGAGTCGACGGCGGTCCAACACACCCCGTGCCTTGCCTTAACCAGCGAGCTTTTGTCACGTGCAGCAGGGACACTGCTACTTAATTAAAGACCCATAAGAAGACTAAAGTGCGTCCAACAACCAGAACCTCTGTGAATGAAAGAGCAAGTTTGGAAGGGACTAGACGGATAGTTTATAAGAAGTAGAGATAGGCGGGTCCATTGACGAGTAGTGTAGGTGATCATCTATTATTATTATACCTTGGTTCTAGATCCTAACTTTGTCTAGGTGATAACAGTTTCCCTTGGTACAAAATTCTGGTAGACAAAAGGGCGAGAACATAGTCGGAAAAAATAAAAATAGAGTGTGTTCACATCAAACCATTGAAATCGCTTCCCTTATTTGCACTCAGGCCGGAAGGATGTACAGCATCTGGGGATATCAAGTGTAATAGGCGACACAGGGTACATTGTAAGAACGTTATAGCTCGGACATAGAAGAATGTCTGAGCAATGCGACATATCGGTGAATTTTACGGCTGAAGATATGTATGCTCAAATCATTCAAAGCAAGGGTATCCATACTTCTTATTAATATCTTGTTTAATTTCTTAGGAAATAATTATGAATTCTGGTTATGGATGTATTAATTTTTCTCGTTATCTAGTTTTTTACTTATACTTTCTTCATATACACATTAATTTCTTCATAACTTTCTAGCCGCGTTTCCTTGAAATGAAAGTTAGACAAAAGAGCCATTCAAGAAAAAGTAGATTTTGGTATTTTGTTCTCTACTTTTGAATAGGAATTTTCCAAAGGTATCTCCATAATCATCATAATAATGGAGAACCTTTGGATTTTTCCTTTCTAAGGTGGCTTTTGACAAGTAGAAATCCTTTGTGTTAGTTTCCTCTTTGAAATAATTTCTCTTGAGCTGACGTGGACCCCCAGCCCTACTGCTTCAAACACGACCCCTCTCTCGCTCCTCGAATGGATTAGTAACTATAATACGAGTAATAGTTCAAAGCTGATTTCGGTCACAGTTTATTTTCGTTGAAGTGAAGTGAACCAAGGAGAGCAAATATCATCCTCCTGTCGACAGAGATTCAGCTTCTGGGTCTCTGTATATTGGGTAATCCATGAAAAAGGAAACCATAGAGAAATGCCATATATTCTTAATAATATTATTATTTGTCTTTAATATACATATATAATACAATATGGCTCATTTATAAAACAAAGCTTTTTATGTTCTTATTTTATTATGATTTTGAAAGGCTAGTCTACAACCTTGGCCAGAATTATGAGACGGGTAAGAAAAAGTAAAGAATATGATTGAAACTGATTTATTTCTTCCTAGACATAATACAACCCCCCCCCCCTCCCCCATTTTGCCTATATTCTATCAATAATTAATATTTGATGTACCATCCTTTTACTTTTGTAAGTGCTGCTATGCGTTTTTGCATATTGTGCATAAGTGGTTGGGGCAACCTTC
Organism: Ceratothoa steindachneri; assembly: GCA_963969495.1. Taxonomy (NCBI): domain Eukaryota; kingdom Metazoa; phylum Arthropoda; class Malacostraca; order Isopoda; family Cymothoidae; genus Ceratothoa; species Ceratothoa steindachneri. The sequence goes on from OZ018337.1 coordinate 30,778,882, forward strand.
TGCCATTCAATGGTGATACTAACGTTTATTCTTATTTTTTCAGTGATATCTTATTGTTAACTTACAAGTGGTAAATTTTTATTAAAAATGTCTCCGAAGACACAGATTCCTGAAGCTTCAAAAACTCAAATCATTGCATTTTCCAGAAAGGGATTATCCCAAGTCAAATTTTCAAGAAAATTAAAATGCTCGAGAAACGGTGTTCAAACAACTATTAAAAGGTACAATGAGACCAATTTTTTCAAAAACCGTGATGGCCAAGGTCGCAAAATCTGTACAACTCCAAGGGAAGAGAGATTGCCGAAAAGGACATCTCTGACCGATAAGAAAAAAACCCTTCTGTTGTAGCTGCTGAGTTTCGGACACCAACAAACAGAGATATCAAGACGCACAGTGAGAAGGTTATTAGAAGCTGGGCTCAAAGGATGTTAGGCTAGAAAGAAACCGTGGCTGTCTAAGGGTGAACAAGAAGAAGCGATTGTCTTCGGCAAAGGAGCATAAAGATTGGACTGATGATGAGTGGGCTAAAGATGTTTGGTCTGATGAAAGCAACTTTGAGGTAAGTTCTCCGCATTAGTTTCCACCAATTTAGTACGCTTGTACACATTCATATTGGATACCAAAAATGATCAGTAAAATTTGTATTTCTACTCAGATCTTTCGAAACCCTGGAGCTGTTTATATTCGTTGAAGAGTTGCTGAAGCTTATGATCCGAGATGTGTTGTCCCAAAGGTCAAATTTGGAGGTGGCATTGTAATAGTTTGGGGCTGCATGTCGTCTTCAGGTTCAGGAATTTTGTTCACTGGTGAGGTCAGAATGGCCTTTAAGAGAAGAGAAAAAAGTATGTTGTTATAATATCATACGTGAACCATTGGTTCCTAAGGAAAACATAATTTTGCTACCACTTCACATAAAATTAGGTTTATTGAAACAATTTGTGAAAGCCTTGAAGCATGACCAGCCATCATTCTTATATTTAAAAACAAAGTTCCTAAGATTAGTGATGCTAAAATTAAAGAAGGAATCTTTGTTGGGCCTCAGATTCGACAACTTATGGTAGATAGTGAGCTTGAGGCAAAATTGAGCAAGCCAGAATTTGAGGCCTGGCATAGTTTCAATGGTGCATGTAATGGTCTCCTTCGAAGGCACACATCAGGAAATTACCACATTCCTGTTCAAAATTTTATTAGGTCTTAAAATGAGTTGGTGCATTTTTTTGCATTTTTTGCATTCTCATCTGTCTTTCTTTCCAGAGAATCCAGCAGACGTCAGCTATGAGCATGGTGAAAGATTCAACCAAGATATTGAGACTATAGACAATCGTTATAAAGGAAAATGGAGTCCTGCAATGCTTGCTGACTTCTGCTGGACTCTTCACAGAGACAGACAAGATGTTGTACATAAAAAGAAGCCTAAATATTCTAAAAATATATGACAATTGTATAGATTTCAGCAATTTTGAAAAAATCTTAAATCTTCATTATTTTTTTAAATATATTTTTTATGATACCACACTCTGAAATGTATTAAAAGAACTTATTAATTTCTTTTGATGAATAAGCTTTTTGTTTCCACTTATCTTTGTACTTTTTGTCAAATAAATAAAAATAATAACAAATATTTCATACCTCCATATACTGAATACTCTTATATTAATAAAAAAAATAAATGTGCAGATTGCAAAAAACTTAAGTCATTTCATGAAAAATAAAGGTCATTTTCGTAATCTACGCAAAAAACTACAATAAAAAACTACTTTCTCATTTCTGCAGCAAAATCATTGCTGGAAAGTGTTATTGATAGAATATACGCAAAAATGTTTATTTGTATTATGTCAAGTTTGAAATGAATGAGTTTCATTCATATTCTTTATATTTTGATTCCTGCCCCATAATTTTGTTTAAGGCTGTATACTAGTCCATAAATTTCATTTAACCCTTTTATATATATATTGAAGGCCTAATATATAGTAGTATAAACATTTAGGATTAATTTTACTTTTTTTGTTTTATTTTGAAGGCCTATTCTACACTAGTCTACAAATTTCATTTAACGCTTTTTCTTTTGAAGGCCTAGTTTATACCAGTATAGAAATTTAATTTAACTCATTTTGTATTATTTTGAAGGCCTACACTATACTACTTACTCTGTCTCATTTAACATTTAACTTTAATTTTATTTTGTTTTTATTTTGAAGGCCTACTCTATACAATTCTATATTATAGTCTCATTTAACGCTTTTATTTTGAAGTCCTACTCGATTCTAGTCAATAAATTTCATTTGACGCTTTTATTTTGATTTATATTGAAAGCCATTTGTTGATTTGTAGCACACATATTGCAAGGTTGCAAAGGCCTACTACATACAGGTCTAAACATTTCATATAATTTTTTTGTTGATTTGTAGCACCCATATTGCAAGGTAGAGTAGAGACAAGAAGTAACCTCACAAATGAGCACCCCGTTGGCCCTAGAAAATCCTGAAATTGGGCACACGCATTAATTACTAAAATAATTTGCCATGTAATAATCAACCCATTTAGAATGGAGCGAAACACTTATAGTAGAAATAAACATGAGTTAAGAAAACATGAATATAAATAATATATGTATTTTGCTCGAGGCGAGAAGAATGAGTTCGATACGCCAGCAAACATAAGCACATGCACACGAACATACAGAAGTTTCAGTTGTTTAAACAAAGTTTGGGATGCAGGTGGATAACCGAAAACACGATAACAGCAGCCATTGTTTTATTAGCAGCGGCCATTGTTTGTTAGCAAGGTACTGCGAAACTCAGTCAAGTCTTTGGTATTTTGACCAGAAACAAAATATCTATCTCTTTAGATACGAATTAACAAGGAGAGAAATAGACTCCACCCAAACAACATCAGTGGATAATAATAGTCCACGCCCATTGTCTACGACACAAATCTATACTACTAAACTCACAGAGTCAAGGGAGTAAGAAAGTAAGAAGACAGACAGACAGAAGTGAGTAAGAGAGTCAGTCAGAAAGACGTCATATAGTAATAGGCCCACTTAAACACGATACACGTCTGTCTCGAATCTTTCTTACGCCCAAGGCTACCCGAGTTCTACGCCCAAGTAATGAGTCAGAAATTGCTCCGTTTTCGATTTCCTTGCTACAGGTGATCCGCATTGATCCTTTAAACCCAGCCTACCTAATCTCAAGCCTGGGTTAAATGAATTCCCCTCTGCGCCAAAGCCTATCACAAAGAACGGTCGGTGCCCCTATTCACTCTTGACCCGTATAACTCGTATGCATTTATTAACCTCGAAGACCCGCTATAACTAGTGACTTCAAGACACGCAATAACATCAAGGACTGGCTATACATTTAACTTTTTTATTTTATTTGTATTTCGAATGCTTAATCTATACAAGTTTGTAAATTTCATTTAACATTTAACACTTTTATTTTATTTTGATTTTAGAGGCCTATTCTATTCTAGGCAATAAGTTTCTTTTAACGCTTTTATTATATTTTAATCTTGAAAAGCTACTTTATAGGAGTTTATAAACTTGAAACTATCTTCTTCCCATCGATGTTTAAGATTTTATGAAAGAAGATACTTTAAGAGTTAAAGGGCTAACTTTGCCTGATTCACTCTATATAAAAGTGTCCAGTATCTGATTTATTTGTCCATCTTATAACGTTTCTTCTGGGAGTGTCCTGCCTATTTCCACTTCTAAACTTTTATTCTTTTTACCAGATCTCTTATCCGTGTTTGTATATTAACCCCTGCGGATTATTTCTTACATGTAACTTTCGATATTTCTCTAAATTATACTCATTTTCAGCTTTTTTGTGGTCAGTAACCAAATTTCACTTAAAACTAGTATTATGCACTAAATACTTTGTGTTTTAAGTAAACTGGCGTGCCATTTGTGAAGTTGTATGTAGCTAAGCTTTCCAACTGCTCTTCAACCTTTATTCGTCTACTGATTTCCCTTACCATGTTTCCATCCCGTGTCACCACAACCTGCCCTAAGTATGACTGCACCTGCTCTAAAATATTTTGATCTTCAATCATAATTAATTGCCCAATCTTCTGGCAAACTATAATGACCACAGTCTCATTCGAGAACATTGGCAAAGTTGTAAAATTGCGGTGTTCTGATAATTTTTCTGTTTTATCTTTAACCAGATACATTTAACCATTGACCTTTAGAATATATTTATAGTCATAAACTAAACCTTTTATATATCCCTAGTATTTTAGATTTTGTTTATATTTTCAACTTGAACTATGTTGATGATGAGGCTAGACCTCGAAATATCGATGAAACAATAAAGATGAATGTTTTTACATAAGTCGGCCTAAATGTTTCAGGCTCTTTTTAAGGGAAGAGAATATTGAGGTCTGAATGACGTTAGTTAGTGTGTCCCACTAAGCCAATAGGTTAATACGATGGGACAGAAGGATGAAAAGGTCTCAAGTTATGTCGATTAGAATCTGGAGAGGGTACAAGGAGGGCTCAAGAGTGTCAAGATAGACCCCATTCCACATGGGATATCGACGGCTGCACCTCTGCGCCAAAACAGTGCTTGGTCGATGGATGGGCTCAATGGGTGTTCAAGGAGGGCTCAATGGTTGTTCAGGAAGAGCTCAATGGTTGTTCAGGAAGAGTTCAATGTGTGTACAAAAGGGCTTAATGAATATTCAGGAAAAAATCGATATGTCCAGGAAGGGAGCGCTGAATGGGTTTGAAGGAGGAACCACACTTCTTTGAGCGCTGATGGCAGAATGCTCCACCCAAAAGACTGTTTTAGTTCATTCAAAGCTCAATGGGTTTCACTGGAAAGATCGATAGATATTCATAGAGGTCCTACAATATTAAAAGCGCTGACCACTGCATGCTCTTAGCCAAACAGTGTCTTGGTCAAGGGAGAGCTTAGAACCCCGATTAAGGAGCATTCACAGCTCCCTTTGCTATCTTTAGAGCCTCCTTGATGGCTCTCCCTTATGCTTTTTCAGGTGCCCTACTAGGTTATAGCGGAGGGGACGCTAGGGCTAGGTTCCGTTATGTTTCGAAGCACGCCCGCTACTCTTCCTGGCGGGCATACGTGTCTTCACTTAACAGGGAGACACTTCAATAAAAGAATTGGACCCCCATCTCGGACCCCACTTTCTCTGCATTCTCCAGCCAGGATGCTGTTCCACCAGCATTCATTGCACGTGTAGTGTCACTGAAGGCCGCAGAGTAGACTTTACCTCTAGAGACGGACAACCCTTCAACAACAGGTCTACATTAATTTAGTTGCGTTCCGCTCTCACTTCATGCCCAGAACCGCCCCTGGTCTAACACCTAGGTGAGCGAGGCATGGCCTTATTGTAGATTTGTTCAACAAGATCGGGACAGAAATGGAGAAATTGGTAAATACATAGTGAACTTGCCTTTTTCCTGGACAGCGGAGACTACTTCTCTGTCCAATAAGCAGGAAAAGGGTGTTCCGCGGGGAGATGTCCTCAGTGACACACTTTTCGTCCTGAGTATCAACGTTATCACCTCGTTGTTGGTTGTTGCCGGAAGATGTTCTCGCTACGCTTTACGTGGACGACCATTCGATCTCTGTTAGTGCTGCTTAGATGTCAGCTCTGGAGCGTCGACTCCAACAGGGATTGAACCGCATCTCTCATTATGCTGAATCGGATAGGTTTTGGTTTTCCATGGCCACGATTAAGGTGGTGCACTGCTCTCTAGACCCAGATTTTTTCCTAAACAGGATTCACCTGGAAGTAGACGAATCGCATTGTTTCTTTGGTTTTTTTTCGACCGACGCCTCACCTTGGAGGCTCATATAGGCAGCCTTATTCTCTTTTGTATCCGCGCCATAGACATTCTTCGTTCCGTGACGTTCAACACCCAGTGTGCTGATAAGAGATACTACCTTGCTTTTATATATATCTTTTTTTTGTTCGAAGCTTAATTACGGATGGGAGTATTATGCATCCGCATACGAGGTTGTATTGTAGAAGGTGAACTCTATCCACCAGAACGGTCTCTGCCTGGCCACCACTGCTTTTCGCACTTTCCCTATTTTTTTTAGGAGCACACTTCTATCCACCCTGCACCTGTGGCAGTCTTTACGGATGGCTTCAAGTTCAGTTCCAGGAGGGAGTCTGTTTCCATGCCGTATCCCCTATGCTTAAAGTCACCAGGTCTCTATCAGTTCCTTCGTATGTCTACACGGCGGCCGAGCTGGTTGTAATATAATGCTCGGTTTGGGTGATATCGAGTCGTGCCCGGTTCGTAGTCTGGATTAAGATCTTTAGCTAGTCATAAAGCGCCCTGAGTGCTCTCTGGCCATTGGAATCTCCACACCCCCTTGGTTCACCGTTTCCGTGAGGCCACAATTGCCGCCAGTCGGGTGACTGTCAAATTGCGGGCAATGCATGCGCCGATGAGGGTGCCGAAGAGTCCGTGCAGACTGGGCTACCAGACCAGCGTTTCGCTGTTCATTACACCAATTACATGGCAGGAATCATGGCAGACTTTCTTGTTTTGTTCTTGTTTACTTTTTTTGCCTTTGTTTTGTTTTTGTATTTTATTACTTTATTTTTGCATATTTTTAAAGCTAGCTTAGCATTAGGTTGTAGGGTGAATACGGTGATTTTTGTCCTAGTAGGCAGTCACCAGATAGGCTCTTTAAAAACCCATGACAGTGTCTGTGTGTGTGTGTGTGTGTCCAGCAGACCGTTTGTGTAGACTTCTTTGTATGGTTATCTTGGTTCTACTTGAATCCCAATCCCCTTGCATAGCCATTTTGGTTCTACTTGAATCTCAATCCCCTTGCATGGCCATCTTGGTTCTACTTGAATCTCAGTCCCCTTGTATGACCATCTTGGTTCTATTTGAATCTCAATCCCTTTGTATGGCCATCTTGGTTTTACTTGAATCTCGATCACCTTGTATGGCCATCTTGGTTCTACTTGAATCTCAATCCCTTTGTATGGCCATTTTGGTTTTACTAGAATCTCAATCACCTAGTATGGTCATCTCGGTTCTACTTGAATCTCAATCCCTTTGTATGGCCATTTTGGTTTTACTAGAATCTCAATCACTTTCTTGTGACATTTAACCGGTGAAGTGTTTTTAGCTTGGTTTGCTTGAAAAATCACTATAAAATAGTGCACGAAGCTCTTAGTAACAATTACTGAAAATGATCACCAATTATTGCACTTAAAAGAATTCGATGCTTTTACAAATACCTACTATTTGAAAGAATTAAAAAAACGGAATATTTCTTTCAGATACGTGATATTCTAAGTAAATTTAAACTGTTTTAGCTACTGTTTTCCACTTACGTTCGTACCTCGATCCAGAAAAGAGATTATGTACTTAGAAAACGGGTAAATTCATTATTATCGTAGGCAAACGTAGTATTATAGGAGAAAGAACCCATCTCATACCTCACTGTCTTCTTTTTTTCTTCAGGATTACTTTGTCGTGCTTCTTTCTCCGATGGAGTTGGATTCTACAATGAAAATGATCCTTCAAGTGCCTATGTGGGCTCAGAGAGTCATTTATATTCAGGTTTGTAATTCGATTGAATTCTTAAAAACGGAATATTCGAGAATATCCATTAGTATTATGGAAAAAATATATGTGTGAAGGAATTATCAGATATTATGATGGCAGAATTTGAATTCTAGTTCTTTAAAAGTATTTCATCAGTAAATCTTCAAAGTTTTATCTCTATCTACGATTGACAGTACAAGCTTGCTTAATAGGGGAAATATAGCTGTCAATCCATGATTCGAAATTAAACCTACAATTTTAGCCCTTTCTCTTTATATTTAGAATGTTAATTATCAAACCGTCAGAGATGCCTTTACTCTGGGCACAAAAACCATTACTCTAAGCAATTTATGAGTTTATTCTCCAAAATGGTTGATCTCTGGTTCTTCAAATGTGAATCCTGGTCACTTGCCATTGCGTCACTGAGAAAAATAGTGTTTCCTCTCAAGTTACATTTCATATTAGAAGATTTAGGGATAACAATCCTTTGATTACGATCGTACAACTTACCTATTCAAGTGTGTGAGGGTTTTTTTCTCTCAAATAGCAGAAAAAAAGAACTGATTGAGTTTTAAATCTGGGTTGTATGAGGCCTTTTACAGGGTGGAAAGGCATTATTATGATTTGCCTTTTACAGGGATAGAGAAGCAGACTTCAATAAAGGGGGAGAAAGATAAGTAGGGCTGTAAAGCTCCACAACTATAAAAGAGAATCGTACATGAAATTAAAATAGATATTTATTTTTGAATGATATGGTTGAATTCGTTGACTACTAAAATGAAAAGCAAATAGGATGTAATCCACTAGGAGAAAACTTAGAGGGTAGAATACAGGCAATGTGAAATGACTGGCTTAGTAGAAAATTGAGAGCACATGAAAGGAAAGGCGGTGAAGTTTGGAAATTACCCACCGAGCGCGAAGCGCATAAGGCAGAGAGAAGAGGAAGCAGGGGGGAAAGAAAGCACAAGTAATGGCCCAGGAAAGAAAATTTAAAATATGTCACAACGTGGCTGGTTGGAACGATAAAAGATTCTCTCTCAGCAATGCGTACCTAAGAGAAGATCCAGACATCATATTGCTAAACGAGATAAATATAGACCCGGCAAGAAGCAAAATTAACATCTTCAACTACACTATAATCAGTGAGACCACTAACGATATCAATTATGACGGCGTCGCTATGGCAATCCGCAAGGATATAGACTACAAAAAGCTCAAAGACCTCGACGAATCATATCTGGCAATAAGTGTAAAAACAGCGACAGGCTACCAACCCCCAAGGAGAGATTTTTTACTCCTGCACAACTTTACAGATATATTTGGCCACAGAGACCAAACGATTTTCATAGGCGATTTAAATGCCAGGAGTAGGGCCTCCGGCTACACTCAGAACCACAATAGAGCCGGGAGAAACCTCGACCAACTACTGGAAAGAGGGATAGCAGAGCGCCTGGGACCCGACTTTCCAACATATCTGGGCCAGAACAACGCTACGAAACCGGATATAGTTTTGGCTACCCCGAACCTCCAGTTTGACTACATCATTGAGAGAGGCCCTCCTTCAACTAGCGACCACAAGATGGTGGTCATGACTTTGTCCATGGACCCCATCCAAGTCAAGTGCCCGCCGAGAAAATCGTATAGACAGGCCGATTGGACCCTCTACGAAGAAGAGCTCGCTAATTACGAACAGAGAGACCTGACTGAGGCCTTGCTGGATGAAATTGACAAAGAGATCGGCGACATCATGGAGGCGCTTGTCAAGGCTGATAAGAAATACGTTCCTACAACAACATACAGAACATTGCCACATCCAATAAGATCAGCCCAAATAATATATCTCGAGAATGACTATGAAATCACGAATAACTCAATCGAGCAAAATGGCCTACAGAGAGGTGACTGTGCAAGGCTGCGACGAGTAAAGGACGAGCAGTTAGAAGAAATAAAAGTAGAGGAACAGAAGGTGGGACCTTTTCGTGGAAGCCATGGATGAGGATTTGAATCCTACCAAAATATGGGAGATAATCAATATAGCCAGGGGAAAGAGAAAACAGAGGCCAAAAATCAAACTTCAGAACGAGGATGGAGGGGAGAAGGAACCCCCGGAAGTTGAAGAGGCGTTCCGGGAACATTGGAGGAGGATATTTGATATCTCCCCCAATGAAAACTAGGATTTCGACGGCGACCACGAAACAAGAGTGGTAGAAGAACTGGAGCAAAACTACCTAGAAATAGAACCCAACATAGCTGCTTCACCAACGCTATTAGTAGAGCAAGGAATCGAGCCGATAACGCTACAGGAGATACAAAGAACGCTCAAGACCACCAAACAGAAGGCACCTGGGGCATCAAATATAACGAAGGAGAACTTAATACTCGCACCAGCCCCCTTTTTGTCGCGGATAGCGGCAGTATTTAACGCCTCTCTAAGCTCAGGATACTTCCCGGATGCGCTAAAAAAGGGAAAAATTATTTTTCTACCAAAACCCGGCAAGCCACCAAACAACCACGGAAACTTCAGACCAATAACACTCCTGGAAATAGTGGCAAAATTAATGGAGCGAACGATTAATGACAGGCTCGTCAAGCACTGTGAAGAGAGGGCGCTGATTCCAAACCATCAACATGGATTCAGGAAAAATAGGAATACCGAGACTGCCCTAGCCATTCTGGTTGAATCACTTGCGAAGGCAAAATATGAGAAAAACTATACTGACATCGTACTTAGAGACGTCCAAAGGTATGGAGAGCTGGACTAAAATACAAAATTAAAAGACTAGAGCTACCCTCCGCCCTAACAAAATGCCTTTGCGATTATGATTATGTAACCGATAGATCAGCGTTCATTTCAGTAGCAGGCTACGAGGGCCCGGAATTCGAAGTGCTACAAGGTGTCCCCCAAAGGGGCTGTATAAGCCCAACTCTTTACAATGCATACACAATGGATCTGCCAAGGCCAGTCCACGAAACCACAACTAACATACAATTCGCCAACGACATCACAATAGTAGCAAATAGCACTTGCAGACATCCTCCAACCATGGCCAGAATTACAGCTGCAGAAATTGCCAACATCAACGAATTCGAGCGTAAATGGAAAATCCGCACAAATCCAGAAAAGTTCTCCATCATTCCAGTAGGGAGACGCCTGACCTCAAGAGTAGAGGTTGAAGAAAAATGATAACAATATGTTAAAGAAGGAACAGTGCTCGGGCTAAAGATCACCTGGAGTTGCTACTGCAAACATATTGCGAATAAAGTAAACCAGGCCAAAGTACATGTAGCAAAACTATTTCAACTGAGAAACCTAAACAGAAACAACCTAAGCAAAATATACAACGCCATCTGCAAAGCAACATTTTGTTATCCGCCAATTTGATCGTCTAACATATTGGGAGTGATTTGAATCCTTACAGATCTTCCGTTCTTCAATCATGCTTTGAGCTTTTCCACTAATATAGGCCGCTTCAAATGGACCAATTCCAATTAGAACCCTTCTATCTCCACATTTTTTTATTAATGTGGTCACTCACGTCATCCCTACCAGGCTGCACTAGGTTCCTCCTGATTTTATCGTGATGAAGCGAGTTAGTGAGGTAGTAAAAATATAGCATAAATAAATCACACAGCTCTCAATCGTAACCACTGTGACCAATTCCATGTTAATGACTTAGTAATAATAATAATAAGTATTTATAATGCGCCCTTCAGGGCTGTTAGCCCTCACAGAGCGCAGACTGTGTAGCGAGTGTAGAGAATGTTTACAGGGAAGATAAGTCAATTCTGAAGAGATGAGTCTTCAGGAGACGTTTAAAAGTAGCAAGGGAGAGAGATAATCTAATCAGATTTCGGCAGACAGGGCATTCCAGAGTATAGGAGCACAAACTGAGAAGAAACGGTCACCCATCGAGCATAAGGCAGAACGAGGAGTGTTCAGGATGGGAGCGAGGTTAGACCGGAGTGCCCGAGGAGTTTGAAGACGGGAGAGGGCAGACGAGAGATAAGTTGGAGCCTCGAGGTTTAGAGCCTTGTAGGTGATGAGAAGAATTTTATAGTGGGTACGGAAGCGATTAGGTAGCCAGTGTAGCTCCTGTAACAGAGGCATCGAAGGAAGATCCGGGCAGCATAGTTTTGAACTAGTTGTAGGGGGCGAAGTGACGAAGAAGGGAGATTCACTAGAAGAGAATTGCAGTAGTCTGAGCCTGACGTGACGAAGGAATGAATAGCAGTCTCAAGGCTTCGTCGATCAAAATGGGATCGAACACGTGAAAAGGTTGCGGAGGAAACCGAGTTAAGACTTCAAGATACGATGTATGTTCGATTTAAACGAGAGGTGCTCTTCGAAAATATCACCAAGATTACTGACGGTAATAAAGAAGGCGACATTGGTTTTCCCAAGGTTAAGGGAGGGGAAGAGAGTTTCAGATTTCTTCACCATCGAAGCGGACTGAAGATGGCATGACAAACTCCATGCCGAAACTGGTTTCGTGAATAAAATACTAGGCTCCTAAACAGTCGTTTATAATATATATGTGACCCGTTATTGGACTCAATAATTTATCATATATATAAATATACATATATATATATATATATATATATATATATATATATATATATATATATATATATATATATATATATATATATATATATATATATATATATATTATATTAGTGTAGTTGGGTAGCAGTATTTCCTGAATGCAAATTACACACCAAGATATCTGTATAGCAATATAAAAATTCATAAGCCGCACAACCCTTTTGAGGCCCATCATCTCTCAAGTCACGACTCCTACGTACTGTTTAGCTAAAACCATAAATGCATTAATAAAACCGTACATCCCTTCGAAATATCATCGACATACTCTACACTACAAGACCGTCAGAACTGATATCATCCCTTGACGTAGAAAGCCTGTTTACGAACGTGCCTATCGCTCAGGCCATCGACATCATTATAAAATAACGTGTACCACCATCCTACAAAATATCCTCTAAATCTTGACCCCCAAATCTAAAGGAGCATGTTACGTTCATGCAAATCAGAGGCGCCGTTCAGGACACCAGACGGTAATCTATACACGCAAGTGGATGGAGTGGCTATGGTGTCACTCTTAGGGGCGAACTTCGCCAACTATTACATGGGTCAACTTGAGGAGAGATTATTGGGCATCATGACAAATAAGCCACACACATATTGTCGATACGTAAGTGACATCTACATCAACGTCCAAAACGAAGAATATCTGATTAACATCAAGCAACATTTTGAGGAGAACTCCGTGCTAAAATTCACTTATGAATTGAGCACGGGCAATAAACTCCCTTTCTTGGACGTTTAGGTTCAAAACATCAATGGCAGCTACATCACTAAAGTACATAGGAAAGGTACGGACATGGAAAGATGCCTCAATGCGGAGCATGAATGCTCTGAAAGGTATAAAATAAGCGTAATCAGCTCAAACATCCGCCGAGCCTATAAATGCTGCTCTACGTGAAAACTTTTCCACCAAGAGATTGCACGAGTAAAACAAATACTCGTGAATAATGGTTTCTTAAACAGCATGATTGACAAACAACTCCAATCATTTTTAAATAACCATTACGAACATGGGGATAAAACTGAAAATAATGAGAAGTCAACAACATCAAAGTATATTACAGAAACCAGATGTCTATTTCCTATAAAATAGATGAAAAAAACATCAAGGAGATTATTAATCGTAACATCAAGATTAAAAATCAAACGGATCAAATCTAACTCATCATTTATTATAAAACTACAAAAGACAGCACTCTCCTGATGAAAAACAACATCTGCCTAAACTCCTCGAATCTCAAGTCAACCAACATAGTTTACGAGTTCATCTGCCCTGATAAAGACTGTAAGCTTTATAAAAATTCAAAATATATTGGCATGAAAACCACTAAACTTTCGAGACGTTTAACCATGCATAGACAAAGCGAAGAGCCCAAGAATCATATGGAGAGTGCCCATAATATTAACCTAACGAGAGATATGCTCGTTGATAACACCATTATTAAAAGAAAAAAGGTCAATAAAGTAAGGATGAACATCTTAGAAGCCATATTAATAAATGAAGATAAGCCAGCCATCAACAGTCAAGCGACAAGCTGGAATCGCACATTAGAACTATTTTAAAATTCCACTCACAGGAGTGGCCGATTTCCTCTAATGTTACGTTTAGCCAAGGCGGAATAAATACACCTTAAAAATCTTTCATTTCACTTTCTGCTAGATCCTCACTCCACTCATTACATCGATAAAGGAGGTAAGAACATTTCAAAACCCTCCGAAGATGATCGAATAAGATCAAAAGCTTAGCAATTTAGTTTGTTTTTTACCAAACACATTTCTTTAAAAAGGAGATGAATACTGGACAAGTAATCCACCATCTACAAGATGGAATAAAAAAGATAGTTAGAAGAAGAGGAAGTTGTCAAAGGAAATTAATTAAGGCAAAATACACAATGGTCTTCAAGATTAAAATTTAAAATCTAAAATAAAGCAGTTATGGTTAAATTTTGATAAGTTTTCTGAACTTCGCCAATTATAATAATTTTAAAAAGGAACTCTAAACACTAAGATGAAATTATTATTCAAATACTCAAAAAATCCCCTCCTTAAATTATACAGATAGTGATGATGATGATGATAATAAAAGAAAAAAATGGTGAAGCAACTTTTTTTTTATATAATACCAAGTGGTCGAAATGTAAATTACAATTTATTTTTAAATAAGTAGATTCGATTATTACCGACAAAAGAAAAATTTATAAATAAATAGATAATGGGTATTATTATTATAGATTATCAATATTTATTATATTATCATTACGGCTATCCCCTCAACCTTTTCTACCCGCAATCTGTACCAGGAAAACTGTTCCAACCTGGACAGAGTTAGGTCGACTAGCCATGGTGCCTTAGTAGATTGCACGCCATCCCGGGATGATATTAATAAGGGATCATCCACCCTACCCGTTAGTGGACCCGAGAATCTATTCTCTTTATTACATACTTTTGTTTATTACATAATTGCCTACGCATGTCTAAACCTGCTCTCCTATCCCCTGAGGTTCTGGTGCCAGGCGTTCTTTCGTCCTCTTATCAGCCTTAGTCTTGTAGCAGTATATAAAGTTAGGTTCCTACCTGCTGCGAGGGCAGAAAGCTCGCTGACTAAGGCAAATATTAGGGACGGGCAGGGCTGAGCAGTCGACTCTGATCACTTTCTTCCATCACATATATAAGGTTGCTAAGCTAGAGGTAATTTTGCATCAATGGAGGGCCGGGTTGGCAAAGCCTATCAACGCAGGACTCGTGGACTAAGTACTCGTATGTGTAAATGATTACATTCTGGAATTTTCTGATCCATGGAAACTTTTCTCTTGACTTTCTATGTGTTCATTTTTCCTATGGTGCTAGAATGACATTAGAAAGCAATAGTGGGAGTGAGCATGGGGATTCACCTCCAAGCACGGCCATGCCCTCCATTAGTGTCGGAGAGGAGGTGGTAAGACAAAACTCCCCTTCAAACAGTCACCATTTCACCATCCGCATGCGGCAAAGAGGCTTCCCCTTTGCCATCTTTAGAGCCGCCCACGGGCAGCCCCCTCTCAGAAATAGATGTAACACCCTATGCTGTCTCAGATGGCCCCTGTAACCCTCTTTCACCAGGGAGGAGGTTTACTCCTCTCCCAAATCTAAGGGTGCAGTGGCTTTCTTTCACCTCATTCTTTGGAGGCGCCCAAGGGTGACTCATCTCCAACAGCGGTATTCTCCAAACCGGGGAGAGATCATTCTACCCCAGCCGGTTTCCACCCAATCCTTCTAACCTCCTGCGTGTGCAGGTTGATGGAAAAATTGGTAAATGTTAGATTAGCAACTTTTATGGAGAACGGAAGCCACCTGGCTTCAATATAGTACGGCTAACGCAAGTTCCACTCCACGTCGGATGCTATTCTCCGACTGGAAAATACCGTCCTCGACGACTTGCTTCTTATACAGCTCTAAGACATGGTGTATTTCAACTTGAAAAGGCCTATGATATCGCATGGGGATATGGTATCAATCATGGAGACTCTCCACAGGATGGGGGCAAGGGAACGCCTCCCAATCTTTAAATCTGAATTCTTGCGGGATCGTAGATTCCGCCTACGGGCAGTGTATACGGATCGTAGGAAGAGTTGGATATTAGATTCGTGATTTATGCAAAAAATACCCCTAGAAAAGATTATTCTCATTTCTGTTTTTTTTCAATATTGTACAGTGTTATCATTTCGTGAAATATTATCACTTGGTGAATTAATTACACTAGGCAACAAATTTAACTTTTTGTTTGTTACAGGCATGTGAATAAGTGTTTCTATTTGGTTCGAGAGCGCTGAATCCGAATTTGGAAACCAAAATTTACGATCACGTCTAGATTTTGTGTAATGTCCCCTCCCCCTTCGCTATTTGTTCCGATTAATAAATATAGAAATCTTTTTATTTTGTAATTTTTAAAATTTGTAAGCAAAACAGACATTGTACATCACTGGCGAAGTTACGCCCCCCTCCCCGCCTCCCTCCCAAGTTGTGAAGATTTTATTGTATTGATTAGTTTACTATGCACTTGAAGTTTAAAGAAACTTTGCTGTAGCCTTCTCGTTTTTTTTTTGTGAGACATCAAAGTTTGCTTTTGTAAAGACCAGCAATAATCCCCCATCATATTTGGATTAAATCTTCCTTGGTGCCTCGTCTCCATAACCAAAATATGTTGATGAAAACGTTCACCAATTTCATCATTAATCGCTCCCAGATTTTCAGGAAAAAAATCGAGATAAGAATGCAGAAAATCCATTTTAAGTGACATTCTACATCCTATATTTTCATAAGCTTCCAGCATATTGTTTACTATTTCTTGTTAATTTGGAGATTTAAAATTGCCGAGAAAGTTTTCCTTTTCATTAAGACACAAAGTGAAGGAATCATCAGAAACAACTTTGCGAATTTGTGGTCCAGTGAAAACTCCAGCCTCTTATTTTGCATCAGTTAATGATCCTTTGAATATGTTTTTCAAATATTGAAAGTCTTCACTTCTTTGTTCCATACCCTTTGCAAAAATTTTCATTAACCCTAATTGTTTGCCAACAATGTGTTCTTTTCTGACTGGCCATTCTCGCTTTTTATAGTGATTTTTATCATCTCTGCTTTCCCATAGACATAAAAAGCACATGTACTTTGTGTATCCTAATTGTAACCCAAGAAGAAGTGATGCAACTTTCAGCTCACAACAGATGCTCCACGTATGCTCTTTGTACTCAATAAGTTTCTGCAATAATTGCATTGACGAATATGTTTCTTGAAAACCTGTAGCGTGGGCTACAGGAGTTGCATCTTTTTCATTCCCATTGTGCAGCAGAACAGCTTTAAGACTTACCTTACTAGAGTCAGTGTAATGTCTCCACTCATTAGAATCATAGTCACAGCCAATTTCCTGCTTCAAGCCATTAATATTGTAGCAGTAACATACAGTATTTTCTTGTGAATAAAATTTTGATAACTTCTAGTAACGATCTCGAAAAAAAGATACCCTGACATCTGGAAAGAGAAAATTTCTTTCTTGTACTCTGGAGGCAAATAACTCAGCCTTTTCTTTACTCAGATCTAAATCTCGTACCCACTTTGTTGGCGAAATAAATTTGGTTCTGTATCATGATCAATTGGAACATATGTTTGATCTCCTTCAATTTTTCCATAAATCAATATAGAATCATCATCTGAACTAAAATATTCACTTATTGTAGTAGGTGGCTTGGGTACGAGAGGAGCTTCATCATGTGGTGCCGGTTTCAACGCTGATTGGCAATTTGGATAAACAATTTTAGATTTGTTTTTCTTTGAAAATCCAGCCACATTTGTTAGGCAGAAATAACAATCATCAAAGTGATTTGAGGGCTCACACCATATCATGGGAACAGCAAATGGCATTGCCTTCCTCTTCCCATTTAACCAAGATGTAAACATTGTGTTACACTGCGTGCAGTAAATATGAGGGGCCCAATCTTTATCCTGGTCCCCTACTCTGCATCCAAAATAGTAGTTGTAGGCTTGCTTCATCGTTACTGCTGTTTCTATTTTGCTCCGTTCTACCACTGGTGTGAATTGCCCACAAACGCGCCTTAAGACCATCTAGAATCACCTATTTTCTGCTCTGTAACAAAATGTATGTTCCCTAGTGTTATCTTTGGACGAATTTATTATTATTTGGCGAATTAATTATCTCTTTTTCTTATCAGGGTTCATGCTTGAAGGATGGGGACCTGACGAGGGCAAGAATGAGCGAAGCAGAAGCCTGTTTCATTCTCGCCGCCAGAAGTTACGCAGATAAAACTGCTGCCGTGAGTAACTCGCCATTAAACACAATTCATGAATACATGTGATGCTGCATAAAGCAGTAAGAGGTTGTTTGAAAATTTACTATTACTACTTCTCTGAGCGCATTTTTATTTTTATTTAGGCTTGGTGTTCCCAATATTAGGCAGAATGTCTAAAACGTACAGGATGGGGTGGTTAATTTGTCTCCGGAACTTCAATGTAAAAGAAAATAACACAGAGTTCATTTATACAGATATATTTACCAAAGTTACATGTTAAAGCTTAAAGGATTACTGTACTATTCATTTTATTTATTTAAATCGTGGTCAGCCTTAAACACGGCCTCCAGGCAGAGTTAGAATCTACTACAGACCTTCTCGACGGTCTCACTGTTTAACTGGGTAGAAACTGTGGGGATCCTGGACTTAAGCTCCACTTTGATCTCTCTGAGCCACTCCACACCCTTGATAGCATAGGGGGTGGCAGTCCGGTGAGTTGGGGGGCAAGATGTTTGGAGTGATGTGGCAAAAGAAATTGTCTGAAAACTAAAACTGGGCCCTCCTGCTTATATGGCATGATCCAGAGTCCTGCTACCACACGTCTTGTCATTGGAATTCAGGCGATGAATCTTCTTCACACTTTTACTAGGGATCGGGACCCCAGAAGTCTTGGGGAGATAAAAGTCCAGGAGCAAAGATTCAAACAAATTAGACAATCTAAATGCACTACCTCCCTCCCCAAAATGTACAGAAATATACAAAATGTGGCCAAAAATAGTATGTACATAAATAAATCTGGCTACGGTTTAGGCTTACAAAACCGCCCAAATAAACTTAGTCAAACAAAAAGATGAGGGGAGCTAGAAATGGGGTGGTAGGATGTCCTTCTGACTCGTGCCGACCCCACTATGGTATTTCGTGGGGCGTCCCCCACTTACACGAGAGTAATAGTAGTAGAAGCGATAGCAACGATTTTTTCCCGACAGTTTCTGAGAAGGGGGCGTCGGCAATTCTCCTCTTCTCAGTTCATGAAGTCGGTGAATGCAAAAGGAGTAAGTATAACTCCCACTCCCCAACGCTTCACAAGATATAGATATCCAGCTTCCATCCCATAAGAAAGTCACAATGGAAAACTCGCTGGGCTGGATTACAATCCTCTGTTTATTCGCCTTAAAATATGTACAGAGCCAGCTATCAATTATATTTTACTATTTTTCTTAGATAATCATCAAAGAAACTAATTTTTTATTGAAGATAATCATTCAAGAAAACTAAGTTTGTAAAGAATAAAGTACAAAAATTATATAATACAGAAAATCAAAAATATATAAATAATCTGAACATTCTTAAATTTATCCCAAACGCCCTTCCTATCTAAACGCTCACATTCCTCTATCATAAAAAAGAAAGTTAGGTAAAAGGACAGACTAAGGCAAAATGGTGATAATTTATAGTGAACAAAATGAGGAGAATGGCTCTCATACAAACATCAGCCAATCACAGTCACCATTCAATTAATAAATGGAAAATATTAGTGTTTGTAGCCTAACAACGATGCATTTTGAGTGACCACTGCCATTCTGTTAGGGCCAATATTCAGCACCATTGTCTTTCACTTCTCTCCCTGGCACGTAACTTACACATCATTCTTCTCTCTCTCTCTCTCTCTCTCTCTCTCTCTCTCTCTCTCTCTCTCTCTCTCTCTAAATCCACCTATGAAGTTTTCAGTCCACCCTACCCTGAAACGGACGGGCTGGGTCTCTTTTTGGTCACGAAGATTTCCAAATTTTCGCTGGTTGGTGTCAAATACATAGTGTTACCACTATCCCCTTTCTTTCCAAGGAACACCTTCTGCCCTGTTACCTTCTAAAGAAAGATGAACATTAAAGGCCATTATAATCATTATGTTGTGTCATTATCCAGTTTAAGTAACAAAAATATAAAACGCGGGAGTCCAGTAGATGGCATCGATGCACGAACCTTTTAACCAGAGTGCCGTTGAGTCTAAATTGGTCTGAGGGTCAATGTAGACATCGCTGAGCTGAGATTGCAATTCCTATTGACCTTCATGAGGAACGACTGGCAATTCCTACTGCTCCTACAACTGGCAATTTTATCTTGACTTTGGTTGGAATGAACAAAATAGGCGGCAGTTATTTTTGTCTATTTGGTGGTTATTTTCAATTCTACATGATGCTATTCTGAGGTTTTCCTCGATAGTTTGTGGGATGTAAATGTTTTGTATAAACAGTTAAAACTGCCAAGCGGGGGGCGGGGGGGCGTCATTTCCCAAACGTCTTACCCAAACTGCGGCGCACGAAGTCTTTTCATGTGGCCCGTGATTCATTTAAAATTCGACAAAATATTATAAATTAATTATTGAACATTTTACCAAAATCGCATCTTCTTTTTTTTTATGTAAGTAATAGATTCTTAAAGCAGTCATTTTTAGATATATTTCATTCGTAGATAAAAGGATCTTTAAAAAATCCCATAATTTATAAATACTTATTCTACACGCTCTCTTTCGATCGCGGAAGTTAAGCTATATCGGCTCTGGTTAGTACTTGAATGGGAGATCCTCCCATCCCCCCCGGGTAATGATCACATGATGTAGAATTGTAAATCGTGGTTCGGATTCCGCGTTAAGCTGTAGGTCCCTATTCCCTACTCTGATATGTCTGGAAACAGTATAAAATGGGTGCCAAATCTATGCAAAAAAATTATCCATAGTTATTAATGTTTAGCTTTATGTATTACTATGTAAAGTATGCAAACAAATGCACTAAAGTAATTGTAGTTAACTTATATGAATTATAAATTTGCATCCAACTGTTTAAGTGCGGCCCGCAAAGCTTTACATAAGCTTCAATTTGGCCCGCTGCTTAAAATTGTTGCCCACCCGGGAGTTATAACATTTAAAAAAGTGTGTAAATGGTTTAAATTATTATTTTTTTATAAATTAATTCAAATAAAAGAAGGGGGACGATAAAAAACTATTAATTTTATTATAATGCTGCAAAAATATTAAGTGTTTGGGTCCAGAAGGAATAAGAGAGGAACATGACAAAGTGGTAAAGATGTTAGTGGTAAGAACGGATTAGCGAGCAAATTTGCATAAATTCTTGTTCAGAAATGTTACGAAGTCATAAATGTGTCGGAAAATGTATGATGATGCAAAAGATCACAGGAAACCCTCTTGCGAGGGAAATATATCTAAAAATAATCGATATAAGCAATTTTGATAGACGAGACTGACTTTTCAACCAGGACGAACACACCATCCTGCGTTCGTGGGCTGTGAAAGATTTCGCGCCGAATGTGCCTCAATATGTTCAGGTTTTCCGCCCTGAAAACAAACTTCACGTCAAATTCGCCGAACATGTCGTCTGCGAGGATGAATTCAAATACGCCCTTCTTGCAAACAACTGCATGAGTCCAGGAATATCCACCCTGGTCACTCTGCTCCTTCACACATCCAGAGGACAGTGAGTAGATGATAAGAATATTTCTACGCTATCCCTTTTCCCTCTGTTTTTAGGTTTGTGTGTCCTGTCCGACCCAATTCTCGCTCCAGTCAAAATCATTGAATTGCAACCTCGGTTACCGAGGAGACGTCGCGCCCTGAAAATCTCATATTTTGGGGTGGTATGTAGGGTAGGTTAGAAGAATGTGGAGGGTGTGACTGAGAATATTTTGAAAATATACAACAAATTGTGCAAAGCTTTTGAACACATCGTAATGATTAAGTGAATGCGTGGGTGAAATTTTGTAGGATAGATGTGCATGAAGTGGGTTTGTGAGAGGCTTGATTTGGGTAATCTGGCGATGGATGAATCTTGACTGAACGAAATTTTACAGCACTTTCCACTCCACTTCTATGAAGGGCCAATTTAACGTGGAAAGTATGATGGGTGGATTTTGCCTGACAGAACATTAAATGATTATAGTGGGTGGGTTTTTAATGGCGTTAATGCGTGTCGTCACCCCAAAATGATCACAGCTGTAATCAAAAGAAGTTTTGAAAAGTTTGTTTATTTCCCAACGCAGAGAAGGCCAGACGTCGCAAGAGGAATGGCACCGCTTATACGGAAAATGTTCAGGAAATGAAATCTATCACATCCGTTTAGAAGACTCTCGATTCTTCGGTGAATACGAGGGGAAAAGCTTCACATACGCAAGTTTTCATTCACATAGAAAGTAAGACCTAAGAGTTTTACCTCAAAATGATATACACATTTTAATTAAGAATGTACTTTTTAAATGATTAGGAGTAAACTTACCTATTTTGTAAGTACCACTGTCATATAAACATTATTACTGTTAGTCATTAACGACAAATAATTGAACTTCCACATGTAATCTCTCTTTGTAGAACCTGCATTTTAGGAATATTAAAAAATAAAACAAAACTCGTCAAATAACATTCCCATAAGTTCTCGATGCTCTCAGTTTTCCGTCTTGAAAATTTTCAATTAACCTTCAGTCAAGAAAAACCTTGACAGGATCTGTCTCAGCAGCATTCGTCACATTTCATTCTTCTTCCCATCTCGTACGCAAACATTTCATTTCTCTGTTTTGTCTTTCACTGTTTGGGCTGAAAAGTTTGCCTATTTTGCACCCTTTTTATTTCACTCTCACTAACCTCCAACCAAATCTTTCATTTTCAGATACGGGGTGGCTCTGGTCGGCGTTCGACCGGCAGAGCTTCCAGAGTTTTACGAAGACACAATTCTGTTGAATCCCGGCCCTCGGCATATCATGAAGAAAACTGACACTTGCTTCTACATGAGCATCACTAAAGAAGAGAATAGCGCCTTTGTAGTGGGAACGGGAGCTACAAACGTATTATCGGGGGCGGCCACGCAGCAAGAGGATCAGGCCTCCTCAACCCAGACCAAGAGCCAGGAAGTGGATCCCGAGAAAGGCAAAACTGAAAATTCTACCGAGGAAAGATCAAAAGGGAGAACAGGTAAGCAACCCTAGACGAAGTTTAGGGGTAAAAATTCATTATCTTTTCCATTGTATTTTCTGAATAATTACACACTTCATAACCTTGAAAATTTTCAGTGATCATAGTACCGGTAATAAAGGGTATCAGATAGCAATGTTAAGTAATGATATAAATAGAATTGAATAAAACTCTCACTCATGCCATATATACTATTTAATTTAAATTATGTATAATAAAACTGACTTGGAAATTACCAATAGTTAGAGTTATACCACACTTAGGCAATGGTTTGACTCGTGAGGGTTAAAGAAGGAAAAGTTAATCTCGCATATCTCTGACACACTATTTAATTACTTTTAACTTAACTGATTTTTTAACAATTTAAATCAAACCTACACAATTTAACGGTGGTAATAAAACGTTTTAGTACGAATAAGGCTTTCTTTTTTATATCAATATATTGATGGATACAACTTTGCCCAAATCAAGTCTACATCATCGAATCAATTACACTGTCAGATATAGGTAGAATACTCTTCGAAGTGGGAGCCTTTTTTGAGAACAGTGGGTTTCATTGTATCGGATCTAAACAGAGATTTGTCTTTTGAAATGATCTTTGAAGCTAAGAATCAATGCATAAACGGATGCTTTAGTGCGTGGCCTAAATAATATCATGTAAATGCACATGAGACATGTCATTTTGCCGCCTTCCTTAGCTCAGAACACTATTTCTTCACTAATCCCTTTACTAGTATTTCAGTACCAATCTTTCCATTGGCATTCCACAAATTCTCGTTCGACAGCGCAATATGAGGATGCTTGTGCCTTATTAGACCCTAGCGTATATTAGCGGAGGTTGAATCAAGATTCAAACCCCTGAGTTAACGCTCTCTCGTGTCTCCTTCCCTACACACCATTTAAAGGTGTCGAGCTCAATTGCAGTAATACTCGTCATTCTCACTTCAATCCCTCCCTTGTCTTCTCTCTCACGGCCATGAATTAAAAAAGTTAAAGTCAACAGAAGTCGTGTTAGGATTAAAATTACCCTCGAGAAGATACAAGTGTGACTTCAAGCACCAGGAATCTCCTTTTTCCTTTTCCTTTGGTCAATCTTCATATTTCTCCAAATATCAAGAGATGCAAAACACGCAACAAGCTAAAATAAAAGCAGACTTAAATGACTTTTGTCCTTATTTACAAAACGAAAGGGCTCGGAATCTGCTTCTTTTTTTCCTTACTGGATATTTTGCATATTTTTAACCAGGTGATACATAGTGACCTCTTAATCATCATGAGCAGATGTTACTGATGTTACCGTAATCCCTGACTTCATCTCGATCTTATCCGATTTGAAATTGTCACGATTTACCAATATTTGTTGAAGGGTGGGGGGCTCTCATACATTACATAATGTATTATAGTAACCTATCACAAAAGAGAGGGTTCTCTTTTGGAATAAAGGTCACTAGTACACGACTGTTTAAATGAAGCCAACACCAGTGAAAGGTAAGTAATAGTGAAAGATCTTGCTACCAGTGAAGTCACAAGCAGAGAAAAATGGAAATTTGTTAAAAAATAAATCTACAAGAATATTATTTATACCCGTTGAAAAATAATGGAGATGCGAACCTTTACACACTAACACTTATCATTCATGTGTTAACGCCTTAACCACTTAACCACCATCTGCATCTCCAACCAAACGGTGTTTAAAGTAGCCTTATAAGTAACGAAGTGTTGTTGGTTACTCTTGGAGTGGGGAAGATAGAGTAATTCCACGGCATAATGATAGACGAATTGGAAATATAGTGTGGAAATGAAGTAAAAACTTTGGGAGGTTTATAGGCTGATGACTGGGTAAAACACACCACTTGGCCTAATTGGAACCTAGAAGAGTAACAACTGTCCTGAGACTGGGTTCCACGAGTTCTCAAGTAATCGTCTGAATTTGATGCTATTCCAACTTTAGAAACCATACAAATGGGTGAGAGAGCGAAATAAAATCAGTGTTTCTAAAAGTGGCGATGAACGCTGGATGTTTCAATGCTAAGTAGCACCTGTATTAGTAGAAGGAAGTTTGGGGGGGCCCTGAAGAATGCTGTTAGAAAAGGATTGAAAGAAAAAGGTAGGAGATTAATTGTAAACACATAGCTTTGATCGAATTACACCAAACATGAAACGTTAAATACCCATAATTTACTCCCCCCCCCCCTTCCCCTCCTAAGTGGACGCGCCCTTGTCAAATAATCGTGATAAAATTATTTGACTTTTCTTTCGTAGTGGGTTTTATCCAGCCAGCAGAAATGGGGAGGAAAAGGGGTAGAATAACACAACACATAAAGCCAAACACGACTAGAAAATCTCAACGGCTTTATAGGCTGATGAAGGCTGCAATGGATTAATTAGCTATTTGATCTGCGAACAACCGTGTGCTTCTCGAATACAACATAACGTGCACACACAAGAAAAACACGCACATGCGTTTTCATTATGTAGGCCAGCACAAATCCAAATAGTCCATATAAAAAATGAATAATCATCCTCGGTCTGCAGAAATTGCCCCAACAAAATCAAGTTGGGATGGTGCGTTCAAAACTACCATAAGTCAATTACAGAAGTCAATATGGTTATCGTTAATGTCTCGCTAAATCGTAACTATATGTCAGGTACCCTAAAATTCTAACACGACTATTTTTTTTTTCATGTCGAAAAATCAAAGTTAATTCGTCGAAAAATTAATCTTGAATTCCTCGAAAAGTTCATCTTGAATTCCTTAAAAAAAATCCTCAATTCATCGTAAGTTGAATCTAGAATTCTTAGAAATTCAATTCACAATTCCTTGCACATCAATCGTGAATTTCTTTAACGCTGAATTACCTGAAATATCAATCCTAAATTGGAAAAAAAAACAAATTTTGATTTTCTCGATAAATCCTTGTTGATTCCTTCAAAAATTATTTCAGCATTCTTTAAAAATCAATGCTGTCCTCCTCAAAAAATCAAGGCTGAATTTCTGAAAGAAATCACTCATGAAATTATCGAAAAATAAATTAAAAAATCCTCGCAAAATCAAAAATTAATTCCTTGAAAAACATTCCTAAATTGGTAGAAAAATTAATCCAGAATTCCACGAAAAATTAATCCTGAATTCGTGAAAAAGCAAATCTCAATTCCTAACGGAAATAATCATGAATACCTTAATAAATCAATCTTGATTTCATCGAAAATTTCATCTTTAATTCTTCGAAAAATTAATGCTCATTTCCTTGAAAATTGATTAAAAAATTCTTCAAAAAATCAATCCAGAATTCCTTTCAATCAATACTGAAATTCTCCAGATATCAATTCTGAATTACTTGAAAAATCAATGCTCAATTCTTCTAAAATAATCCTCCTCCTTTCAAAAATCAAGTTGAATTCCTTCAAAAATCAATCCTGAAATTCTCAAAAATTCAATTCAGAATTCCTCGAAAATCAATCTTCCTCTTCCCCCCAAAAATCCATCATGAAATCTTCGAAAAATCAATCCTCAATTCCTCGAAAATTCAATTCAAAATTTTTAAAATTAAAACCTTAATTACTCGATAAATTACATTCTAAATTTGTCACATAATCAATTATGAATTCCTCGTAAAATTAATTCTGAATTACTGATAAACTTAATCATGAATTCCGCGGAAATCAATGTTCAATCTTTAAAAAAATCAATCATCAATTGATAGAAAATCAATCCTAAATTTCTCGAAAATTCGAACCTGAATCCCTCGAAAAGTCAATGCCGAATTTCTTGAAAAATATAGCCTGTATTCTTCAAAGTTTAATCTTCAATTCCTCGAAAATTCATCCAGAATTCCTAGCAAAATTAATACTGAATTTATCGAAATATCAATCATGAGTTCTTAAAAAATCGATTCGGAATTTTTAAAAATTCAATTTAGGATATCTTGAAATTGAATCCAAATTTCTCAGAAATCAATCCTAAATTGGACGAAAAATTTACCTTAATTTGTCAAAAATTCAACCCAGAATTCATAAAAATGTAATAAATTTTTTTTAGAAAAAAATCAATCTTAAATTCAATGAAGAATTTCTCGAAAAATTCATCCTGCATTCCTTTAAAAATCAATCTTAATTCTTCTAAAATTTAATCAAGAATTCATAAAAAATTTAATAAATTTTTCCTCAGAGAAAAAGCAATCCTAAATTCAATCAAGAAATTCTCGAAAAATTTATCCTGAATTCCTTGAACAATCAATCTTAACTCTTCTAAAATATAATCAAGAATTCATAAAAAATGTAATACATTTTTTTTAGAGAAAAAGCATTCCTAAATTCAATCAAGAATCCCTCAAAAAGTCAAACCATGATTCCTCGAAAAATCAATCTTGCAATTTCTCGATAAATCAATGCTAAACTGCTTGAAGAATGAATACAGAATTGCTTGAAAATTAATCTTGAATTCTTGAAGAAAATCAATTCTGAATTCCGGAAAGGTCAATCCTGAATTCCCCCCCAAATCAATTCTGAATTTCTCGATAAATTATCCTGATTTCGTAAAAAAATCAACCCGTAAGCGACATAGCGATTTGTTTTCCTGACCGACGTGCTAACGGAACTCAGCGCTCCGTCCGGCTCCTGGTTAGATTCTACTCCATCTTCCGCTATTCTCTACCTCGTCTTTCTGTGCCAACTCTTTTACTCTGCCTTAATCCTTTCATCCATCCTTTTACTCTATGTCACTTTCTATACCCACTCGTCGGCACCTTCTCCAAATGCCCCATAAGGAGGGCGATCTTTCTTCCTGGCCTTGGGTGGCTGCGACGACTGGGTTGTCCCCCGGAATGTTCGGCACATTCTTGTTGAATGTCCCAGTTTGAGTGATCTTCGCTCATATTACCAATCCCGGTACCGGGATCCGCGGGGTCACTAGCGCTTGTCCCTCGGCTTGGCACGAGTTTGTGAACACAAGCTTGGGGACTCTCTGACTTTTTGGAGGAGAAAGACACCCTTCATTTTATTTAACACTCTTTGGTATAGGTTGCATGATCTTGGGCCGAGGGAGAGGCGGGCCTTTCCCCGACGTTGGAACGTGGTTTCTTCTCCTTACTGTCTTTGTTCTGTTTCTTAATTTTGGGTTTTTTTTCGTTTTTTTATTTTTATTTCTTGGGCTAATTGTTTTTCTCGTTGGTTTGGTTTGTATTAGGCAATTTTAAAGTAACCTAGATATTACTAAGCTAAAACTTTAATTACGGCAACTTATGTTGTTATTGTTGTGCTTCCTCCTCGCTCTCTGTCAGTGCTATTTTATCTGTATTCATTTATTTATTTTAGAATTCCTCCTCAACCTTTCGTCTACCCGCAATTTGTACCAAGAGGAACTGTTCTCACATGGAGTGTTTGGTTCGCTAGAGATGGTTTCTGGGTGGACTGCACGCCATCCCTGGATCTCATACCGCCGGAAAATGATAATAATAGCTGATCACCTCCCCTACTCGTTATTGTACTCGCCTAACTCTATTTCTCTTTATTACATACTCGCTTACCCCATTCCAAACTTAATTTCTATCTACAGAGGCTCTGGCTGTTCAGCGCACTTTGGTCCTCTTATGGGTGCTTTGTCGAGTGGTACAGATAGGTTCTTAAAATGAAAAAAAATATTCGAGTGGTAGTGTAATATACCGTGAGATCCCTACCTGTTGAGATGGCTGAAAGTTCGATGGCTAAAGGAAATATTAGGCACGGGGTGTCCGTGGTCGCCAACTCTGATTCCCTTCATCCATTACGCATATAAAATGGCTAGGTCGGCACATCTTTTAGGGTCAAAGTTCGCGGAAAATTATGCCTGAATGGCACAGAAGGTTATTAAGGCTGATCTTAGCTCGAACCCGTATGCCGATTATGCGCAAATGATCACCTACTGTAATTTTCTGATCCTATGGAAACTTTCCTCTTAACCTCCCAAGGCATTGAGAGGCCATGTTATCTTCTTTCCATGCATATTTTTTTTTACATATTAATCATGGCGCGACAATTAAATGTAATAGTGGGTAACCGAATATACACAGAGAGCCGTGTTCCAAACGCGGCTTTGCCCTGCATATGTAGTTGTAAGGGAGGACGAGTTAACACGAAACACCCCTTCGACTGGTAGAAGGGCTCTCCTCTCATCATCCTCGTATGGCAAAGTGCTTTCGTACTTTGCCGTTGCCATCTTTGGAGACGCCTCTAGGTAACTCCACCTCAGGAAAAGAGTTACTCACCACCCCTATGCATTTTCAGAGTCCCGTCCAACTTTCTTCCCGTCGAGACTATTTTTACTCATCTCTTATGCTTACGGGTAATGTTCTCACTACGTTTTACGTAGACGACTCTTCGATCTCTTTTGCAACGGCTAAGATACCTACTCTGGAGTGCAAACTACATCAATCCCTGAACTGTGTCCCTCGGTCTGCTGAAAGTCACGGATTTCAGTTTTTCCTGGCCAAAATCAAGGAAATAGATTTATGTCATCATTGTAGACCCCTACCACGACCCAGGTATGTTCCCAAACGTAAATCTCCTAGACGAGATCAATTCGCAACCAGTTCTTTGGGAGGCACACATTCAGAACATAATACCTCTTGTACCCGGACAATGGGCATTCTAAGTACAGTGGTGTTCAGCACGTGAGATGCTGCTATATTTTGCATTAATTTATTATATCTTTCCTATATTCGCGCCAAACTTAACTATCGATGAGAGTTCTTCTCCCCAGCATCTGAGCTAACATTGCTGATGGTGAATTTGTTCAACCAAATCAGTATCCGGTTAGCGAATGATGCCTTCGACACGTTCCGTTTAGAAAGCCTCGTTTTCAATACCCGATAGATGTCACTAACTTATGTCGTGCACTTTATATGAGTCGCAAATATTTGCGAGTTCATCGTCTAGTTCGATTGCCAACGACAACGTTCTTGGCGGTGTCTATGCTAACGAGAGACGCCAATCATGCAATAAATTTTTCAGGTTTAGAACTATGAAATTCCTTCGAAAGCACAATTTATTTCCCCGACCAGTTACGACCCTGGTTCTACCTAGGACGCCACCTTAGAGGATACCACCTTTGAATATGTGTCGGATACCTCTTCTCCTAAAGCTTTAACAGTGTCGTAGAATACTTTTTTAGATCGAGTAATACTTTTGTCGAAGTATACCTTTTAGTCGTGATATACTTTATTTTTAAATATGCTTTTGTCTAAGAGTGCTAATTTTGTTGTTTTTATTGAAGAGCCGCTTCAACACGTAAGGATATAGTGAAACGCACAGGAATTCCCCAAAATATACATATATTTTAAATTTAACAAGTGACTACACAAAAAAACATGAACCACAGAAATACTACGAATTTAAAATACACAATAATGACTTCAATTAACTTGACCCTCTAATATTAGCTAACTCGATGCTCACTTCAATATAAAAGAAATAGGCTAATTGTCTCTACTGGAGTTTAAATACCTTGGTTGCTCTGGCGGCGGGTTTGAGTTTGACCTTGAGCTCAATGAGCCCAGACACCACAGGAATCTGGTGGGTCCTTTGACGCGTGCTTTGA
Organism: Ceratothoa steindachneri; assembly: GCA_963969495.1. Taxonomy (NCBI): domain Eukaryota; kingdom Metazoa; phylum Arthropoda; class Malacostraca; order Isopoda; family Cymothoidae; genus Ceratothoa; species Ceratothoa steindachneri. Next base: position 30,809,365 of record OZ018337.1, read on the forward strand.
CCAGATTGTTGGAGGTGGACTGAATGACTTGGCAGTCACAAGGTACTTTGGCGAGTGTAGCAGATGGGGGTCCACACGGTATTCAGGGGGGGTCTTCTTCAAGGGCGAGAACTATCACAGTGCTTTAGGATGCACCGGGATAGGTGGGGTCTCTATGGCGAGAGTAAGTTGAACTTGGTTCTTAAACCAAGTTAACTTAGAGTTCGGTGTAACTACTGGGTAACGGGCTCGAGGGGGAGCTTTTTCTACTTCGTTTCAGAAGTCCTCAAGGTCAAGGACTATCAGAGTGATTTGTGCTACATCAGAATAAGAAGGGATGGTCTCTGACGAGAATCAGTTGAACTTGGTTCCTAAACCAAATTAACTTAGAGTTTGGTGTGACCACCGGGTAACGGGCTCGAGGGGGAGCTGATTCTTCTTCGTTACGTAATTCCTCAAAGGAGAGGACTATCCCTGTCTTTAAGATGCACCAGGATAGGAGGAGTGTCTCTGACGAGAGTAAGTTGAACTTGAACAAGTTAACTTACGGTTCGGTTTGATAACCACGAACTAGCTCGAGGATAAGCTTCTTCTTAGTTTCCTTAGTTCCAGTCTTGGTATCCCGGCCTCTATTGCCGGAGACTTCGTAGCCTGGTGACTCGCGTATTCTACCTCGTTTTTCCCAAGTGCTTGGTATTTATACCTCGTAACCCCACTAAGGTAGGGGTAGGAGGGGGGCTTGTAGACGGGCCGCAGGAAGGTTTTTACTCCAACGGTTTTTCTCATTAACTACCTCTATTCCAGCTGGCCTTCGAGCTTGAGAGAAACGCTTCTCCAATTTCGTACTTGAGGTGAAATTGAATATTCGCTTGTAGGGGAGATCTTGCCGTTTAAACCGTGCGGCTTTTCATAGAGACGAGTAGCGAGGGGCTGTGGTTACGAGCTTGACCCGCGGCGCCTGGCCCGTATGTTTTTTGCGGTCAACCTTCAGTGTCTCAACGGGGAGAGAACGGGAGTGGGGCGATTACCCTACAAACAGCATCTTGTGTACTGCCTTCGTATTTCTTGGAAAAAAACGTAGTGTCACACTGAGGTCGTACCAGTGTGCACAGAAAGCTCTAATTCTAAAGAAGAAGAAGAAGAAGAAGAAGAAGAAGTTGGTTTCAAGGCCGTTTCCCTTTCTGTTGTTGGCAGGTTCTGTCTCGGAGCTGCCTCAGTCATGACCAAGCCGGTTGAAATATACAGCTCCGCTACGAAGATTGCGCGCCGTTCGCGATTTGAAAAACAGTTTTGTAATTTATAGACACCCACCCCCACCACCACTATAGTATCCGTGACGCCACAGTACTGCATGTCAGCTGGATGTCAATCTTATGTACTACTGGATTCTTGGACATGTAAGGATTACTGGGATAAGCGCGCTGATAGGGGATGTCGATACAAACTGAGTAACGAGACCGGCATTCAACTCTTCCCAACCCTGATCTCATAAGAGAAATTACGACAGCCTTTTGGGTTGCATGACCAAGAAGATTGGGGACGGCACGCGGTATCAGGGCATTTTTTTTGTCGCCACGAAATCGGACAACCTCGAGAGTTGCAGCGTCATTTGATATCATGCCTCCACGAGCTTTTCTAGTAAGATTGACTTCAGATACTAAAACACCTTTTAGTTGAATTTCCTGCTATGTGGGAGCTTCAGAAGCGCTACATCTTCAAGTACCGTGAAGTGCTGAATCGGTCCTGCCTATCCCGTGTCGTTGCGAAGGAATTTTGCATACAGGAGTATGATTTGTTTGAGTTTTGGGAGAATTCGTGTCTCCTGCATATAATTTAATTATTTGAATTTGCCTCCACGCTTAGACATTTAAGGGAGGCTGACCCTTACCATGCCTTATAGATACTTATTAGTTGTTGTTGTGGTTCTTTTGTTTTTTTAGTTTTTGATTAACTTGGCCTAAAAATAGAATTTTTGTAATTTTGACGACTGTATGATCACTGACGGCTACTATAGAAAATCGTTAAAAAAGTTAAATCCAAATAATTCAATAGAGGACGAAGATCGAATTGAATTAACGTTCCTGATAACCTTGTTTTATTAAGTTCTAACCTTGTTTGTTAAACAGGCCTACTCGAAAGCAATAGAGTGCAAAATACACCTATATCAAATGTTTTGTCCTTGGATAAACTTTAGGAATGGCCACTAATATCAGAAAAGACTCTAAATGGAAGACTGCCAAGTCACGCAAATAAGCAGTCATGCATAATGCAAGCATGTATGCTCACAATGTCCTCTCTCTTACCTTTCACATTCGCGTGATTCGAAAAGTTTGGTTCGTATTATTTTGCATGAGAAGAATAAATAAATAAACTCTTTAAGTTAATTAATGAAATGCAATCCTTTTCACTCAAAGGGTGCATACAATGCTGTTCATATATTTGGTATAGAATGGATATTTCAGTTATTGTCATAAAAATAAAATGATATTGACAAATGTATCCATAAAGTGCTCTGTAATTTTTAAAGGAAACACATCAGGTGGTAAATGCACCTTATTGTTCTATCGTACACGATTATGCGTATAACCAAGTAATTACAGCACGATGACTACTATATCTACGCAACAATTGTCATGAAAGAATACTTATTATGAAATGCCTTTCTATATGGTATCCATGGACTAAAAAAGGTCTACGATTCACTTAACTTGACAAGCAACTTGACAAGATGGCTTAACTTGAAGTTATAAAAGCTTTTGAAGAACATTTTGCTGAGCTTTCAGATTTCTTAACAAAATGTTTAATGCAAAGGATTAAAATAATTGCAGAATTCAATACTTCATTCATTCTTCTTTTCAAAATAATTACAAATGTCATAACCAAGAGAATAAATAACACGAGACTTGACTATCTTAAGCTACCAGTAAGAAAATCACCATCTAGGAGCTCTTTAACTAATACAGCATAAATATGATATAAATGATTTTTATACCACAGGAAGGCAAAGAAAAAGCATTAAATGAAGCCAAACCAAGTTAGTAATAAGTGCGCCACGTCAACAAGGAATTAGAAAGGCATTCATTGACAACTTATTTAACACTGTCACGCATCATGTACAGATCGAGAGTAAAGCGATAGGAATAAAACTTATGACTGAGAAGACTTGGTATGTACAAGCTTGCTGATCAAATGTTTTAATAAAAGCAATTTTTATCTTTTAGTACAGAATTACTCGTCAGCCTTCTAGCCTCATTTTTCAAATGAATTGTGAAGAACGCAGAAATATAACACCACTATTGGGGAAGAGGGTACAAAAACATATTGGTGTTCTGTTTAGGAAAGTTACAGGTCCCCTTACAATGCATTGTGCAGCTGAAATATGAGGCAAAAATACTCTGTACTAAAAATAAATATGTGTTCTCACATTGTTTTTAGTGTACCAGCTGTATTAACATGTACACTACAGTAGCCGAGGAGATTTTTCGTGTTTTAAATAGGGCCGAAGACGAATCAGAATTTATCAAATGTATTCATTCTTACTTTGTTTTGATGACAATAGGGTTTTATTTCCTTCATGTCGAGGGGTGGGGGCAGAATCACGCTATTCAAAAAAGAAAATAATAAACATAATTTTGCTCAAAGAGAGCACCTCGAACTCATGATCAAATTTTAGAGCAGTGAAAAGAATATGGTAGGTACTTTGTAATGTTTATGGTTGGATGGTGGCAGAAATTAAATAAGAAATTAAATAATAAGTAACATGGTTCTAGTCTTAGGCGTAAAAAGTAACATGGTTCTATACTTAGGAAATAAAAGGGTGAGAATGAACGTGATTCAATTCTTAAGAAGTAAAATAACAAGAAGTAACATATTCTATACTTAGGAAATATAGCGATAAGAAGTACGAGGAACATGATGTTATATTTAGAAAAAAAAACCCCAGAAAATCGGAGATGTGAGAAAAAAACAAACAATAAAATTTAGGAATATTAAGGGGGAAAAAAAGAAACACAAGAGTAAGAACATCATCTCTAGCGACAGGCAGAGAATTTTCTTTTTAATTTTGTGTAAGATATGAATATAAAGTAGTTGTAAAGTATACAAAAAAAAATAATTTTTGTATCCTAAACACAACCAAAACCAACGATGGTAAGACTTAGAAAGTGTTTTTTTTTAAATGGTCTATAAAGAAAGCTGAAATTAGGGAAACTTAAAACCTACATACTTAGCCCGAATGCTCAGAAGAGTAAATTACGTAGATCTTGAAGGAGTGGAAGGATCTTCAACTTTGACGGCTGAGTGACGCGAGTTTGTGCGTCCCACTCAGCCAGGCAGGTTGGCGTGACGGGAGAGGAGGATAGAAAGGAGAGCGATAGATCTAAGGCGATGTTGAAGCTGGTGTGGACAGGGTATGAGGAGAGCTCAAAGTGCTTCAGGGAGGACTCAACGGGTGTTATGGGAAGGCTCAATGGGCGTTCGGGTAGGGAGCACGCAATTCAAGATCAATGTTTTTTTAGGTAGGGTTCAATGATTCCCCTTAGTATCTCTAATGTGTTCTTAGTGAGGGCTAAATGGGTCTTCGTGGGGGTCAAACAGGACTCAGAGAGGACCCACTGGGCGCACAAGGAAGAATTAATTGGGTATTCACGGAGGGCTCAATCAGTGTTGAGGTAGGGTCTACTAGTGCTCAATGAGTGAGAGCTTCTCCACCATAGAATTTGTGAGAAAGAACGTGGAAATATTGTGAGAGTAGGGAAAATAATATTTAATGTCTCACTATTTGAGCAATAGGTTGACATATCGGCAAACATTCAACGGCGTTGGAGAGCATACAGGGTAAAGTATTAGTTGAGAAAAAGTTAGCTGACATGAAGGATTGGAAGCCATCTGAACATTGGAAAAGAGTTACCTGTATCATGATTATTCGCGCCTGGTATCAAAATGCCGACGTTATCACTGTTGTTCAATGCTCTGTTAACACTGTGAAGGGTGTAAGCCATGACATGGCCAGCTTTAACAGAGACTACGAAGCCGTGACCAGAAGAAAGGAATACAGCAGGCGTTGAGACTGCCTTCGCAACAACTGCAGGACAGGGTGATGCAAAGCCAGAGTAAGAGAATCCAGGATTTGACGGAAGAAATGTGTGTTGGAGTCGCTACCAAGGGATCAATTCTGACAGCCAAGGGCAAGGAGAACCACTTGACAAAAGCAAAGAAGCTCTTGAGCCGGAGATAATCTGGTTCTTCTCAAATGAAAGGAAATTCTGCCAGGACCAGTTGCATAACACGCAGAACAACAAGTGGCATCAATTAATCGATGCGACTTTCCACGCATTAGGAAGACCAAGTTCCGCCAAACAGTGATAGTTTGTGGGAGTATTTCCAGTGATGGTGACGACATGCCGCCCCACATGTTTAAGTAGGGTCTTATGAACAATTGAAGCGGCTATATGGAGCTGGGTGAGATTGTACTCAAAACTTGGCTGGAGTTAGGAGTGGTTGTTGGAGAATAAATGCGACTTCACCCTCGCCAATTTCTGGCGACTTAATTCCCCATATTTTAATCCCATGCACTACTAGATATGGGCCGCAGTTGAGAAAGACTAACCATCGAGCTGCAACGGCATGAACGAGCTGGTGGCCAAGATCAAGGAGTGTTCGAAGATCTTCCAAGAGGCCGCGGTGGAAGCAGATGGAGGCTACTCTGAGTAAACTGTTATCTCCCACGTATAATATAATTAATATTATTTATTTTTTTGAATACATTTATTTTGGACTGATATATTTTAGGGTTTTCGTCCGCCATGCAATCCGTCAAATTTAGCCTGGATACCTTGTATAGCCGCAGATTTTCCTTAGGATGCTTAGACCGAGATGGTGGGCAATCATCAGATGTCAGCTAGGACATGATCATCAATGCTACACTATCCTTGCCCTTACGGGAAGAAGGGTATGGCAGAAGTCAACTCGATAAACAGGCATGTCTGCTAGCATCCCCTCCCCTTTCACATCGAAAAGATACGAGGAGCATTTCCGCAGGCAGCCCATGAAAGTCTCCAGACGAGGAAGGGGATGAAGGTATGCGGTTCTTGCATGCCTCCTGTCAAATTGAATTCGCTACACAACGGGTGTGAATGGTGTGGGAGAAAGTGGCAGATCGCTGCCAATGGTGGAAAATCGTGACTAACTTCACTTAAATGGTTTAGTAGTTATAGAACGCAGGTCGCGGTTCGCGCTCCGGCAATCTTTAGGGAGAGGAAGGGAGGGAGAGAAAGAGAGAGAGAAAAAGAAAAAGCGACGAAGAAAGTGAGAGATAAAAGAAAATAAAAAAAAGAGCTGTAAAGAAAGAGAGAGAATAAGAGCGAGAGATGAAGGGAGAGAGAAAGAGAAACATCACGAGCAAGAGAAAGTGAAAAAGAGAGGTGAACAAGAACGAGAAAGAATGAAAGAATGACGAGCAGAGGAGGAAGGTGTTTGTTGCCAAGGCAGCCGCACAACTCTTTCCACAATTGAAACTTCCTGATAACTTAATTCAATTAAACAAGGCAACTACTAAATACAAAAAGGGTCAATTTTATTTTATCGACTCCACTCAAGTTTGGCTAAGAGGCATTCAAGGCCATGGCTGACATGGCTGAGAAAGATTTGCTACTTTTGGTAAAACGAAAACCAATGTTTTACAAAAAAAAATGCATTTATTTTATGAAATACAGCAAAAAAAATATTAAACTTACAACATTTGGTAATTAGATGTGCCGGGCCTAATCCAAAACAGACCCTAAATATATACAGTAATCAATGAAAAACGAATGGATACCATACTAAAAAAAATAAAATAAAATGAACTGAAGTGAATTTTCATTATTGATTTATGAGATAAAAGAATATGGATGGAAACAATGGACTGTGTGAAAGCAGCGAAAACGTTGTCTTGCATTTAACAAAGCCATGTGGCTGAAAAACGGCGTAAACGAAGCCATGTGGCTGAAAAACGGCGTAAACGAAGCCATGTGGCTAAAAATTGGAGAAAACAAAAAAGACCCGAAAGAAATAAAGCAGCAACAATCAAACGATAGCGAGATAAAAGTAAAGGAGAGTAAAGAATCTTTAACTAAATATACAAGCCGAGAAAGTAATGACGGTGAATGTAGGAAATACACCACATATATAACACGACGTATGTACGTATATTTTCATTGGAGTGAAAGAGTAATATTGAATTATGAAAACAAGGTCTGCTACCAAAAAGGCGCTGGCTCTCACTTATTCTGATTTATGACCTTACGACCTTCAAAACTTCCAATAATTCCCGGAATATCCTTGGTAGGACCTTGCTAATTATTTTATTCGAAAGAGAATATAAAACAACATAGAGGGTTCAAATTTCGTTAGAATCGGCCGAATAGTTATAATGTTATTGTCAAAAATATAATTCCCGGGCTAACCTAGGAAGGACTTTGGCAATTATATCATTCGAAAGAGAATTTAAAACATCATCGTTTCAAATTTCGTTAGAATAAGCCGAATAGGTACAATGTTATTACAAAAACAAACAAAAAAGCATAACGGAACCAACCAACATAATGAGATGTAGAGTCACATAAGACTCTTAGCAGTGGGAAAACAAAATCTAATTGCGATGATACCGGATATTCCTGTCATTAATCAAATTTGCTCTTTCCATCTCTTGGGGTCGTTTTATGTAAAATCTACTTAATGTCATTTTGATCTGCCCATATCCATTCCAGCCATTGTATTTAATTTATATTTTATATCACTCCAGGTCGTCATCTTAAGTGTGTATTTCATTTTTTTATCCTGTTGTTCTCGAAATAAAAAATATATTTCCTGTGTTGTTCGCGGTCATTGAATGCCTTTTGCGTTCAGTGATTAATTTATCTTCTCCACTGGTAGACAAAGGCATTTCCAAAAAATTACCATTTGATTTCTCTTGTTAATCTCCTACCATTAGTTTGACCTTATCTCGCCCCTAACCTCAAGTTGGGTCTCTGGGTCTGTTTATTCATAACGTTGACCAATTTAAGTTTTCTTTCGCCTATCTCCTGTCGTTATTTCATAGTACTGTGTACTGTCCACTTCCAATTCAGCACTTTTATTCTTTTTACTGTAACCCGCTCCCGTAAGGGGTACGGCTATTTGCAATCCTGGCCGCCCCAGCTTAGCCTCTTCTCCTTCATTCTGAAAGCCTGCGTTTTTATCCTACTTCCTCATTCTCCCTACAACTTCTCCAACTTTCTCTGGTCGGCCTCTAATTTCACAGGGTAGACGCTGACCAGGTTTCTCTTACCCAACTCTCTCGGATCAGGGCTGAGGGGGGAGGGGACAACGTTCCTCCACCCCTGAGCTCCGGTTTTTAACAACCGCTTCATACCCACCCACACCTTCCTCACATATCCTTTCCATGTCTATCAATTTTACGCCTTTCCCAAGGTGAAGCCGCCATGCTGATGGACTGCCAGATCACTAGACGGGAGGAGTGGCCTCAAATGGCAGCAGCTGGTTTTGCTGGCCCTCGCAGAGCGGGCTACTTCGTGGGGTGATGAGCGTTTGCACGCCGTGAGAATTACAGGGTTACCATGCCCAGTGATGATATTAATAAAAGAAATAATACTCCCCATCTAGCTTCTTCTCAACCATCGACATATCCGACTTCGGGAAGCTACACCGAAAAGATGGAGGTCCCCATCTCTCTGTACTTTCGTAGGGGACCCTCCAAAACTCTTCAACCGGAAAGGAGTCTTACTCCGTTCATTTGGCTACGGGTGCAGGGGATTCTCCCTCCCCCCCTTCTCTGTCACTTACTCCAGCGGCAGTCCTCCATTTGCTTTCCAAGGGGACTGCCACAAGATAGGCAGGCAGCCCATAATAGACCGCTCCCAACGGGAGCCGCACGATAGGGCCAACCCCTTTAGGGGGTCGAGAGAAGGAAGGCCCGTCTGTCCATGCCCTTCCAAGACCTGCGGGTGCTCAGAATGTGCTTAGAGTGGGTCTTCGTACGTGTCCCTCCTTCTCTTCCCCAAAGGATGCCGGTTTGCTAGCCAAAGATAAGATGACTAAAGGTACCTCGAATGGGACTTGTGATGTATCGGGGGGGGATGGCCACATGGAGCTCCCCCTCCCCTCTCGTGAGAGAGACATGGTCGCTGAAGTGACCCAGCCACAGACAGTAAGATCCTCCATGGGGTCAAACACGGGCTTGGTGACAAGCACAAAAACCGTGTCCGTTCCCAGTCAGGCTCCTCCTCAGACTGCACGGGTCCCCGAGGCCTCACAAGGAGAGGGGAATCTCCTTTCTCGCCTGGTGCCCCTGTGAGAGCCAGGACTTCTCCATTTCAGAGAAGGATCTTGCTGAGGCCGGTCCATCTGGCCTATGGGCTCCTGCCGGCGGAGGGGAGAAGTGGGTTCATTTCATGCCCTCCTCTTCTAAAAAGAAAAAATATATAGAAACAAGGTCTGCTGACCAAAGGTCGCATGCTCTCACTTATTCTGATTATCGTAGGTCAGATTAGATCTTCTGACCTCCGTTTGCTTTCCTGTCTCTCAACGGTTGGCCGATAGCACGCCGGGCACTCTGCAGTTGATCCTTGCCTCGAATAATGCAATTGAACTTTGTTTTTTAATAAATCTCTAAGAGTTACTAGTTATACTTGCAGAATTAATTCAACTATCTAGAGTTTTCTGTATATCAAACAGGCCGAAACAAAATATACTTTACTACTGTACAAACAAAATAAAATAATGAACATGAAAGATAAACCATAGTATACACACTCGGCCGCACACGACCGAAAAAAAGAGGATTCCAATTCCGGGTGGATCTGCTCGAGAGGTCCTCGGGTACTTTCCAACAGCATGAGTTGGGTTTGCAGTTAAGGCCGATTAGTACTCGGCCTGTTCGAAGTTATGACTGAAAATACAACCTGCATTCCAGTAACCACAGAGAAAGTAGGGATCGAGGGAGTATTTGCTAGGGATGAAGCTGGGCTCGAAAGATTTTTACTCATTTTTTTCTTTTTTTTGTCTTCGGGCTCTTGGGGGTATAAGGAGACCGAGAGAAAGAAGCTTATGCGACATCCCCTCTTATCACAATACTAATTTACCCAGGCCAATGCTTTACTATTTATACAGAGCAGCCGGAAGTGAATGTTACCGAGGCACCGAAAGTAGATTTTACTTCATCTATATAGAGGCGCTGAGAGTAAATTTAGACTTCCACGCCCTCTCGCAGAACCTCTCGTTATTACAATTAGGCTCGCTATAGGTCGTGTTATCAAACGGACGTTGCATGAAAAGAAGGCGATCGCGGGTTATTTCCGTCCTACCCATCTCTCTCTCTCTCTCTCTCTCTCTCTCTCTCTCTCTCTCTCTCTCTCTCTCTCTCTCTCTCTCTCTCTCTCTCTCTCTCTCTCTCTCTCTCTCTCTCTCTTTTTCTCTCTCACTGACACTGATTTACTACCTTACGACCTTCAAAACTTTCAATAATTCCTGGCCTAACTTAAGGAGGACATTAGCTATTATATTATCCGAAGGAGAATGTAAAACAACATATGGGTTTTAAATTTCATTAGAATCGACCGAATAGTTATGATGTTATTGGCAAAACAAAATAATTCCTGGGATAACCTTGGGAGAACCTTGGTAATTATATAATTCGAAAGAGAATGATAAAACAACATAAGTTTTCAAATTTCGTTAGAATCGACCAAAATAATTTCCTGACTAATCTTAGGAGGAATTTGGCAATTATATCATTCGAAAGAGAATATATAACAACATAAGAGTTTTATTTTCTTTAGAATCGGCCGAATGATTATGTTATTGCCAAAACAAAATAATTCCCGAACTAACATTGGGAGGACCTTATCAATTATATCATTCGTAAGAGAATGTAAAACAACATTAGGGTTTCAAATTTCGTTAGAATCGGCGGAAAAGTTACAATCTTATTAGCAAAACGAAAAACAAGGCAAAACGGGGACCGACCGACCCACCGTCCGACATATTTAGATATAAAGTCGTCCGCGACTGGACTCGTTCGCGAATAAAAAGACGAAAAAGACTCCGGGCTCCTCTCCTTCCGCGGGAGCCACGGTGACGGACATGACAGCTGCAGTTTCGGTATGCGACCAAGCCAAGATCAGCACGTCCAGCTCCAGTGCTACCCACGTGGGAAGTCCCAGACTAAGACCAAAAGTACGCAGAGTGGAGCCTCAATTACGTCTGGGCCTCTCATTCAAAGGTTACATGGCGCTTCCGAACCCTCTGGTTTTAAACGCTTTCTCATTATTCGACCTAATGATGGCGTTATGTTGGCTAAGGGCAACATGATCCATCAGATGAGATATTTAGCTAGCGTGATTGGTAGAGAGCCGAAGTTGACCCTATTCTCGGACGGTAGCCTTCTGTCAAATGCGTCTAATCTCTCCAGGTGGCCATGATTAGTGCCCTTCAGAGACATGATGAAACACCGGTAAGTGTGAGCCCGCACTCCATAGAAGACCTCACCTTAGAGCTAGCCAGCCTGACCATTGAGCGGTCAATGTCGAATGTGTGATGAGAAAACAGGGAGGGGCCTCGAGACCCACCAATACACTCTTCGTCACGTTTGACTGTGACAAGCTCCTTGATTTGGTGCGTGCCAGTTGGGATCGCTACCGCATGAAGGCATTCGTGCCACTACCGTTGAGGTGCTAATACTGTCACCGCTTCGGCAATACTAGTCGCTCCTGTAGACGCGAAAGGCGAAGTTACCAGAACTCTGTGTAAGTTCCTCCAGGGCCGGACACGATAAATTCACATTGTGTGTGGCCAAGTGTGTCAATTGCAGAGAGTCCCACTCCGCTTGTTCAGAGCAATGTGGTGCGTATCTTCTCGAAAAAGAATTCTTTGTCGTTCAGGCCTAGGATCATCTCTCATTTCGCGGGGCTAAGGACTTGGTCACGGCGCATCAAGCTCTTCCTGGGACGTTTTATGCCTCAATGTTAAGAAAGACACCCTCTACTCCTGGCCCATCTAGACCTACGAGCACGGTCGTTTCCGCGCAAATTCGGAACATTTTTGCGGGTTCTACAAAGCCTGGGCGCTCACCTGGTAGAGCTACTCCTCCCCCCAACGTGAACTTTTCTCGTAAGGCGAAAGTGCCGCGTGCCTCCACTGAGTCGTTAGAATCACATGTGGCAACACCCGTGAAATTGTTCGTGAAGCCATCTTCCGTGATTCCTAATGCTGCGCATACAAAAAGGACTAAAGGAGATACAACCCCTTCTCCCACACCTAGTGGTAGGCTGGGTTGCTCAGAAAAGGTGGATCCATCAAAAAATTGCCCCCGCCTGAGAGCCCACCCCGGGGATGCTTGGCGCGACCGCGGGGGTCCGCATTTAAGGAAATGACTGTCAAACCAAAGAGTTTAGGTCAGTAGATGAGATCGTTGAGTTCTTCTTCGGCAAACTAATATTCCAAGAACGTCTGGCCGTTTTGCATACCAACCACTTTCGTGGTGGTCAGCCGATTGTGCGACGGCCCTCAAACAGAAGCGTTATGCCTACATGTGCTATAAGCGCCACCCAAATGACTTTAATGTCGGTAAATTTCGTTGAGCTATGGCTAGGTTCCGGTATATTTCGAAGCACACCCGCCGCTCTTCTTGCGGGCATACGTGTCCTCATTTAACTAGAATACCCCTCTATCAGAGGTGTGGAAACGAGTCAAAAGGATTCGGGACAAGTTCTCGCAGGAGCGCCCACCCGTTGTCCAGTAAAATGGAGCGGCAATCTCGGAGAACGCCTCTGTGGCAGAATCCGCTTTCTCCGCATTGTCTAGCCGGGATGCTGTTCCGCCAGCATTCAGTGTGCGTCGTAATGTTGCGGGAGGCCGCACACTGGACTTTATATCCGACGACAGGTTTACTGATTGAGATTCGTTCCACTCTCGCTTCGTGCGAGGACACCTCCCCTAGTCCAGACGGTGTCCAGTACGCCATGCTTCAACACCTGGGTGAGGAAAGTTAGGGCTTTCTGGTAGATTTGCTCAACAGGATCTGGGTAGAGGAAATCATCCTAGATTACTCGCGAATCGCTACTGTGCTCACTTTGCCAAAACCGGGGAGATCGCTCTACCCCGAACGGTTTCCGCCCAATCTCTCTAATCTCCTGGATAGGCAAGTTAATGTAGGAATTTTCTGGATATCGGAGGCCATCTGTCTTCTGCCCAATGTGGCTTACGCAAGTTCCACTCCACGTCGGATGCTCTGCTTCGACTGGAAATTGCCGTCTACAAGGCCTTCCTTCGTTGACAGCACTACGCAACGGTGTTTTTCGATCTGGAGAAGGCCTAAGATACCGCATGGCTATACGGTAAAATGGAAACTCTCAACACGTTTGGAGCAAGGGGTTGCCCTCCACTCTTTTTATCTGATTTTTTGCGAGATCGTTGATTTCGCGTACGGGTGGGGGGACGGTTGCCCTCTCCGGCACAATAAAGCAGGAAGAGGGTGTCCCGCAGTGAAGTGTCCTCAGCGGCACACTCTTTTCTCTGAGCATCAACGACATCACCTCGGTGCTGCCGTAAGATATTCTCGCTACACTCTACGTGAACCACCTGTCGATCTCTTTTGGCGCCGCCCAGATGCTAACTCTGGAGCATCGACTTCAACAAGCATTGAACCGCGTCTCTCGCTAAACTGAAGCGCACAGGCTTCGGTTTTCCTTTGCTAAGACTTAGGTGGTGTACTTCTGCCGCTATCCACGGCTCCACCCTGACCCAGACTTGTTTCTAAATAGGGTTCACCTTGAAGTGGAGGAGTTGCACCGTTTCCTTGGTCTTGTATTTGACCGACGCTTCTCCTGAGAGGCTTATATTCGCAGCCTTAGGGTCTCTAGTCCCCGCGCCATGGAAATTCTTCGCTATATGACGTTCAGCGACTGGGGCGCTGAGAGTGCTACTACCTTATTTTTTATCGATCATTTGTTCGCTCGAAGCTCGATAACGGATGCGAGTTTTATGCATACGCAGCCGAGCTTTACTGCGGAAGAGGGACTAGATCCACTACACCGGCCTTCGTCTGGCGACCGTTGCCTTCCACGCGTCCCCCATTGAGAGCCTACTTGTCAATGCTAGTGAGATGCCACTCGCTCTGCGTCGTGCACAGTGCATTATTTGTCCGTACGCGCAAGCTAGGCGCCCCCCTCTGTCGCAGCTGATTCTGGCGGTGTCTATGCCGCCGAGAGACGCCAGTGATACCATAAGACCTTTGGGTTTAGTCTGTTTGAAGTTAACGGGGCTCTGCCAGTCCAGCGCTGTGTCTATCTTCTCAGCCGAACTGGTTTCAATACACCGCTCGGTACGGGAAATAACGCGACGTGGCCGGTTTGGAGCACGGATTGTGATTTATAGCGACCCACAAAGCGCCCCGAGTGCTCTCCGGTCATTGGAATGTCCGCATCCTCTGGTTCGTGATTTCCATCAGCCCACGGTTTTAGCGAGGGGGCGGATGTTGATATTATCTTCTGCTGGGTTCATGGACATAGAGGAATTGCGAGGAATGAGCGCGCCGATAAGGACGCCAAAGAGTCTGCGAGGACTGGGCAACCAGACCAGCGTTTCACTCTTCCTGACACCGACTACATGGCAGCAATATGGCCTGCCCTCGGAGTGGCTTGGCAATGAAGATGGTAGACGGTTTGGGGGAACTTACAGTTACATGCCATTGCGCTGCGACTTTTCCGATGGACCCACCCCTCAATGCCGCGCCAGCTTCAGATTGCTTTCTGTCGTTTCCGAATTGGACACATTCACAGGACGCGCCGCCATTTGATAGAGCGTTCACCTGCCCCTTATTTTGACGACTGCTTTGCATCCCAAGCTGATCAGCACATTCTTGTTTAATGTCCCAGTCTGGGTGATCTTTGGGCACGTTACCTGTCCCTGTATCGGGACGAGCGGGGTCGCTACCCCGTGCCCCTTATACTCTGGACTGGTTTGTGCACACCTATTTACGGACTATACGACTTTTGAATGTTTGTTGTGAGTTGCATGCTCTTGCGCCGGGGGGAGGCGGGCCTAGCCCCGACGCTGAACCGCGCTACCTTCTTGTTAGCTTTGGGGTTTTTTTTGGTTTTTAGCCTATATTCTTTTTATATTTTTTATTTGTTCCTTAATATAGCCTAGTAGTAGGTTGTAGTGAGTATGGAGACTTATGCACAAATAGGTAGTCGCCAGATAGGCTACTAAAATTAAAAACAAAAACAAAATAAACGTACTATACCCCCTTAAGGTGGAGGAGTTATAGGTAGAGAACATCTAGGCCAATCTTAACCCAATGCTTTTGGGGTGACGTAATAATAGGTTCTCTACCGTCCACTTCCATAGTAGACCCGCCAATCCCCATTTTTCATTATTACCTACTTTTCTCTACATTTCCCAGCCTTTTCATCTGCTATTTACAAAGGTTCTCGTGGTGCGCTTCCAGCCTTGTTTTAGAACACAATCCAGTATCAAACAAGCACCTTGAGGTCCCTGCCAACTATTAGGGCCTAAATCCCGATGATTGGGGGAGGTATGAGGTGGGAAGTATACTAGGCTGCTGGCTATCTTCATCGTGTCCAGTGCACATATAAGGTGTCAATGTCGTCCCATATTTTTTATGAGACAAACTAGAAGGACAAATTAGCTTGACCTGCCATGGTCCATCCTAGCTAAAAACCGAGGCTGAGTATGCGTAAAATATCATATTCGGGACGTTCTTTGTTCTATGAGGACTATTCTTATACTTTCCAAAGCATTGGGTGCGTTGGGAAGCCATAATATATTTTTACATGCATCATGGCCGCAATATAACAAAACAATGTAATATATCATAATACCGTAATGCCTCTAGAGGAAAGGCTGCCTAAATGTGCATCCTTATCCCAACTTGATGCCGGTGTGGGACAGGTGGACGACGATCTCAATGGTAGCGATCACTTTCCCATTCAAATATATTTTTCCGGGCTACTTCCGCCTAAGAAGCTACCTCGGCAGTGCTTGGATCGAGCAGAGTGGCCATTGAATTATCAGGCACCCTCATTTCCGCAGGCATAACTTCTATTCCTAGAAATGTGGCAGTTTTGCACGCCATCCGCTTTCATGGTGATCGTGCCTATTGTGAAACGACAATCAAAGAGATGTGATGTGTTTATAAGCCCTACTAGCTCCGGCCAAAACATTTCACTTGGTGTGAATTTCGACGGGCCAGGGCCAAGTTCCATTTCATTTTGAAGCAGGTTTACCACTCTAGCGCACATACATATGTGTGTTCAGTCAATCGGATAACAAAACTTGCGGCTGTGTGGAGGCGAGTCAAAAGGATCCTGGACAAGTTGACACAGGCTCCCACTGTCTTCCAGGAAGACGTGACAGGATCTAAGATCCCGCATCCGTGGAGTCCGCTGCGACACCCTTTTTCGCATTTTCCAGCCTGAATTCTTCTTCACTAATAATTCAAGTTAGTGTCGTAATTTTGCTCAGGGCAGGCGACTATTCTTCACCTCCGAAGGCAGGAAACCCCTCAACGACCAGTTTTTTACTAAGCGAGCTGAGTTCCACCATCGCTTCGTGCTCAGATACCACCAGACGATAGCCTCTACGCCCTGCTTTGACGCCTGGGTGAGAGAGTTTTGTTTTGTTTTATTTTAACTTTATTCAACAGGATCTGGACGGATGGTATTGTCCCAGAGTTCTGGTTAATGGCTATCGTGCTCGCTTTGCGAAGCCGGAGAGAGATCACTCTACCCATGCTCAATATCTCAGACTGGAAATGTTTTGGCACATTCACCCTTTTCCGTTGAAAGTCATTGACGCAGAAGAAAGGGGCAGTTTGGAATTTATATGTGCACTTCATAAATTAATAGGGAGAATGTACATTCTGTCGCGTTGATGCACAGCAATCCGACTCTTATTTCAGAGAATGGTGAAGGTAATGATGATTTACTATACTTAATTATGCACTAAATGAAATTCACCCCCACTCCCCTAAATCTAAAATTCGAATGGAATTAGAAAGAAGGGCCTATTGTTATTTCTTAGCTGCATTTGATATCTGTGTTCCAATTAAAGCTTTTTTCAAAACGAAGGTTCTCTCCTCCAGAAAGTAATGCTCTGAGTGATTCATTGAGTTACTTACTATTGCAGGTATAGATTACGAACTGATCTGCACAAGTTTCCTTTAACGGAATCTTTGATTTAATAAATCATTCACGAATGAATGTAAATGACGCCACGCTTATCTTAGTAGAAAACACATATTTTGAATGGTGAATGATCGAGCTAAATAGAGATGACGGTGATCCGCCAACTCTGGACGCTGAGATGGAGCCTTTTCCGGCTCCATCTCGGGGAAATTCAATTACTAAAGGAAATCGATCAAACTCCAGCAGAGAGGAATGAGAGAGAAATTAAATCCTCATAAATGCCTACTTCTATAAAGTGAAGTCAAAATTCTTAGGCATTCTCAGTGAAATGGAATTGATAATAACAAGATTTGATATTGAATTGGAAATAAAAATAAATTGAATTGAAAATGTTTGTAATACTTGCAGTGAAATGGTATCTAGATTTAATTACTTTTATATAGGCAAGGAGGGACTAAAAGGAGATGAATTAGGAACTTTTCAAAAAATTCCACAGCCAAGATCAAGCGACCACTTAGATATAATTGAAGACCAGGAAGCTTCGAGCAAAAGACTAATGAGCTTTTAGTGCAAATGGAAGCCAAAGGGGTTGGGGTTGATGTTTTGCTTATTTCCTATTACGGCCTCAGCCGAGCCAAGTGAAATCACCTCTTTTGATTACACCGAAGTTAAGCAATATCTACCTTGGGAAGTTGCCGGAATTTCCTGACTTTGGTCTACTTCACGTCCACTGCCATAAGCTGCAAATAATTCTTGTCCTTCGCATCCCACGTTAAACCGTAGATCCTCACTGAGAAATAAAATGTTTCGACATAAGTCCAGATTGATGGTAAAACATGAGCCAAATTACCATTATTAATTTATTCACATTATTATCGAGAAAAATGAAAGCGAGGTTATCCTGTGCGGGCAAGGAGGGGGGGGGGGGGTAATCGCTCTCTCAGTATGAACGCAAGGCAGAATAACACCAGCATTAGGCTACAGGAAGTCCGGACCCGCCCAAAGCGATTTGCACAGTGACGGGCGGAGACCCTACCGCTTGTCCATTGTACTCGAGATGGGTTCGTGCACACGGACCTGTGGCCTATTTAACTTCTTGGAAGAGGATGGCCTCCTCCATTTGATTTGACTCTCATTGCTATTGGTCGCATGCTCCGTTGCCGGGAGTGTGTGTGTGGGGTGGGGAGCTTCCCCTAGACATCGGAACGTGTCTCCTCTTTCTTCTTGTTTGTTTTGTCCTTTTCACTTGTTTTTGTTGCTGTTTTTGTTTTACGATTGTTTTTTGTCGTGTCCTATTATTTTATGTTGTTTTTCTTTGCTTATTTGTTGTTGTTTTTTTAATGCGACCTAATAATAGGATTCAATTAATTACGGTGACTAATACCTTTAGATCAGTGGCCGGATTTGTTCTAGAAAAATAAAACAAACAAACAAAGCACATTTAGGGCTCATTTAGGACTCAGATTTGGAAAAATCCCATAGAATGATTAAAGTCAGATGGGAGATAATTAAGGGAGCCTCGTTGTTCTCGCACATATTGTTTCCAAACCCGAAAAATTGGTGGAAATGATAACGCAATTATCACAAGTCAAGTGGAAGGAACAGTTTCATTAATGAATGAAAAGTTTGCTGCAATTTAAACTATTTATTGGGATTGATTCGATTTATCTAATCAGAAGAAGATAATTCTCTCATTGTGAGTAGTGGAATAGAGAGGTTTGGCTGGGGTAGCTCCTAACTCATTGTGGTAACAGAGAAAAGGAAATTAAAAGAAAATAATTCACCTTCCCAATGTATAAAATAAATTGTGTATATATATATATATATATATATATATATATATATATATATATATATATATATATATATATATATATATATATGAGAAACTCACAAAGTAGCGCGTGAGTATAACAATAAATGCAAAAAATCCCACAGGAAAATGAAAGGCAGATTCCAAGTACTTTCGAACAAGTTTAGTTCATTATTATTCCTCGATAATGAACTAAACTAGTTCGAAAGTACTTGGAATCCGCCTTTCATTTTCCTGTGGGATTTTTTGCATATATATATATATATATATATATATATATATATATATATATATTTTATTTTATTAATTGGGAAGGCGAAGACTGTATGTAGGTATTTATGTATATTATTTTCTCTCCAAACGAACTGCTTCCAACATATCTCATATCTTCATGATCTACAAATGAGGAAATCTAGCATTTGCAAAATGACTAATTTAAGTTCCAAAGTTAAAATCGAAAACACACGGAGCGTTAACAAATAAACTCAATCAAGCGGTATGGAGTACGAAAAGCGAAGTCACAGTTAATTAAAGCAAATTTTTTAAAACTTTAAAATAATTATTGAAGACAGTGAATGAGTTAGTCCTCCTAATCTTGACCTTGAAGAGACCCGAGTAATGCAACCATGAAGAGGCAAGAGTTTGCCCTATGCTCTACCTACACTGAAGGCTCGGAAGCTAACCGATTGTGTCGCTCATAGGTGAAAGTAAGATTGAGGGACGCAGCTTCTCGCTTTGTGTTTGAAGTTTCGGTGATATCATCCCCTATTTCTTCAAGAAGTAGTGTTCCTCGGTGGTGCAGGAGAGTGGGCCAGAAGGCGTCGAGGATCTAGAATGAGTGTGAGAACGAAAAACTTTAGAGGTGAAAGTCGTCGTCTCTAAGTTCCTGAGCGATGTTTTCAACAGCCGCGAAGAGGCCCTCGAGTTTGCCACTGAAGTTGAGTCACTTATGCTCTGAAATGTTGGGCAAACTATGCTGGAGCTTGTCGTTGGAGCTCGTCGCAGTAGGAAAAAAGAGTCGAATTCCCGCAGGTTTGACTTGACATAGAAGGCGTGTCCCCTGTTGATGTGTAACAGCGAAAGTGGTATATATGGGTCGGTCAAAGGGTTGCACACCCATTAAGTAGTTCTCTGGTGATACCGGCCTCAGTGACTAGACAAGTGTAATTACCAGCTCATCCCTGTGGTCAATGAAGTGCGACGAAGGACCAAAACTCGGAGTAGCTGAGTTTTATAACCTCAACAAGAGTAGAAATTTTACCTCTCATTGAGGCTTTGATGAAATTGCAGTTGGAAACTTTTTCTCTGTCCGATAAAGTTTGCTCTGTACGAGTTTTATGAAAGGTCTTTGTGCCCTGGTCATGCATCAGGAAAAAGAGTTTTGACAATGATGTAAATTTCTCGTGAGGTTTTTAGAGGGTGCACTTTTTAAAAATTATTTTTGACAGTCACTAAGTTTAATTTAGGGTCACTAATTTGACACGTTAGTGCTTCTGGTTAATAAAAACTCTCGCAAGACTAAGCTGTTTATTATATTTCAAATAATTTACACTATTATATATAAATCTAATACGTAGAAAAGAGGAAGAGACTGCCATTTGATGTCTTGAAAATTCTCAAGTTAATGGACCCTGTAAGAGAGGCTTTCCATTATTGCTTTAGCTTAAGATATATAGTGATGTTCCTAATAACCGATTCATTTGTTTGATTAGTTGGGCATTGTTTATAATTTATTTCATCTCACCATTTGCATAGAACAAAGTTTCTTAAACAACTATACTCGAGTGATAACAAAATACAAGACCAGACTTAATCTTCAAATTCAACAACGTTTTGTTTTTTCTCAAAAATTATGACTAATAAATAAAAACACAAGATACCACGGACGGACATTATCACTTCAGAAATATTGTGCTATTAAACTGACACAATGCTATATTTATTGCTCTAGACATAAAATGCAACCAAATAATACATCTCACACAATACATACCCATCAGCCTTCTTTAATGTCTATAAACTCATCTTAAAACTCAATACTAACAGACTGCAACGATAGACTGATGAACAAACGATGATAAAAGAAGCTGGTTTCACAAAAGGCTTCTCAATGTATGACTACCAACATCATAAACCATCTGATTGAGAAACAAACCCATGAATAAAATGATCAAATTAGACATAATCTTTGCTGACTATCTAAAGAACCATAAAAATCATGATAGCCAGGTAGAACCAATATATTTATCTAGTCTATGCTACATCATAGAACCTGTCTACATAAGATTTTACAGACTTAAAAATCTTCCAAGTGCACATGGAACTGAAAATTATACATAAGATTGCAGAGACACTCATAAACCTCCCAAGTGCACATGGAACTGAAAATCATACATAAGATTGCAGAGAGACTCATGAAACTCCCAAGTGCACATGGAACTGAAAATCATACATAAGATTGCAGAGAGACTCATAAACCTTTCAAGTGCACAAAGAACTATACATTCTACATAAGATTGCACAAAGACCCAGAAATTTTCAAATTTAAACGACCTAAGTAAGACACCATCATGCCAAATATTCCCAATTGTTGTCTTAACGAAATGAATATAGATTTAAATTTCCAAAGCCTTGTTATTTAAAATAGATGGGAATACCTCAACTGCCTCAGACTCACAAACTAGTGCGTCCAGGTACGAGGTTGTATTAAAAAGGTTCTCAGACTATCGACATGTTCAATATGGATTATAAAGGGATTAAAGATTGTTCAAGAAGTGCTTTATGTTGGAGACAAGCTGGTTTGCTAAAAACTCAAGGAGTGTACTAAACAGGCCAGGTCCAAGGGAAGTTCGAGGAGGATCTAAAGTGATTTCAAGTTTCATTCAACGATGGTCACAGAAACTTCCAAGTAAGTCTGAGAATAGCTTAGAGTGGTTCCAAGTGGATAACAGGATTTTCTAATGGAGGATTTATATAAGGGAAGGTTCAATGGGTCAGAAGAAGGTCCAAAAAGACCTTGACACTAAACCAAAGGGGGTCCTATGTGGTTCAAAGCAAGTCCATGAAGGATCAAGGGAGTTTCAAGGACGGCCCATGGCCTCTCTTAACAAGCCCGCTTCGATAGTGAGATAGAGTGGGTCGACTTGTCGGAAAAGTTGCCTGTGGGTAACACATCACACAGAGCACCCACAGCCCCCCTCCTCTGGGTATTCAGATACAAAAATAAATGGGTCGTATTTCTGCGACGGCTACAACTGAAAATTCATATCAAAATGGACACAACCTCAAAATGGACACAACCGAAGTGAGGGAAATGTCTTTCAAGACGAATTTGCCCCCAAGTGCCATTTAACTTGCAATTTATTGCCCATGGGAGGGGGTGGGTATCGCCATGGACACTCCCATTTACGCTGCATCAGGACTGCCTAATGGACGCTCTTCACCCACACCAAACAGGTGACTAAATCCAACAGTCCAATCTGACAGTCTGGAAGGGAACTGGTTACTACTACTCGCAAGAGGATATCAATTGTAGCCTGAGCGACCATGCTGTAGCTGACATCTGAAGAATTGTGTGACTTTTTGGCTCTAAAGACCGCATATGCATTCCCTCCCAACCCTAATGTCTGCAAGAGGCTCGTAAGCTCTATATATCTCCCACGCATTTTCACTACCTCTTGCTTCACTTTCTTTACCAATCTCTCCTTACAAATTTTATGCGCGATGCCCTCGCTGGTTTCGCTTTAAATTTCAGAAAAAAATCGATTGTCCTAACTTGGAAGCAGGATGGGAATGTGGCTCTAACCATTACTATACTAACCATACTCATTTTTGCCTCCATCGCCATCACTTAATTCATGCATGCCTCTCTCAGGTTCACCTGATGGTTATATTTTACATATTTGCGTGTGAAATCATTAACCCCTGGGGTCCAGGGGTCCAGGACACTTTTAACTATTAAAAAAGGAAATTTGTGTAGCCAACGATGGAGTTCTACCAGAACAGTCAAGTAGCTGAGGGAAAAGAGGAATAAATAGAAATACCCTAAAGAGAGCTAAGTATTCTAATGTCGTAGAGTTACGAGTACCTGGTTCAAATTCAAGAGCTTGGGAAAGTCCTGGGTAATATAGACCCCTTATAACAGGTGTGTGATAAGATCTTAATCACTTTAGTCCGGAATTAAAGTCTTTGGCAAGTTCACAAACAGTTGGTTGAAGGAATAACGCTTGAAGTTTAAATCATCTATAGCTGTCTGAAAGAACAGGCTAGTGCTGCATGTTAATGGAATTGCGAACGATTTCACTATAGTAAATGTCTCGGCGGTCAAATGCATGTATACACTGAACATTTTTCTTAAAACCGTAGTTGATTTTTCCACCATTCTCTATATTTTACACAATGCATCGTCCACGATACCAATTCGTACACACCTGTGAAACTTCCAAAGTCTTCAATCCTCAAAAAATATTGATAGCACCTCCACCTTTTCTGGAGTGGAAGTAAATGAGTTCAATGCAACTGCAATTATTTTGATACAATCTTGTCTGTGTTCGTGTAACCAACTCCACAACCTGGCAAGGTGATCATTTCTTGCTATTGTTATTATCCACTCTTTTGCATAATGTCCCTATTATTCTCTGTTACATTCAGTCATCAATACTATTAGTTTCATTCCACCCTTATTATTCACATTAGAAGCCAAACTCTTTAGCCGATATCAGCTTTCTTCTCCTTTACGGAAAATCATACCCATTTTCATTTAAATTTTCACGTAAAAACCTAATCAAACTAGACGATATAATCCAATGATGTTACAAGTTCTTTTTTAGAACTTTAAATTTCCTCCCTTTTAGGCATGATTGCTGCACCATTATATTCTAGGAATTTTTAATTCGAGGAAATACCATATCAAATAACTTTGAAATTCACTCGGAAACAGGTTATGCAATTTTTTCAGTTATTTTTATCATTAAGTGAGAAAAATTATAAAATTTTCAACTTTCATAAGGTTGAGAGTTTTGGCCATAGGATGTAAAATTTCAGCAAATTAATTCTTCTCTCTGATAGAGAGATGAATTAATTTGCTAAAATTTTACATCCTCTGGCCAAAACTTTCATGTGAAATTTATATCCAAGATGTATTTCCTTGATTTGCAATGAACTTTCCTTAAAAACTTTCATCACAGTAGTTGTAAGAGTCAATTTATTATATGTAGCATTGCTCCAGATAATTTAACATATGATGGTTTCAGAATATGCTTTTCTGCAAATATATACGATTGACTACTCAACAACGCTAATATTTTTTCTTTCATTCTTTTATTAGTTTTCCCTTTTCTTCAAAGTATGTGCCGTCTTTTTGCTGTGAGAATCGTTCCCATTGCTTTCTTTTCTCATAACTTTGATTGGCTAAACAATTTTCCCGATTATAAAGCGAAAGTTCCATAGTGCATATATCGATTTAGGTGGTGAAGTTGACCTCTGCAAACTTTCATATCAATTTTTATTTCGCATAAAGTAGTTGTTGAGTCTTCAAATATTCATATATTTTTTTGGTTGCTTAACTTTTAAGATTTTCGATAAGTAAATTATTTTTTTCTCATTCACATATTTGAAAGTAATATCTTCAGATTTATAATTATATTATTTACTCAAATTAAAATGAGTTTTGGCTTTTTGCTTTTCATGTTCATTTAGAAGTTCCAAGTTTAGCAAAAAATGCTACCAATATTAGATTGTCAAGAAATTTATGTTGTTTTGAATATAAATATGAATATAAATATTCTCAACTGTTCCCACACTGTTATACATGATTTGAAAAAAACCCTAGGTATATAAAGCTTCAAATTGCTAGTCTTCTTTATCAGTGATGACAAGTGAGAATAATTGTTCTTTATGACAATCAGCGTCCAAACACGGGTCTTGTGACGAGGCGAACGTTAATTGGCCTAAGTTGGAGGAGAGTTCTCCCACATCCTCCACAATTACAAAATATGTTCATCACTTATTTTGATCGCTTTTAATTAATCTAAATAGAAAATGTATTGGTTGAAGTAAAGAGTGATATCAATGTTTATATTTCATCCAAACCAGCTGCTCTCTGTAGGTCATGCATCCACCTCATATTTAAGCGTTGAGAGAATGTTTTTGTTAATAATTGTAATTACTTCGTTGATTAAGGTTCTTAGTTAATACATTCAAAAAGATTTTCTTTTCCGCTTTGAAAAGACAGTAATAATTTCTTGACAACCTAAATATTGAAAGTATCATAGTTTCCGTTCAAGAAGACAGTTACAAATCTGAAGATACCCAGATGATTGCGAAGGTAGATTTTTTAAATCTTTATGAACTCATTATAGCCGCAACCACCATATTGCAGCCACTGCAATATGGTATGGTAGAAATGTAGAAACATAGTCTCTCCCGGGTACCCGACATGGGCCACTTAGCACCTAAATATTCCTTCATTTTGTCAATGGCTGCTTCTAACCCTGACGCAGGACTGTCCCTTCCAGTATCTGTGAACGAACTCCAGAGGAAACTGGAGGAGGAGGTGGACAGACGGAGGGGACAATGGGAAGAAGAGCAGGGCAAAACGATCGACAAAGAGGAAATACTGACCGGGGAACAACAAAATGAAGGTAAGAACATAGAGATTTACTTTGTCTTTGCACCTTCAAAGTCTTATTGCAGGATCATTACCGGTCAAGAGCCATGCCCATGGTAAAGAACTTGGGACAAAATCAAGAGAGTTGCCTCCTCCCCCTCCGGTTCTAAGTGCCTCAAAGTGCTTCCACCTTTCTATACTCGCTTATCTATTATATATTTTACTTCCACTTACTTCACTTTGCGCACATCTTTCCAAGATGTTTTTAAACGAGATCTCAATGTTGGGTTTCGACCGTAGGCATCTGGTGATGTTAAATAAAGGAAATTGGAAAAAAATACAGGGTATCTCACCTATCTGTCCTTCTTCAATTGTTATAACCACTTTTAGCAGATCAATGATATCACTGCATGTAAGCTTAATATAAATTTGTGAAAAATGATTGGTTATATAATCAAAAATGTCGCAGATAGATGAGACAGCCAGGATTAGGTGCTAAAAAGTACGGGTGGTTTGGGGAAACCTGTATAGGAGAATTATACCGCTCGTTTAGGGACAGCGATTTGCCTTCCTGGCCGCCATGCTGACGGGACTCAGCACCAGTCCGTCCCCAGCTTAGCCTTTTCTCCTTCTTTCTGACACCCTGTCTTATTACCTTGCTTCCTCACTTTCCCTACATTCTCTGGTCGTACTCTAATTTCACAGGGTAGACACCAACCAGCTTCCTCTCAACCAACCATTTCGGATAAGGGCTGAGGGGCAACGCCCCTTCTCCCATGAGCTCCGGTTTGGAGGAGGTTAAAAACATGCCTCACTCCCACCCATACCTTCCTCACAACCTTTCTCGCTCTTTTTACGGTCTATCAATTTTGCGTCCAGCCCAAGATGGAGTCACCATGCCGAAGGGCTGCCTGACCACTGGGCGGGAGGAGTGGTCTTGAATGAGGGCAGCTGGCTTTGCCAGCCCCGTATTCACCGTGTGCAAAGCAGTCTACTGCGTGTAATGATTAGCGCTTTCGTCCCGTAAATTGAACAGGGTCACCATGCCCGATGATGACAATTTAAAAATCAACCTGTCTGCATCCCCTGTAACATCGTCGGAATCGCATTTGGGTATCTCCACAACAGAAAATAAGGGGCCCCCCGTTGATTTCTTAGGCTTTCAAACTTCTTTTAAGGGAGAATAGGCTTATTCCTCTCAGCGGCTCGAAAGGGCCAACGCACTGAGGGAAGCAAGGGATAACAAGGCTCATCGGCCCGTGCCCCATAATGTCTTGCTTGCACGCGTGACTGGTTTACAGCGGGTCAGTGTACCTACCCCCATCTCTTCCCCGACATCACACGATAAAAAAGGAATCTTTAGTGGGATCCGTGATGTCGTGGGGGGATGGCCACATGGAGCCCTCCACCCCTGAGAGGGAAATGGTCTCTGAGGTAAACCAGCCATAGACGGTGGGATCTTCCATGGGGTCGGGCTCGGGCTTAGTGCCTAGCACAGAACCCGAGTCCGACCCTGCGCAAGCCTCTCGTCAGACGACTCGGGCCCCCGAGAATTCGGAGAGGAAGGACCTCCTCCACCGTATCAAAGGGGCCGCGTCTGGTGCCCCTTTGACAGCCAAGACCTCCATTTCAGAGAAGGATCTTACCGAGGCCGGTGGATCCGGCTTAAGAGCTCCTTCCAGCAGAGGAGAGAAGCAGGTTCAATCCCCCCATCTCCTCTCCTAAAAAGAAAAGAAACCATAGGAGCCACGGAGACGGACGGGTCCGCTGACGTTTCGTTAGCGACCAAGCCAAGATCGGCATGTCCGGCCCTGGTGCTCACCCGGATGGCAAGTCCCAGACAAAGACCGAAATTGCGTTTTCCAGCCTGCTGGCTTCAAACGCTCTCTGGTTATTCGCTCCATTGATGGCAGCATGTTGACCAATGGCAACATGTTCCATCAAAGGAGAGCACTACTTAGCATGATTGGTAGAGGGCCAAAAGTGGCCAGTTTCTCAAACGGGAGCCTTCTGGTGAATGCGCCGAATCCCTCCGAGGCGGCCATGATTAGTGCCCTTCGGACACTTGATGGCATGCCGGTCAGTGTGACGCCGCATTCTACCATGAATTTCGTAAAAGGAGTGGTTTATGCGAGAGAACTCGTGGACTACTCCCTAGATGATATAACCTTAGAGCTGGCCGACTATGGAGCCGTCAAGGTTGAACTTGTGATAAGAAACACGTTCGACTCTAACAAGCTCCACTAGTCACTGCGTGCTGGTTGATATCGCTACCGCGTGAAGACATTCGTTCAACAGTCGCGGAGGTTTTACTGCTGCCAACTTTTCGGTCATACGAATTTCTCTTGTAGACGCACAAAGTTGTGGTTACCCGAAATCTGTGTAAGTTGCTCCAAGGCAGCACACGATAAGTACAACTCGTGTGTGGCCAAGTGTGTCAATTGCGAAAACCCATACTGCACTTCTTCGAAGCAATGTGGTGCGTATCTCCTTAAGAAGAAAACCCTGGCCGTACAGGCCCAGGATCATCTCTCATTTTGTGAGGCTAAGGACTTGTTCCTGCCTAACCCGGCGCTGCCTGAGACGTCTTATGCCTTAATGTTAGGACGACAACCTTTGCTCCTGTCCCATCCAGGCGTACGAGCACGGTCGTTTCGGATCCCTTCTGCGGGTTTTACCCACCCTAGGCGCTCCCCTGGTAGAGCTTGGGGCATGAATGGTTCTTAGCCAGCACCGGCTAAGTCCATGGCTTGCCCTCCCTCTCCCAGCGTGACCGTTTTCCGTAAGAAGAAACGGCTGTGCGCCTCCACCGAGTCGTTAGACTCACAGGAGGCAGCACCCCTGAAGTTGGTCGTGAGGCTAACTTCCGGATTTATAAAGCTACCTCCCGAAAGGAGGACAATACTAGAGGAGCTTCGGCTCCTACACATACACAGAGTGCTAAACTTGGTGACAAGAAGGCGGTGGATCGCCCAAAGGAGGAACCCCCGCTTCCGAAACCTAAGGTTTCGAAGCAGAAGGAGGAAAAGACTCGCATGGCAAGCCCAACCTCCCCCGATAAGTCCTAGAAGGCGACACTGCCTTTAGTGCATTGTCCGGCCAACAGCGACCGGATTTTCGCCCCCGGGAAGCGTACGGCCATTCTCGTGTGGGACTTCTTTTCGAAAAGGGCTCCCCGAACCTCCTCCGTGCTAGGCCTGTAGGGCATATACCTTCAATGGAATAGCCGCCAACCCTGGACCAACTGGGAGGAGCTGCAGAGGCTCGTCTTGTCCCGTTTTCTCTTTTGCAGAATATATATCGTAAAAAAGAATTACGGTTCTGAAATGAAAATAGGAATGACACATTTTGAGAAGAAACTTCCAAAGATGGACGAAACAAATCTTAAATTGGACCCATTTATATGTACAGTTGCGTAAATTAGTCATGTAACATTTTTCAAAGTGTTTTTGGACAAGGGTAAACTAACTTTGGGATAATTATTTATGTTTAATAAATCTTGTGCTGGTGTGTTGTGTTGCCAAGTAACTATTTTTCATAATATATTAAATTGGAGAATTAATTATAGGGATAAAAGTAAAAAGTAGGCAAATGTTAATGCGAATATCTTTGTGATATCGATGATTCAAAATCAAATAAATATATAGAGTTTGAAACAAAACCGTTTCAAAAATTTTCGATGGTAATTCTTGTAATACCACAATAAAGTTAAAGAGTCACTAAATGTTATCTATTTTATTGGTAAATGGCCTATTTAGTCTATTAATATTTAATTATAAAATTATACATAACCTGACTAGAGTGGAGTGGATGCATTTTCGTGGAATTTAAAGTGAATCCCAGCGAGGAGGAACCACGCAGGAAAATCGTAAGGAAATGGAGGGATTGGGGTGGTAGGGCAAGCGGCGTCAGTGAGTCTGGAAGGGCACATCATCCTCCGAATGTTAGCCGCAGCAAGGGTGCACACGCTACACCTCACATCCCATTGCGGAGTGGATAAGGAAAAGAAAGATGTGGGTGCAGTCGAAGAATAAAGGACTGGGAGAATCCTGGCATGTTAAAAACCACTCCCTTAAACGGGGGCAAGAGGGAGGGATAACCCTCATTCCCCTTCCCCTCCGGGCCACTAACTTGGATGTATGGCCGAAAGCTGGTCGGTGACTAGCCTGCCAAATTAGCTGTCGGCCAAAAAAAGAGATGAGATGAAGCTTGTAGAGACACTGGCCAAAAAAGGGAGAATTGGAAATGTCTTGAAGGAATAAAGCTCAGGTAGTCTCAATTTAGCGCTGAAGGCACTAGGGCAGGCCACTTGTCCAGGCATCAGGTGTAGCAGCGATTAGTGTTCAAAATTTCATTTTATTTTAAAGCGAACACTAACGAAGGCATCTGTGGCGGATCGACAAAGTGAGGAAGATAGAGGGAGGGGAAATATGAGGAAGATAGAGAGAGGGAAAATATGTGGAAGATATAGAGCCACGGGTTCATCCAATGCCGGGAAGGCACCCAGTCCTCCAGAGGTTAGGTCAGTGATGCAAGCTTATGCTATACCTGACGCCCCCTTCGGGTTGAACGTAACGAAAATCCGCGGGCCTGTCGTGGCCTAGTACTCAGGTTCGAATACACAAGTAATTTCTGCGGTGGTAGGGAATTACCGCCAATTCCGGCGGAGCGCAGAGTCGAAAGGGGGGTAGATGGTTTAAAGCTGGAAATTGGTCACTCGAAGAAGCTTTTCCTGCGGGAAAACTGAAATCATTAATGTGCGGAAGTTTGTCTTGTATTAAATCCCATCGGAAAAGGAAACAAGATTGCGTAGGAGGTAAACAAGGTCTGCTGACCAAAAAGTCGGGTGCTCTCACTTATTCTGATTTATGACCTTTCGCCTTTCAAAATTTTCAATAATTCCCTAGATAACCTTGGAATGACTTTTGCAATTATATTATTCGAAAGAGAATGTAAAATAACATAAGGGTTTAAAATTTCGTTAGAATCGGCCGAATCGGGAGGACTTTGGCAATTACATATGACATTCGAAAGAGAATGTAAAATAACATAAGGGTTTCAAATTTCGTTAGAATGGGCCGAAAAGTTGATATTATTGCCGAAACAAAATAATTCCTTGGCTAACCTTGGGATGTCCTTGGTAATTATAGCATTCGAAAGAGAATGTAAAACAACATAAGTGTTTCAAATTTCGTTTGAATCGGCCGAATAGTTACAATGTTATTATAAAAACAAGAAAAAAGCAAAACGGGAACCAACCAACCAACATAGTGAGTGTACAGTCGCCGCGACTAGATTCGCTTGCGACAAAAAAGAAACGATTCTTTCCTCTGAAAAGGATCCTCGTCTTATAATTGATCCCCGAACTTCACGCACCTTAGAGATTGAGATTACCTGAGCTTTCTTGCTTCTAAATATTTCCATTTTCTCCCTTTTTCGCCACTTTCTCTACAAGCATTTTTTCTCTCTTGGCCGGTCTCAAATATTCCAGGCTAGTTTCCACTCTTTTCGTCATCTACTGCCCTAATCTTTATCTCTGATTTTTGCTTCCGCAAAGCAATGCTATAAGTATCGTGGGTAACCTGTCTCTGGCTGGCACCTGGATGATTGTGTGCCCCTCCGACCCCAACACCAGCAGTTTAGCCCCCGGCTAATACGGGAGTATTTGGGGCTATATATCTTTCACACATTCCCACTTCCTCTATCTTCACCACTTCCTTTACATATCTATACCCTTACAACTTTTCAGCGTGATGCGCCCTCGTCATTATTTCGCCATATTTTCGAGATAAAAATCCATCCGGCGACTCACAGCACCCGTTGTGAGTTAACTTTGACGTAATTTGAAGCGATGTTTCTACTAGGCGAAGCAGCATCCAACAATGCACAAATGAAAGTGTGTTATTTGCTTCAACACACTTCAGCCCCTGCAAAATATAGAATATTTCTGGCAAACTACTTAAACCATTATCTGCAGCTGCCTTATTTCAGCCTCTGTTTTTTTTTTTAAATCTCCCAAAATCCTATTAAACAAAGTGCGAGTGTTAAGGTAGATGGAGTCGAACCTTCAATCAAGTCATCCTTGACATCTGAGGGCGGGAATGATCGTAAAAATGTGCAGATAAAACTCCGTCGGTTTTACCAAAACACTTTTGCTGTCAAATTTCGACTTATTTCGGCCAATTGCTGAAAATATTTGTGATTTTTTTTCCTATGGCTTTAAATGTATCTATGTTGTTGGTCGGTGTCCACCAAAATGTATTAGAGAGACATGAGAAGTAGGAAACTTGTTAAAAATTACCCTTAATTTAGTTTGGTCTAACTCCAAAATTGCACGTCGCCAATACTCATTACTCAGTGGAAGGCAATATTCCAGTAGTGTTGCCCGTTCTGGTAACTATTGTAACTGGTAACTGTTAATAGAGCATTTGCATTTTATTTGAATGCTAGTAAAGGCTGTGGATCATTTTAGAATAACATATAATTATTTGGTAGAGATTATTTCTTAATCTAAGTGCCATCTGTTCATTTTGCAGATATACCTGCGAATAGTGTGATAATGGCGAAAATTAAGACAAGGTCCAAATCAAGTTCTCATCTGATTAATTTTGTTGAGACTGGGCAAGAGCTGGTGGTATCTGAGTTACCAACAATAAGAGATATTTTGAGGCATGGCATCTACCTGAGGGAGCAAAGTGAAGATGACCGGAGAAATTATGAAGTGGACCAGCTGGTAAAAGACATGTATCAGGGGTTGATTAATCAGTCGACCAAAGCTAATGCTCTCTTCAAACCACCTGTTGTAAATCAAGAGGTCACAATAATATCAAAGCTTAAGGAGATGTGGAAGGAGGCAGTAAAAGTTTTCCTTTGTAAAGGAAAAATTGAAGTAAAAGAGAGGTTCATTGCAAAACTAGATAAGTTATTTGATATATTGACATGCAAATGTCAAATTTCCAGTTGTGAGGAAGTAGGTTGTAATGGCTGAGACTGAATCCCACATTAACTGCTGTTGTAGTAAAGAGAAAAAAAATACCTACTATGGAACTGGCCTTTATTACAGGACAAAAGGAGAAGGTTGGAAGTAAAGGTACCTTTCAAATTGGAGATACTGATATTCCAGAGCATAATAGACAATTAAGAGCTTCAGAAAGGAAAAAAAGAAAGGATAGCAGAAAGAAAGAGAAAAAGTAAGGAGGAAAGCGCTGTTTTAACAGGAAAAGCAGCAAGAAAAGAAATCGAGCATTTTTTGGCAGAAGGTGAAGATATGAAGGCAGAAAATTCTGATGGTGACAACAGTTTGGGTGATGAAGTAAATTTTGAAGCTGTCCAAGAACCATAATCTTCCACCAGGAATAGAAAGAATTATGATCAAATTCCAAATATTGCTCTTGCTAGTATAAGGTATGGTGTCGAATTGAGACCAACTGCACCTATAGCAACAACAGCTTTAATAGATGCTGGATTCATTACTGAGGAAGATACAAGTAAAGTAATTGATAAGAATAAAGTTAATGGAGCACAGGAAAAGCTAATGACAGTTATTGAACATGAGTTTGAGGAAAACTTAAGGAAGGATGGGGCAATTTCTTGTGTTCTCTTTAATGGACGAATTGATGTGACAAATTTTAGGATGGAGGCAGAGGGAAGTGAAAAATAGTTTCCAGCAAAAACAAAAGAGGAGCATTACACTGCCATCAGTGAGCCTGGGAGCAATTACCTCTTCCACTTTGTCCCAGAAAAGGCTAAAAAAGAAGAATCGAGTGCATAGAAGATCGCTAAGGCTATGTTTGGATGGCTGAGGGAAAAGGGTTCCGCCATAGTACTGCATTTGCTCTATATCTTTCCATTTCTGTCTTTTCAATCTTACTCTAAAACACTACTTCTGGGGCCAGCATAACCGTAAGACTTTTTAAAATTCATAACCATGTTTAACCCTTTCTTTTTCATCAATACTACTCTCATAAACGAGTCATCCATCATACATTACATTTACTCATGTACCACATGGTGGGCTCTAAAATCACACCTCATCTCATCATTAATTTCAAACACCATCGCTTTACTCCCTTCAATCTATATTTTCGCTCTTTCTCACTCAGACCGTGTCTAAGCTCTTGAATCAACATTTTCAAGTCTCTCTCACTCCCACCAATAATACCAGGTCAGCACTGTGAACTCGTCATCAATCTCACCATCGGGTTACTCATTTCATCTTGTACTTGCCTTAACACTAGGCTTAAAGATATTTAGCAGTAAAGGTCATAAAATAAACATTTGTCTCACATCCCCACATACATTAGAATACTCTCTCCGCCGTTTATCAGCCAAACGCGCACATCGCTTCCAGACCAATTTTCACACCATCTAACAGTTATAGATGGTGGGGTATATTTAAAGTTTTACGATTGTTAATGGGATTTTAAAAGGAAAGGGGGGTGTCGGTGGTCTTATGGGCTTACGTAACGGTATTTAAAAAAGCTTTAAAGGCTTGGTCCCATTTATGATTGTATTCCCCCGGCGACTTCTTAGTGACTATGTGAATTGGCGAGGCCTATGGTGATTTTTACGGGTGCCCGACTTCCTCCTACAATAGTGTTTCTAACATTATTTTGGCAACTTGCACTTCCTCTATTGAAAGAGGTCTCGGCGGTGCGAATGTCTCGGTGGTGCACTGCCGGTCTCAATCGTGTGCGTCACTGAGTTCGGCGAAGGTGGGGAGGGATTATTGGGCGCGGGACTGTACAAAGCCTTATACCTCTCTAACACGGCCTTACAACTGGACTGTGGGTGCTGCAGGTCAATAATGATTAAATCTACCGCAGGTTCTCCGGATTGTTTTACTTCTGATATGAGCTTAGTTTGGTTGTCGATAAGAATGGCGCGCGCGCAATCCACCAAGAGATTAAAGCGCCTCAGAAAGTCATTTCCCAATAACAGCGATCACAATTGACCACCTGAATGATCGTTGAAGACTAGGGATAGCTATATCCGTGTGTAACTCGCCATGCAGAGATTTATTTTTCCCCCTTTATGTCGTAATTTTCACAGTAGATTCGCGCAATTCACCTGATTGTACCAATTTAGCAGGAATTATCGACACTCTCGCCCCATTATCATTTAGAAACTCGCACTTTAATTCATTTACTTAAGCGGCGACGGTGAAGACGGATGGCATACCAGCGGTCACACCTTGCTAGTTTTCTGACGGGGCTGGCGAAGATGGCCTGGAGGAAGGTTACATTTGCACGTGTTTCTCTCTCTTTGACCACCTGCACCATGGCTTGCAGAATTCCTCACTCTTACCAAAATACAAATGTGAACGGCATACAACAGGTCTTTGGTTTCTGCGAAGGGGTCGCAATCCTATGGGTATATTATAGGCACCGTGATTATTATTATGCTTTACAAAATTGAAACGGTTTCCATTAGGGTACGCACCTATGGTACCGATCGCGCACTATCCGTAGAATTCACATTATCTATATAATTACCACTTCTATTATTAGGATTGGGAATACACATATCGGACAACGAATTG
The DNA here is from genome assembly GCA_963969495.1 of Ceratothoa steindachneri. Lineage (NCBI taxonomy): Eukaryota > Metazoa > Arthropoda > Malacostraca > Isopoda > Cymothoidae > Ceratothoa > Ceratothoa steindachneri. The sequence continues at coordinate 30,844,491 of OZ018337.1, forward strand.
GCACTACGTTCTATGAATTCACTCTTATCATTATCATTAAGACACTGCGCTCTATAGAATGACATTAGTTAACCCGCAAGCTTTTCTAACTGGGCTAGGGTAAGTTCCTTCTGGGTAGCAATTATGGGCGCGATGTTGATTGGAGGGATTGGATGAACTTGTTCCTCACGAGTTCCTCCCCAACTCCTACCTGTAGAGCAGTTCTCCTTAGTTCCTCCAAATTAGTAGAAGGTCCATCGTTGAGCGTGTAGGAGGCAATGAGCTTCTTGAAGTGCCCAATCACCTCAGTCCTTAAGAGCTAGTAATTTTGAGTAGATAGGATTGCAGCCGGAAGACGTTCGACTGCTCTAGAGGAAATGCAGCCAAAACATGAAAAAATTTAATATCTTCCTTACTTACACTTGAAATGTGAAACTGGGCTTCCACAGTCTTGAACCAACCTGCAACTGCAGCCTCGTTAAAGACGGGTGACTTGAAGGTGATGCCGGTCGCGATATCCGTCTCTCCTTGCCCTGCTTGTTGATGGTCTCATGTGTCCATTTTCTCGTCACCTTCACTGTCCGGACGAAAAGGGGTCACTAATTTATGGAGTTGGGGGGTTGCTATTAGGTTTACGATTGATAATTGGATTTTAAAAGGAAAGGGGGTCGTCGGTGGTCTTATGGGCTTATGTAACAGTATTTAAAGACCTTTAAAGGCTTGGTCGGATTTCGATTGGCGTGACGGGTGACATTATTTTGATCCTCCCGTCGAGTTTGCTTTGACTCCAGAGGTTTGAATAGATTCTGCTTCTAGGCTGGGGTCCAGAAGGTACCTTGGTTACTTCAGAGTTACAGGATAGGACTCAAAAGGAAAGCGACGATAAATTTTATTCTTGAAATAGCGTCTACCTTATTAGGCGTAGCGAAATAAATCGAGTTCTGTGCGGCGGTGTGTAAGTTTTTACTAATGTTGGGGTAGCTAAGGCAAGGTGACAGGACTTAGGAGCGAAGGACGGACCCGTGATACCAGTAATATTAAACAGACGAGGCAGGTGCCTTTACTTAAATCTAACCGGCTGAATGATTTAACTGATCTCCCCTTCACTGCCCATAATTTCCTTCGTTTATTTATAACTCCCATGCTTAAGGGGACGTGACCTCTTTTCCCTTCTCAATGCGCGGGGGGGAAGGGTAGCTAACGATAGAAGACTCACTTGTTAGGTTCTCTGCCGACCGTTGGGTGGAGTTCAGAGGTGTATGTGCTTCTCGAATATATGTGCACACTCTTAGACCGGGCTAGGTTCCTATCAAGAGATGACTGTTTAATTTTCCTTTGAAACCTTCCCGAAGACTCGACCGACCAAAGCATATCTTACTCTATACTTGCTCGGCTTCCTTAATTATTAAGCACCGGTGTCTTTCCGTCCCGCAGCTGCTCCTTTGTGTATGTATGTGTGTGTGTGATGTAGCCGCTTACCCTATATGTAGGTGTACGTGTGTTAGATGGAATTTCAGATCAGACTGTGATCATGTGTGGTAGTTCAGAACTTAAATAAATATTGGTGATATGTTAGTTGCTTGTTTTCTGAGAGGTTGTGTGGTAGGATTTAAGTGATTAACAGGGGTACTGAGTAATGTTATAGTTAGGTTTCCAGGTAAGTTTTAGAATATATAAAATTCCAAAATATATAAATCGTGACTGTTGATTGCTGAATCTAAAATTGAAAACTCATTATCTAAATTATTTGTTACTTACGATACAACATCCTTTCTTTGTTCTAAAAATTCTAGATTGGTCAGAAATATATTTTATGTGATAAGAGAAACCTCGTTGTTTTGCACCTCTTCTTCAACTGAAGTTGAAACGTAATTCTGATCACGTAGCTTGCCCTGGCAACTAGCACACGAGAATTGATAAACCAGTGAGGATATGTTGTTAATTTTAGGGAAGTTTCTCTCATGAATGATCAAAGAGGCTGTATTGCTGGAAATAAATTGATAATTGCATTTAAGGTTTATCTTAATTAGAAGGGAAGGTGTATTTAATCAATTTATTTGCGATAGTGCCAATGTATAAAATTTATCTGTAGAATTTTTATCTGTCTTGATTTCCACTTGTGTTCAATTGTACATTTTGTCTAAAAATACTTGGGTGAGTTTGCCAAGAACTTGGGTCGAGAGCATATTAAATTCGCAAAATTAATCGAATACGTCAGTTCTTTATGAGACGGCTTCCTGATACAACTAAAAGAATTCCAAAATGGTGGTAAAATATCCCTTGCTGTCCTGAGAATCCGACAAAAAACTTAAAATCTCAGTCTTTGTGCATTAATAAAATTTACTCTCACCATAAAATGATAAATGGAACTAAACGACAATTTTCAAGTTCTAAATTTTTCTAGCTTCTTCACAACAACTATTGGGTAATCTAACTAAAGCCTTATTACTGACGTGAGAATTAAGAAGGGCGACTAGAAAAAAGTGGGACATAACAAAGAAATCTACCAAATTTTATTTAGCCCGAATGTCAGGAGTCGGTAGGACATATTTGAAATATTGTGCTCCATGAGTCTATGACGAATACCTAAATAAATAAACGTTTCAATCCTAGAAACTAGTGATTAAAATTGGCTAAATCAACATAAATGGAATATAAAAGGAGCAATTAATTTCCTATAATTCTATAGAATCAAAATTTAAACATGTCACTTAGCAGTGTGGAAACATTTTGAAAACTAAAGCATTTAAGAAACACATTAAAAATTAATATAACCCTTTCTCATACGGAATTCTCACACTTAAAAAATATTTCGAAATCAGTAACCTCCTTGTAATGTATGCTTCTTCTGCAAGTCACAATGCTCGCAAGAGGATCAGTGGTTATATAACTTCCACATAATTCCACTCCCTCTCTCTTTACACTTCAACAGATCTTCAAACTACTTAACACCTTTTCCATTATTATCAAAGCAAAAATAGGTCAATTGATATATATGTATGTATTTTGCCGTATCCAAGCGAATCTAACCATCACGAGCTTACGGTGAATGGATTGCGAAAAGGCCACTTCTCTCCCTCGTCAAGATGAGACACAAAACATTTGACAGTCCCCCCCTCCCCTTTCTCCAACATGGGCAGTTTTGCAGTTTGCCCTTTCAGCTATTATGCCTGCAGGGGGATCTTCCACACAGTTTCACTTCCTCCATTTCCACTTGTTGACAGATCGTTCCTAATGTGCGCTTTAAATTTGAGAAAGAAGTTTGCTTCATCATATATATATATATATATATATATATATATATATATATATATATATATATATATATATATATATATATATATATATATACACGAGCGGCGATCAATAAGTTTTGCGAATCGGTAGGGCAAAACAGAGGAAGGGGGATGGCTTTTTGTGTGGGTGTTAGGACAAGTTATGATAAGTCAGGACCTGCAGCCGCACGCTCCTGTCTCGTCTATTTAAGAAGCAGTAGCTGATCGCAGATCGTTAGTCACACAAGATGACCCCCGTCCAGGACGCCCGTCAGACGTGACTAAGGAGGACAATGTGGCCCGTGTGGAGAAGATGATGCTCGAAAATTGACTGGTGAAGGTCGAAGAAATCGAATGAGAACTTGGAATATCACATGGAAGTGTTATCAACATCATCCACGACAATCTGGCCATGGTCTCTGCTCGTTGGGTCCCTAGAAACCTCACAACCATGATCTACTTTAATGTCGTCAAAGTCCTCAAGGCCAGAGTTGCACAAGCTGCCGTGCGCGAGTGCGGATTCAAGGAGCTCAACCATCACCTGTACAGTTCAGATCTAGCCCCTGCCCTTTTTTAATCGTAATTTCCACCCTAAATTGTTTCTCAAAGAGGACTTGAACTCTTTGCCCAACCCTTTGCCCTGTTTTATTACACCGGGAATCTTGTGGTGAGTGTCAAGTTTAAACAATAATTATACCTAATCATTAAATTTGCATATAAAAATGAAATTAAAGAATCTGATTACATTGCATTATTTTGCATCAATCTGAGATCATTCCTGAACAACATAATTATTTTTTGAACTCGTGAATTAGCGAGACCTGTCCCTAAATCCACTCGCACTAATGAAGTTATTCCCGATTGTGGTCTTTGTGTGATTATTTTCTTCATCCACTTGTCTTTTTTTGGAGGACCACCTTCAGACTCTCAACTGGGGCCCTGTATTTTGAGGCGTTATTGTGCATTTTACTTTGATGTTATTTTATCACAAACTTGTTCTTTGATCCTTCGTTCTTGGAAGATATTTATATAAGATTCTTTATTAACCCGGGTTTCGTTTGAATTTTTGTTTTGCACTTCTTTACATCGATTTAGAAGTGTTTTACTGTTCGAATGAGTTCATCCAGAAATCTTAAGCAATAAATAGTTTTTCAGAGAAAGTAAGTTTCGAATCTTTTCTCCAAACCTATCATTATGCATTGTGTAGCATGTCAGTTATCTATGATGTTTTTCATATTGTGTCACGTAATTTTAACGGGCATCCTTGGTCAAGATGTTGCCCAAAGGTGCCGTGGTATAATAATAATAATGATAGGTGATCACCTATTGGGAGGCGTTGGCCTCCCAACGTCGCGGTACCGGGTTCGATCCCGAATCCCAAGATGAGGGGACCCGAACGTCAACGCACGTAGAGATTTGGCTACCGATTGGTGGACGCGCTGTGCTCACCCGGTTTTCGGGTAGGTAGATCTTACACCTCTCACCTCACATATAGCCAATCACAACACTACTTTCTTTCGTTTCCCGCCTTCACAGCATAACACACAAACACTCTGTTCTAAGGAATCCTTCTGATGGGTATCTATATCCACGTACCTCTGACGCGGAACAAGTCCCTCTCCCCCGAGGTGACGAATGCTTCCACCTGAACGCTGTTTGGTGTCAAAAACATAATACTTCCTGTCACCTCTTCCCAAAAGAGGACCGGCTCCTGGGACCCTCGGGCCGACCAGCGATTGGCATATGGACCTTATATAAATTTCATTATCCGGTCGCGGATCCTCCTAGTATCATGGAGGGATTGGCGCTGACAAACTAACTAACTAAAAATGGGTGATCACCGACCTTACTCGTTAGTGGACCCGGCTGTCTTTACTTGTCCTTATTACATATCCACTTAGCTCGTTCCAAAATTGTACTTCTATCCACAAATATTCTCGCTGCTCGGCGCACTTTCATCCTCTTAGCAGAAATTAGCAAAGTGCCTGAGGTGCCTACCTGCTGCGAGGGCCGAGAACCCACTAGCTTAGGGGAAGTATTAGGCACGAGGTGGGTTGTGCCCTCGACAATGCTCACCGCATTCAAGTACATACAAGTATATAAGGTGGCTACGCTCGTACATCCTTCATGGTCAAAGATCAAGGTCAAATTCCCTTGAAAGGCAGGTTGGTTTGACAATGGCCATCTTAGTTCGTATCTGTAGACAGAGTATGTGTAAATGGTCACATTAGGGAATATTCAAATTCCTGTGGAATCTTTTCTCTTAACCTGCCAAGGGATTGGGCGGTCATAGTATCTATCTTTTATACAACTCTTTTGTTTGTTTTTTCATGGCTACAACTGAAGGAACAAATTGCAGTCTACAATCGCATGGAGATACGACTCCAAGCGCGACCCACCGAAGTGGGCTACATACCCCGTGTGTAGCCTGTTATACTTGGTACCTGGAGGAGCGGCACGTCCTCCCGACCTGAGTGCAAATTAGCGAACCCCGTCACTTGAACACTGTGATAGCGCCTGAAAAAGTTGTTAGTCCTCTTTCTCCTTGCCTCCTCTCAACACTACTTTACCATTTGTTATTATTATTAGCATTATTATTAATATGATTCTTCTTCTAATTTTTATTATTATTATTATTATTATTATTATTATTATTATTATTATATAGTATTATTTCATAAAATTTATGATTATTTATTATTACTATTTATTATTATTATTTATTATTACATACTAGTATTATTTATCATCAGTAGTATGTTATTATTATTTTATAGCATTATTATGATTATTATTATTATTATTATCCTTAAGGCTATACCCTCAACCTTTCCTACCCACACTTTGTACTAGGAAGACTGCTGCAACCGCTAGCCATCCTTGATGAACTGCATGCCCTCCCCGAATCACCTAGCACCAGAGTATTATAATAATAGGTGATCACCCACCCTACTCGCTAGTGGACCCGCCTATCTCTACTTCTCTTTATTAAATACCCGCCTACCCCTTTTCACGCTTGCTCTCCTATCCACAGAAGTTCTGGCTGCCCGTCGCACTTTCGTCCTCTTATGAGCCTTAGACGAGTGGCAATGTACACCGTTAGGTCCCTACCTGCGGCGAGGGCCAAAACATCCCTGGCTAGGGCAAGTACGGGGTTTGTTGGGCCATCGACTTTGCTTACCTTCCTACAGTACACATATAAGGATGCTACACCGTCACCATCTTTAAAGGTTAAAGCTCCAGGAAAATGTCGCATGAGTGGCAAGTAGGGTTGATAAAGCCCATCAACGCTGAACCGGGAGCGATTTTGTATAAATGATCCCATTTTGGAATTTCTGATCCTATGGAGACTTTACTTTTAACCTCTTAAGTCATTGAGAGGTCATAGTACCCTATTTTGCAAAAGTTCTCTTACAGTCTTTCTTTTTATCTTTCGAGAGGTTTATGTATTTGATAGGAAAAGGTTCCGTCAAACAAACTTACAGTCGTACGTTTCCAGCATCCGTATTAAAACGGGGTTTTTTTCCATTGTGTGTAGGTGTAACGAGATGGAAGTGGAAAGAATCCAAATTTATTCTTTCTTGCGTACGGGTCACAACTAGTCCGACATCTCCAAGCGACTCAACGTCAGCCGGATGACGATCTACAGAGTAGCGGAGAGCATCAAGAACGGGAAAGACCCCAAATATTGACCTCGTTTAGGTAGACCTCAAGTTCTCAACCGTTTGGCTGAGAAAAGGGCCTTCGAAAGTGATCCAAAGCTCAACTTGAGTGCGCTCACGAAAAAGAAGAACATCTCACTGGCCACTATATCCAGACTGTCAATGAGGAAGGCGGAAAGAGCTTGAGGTGCGTGAAACGCCTCTGCTCATTGAATGTATGCAAGAACAACGTCGGGAGAGCCTTTGTAGCCATCTCAACGACTTGAAGAGTCATGTCAATCAAATTATCTTTTTTTCTTATGAAAAAACCTTTACGGTCGATCCGGTCATCAATAGGCAGATGCTCGTCGTCGTGGCCACAAATGGTGAGAAGATAACGACGGTGTGGTTCGCGGTCGGTTACAGAGATATCTTTGCCACGAAAGTTCTGCCCTGGGTGAAAAAGACCACGAAGAAAATGGACTAAGCCTTTGAGCAGGATGGTGTCTCAGCCCACACGGGCCCGTAAAGGGCACAGTGATTTGCTTCCCTGGCCGCCTTGCTGAATGTAGTCAGCGCCCCGTCTGGTTGAAAGCTTAGCAATTTCTCCCTTTTTTCTGACACCCTGTCTTATTACCCTACTTCCTCACTTTTTCTACAACCTTTCCCACAACTTTCTCTGGACGGTGTATTTCTAACAATCTGACTCACCCCCACATTCGCCTTCCTCGAGTACCCTCTCTCGTTTCACGGTCTATCAATTTTGCACCGAGTCTAAGGTGGAGCCGCCATACTGATGGGCTGTCTGGCCACCGGGCGGGAGGAGTGGCCTCTAATGGCGGCAGCTGGCTTTGCCGGACCCGTATTCACCCTTCGTAGAGTGGGCTACTGCGCTGGGTGATTAGCGTTCGCATCACGTGGTAATAATAGGGTACCCATGCCCACCATGAGGAACTTTTAAACTTGCCCTTTACCATCCTCGCAACCGCTCTCGGGCAGCACAAGCCTTCCCCCCTTGTGCTTTCTTAGAGAAGCCTCGAAATTTCTTTGACAGGACAGGAGGCTTACTCTTCTCCTCGGTGTATGGTTGCGATGGACTCCAACTCACTCCATTCTCTGGAGGCGCTCTTGGACGACTCCCCCTATTCTCCAGCGGCAGTCACCACTTTACTTTAACAGGGGACTGCCATTGGGCAAGCAGGCGGCGCAAGATTGACTGCTCCGGGCTAGCGGCCCGATAGGGCCAACCCCTTTAGGGGGGCAAGAGATGGAATGGCCCGTCCCACTAACGTCCTATAGTCCTGTATTATCAGTATGCAGGGGTCAAGCGTACCTGACCCCTGTCATCCACGATAAATGCCGGTTCGCCGTCATAAGACGAAAAAAGATAACTCGAACGGGATCCGTGATGTCTTAGGGTGATGGCCACATGGTTGGAAAAATGGTTCACACCAAGCCTCGGCTAAAAACAGTGCTTCCCCATTCCCTCAGCCTTACCGTTTTCCGTAATGCGAAACGGCCGCGCGCCTCCACCGAGTCGTTAAACTCGCAGGAGGCAACACGCCTTAAGTTACTCTTCTCGAAATTCCTAAAGCTTCACCTCGAAAGGACAGCACCAAAGGAGCATCAGGCCTTACGCCCCTGTCCAAGGCTTAACTGGGTGGCTCGGAGATGGCTGACCCTGCAAAGGAGGGACCCCCACCTCCGAAGCACCTCTCCGGCACAAGATTTCGAGGCGGAGGGATACCATGCTGGGCGCATGTCCCCTGCCCACCATCCTGCTGTATAAGGATGTGGAAGTGGTGTGTAGTGGCATGGAGACGAATCAAAAGCATTTAGGGAAAAAGTTTTTGAAGTACCCCCTTCCCATTATTAAGGAGAACATAACTGTAATCTTGAACCCAGCGCCCGTGGCGTAGTCCTTGGCGACAGCTTATTCAACATTTTCTAGCCGGGATACCTCTCCGCCAGCTTTAATGCTCTTCCTCATGTCACTGGAACCTTCCAATGGACATTACCTACCGAGGTGGTAAACCCATCAACGACAGGTTTATAGTGAGTAAGTTGCTTTCCGTTCTCTCTTCATACACCGACACCCTATGCTTCGAAACCTATGTAGGTCGGCGAGACATACCATTTCTGTTTGATTTGTTCAATAGGATCTGGACAGAGTATCATTCTAGATATCTGGCGATTGGCTACTGTGCTCGCTTTTTGAAAACCGGAAGGAGATTACTCTACCCATACCAGTTTCTGCACAATCTCTGTAACCTCATGCACGTGCAAGTTGTTAGAAGAGTGGTAAATATTAGATTAGCTTTTTACCTGGACAGAGAAGGCCATTTATCTTCCGCACATTGCAGCTTCCGAAAAGGCTGTCTGCGAGGCCTTGTTTGTAAACAGCACTACACCATGTTAGTTTTTAATCGGAAAAGGCCTATGATATCGCATGGCGATGCGGTATCATGTAGACCCTTACACAATGGGAGCTAGGGTACGACTCCAAATTTTAAATTTTGCGAGATAGTCGATTCTGCATAGAGGTGTGAGGAGTGTTCTCCAACCAAAGGAACAGAAAGAGGTCGTCACTCAGGAAAGTGTCCTCAGCGTCACTCTTTCTTTACCCTGACCATCAAGAATATCACCACGATGCTACCAGAATCTGTTCTATCAAGCATTGCGTATACGACCTTTCGATCTCTTATGGTGCCTCTCAAATGTCCTCACTAGAGCCTCGACTCCAACAGGCAATGAACCCTATCTATCGATATGTCGAAATGCACAGGTTTCGGCTTCATTTAGCCAAGACTAAGATCGTGTAGTTCTGTTGCGATCTACGGCTCCACCCCGACTCGGACTTGTTCATAAACTGGGCTCACCTTGATGTCCTGGATTTGCATTGTTTCCTTATCTGGTTTTCAACCGAAGTTTCACCTGGGAAGTTCATATTCGTAGCCTTAGGATCTCTTGTACCCGCGCCATGGATATTCTTCGTTCCACGACGTTCAGCACTTGAGATGCTGATGATAAAGTTACTTCCTTATTTTCTACCTATCATCTGATCGTTCTAAGCCTGACTACGTTGAAATTTTTACGCATTTACACCCAGAGTGCATTGCAGAAGGTGGACTCAATCCACCACACCGTTCTCCGCCTGTCAACCGGTGCATCCCGCACGTCCCACATTGAGAGCCTACTTGTTGGTACCAAAGAGATGTAACTTGTTATGCGCCGTGCACAGTGCATTACTCCCTTGTATGCGCGAGCCCGAAGTCTCCTTCAGTCACCAATAGCTCTCACTGTATCCGCAGCCGACTTCGATTGTGTCTCTGTCACCGAGAGACTCAACTCCTACCCAAAGCCCTCTGTGTTTAGGGCTAAGAAACATATTCATGAGCTTGGTGTAGCTCTCGAGCCGGTAGCGCATCTGGTTCTACCCAGGACCCCGCTTTGGGGAGAAACATCTTTGACTATTTTTTGTGCACGTCTCTGGTCCCAAAGCTTCCACAGCGCCGGGAGTATTGCGCTAGACCTTTTTAGGAGCATACCGTGTCATGCTGGATCCGTGGCAGTGTACAAATGTGGCTTTAAGTCCCAGACGGGGTTCGGTTTCGACGCCGTATCAGCTAAGTTTTAAATTAGCGTGGCTCTACCAGGCGCTGCGAATGTCTTTACTTCCGAGCTGGTTGCAATACACGACTAGGCACGGGACGAACGCCTCATGCCTGGTTTGGAGATAATTGCGATCTTTAGCGACTCACAGCCTCTGCTTTTCGGTATCCGTGACGCCACGGTTGCGTGGTGGTAAGAGTTAGTTGAGGCCTTCTTATATAAACTTGGTGATTTTATTGAAGAGTGTTGGTTCAGTGAAATGTGCAAAAATAAGTGAATGTATGGATTAACTTTGTTTAATAGTAAATGTTCGATATTTAAAAGTGAGTGAGGATAGGTCGGTATATTGATTAGACCAGCGGTTTTTAACCTGGGAGCAATGACAAGAATTTAAGAATCTCAATTTAAAAAAAAAAAATTTCAAATCCAGAATGAGCGACTTGTAAGATCACTGCGAAGATGTTCTCAACGATTGCAGATGTTTTCACTTATTTTAAAGGACAGAGAGAATGAAATCATTCGATAACGCGGGATCAGGTGAAAGGCAGCAATTAGATACCGCATACAATTTTCCCAATTCGGATTTGCCATTTGGAGATTGACGTGAAACTTTCCTTAAAAGAAATTCTTTTGCTTTTAATTACATATGATCTTAAAATGGAGCGTCTCTCCACTCTCTAAACTTTTGAGAATTGTTTAACATTGATCTTGATCACCCAATCGCCTCAGATATCTGTTGTTTTGAATAAATGGTGTCATTTTATTCCACTTTTATCGACTTAAGTAACCAGGGTCTAATTTCCTGTCCGAAATTGTATCCAAGCAAATTCTGATGACTCTTTTTCGTTCGCAGACGATTTTCTTGGTAATGGGTTAAATCTATTTAACTCTAGCCTTGGAAATGGTTGAGTGTTAACCTATTCCATCTTATCACATTATAATCTCTCTTTATATTTAGATTTTGAAATTTTTAAAATTATCGATCCTAATTGACCCAGTGACCGATATTTTTCAAATGGGCAAAACTGGGGTCATTACAGTTAAAATGAATCAATTTGAACACAACCCGATTTAAAGGGTAAAAGAAGGAGGGGACTGTTGTCGCTTATCCTATCTTCATAAATTATAATAATTGTATTTCGATATTAACGTAAGTGGTTGGAATTTCCATTGTTTAAGTTAGGTTAGGTTAATGTTTGTATCTATGGCACTGTATACAGCTGATTTGCTTATCAAACCAAACCTATCTTATATATAATTATTTTATTTCTCGACTTTTACTTTAATATTTTCTGTTTATGAAACCTAAATCTTCAAATTTGCATAAACTTTCTCCCATTTTCTTTAAATGGGCCAAACTGTATCCCCTATTCTCAAATAGGTCTATTAGGACCGCTATTTTTAAAAGCTCTATATAGTTATGTATTATCTTTTCTCATCTTCTAGATCCAGTGATAGTTAAATATAATTATAGATTAATTTAACCCAATACGCACTTACAAACAAACAGTTCATACACTGCATCCTGTAACAAGTCTCTTATTCTTTCTACTTCTTCTGTCTGAAGGCGGTGACCTGAAGAAAGGGCCACAGAGGAACAAGCTCGAACGGATGGACACAAACAAAAGCAGCAGCCCGTCCCTCTCCGGGGGCAATTTCCTAGATGTGCCTCGTTCTGATACCATCGGAAACATGGCCGCCGACATCAAGAGACCAGGTAAGTTTGTCTCATAAATAATTTGTATTCTCATTCATAGATGCTTAGGTGTTTTTAAGGTCTATACACGTGTTTCTTAATTCCTGTTTGTTCTCCCTTCATCCTCGCCCAATTGACTGAACTTTTTGTCATTTGATTATTTTAGCTTCATCTTATTCTATGACCTCACCCACCTCAATAAACAAAGGTGCCGCTTGCTTATCCGAAAGTTTCTATACTCCCTAACCCCTTTATATTTCACTGAATTCTCGTTTCTATCCATATGTTTATATACTATAGAGCTTTGATAACCTTGATTACGTTTGGGTCAACTACGACCCGCCCACTCTATATAATACAACATTTCATATAGGTATAACTCTAAAGGTATAACTTCTAAAGGGTATAACTCGATATGCAATAAATATTTTCTTGCAGTATCGCTTTCCATAAATTTCATCTTTCAACCAAACTCATCTGCAGCACGGAATTTGATTTTTTACCATGCTTCTTCGCTTTATTCCTTTCGAATTTAGCACTCATTTCAGTCGCAAATCGCTCATTTACCATTTTTCCAACCAAAATATTTAAAGTCTTCCTCACCACAATAATGAAAAAATCAAGAGAAATAGACGTTTTAGAGTGAGTAAATGTGAAGAACGATTAGATTAATTTGAGGTCGAAATAAGTCGCGAATTTGAAAGAATCAGACCAAGAGGCATAGAAAACGAATGCTTCTATGTCGTTTATCTCTTGTGTTCCAAACTTTTACGGAACGATCATGTACATATATTAAAAACGAGGAATTTTAACTTGACGGTAGAGGTCAGGGTCCTTTACTCTCCACGTAACACCTCATGCGTCGCCATGCAGCTGCACTTGTAGCTGTCGGTTTCCTTTACTCTCCACGTGGCTCTTAATACCTCGTTATTTGTCTCCAAGCAAAGCGGTTCCAATCGATAGCACCTGAGGCGCCATGAAGATTCATTAACAGCCAGCTACCGGCAGCTAGAGCTTGTTCAATTCATCTTCCCTTCCGAAAGAGGAAAGATCAAACATTCACAATTTAGGGGAATGATACAAAATTGCGCTCCTCCACGACAGGAGTATAGTAAAAAAAAAGCAAAATTAGGAAGATTACCATTTCCTACCTCCTCATTCTCACCACCTGATGTTGAAAGCAAAACACTGTTTTCCTCTTGTTACACTCCTGAACACGGAGAGTTTAGCAAAAATCCTAATTCCTTCCTTGGCTTGTAGAGTAGATCAACCAAGGGTAAACTAACGTTTTTTCCACTTTGGAATTCTGCGTCGTTTATGGAGGTTGCTCTTCTTCCTTGCCTGGTTTCGCTCTCTACTCTAATCTCCAACGGAAGTCTCACCGTAAAAACTAATTAAATTAGGCCGTTGCCTAATAATAATAATAATAATAATGATAACTTTGTAAATAATAGCGAAGTGAATAATCATAGTTAAATCTCAGTGAATCTTAATAACGCAGTGAATAATCATAACCACAAAATTATGGTCGACTCAGTTGTGCATTCATTCTCTGTGAAAGAAAGAATGCCATGGCTGAATTCAATCATCCAAAAATTTGGAAAAGGCAAACTGTGATACTTGGGGGCATGCTGGGAGCTACAATTTTTGGGTGTCAATTTGAGAACGGTGCACAGAGGATCAGAAAAGATTTGGATAAGTCAGTTTGTGATTACAAGAGTACGACGGCTCAGAAACCAAGAGGGACACATTATATCCCCGTTTATCCTTCCGGATATCCTCAGACTCAATAACTCAATACAGAGGGCTGATCAATTGCTTGTAGGACGTAGTGTTTTATATATATATATATATATATATATATATATATATATATATATATATATATATATATATATATATATATATATATATATATATATATATATATATATATATATATATATATATATATATAAATATATTTTTATATATATATAAATATATTTATATATATATATATATATATATATATATATATATATATATATATATATATACATATATATATATATATATACATATATATATATATATATACATATATATATATATATATATATATATATATATATATATATATATATATATATATATATATATATATATATGTGTGTGTGTGTGTGTGTGTGTGTGTGTGTGTGTGTGTGTGAAAAACTCACAAAGTATCGCGTGAGTAAGCAATAAATGCAACAAAGCCCACAGGGAAAATTAATACGAGGATTCCTAGTACTTTCGAACTTTATTTTGAGTTCTTTATTGAAAAATGTAATATTTATGAGGATGATACAGAGGAGAGGGAACGCCCACAAAAAAGCAAAAAAATAATCAACAAAATGAATTAATATGAAATCGAAACATTTGGAGGAGCGAAGAGTGACAGAAAAAAGAAAAAGAAAAGGAAGATAAATACAAACTAAGATCATTAAATGAGGTAAATTCAAAAGACTAAAGGTTGACAAGAGGATTAAAATACCGCCTAAGCAATTAAGAGAGGGGGAAAATCAGGCGAGAGATTAACATCAGAGGTCAGGATGGAAAAACTAAGGTAGAATAAGTACAAATGTTCTAAAGACCTGACTAAAACTAAAATAAATACACAGACATAAACATAAGGCTACATAGATGCACAAAAAAATAAAATTAAATAGTTTATTAAGATTGATATAAATATTTAGTCTCAAATTAAAAGTTTCAACAGTGTATTGTGAATATAATTTTAAAAATAACCATCGAGTTTATATAAACCAGGACTTAAATTAATATTTGGGAATTTACTAATAAAGGTCGATTCAATGATATTTCGTAAAATTGTATCATTATTATGACAGATGATTTTAGCAGAATTCCAATCAATATTGTGATTAAGATGACGTATGAACATAAAATGAGCTTCTTTCTTCTCCACGACGGACATTATATTTATGCAGAGAAATTCGTTTTTTAAACATTTATTTGATTGGCCAAAGTAAAATTTAGAGCAATCGATACATTTTACGCAATATACATTACCAATAGGAGAAGGGGCGTTCTTGACTATTAGTTTAGAGATAGTATTATTATAGTTAAATACTACACAAATGCCTAGAAAATATAAGGGAGACAAGCAAACGATGGATTCAAAGGAAGTACAAGAGTATTCTTGTTATAAAAGACGCGCGAGGTTTAAAACGATAAAAAGAGTTATTAGCTAACTGAAGGCATTTATCAAGGAAATGAAAAGGATAGCAAAGTTTATGGCCGATGTCAAACTTTGGAAACTTCAGAGTCAAAGAATTCAGAAATAACCACACGAATTGCACGGAGAAACATTGAAATAAAAATTGATCTTTTGACTTTAATATGGTGAGAGGAGTAAAATTGAATATAAGAAGCGATTTTTCCATTCTCTTCGAAAGCAGGGATAACATTTATAAAGGCTGATTGATAGCAAACGTTTGAGATTATTAGAAAAGCTGGATTATATGTTCTTCTCTCGCGCAGATTTCTCTCTTCCTCAATACCTGATTTAATGATATTAGTTTGTATTTATATTACTTTTTTTCATTTTTATGGCACTCTTTGCTCCTACTAATGTTTCCATTTCATATTAATTCATTTTGTTGATTGTTTTTTTTTTTGCTTTTTTTGTGGGCGTTCTCTCTCCTCTATATCATCCTTATATATATTACAATTTTCAATACTTTTGTTATTCTTTGATAAAGAACTCGAAATAAAGTTCTAAAGTACTTGGATCCTCATATTAATTTTCCCTGTGGGCTTTGTTGCATATATATATATATATATATATATATATATATATATATATATATATATATCGAGAATTATATTTGCAATAACGAAATTGTAATTATACGGTTGAAAACGCAGTTATGGCTAACCAAGCTCTTCATCAATCTCTCGGAAGGAGCTCTTCTCACAATCACGAGAGGCAAACATATAATCCAGCTTTTCTAAGCAATCTCAAATCTTTGCTATCAATCAGCCCTTATAAATGTTATCTCTGCTTTCGAAGACAATGGAAAAATCGCTTTTACCATTCTAGCTCGGCCTTATAAATCGAGAATTATATTTGCAATAACGCACTTTTAATTATACGGTTAAAAAGGCAATATTATGGCTAACCAAGCTCTTTATCAAGCGCTCGGAATGAGCTCTTCTCATAATCACGAGAGCACTCGCACAGGAGAGTTGCGCGTTGTGTTACCTCGAAGATTTGGTCCGAGTGAGTAATCCTTGCCTTGGCGCAAAGTTAAAAAAATAGTCTCTTGACAATGACTATTACGGGGTGATCTTAAATCTTGCTTTCGAGTAACACGAATCGAGACTAAGTGCGCTGTGTTCGAGGAGCAGGAGGAAGCTGGTCGATGTAGACTCACGAGAATTAACGAGAATACCTGGAGCTTGAGGGGTTCTGCGAGAATTGTGCAGAGTCCAACGGGACGCGAATACCGGGTACGAACGGGAAGGTGCATCCGGCGGATACGGACGGGGCAGGGCGGGCGGCGGATACGGACTTTCTCGGACTCTGACATAAAAAAGTGAGAAATATATAGGATATTAAGTAGGAGCTTTAGTGTTTAAAAGTTAAAAATAAGATAGATATAGAGTTTAGTAGTTAGGTCGCTGGTGAAAGGGTATCTCTGTCTTTATTGTTGTCTATCGCATTTGTTTAGTGTTTATATTTTGGGGACGGGGGGCTTCGATGCCTTTAAAGTTGCATTATTTATTTTCCGGGGTTTCTTGCTGAGGGATCTTTATTTCGTTTATATAAATTTCCGTTGTCGTTGATCGCTTTTAATGTCGTAGTCAGTTCTTCTCGATATTCGTTTTTTTCTTTAATTCATTTGTGCATAAATTCACGTACTTACGATTTTACATGCATAGTTTCATCCTGATCCGGTCGTAGCTTTCAAGCCTTTTAAGTTGCTCGTTTTTTATGACTTGTATCATCTTAATTGCATTGTGGTGTTAATCGATGTTCAATTATTATTAGTCTTTTCTGTTGAACTATTATTTTGTGTTATCTAGACGAGTATCTAGGGTTTTGAATGTTCCGAGTAGCAATTCTGCTGCTGGTAAACCTACGTCTAGCTTGTGTTTGGTTTTGATTGTGGATCTAAAAATGACTTCTTATGAAGTCTGGTATTGTGATTCTCTCTATCTTACTTCAGATTTTTTGTTTTCTCACTCCCAAGTCGTCGTTTATTGCCTTTAGGCCGATTTCTTCGCGGAGCGTTTGTTGACGTTTTCTATCACTTCTCTTAGTGTTAGTTATGATTAATGTAGCTTTATTTTGGATTACTTGTAGTTTATTGAGCCATGTTTTTACATCGTTACCAGTGGCGTGGCAGGAGACATAATATTGGGTTGAATGTATGTTGAGTAAATCTGTTTCTTGTTTTTCGTGCTTAACTTCTTAAACCTGAAGAATTCATACAGCTCTTGCTTGAATCATGCTAATATATTGTTAAGTTGACGTGAGTATCCGTGTTTGCTGATTTCTAGTCTTAGAACTTTGCCTGATTGTTTGTACATGATTTTTCCCCATTAACTTGTATTAGAACGATCTTGTTCAGTTTTATCGGGATGATTGTGAATTTGTTGGTGTTTGTGGCAATCTTCCAGCGACGTTTGTCTGCGTTGATGTTTTCTATCTCCCACTCAGTTATCTTAGCCATAAATTCTTCGTTCTTGTAGGGAGACACTTGTATCTGTGATACGTCGTCCGCGATCTGTATATATAGAGATTCTTCAAGCCTACTGCTTGGAAGGTCTCTGATGTAGATCGCAGTGCGTGCACATTGACCGGTGGACTTGCAGACTTTGGGGGAAAGGCCGGCCTTCTCCCTATTATTTAACCATGTTTTTTTTGTTTGGGTTTTTTTTGGGGGGGGGAGTCTGTTTTGTTTTCCCTTATAGGCCGCACGCGCCTGCGACGGGGGGACCTTCCCCCAACGCAGGAGCTTGCTTACTACTCGTTTCCTTTTCCCTTTTTTTAAAATTTTTGATGTTGTGTTTGGGTTGTTTGTTGTGTTATTGAATTCGATTTTAAAGTAGCCTAGTACTAGGTAAGTTTTTAATACGGCGACTAATGCCCAAGTAGGCAGTCGCCAAATGAGTTCTTATAAAAAAATGATGTAGATCGCATATAGTAGCGGGCTGAGGCATCCGCCTTGAGGGACACCTTATTCTAGTACAAATACGGACCCTTTTAGCTCTCCAATTGTGATGAAGGCTCTTCGTTCCATGACATAATTACAAATTATTTTCTCCAGACTGGGCTTTAGTCTCAGTTAGAGTATCTTGTACTGTAAGCTCCGGTGCCAGACTTTATCAAATGCCTTCCTTACATCCCTCAGCACTAGGTTGGCATATTTCTTTTCCTCCTCTATCTTCGCCAGTTTCTCTATGATCATTTTCAGTGCAGTATCCGTATCCTTTTGTCTCATAAACCCATGTTGCTGTTGGTTGTGAAGTCCATTGACATCGCGTTAGGTTTGCACCCTGTTGGCAATGATCTTTTGCATAATTTTTCCTCCGAATAAGAGCAGAGAGATTGGTCTATAATATGCTGGGGAGGTAGGGTTTTTGCCCGATTTGGAAATAAATATAATTTTTTTTTATATTTTTCACTCATCTGGATAGTACCCAGTGTTGAAGGCCGCATTCATAACATTTAGTAATCCTTGGGTGATATTAGGTGGGGCCTTTGTTAATCCGGTGAAGCCTGGCGCCCTTTGTTTAAATTGCCCTTAGAGTTTGGCTTAGTTCCTGGTGGGTGATCTTTCTTACGTATCCATCCATGGGTCTCTCTTTGGTGGTGTTGTTAAAGGGATAGGTTCGGTCTATTTTTGCATTTAATTGGTTAATGATGTTATTGCCAAATTCCGTGTCGAAGTTCTCTTCTTATTCTTGGGCAATCTTGAAGATGTTCGCCCAGTAGCGCCTAAATTCGGCTTCCAGTTGGTCGGTCTCGGTGATAAGTTTCCCTCTTTGGTCTTTTATTTTCATCTTTCCTGGTGTGTATTTTCCCCGATACCTTTTCACTGTCTGCCAGAAGCTTCTGGGGTCCATCTTCTCATCGAGCTTCTCTATGAGTCAATCCCATATTTCTGACTGCTGTTGTCTAATGAGCAGTTGTAGATTGTCGCGTGATTTCCGAAGAATCAGGAGGAGCTCCCTAATAGGCACGCATCTACTAATTTCCTTGACTGTTCTCCTATATCTTTCCTGCATACCTATCATCTTTTGGGTCCAAACTGGTGCTAGTAAGGTTCTGTGTTTAGTTCCTGGCACGGCTATTCTGTCCGCTTCTAACATCTTTGTTGTTATGCAGTTTAGTTCATTGTCTATTTCTTGTGGTGTCGCTTCTCCCAATTGTCGTGGTACATAGTCTTGGCATGCGGTACGGTATGTTTCCCAGTTGGTGCGCGCATAAGCTTTCCTTTTTTTAATTGAGATCTGGATGGGGCTTGTTGAATCTGATAGTTAAAGGGAAATTGGATGCTTTCCAGTACTATATCTGGTTTTGTGGCGCATCTCGCAGAGTGGTTGGTCTGGAATTCTGGACCTATGCGTACTGCAACACTTCTTTCCAGTAGCAGTTCTAAGTTTTTCCCTGCCGCGTTGGTGCTGGTGTACTCTGAGGCCACATAGCTATCGTTTAGGTCTCCAGCAAATAGTACCGATTTATTGTGTGCGAATATTCTCAGAAAATTGTGGATTGGCAAGTAGCCTCTTCTTTGTGGTTAGTATCCTGTAGCTATTGTCAAGGGTCCTCTGGATGTTTGTATTTACACTGCCACATAAGATTCGTCAAGTGGAGGAAGGATCTGTATGCGATTCCTTTGCGAATCACCAATGCGGCACCCTCGTATGCTTCGTTTGTATGGCTTGTTGTGTGCACCTCGTATTAAAATATTTTGATACTATTGTTGCTCGCATTAATCCCATGTTCGGAAATTAAAATTACATCTGAGTCTGCTTTCAGAATAATATTACTAAATACTGTGCTTTTCCTAGACCATCCGTTAACCTTCATGTATAGTATTTTCAAGTCTTTGTTTAAATTATTCAGATTTGTATGTATTGTTGTCTCCTTTCTTGTTGTACTTGTTTATTTTGTAGGTCTCTTCCTTTCTGCTCTT
Source organism: Ceratothoa steindachneri (assembly GCA_963969495.1). Taxonomy (NCBI): domain Eukaryota; kingdom Metazoa; phylum Arthropoda; class Malacostraca; order Isopoda; family Cymothoidae; genus Ceratothoa; species Ceratothoa steindachneri. Next base: position 30,864,883 of record OZ018337.1, read on the forward strand.
AGTCCTCTTCCCTGTCCTGTTTAGCGACAGCATTCTGTTGCAGCGGAGTCTGGCATTTTCTGTTTTGTTTTTTTTTAATTCGCTCTGGGTCACAGTGTGATAGATCTCAGGGTTGCATTTCACTCTGCCTTGGTATAGAGCTTCTTCGACTTGATTTTCAGACATCTGGTCTTCGTAATCCCATTTCATCGTGCAGTTTATGATTCCGTCCGTGATAGTATCTTCCAGGTGTTTGGTAGGAAATGGGGTATTCTCGGTAGCGTAGAGTCTAAGGTTGATGTTTTTTGCATTGATCTCCTGTCCTTTTGGGGGGGTTGACGTTGGCGATCTTTTCCTTTGTCGGCTGTAAGATCGCCTTCTCTCCATTGTATTGTGCTCTCTGTTCTTTTCTGAGATTTGCGTTTGCTCGATTACCATTTCTTCATTTTTTTGTTCATTTTTTTATTAAGCGTTTTATGCCCTCTTTCACCCATGTATGGGTCTAAACATGCACGGTATTTTGAAGTGATTAAAATTTTAAAGCGTGAATAATAGTCATGAGTTGTGAATGGTGATCTGATGGATGAAGTGAATTGAAATGAATGAGTTGTGATAAGTAAATTGTATATGAATTCAAAGGTTTTTTAAAATTGCAAGAAACGAATTTTTTATAATTTATCGGGTTTTGCTTCTTTTCTTTTTCTAGTTTTAGTATATAATTTACTTTCTTTTAATATGCAATCAGCTCAGATGATGCTGCGGGTTTGAGTGCATAGTCTCGTTGAGACAAATGCACACTGGGTCTTTTTCTGTGATTATTTTTTATAAAAATTCGAACTTGGCCCGGATGCCACGAATATTCCATTGCAGGATTTGAGTTTGTTTTTCATATTCTTCGGTCTGTAGATCTATTTATGAGGCTTGGAGGGTCCGTATAGGGTGGAGCTACCGGACTTTGTATAGTGTTTGTGTGAAGTTTGTTTCGGCGTGCCTGGTGTTATCAGGTTCTGTATGTTTTTGTCCTTATTTTTAGTTTTCTTATTGAGAGCTTCCTTATATTTTACCTGAGGGCACTGAAGCTTTGGTTTTGTGTTGCGCTGGGTGCTTAATAGAGGCATTTCTTTCTGGCTAGCGGGCGAGAGTGTTCTTTGTGAATACTGTATTGATAGTGGGGCTGTATGTCTGGAGGTATTTTCATTGGTATCAAGTTCCTTGTTTATTGCCAATTCTTCTGTAGTTGAATATGTGGACCTTGATGCAGAGGTTAGTAATCTATGTGGTGATATTTGGAAAGGAGAGCGTCATTTGGGGGCTTTGTACTTCTATTTTGTGTTGGTGTGCTTGAGCAAGACGGTACTGTTTTCGGGGCTTGAGATGCCGGGCAGTGGGAGTCTGGTTCCAAGGGTTGGGGGTTTGTGAGTTGCTTGTGGAGGGGTGAGGGTAGCTCGCTATTGTAGCATATAGTTTCTATACTCGATGAGCTGTTTCTTAAAGTTGATTTCACAACTTCTGGGCTATTAGTTTGTGAGGAGAAGGAGGCGGCAGATTTAGGTGATTCTTGGTGGCTTCTTTTTTGTGATTGCGCTTTAGGTAGGTCCGTTTCGGGGTGCTTAGTGGTTGGTGGTTCAGTTTGTGTGTGGTGGGGTTTTAACTTTGGGCTTTCTAGTGGTCCTTGGCTTTTTTTCTTAGATATTGCGGTTTTATTGAGGGCTGTTAGGTCCAATGTTAGTTTGGAAGTTAATTGAGTGGTTAGAGCTTTGGTGGTGGAAGCAACGGTAGCATAGCTTCGAGTACTCAAAGTTCTTCCTTCCTCGGCCATGTCTTTTAAGGCTTGGTGTCTTCGGATGCCAAAACGGACAGTTCTAATCCGTACCTCCTGATGGAAGTTGAAGTGTGGACATGTTCGCTTGAATGCGTGATGGTTATCTCCACAGTTAATGCATTTTAATTTTATTTTGCATTGTTCGCCGTTGTGTCCTTTTTCGCTGCATTTGAAGCATAATTGTGGATCAGTTTTACAATCTTTGGCCGGGTGACCAAACATCAGGCACGATCGACATTGAATTAGAGTGAGTAGTTGTTCCTGTATTTGGATTGTCGTTCCTGGGTTTCGAATTGTTTCTGGGATGGTTTGCTGTTTGAATGTTATTTTAGCGATTTTCAGCCGAGTTGAGCGTGTGGGTGATTTTCTCTCGAAGATGGACACAAGGTCTATTTGATGGCCGTCATCTTCAAACAGCCTTTGTATCCCTTGGCATGTGAAGGTCTCCGTACTTTTGGGTCCAGTAGAACCGTGCCTACTCTCAGGTTGTGATTATTTTTGTCCGTTGGGTTTATTTCATTATCACCTAAGGCGGTGAGGGCCAATAGTCTTTTTTATATTTTGGGGACTTGGTTTTAACTGTAGCCTCTGTTCGGTCAGGATTGATTGAGAATTCTGGTTGTGACTCTTCTGTAACGACCTTTAAGAAATGGTTCATTTCTTGTGGTTTTTAGCGTTATATATCTGGACCAGCAAGCCGGTGCGAATATTATTCTGAAGTCATTTATTTTTTGCGTTTTGCTGTTGTTTTTTTGTTGGGTATTTGTTTGTTGATTTTGTAGAGTTGGTGATTTAAGAATATTATCCATGGCCAATAAGTAAAATTCAACACCCTGCCCGTGGCGGCCCACACTGACCCTAACAAGGGACCGGCACTACTGGGTGCCTTTTACATGGCCCCGGCCGGTACCACTAGGTGGAGCGCTATACGCCTTCACCGCTACCCCTTGGGAATCCCGGACCAAACCCAAACATAGCCTGATAGGTTGATCAGAGTAGCGGATCAAGCTTGGTGCCAGACTTCTGAGCGGTTAGGGTCACCACACCTAACATCGGGTCGTAGGAAAGTTCAGACCGTGGTTCCCAGTTATTGGCTGGAACCTAGATGAATTGCCTACCATGGCTAACGAGTGACATCTGCCTGGGTTTGAAGACAGTTGTCCCTCTCCTAGGTGGAATGCCAACCAAGACTATGAGCTCCACCTGCCCAGCCACGTTATACCGCCTGGCACTCGGTCGTTGGACACAATTTCTGTATAGGCAGGGGCACCACAAGCAGGTAATGCGCCAACAATTGGGGTGCCGAGGCTAAGTAGCCTTAAAGGCTATATATTGCGCATGCAGCCCCGAAACCCCCATTTTTTTGTTCATGTTCTAAATCCTTCTTTTTAGCTTCTTCACTTATTTTTCAGGCCTCTTGTGCAGCAAGCCTTGAGTCGCGATTGTTGGTCGCATTGGATTGCTCTTTCGTTTGTCCTTGAGAGAGATCTACAAATTCCATCTTTATAACTTCCCCAGATGGGGGATTGTCCGGAAACGACATTTGTGGCATGCCATTGTTCTTCAGCATCATGTTTAGTTCGGTTTTGAATGTTCCCGGCCTTGTTAGATTCGCAATATGTGCATACTATTTGCACGCCATAATCTGTGTTGAATTTTCATTTTCGATTTGAAGGAAGGTTCTTTCTTTTGTTGCTTCCGAGATGGTAACTTTTGCAACCTGGGCGTAGCTTGTGCTTTTCCTCTTCTCTTCTGTTTGTTTCGTTTTCTCGTTCTTCTTCTTTATTATGTCTTTTTTTACTGGACAAACCATTGCCAATGTTCGGTGATTACCACCGCAATTGACACATTTCTTCTATTCGCTCACGGAGTTGCGCCAGTTGTGGTTGTCAGAACCGCATTCGGATAGCGCTCTTTATCCTGTGAGCATGCTCTTGTTAAGTGGTCCTCAAAGTGATAGCATTTGAAGCATATTTGCACCTCCGTAAATTCCTCTCTTTCAATTTGTTAGTAGGTTATTCTAATGTTGAACGTGAGGAGTCCATTTCTGTTGCCTTTTGTGCAATTGATCATTTGTTTATATTGGAGCCAGCCTATCGGTTTTAATTATTATATTAACTTATTAGGATATCTTCCTTTACTAGGGGCCTTTGAGAGTTAGTGAGAGGTAAAGAGTGTTCAGGAGAACAAAGATGTTCGTTTCATGTACTTTAAACAAACTTTCCTTGTTTAGAAGGAATTACCACTAGGATGTTGTAGCACTTATTTTCTATTGAGTTTTGGGTAACGCGTGAATTGGTTTAATCTCTTTATTAGTTTTCCACTGAGCTTCGGGCTAAATCACGTTTGTTCGATCGCACTTAATATTGTTTATGCACTTGCGAGTTCATTTATACAATTTTAGACGAGATTCAGCACTGTTTATAGTGTACTAGTTTAGACTAATGTTAAACACGAATTGCTTTTGGATTATACTGAAGGTTCGGCATTGTTTATCACTTTTCACGAGTTTGTTTAAAGTGATGTTGAGCACGGAGGGCTTCTGAATTGCACTGTTTGTCACTTGTCACTCGCTTTTATTGTTTTATATAATTTTAGTGTGTAATTGACACATCACGTTGAGTTTGATGGTCTTTCAAAGTCGGGACTGATTCACTGAAGTATCCGAAACAAATATATTTTGCTTGTCCGTACCTCCTTTTACGATTGCGCGTACGAGTTACCGAGAGAAGAGTATAGTCGGCAAAAAATACATTCGGATACTGACTCCCAACTCTAGCGCTGGAGGATTTATAGTGGTCAAATGGGGTTTCCCTCCCCCCCTCCGAACGAAGGGGAGGGTTCTAGGGCCAAACGCTTGGCAGACGAGAATAATCTCGGCCTTTTAGCGCGAGTGCGGGAAGGTCCCTAAGTCGGCGAGATGAACATTACAAGGAAAGGAAAGGGAGTACCCTAGGAGACCTTACGGTCCATTCAAAGAGGGTACCTTTGGACTAGCAATCGAGCAGGCACATGGCTGCTCAATTGTTGTGCGTCCCTAAACGGCCACTTTTCAAGACTTTGTTTAGTCTTGACTTGAACTGGTCAACAGATTCACTGTTGACAACTTCTACTGGAAGTGCGTTCCACTTACCGGAGATACTGTAAGTGAAAAAATTTCAACACAAGTTGTGGTTGTAACGCTTCAGTTCAAGTTTGAAGCCGTGATTGCGCGTTCTGTTCTCACTCAGTGTGAAAATATCCCGGTAGTCAACATTGTCGAACACTCGACCATGGGACCTTCTGGGCTCTCAAACTTGTCGCAGCTTCCTGTGATGGTAGCATTTCAGGTCACCGCAGCGTCTCATAATTTCGCTTCTCCATTAGCGCTGTTGTCTCTCTCTCTCTCTCTCTCTCTCTCTCTCTCTCTCCAGTGAAAGGCAAGTGGCGTGTATCTTCCCCCCTATCTCTCTCTCAAATATCTGACACACACACACACATATATATATATATATATATATATATATATATATATATATATATATATATATATATATATATATATATATATATATATATAATATATATATATATATATATATATATATAATACAAGAGAAGAGAAATTGGACGCGAATGAGCAAATGAGATAAGAAACCGGAGTTTTTTTTAAAAGCAAGAGAGAGGGACATTAGAAGAATCCAAAATCAAAGGGAGCAGAGGGCGGCACCTTGAAGGCGATCTTTTACCGAGAAGACAGAGATAACGCCAGGGAAAAAAAGTTTGGAATTCCTGACCGGGACTCGAACCCGGGTCTGCTGATTGCCGGTCAGATGCTTTACCGCTAAGCTACCAAGCACAGTAACTCTATTTCGTCCAAAGCGTTACCCCATCAAATCTAGTATCTCCCTAAGCTAGCAACCTCCAAGGAATTGCAGACTATATAACAATATAGTACAATAGAAAGAGAAATTGGACGCAAATGAGCAATGAGGCAAGAAACAGGAGTTTTTTAGAAGACCACTAGAATCAAAGAGAGCAAAGGGCGGTAGAATGAAGGCAATCCTTTACCGAGAAGACAGAAATATATATATATATATATATATATATATTCAAGTGGGTCTCCCTGGTCAGATGCTCAGCATTAAGCTATCAAGCAAGGCAATTCGAACCCAGACAAAAGGTATTTCTATACAATATCTCGAACCCACTCACAATTTAAAGGCTCACTAACAATATTACATACAAAGAAAGAGCAAATACGAGTTCTGCGGGTGGTTATAACCACCAGAGTGCTTTCGGAATATTTTTTTTTTTCCTTTTAAAAACCCTTGGTGCTCTTGTGCGGCCATTTGGTTTCCTAGATCTTTTTGTCTTCCAATGTAGCTTCTCTTTTCTCTAAAAACTCCTGTTATTTTTTCATTGTCGATTCCCACCCAATTTCTCATTCTTTTGTACTAATATAAATATATATATATATATATATATATATATATATATATATATATATATATATATATATATATATATATATATATATATATATATATATATATATATATAATATATATATATATATATAATTAGGTAAGAGTCCATGTTGTATAAATGCACTGTTGAAGTGGACAGCAGTGGTAGCGTTATTGATTTTAATTTGTATTCTCTTTATTTTTCTTACAAGTTTTTTGACTTGGTTTTTGAGGCGAGAAAAAACAGATATTTTATTCCGAGACGTCTTTCGACCGTCGTCGGTCATCTTCCGAGAATGAATAGAATGGAATGATGATGATGATGTACTCAATATTAGAACAAGGTTTGGCTAGTGGTAGATGAAAGCGGGGTGAACATTTAAGAGAAGTAGGGATATTTTGCCCTAGTAGGGAGGGCATCGCTTTCCTTTATTTATTTTTATGTTTGCGTTTTGTTTTATTCTTTGAGTAAATGTTTTTCTCTTATGTTTTTGTATCTCCATGTGCTTTAGCGTTCTTCTTTTTGCTTGTCTTAATGATTTGGTGTACTTATTTTGCGTATAAATTTTAAGCATTCAACCCTTTATTGGCTATTTTATCCAACAATTTACCTTGTGTTTACCTATGTTAAACCTGCCGCCTGTTCCATGTAGCCCCGGAATGACGCCATTTGCTAGAGTGGATCAGACCTTTCTTCCCAGCTTCTGCGTCGCGATATTGATGGGTTCCAATTGTTTCCTCCTGTTTGCCGAAGGTGTCGGTGGTCACGCCTTCTGACTCTATTAATAAGTAGAGATGCAGTGTTCTGGACACGTTGAAGTCTTCTCATTGAGGATTTGCTGGCCACTTGAGTTACCACTGCGGGGTAGATGAGCCTAGCCCGGACATACATCAAATATATTTTCCTGATGTTGGCCGGGCTAAGATCTCTAAACCTGTAGAGCTTGGGGATTTCTCTCCTTCCCAGGTTCCGCCTCTCCGTGTGGTGTTTCGAGTATCCATGGTCGGAGATCTTTAGGCCTAGGATGGTGCCTTCGGCGAAGTAGCCGTATCTTCTCCCATATATGATGATGGGCCATGTCAACTTGCGACTCAGCGGGACGATTTTTAATTTATCCCTGTTTGTCCTGATCTTCCATAGTCTCTCGTTCTGGTTGATGTTATTGATTTCCGCTCTCATGTTTGCTGCCTGTGCCTTCGTTTTCCTCTCTTTTGGATGCTCCAAAAGAGGGCCATTCGACTCCGAAGCAACCTCGCCCCGTCTCTCCAGGAAGCGTATGGCCATTCCCGTAAAGGTCTCCTATTGGAAGAGGGCCCCCGTATCTCCGACAAGCGTGGATTGGATGGCATATTCCTTCAATGGAATTTCCGCCTCTCCTTCCGTCCCCTGTTAGTTATTTTTCTGCAGATACTATGCTGGACGCTTGCTTCCTGCCCATCCTCTATAAGTATAAGCGTTTTGCAACCCTACCGCCACGAGATGGGGGCCTGGAAGGAGGATACGTGATTTACACCCTGCATAATGTCTTCGTTTTTTATTTGATATAAATAGTTCCTTTCAGGCAGCGGCAGTGCATTTACACCTAAATAGGAGGTATACTGTAATTTCTGCAGACATTCCATCGTTAGCCGACTTCGACGCGGAGGATTTCAGCCGCGTCGTGACACAGTTACCGAGGCCTTCTTTTCGTAGATTTGAATGGTAGACACCCTTTCTCTGAGGAGTACACGAACAATTCCAGAAGACACGTCTTTGGGGACCTGATCGTCAAGCTGAAGATACTTGCCTTAAATGCAGATGAATTAGGGCATCAACTTTCATGCCTTGATCTTTCCCTGTGCTCTCCAGATGCACAGCCTGATTTTAGCTGAGAGGTACTCGATGACCTCCATAGTAATGATCACTTTCCCATCAAACTATCACTTTATAGGATCCATCTGCCTGTAAATCCATCCTGGTGGTACGTAGAACGGGCGCATTGGTCTGCATTTCACAAAATGACTAATTTCTCTCTTCCACTCGAGGATTTTGATCGTTGGATGATGCCGTTGACCTTTTCTCCGACAACCGCATCGTCCTTGATGTAACGACAATTCATTGCATCAGACAGAAGCCTCATCCCTACATGCGGTATAAGCGCGGCCCTAATTTGAATTTCGTTCACATAGAGCTAGGTTCCGGCATGTTTCGAAACACGCTCGCCGCATTTCCTGGCGGGCATACTGCTTTTACTTAAAGGGAAGACCCCTCTTGCAGAGGTGTGGAAGTAACTCAAGATGATTCGTATTAATATTTCGACGCCGCTTTCTCCACATTCTATAGCCAAGATGCTGCTCCGCTACCATTCAATGGACGCTGTGATGTCGTTTAAGGCTGCCGACCGTCCTTTACTTCCATAGAAGGATAAACCTTCAAAGACAAGTTTATTTAAGTGAGTCGCGTTCCGACGATGTGAGGTACCCTAGGATATATTACTCTACTCTTCCTTCTTATTTAGCATTACGCTACGGTGTGTTTCGATTTGTAGAAGGCCTTTAATACCGTATGGCAATACGGTATCATGAAGACTGTTGACTCGATCGTCGATTCCGAGTACAGGGGGAGTAAGCCCTTTCCGGCCCAATGGAGCAGGAAGAGGGTATCACGCGTAGATGTTTCCTCAGTGTGACACTCTTTACCTTGAACATCAACCGTATCACCTCGATGCTGTCGGATGTTTTCGCTACGCGCTACGTGGAGGACCTTTCTATCTCTTTTAGTGCGGCCAAGATGCCAACTCTAGAATGTTCACTCAAGGTCGTGCAGCTCTGTTGTGATCTATGGCTCCACTCCGATTCGGAATTTTTCCTAAACTGAGATCGCCTGAAAGTCGTGAATTTGCAACATTTCCTTGGTCTTGTTTTCAACCGACGCCTCACCTTAGAGGCTCAAATTGGAAGCCTCCAAAAAGGTTGAAAATAATACTGAAGGTGCTGTAGGATATTGGAGAGCAGAGACGTGGCCACAAATATTCAAAGGTGGTAGCCTGCTTGACAAAAGCAGAGACGCCACCAACGCGAGAGCTACACCGAGCTATCGAAAGAGTTTTTTAGCACTAAACCCAGAGCGCTTAGGTTATGGCTGGCGTCTCTCGGCTGGATAGGCAGCATCGAGATGGCCGTAGATGCAGTGACAGCTGTTTCAAATGTGAGAGGTGCTGGGCACGCGCAGAAAAGTGCATAATTCACTGCACAGTATGGCGCAGAACAAGTGGCATCACCCCGAAATCGACAAGTAGGCTCTGAATGGCGAAAGTGCGGAAGACACTTGCCCAAGTAACTTGAGCAAGAATTTAAAGTTATTCCTTTTCACTTTCATTTTGGTTTTACTAATCGGGTGAGTAGTCAGCCTATCCCTAATAAATAGGCCTTGAATTGGAAGTGATTCTTCATTGCACCTGGGGAATATCAGAATCGTTTAACATGTTACACTTGATTCCTTTTTTTAATCGCACGATCTTCCTTAGCTACTTCCCTTTCACTTCCATCAAACTAATATCTCGCAGTTTCCGATGAAAAGTTTTGGATTTACTTGGCAAATGGAGCCATTGCTATATTTTCTTGAAGGCGATGATAATTCCTCTGAATCACATTTTCTACCATTTCATAAACTATAATTACTACCTAAGACAAAAATCTTAATTAAAATTTTCAGTAACTTACCAATGAAGGTGTATGAAGCAATATGTAATAAGGGACAGTACTACAAATTATTGTCTGGGCAGGAAACTTTGTTTTCGATTAACCCTTTTTCATCAAACCGAAATTTAAACCTCACAAAAATGTAGGATGACCCAGTTATGTTGACTTTTAAAGAACTCAAATAAGTTATGTTGACCTTTAAAGAACTAAAAAATAACGTTCCCTACCAAACAGTCCTTAATATTTACATTAGCAAACTTATACCTACTGTAACAATGAGTTCTATTGTCACAAGACTGTCGAATCATCAATCTAAATTAAAAAGATTCAGGCTTATTAACTTTTATGGTAGCATTCAACGCAGATTGACATCTCAATAAATATTTTCGAATTTAATAATCCCTCAAGGATAAAGTTTTGAAAATTCATGACAGATGTCAATAAAGTTTTCCTAAGAATTTTAAATTAATCCGTTAACTTTGAGGCAAGGTGCGTCGTCTTCTAGCTCTTGTGATGAGTTTCGAGGACGCACTCTTCCGTTGTCATCTATTTTTAGGAACTCTTTCTGCATCCAAATTATTGTTTCTTGTTATTTGATTCTTTTTTATTCGCGAAGTTGTCAATCATAATTTATCAATTTATTTGTTTGATCAGGATGCTTTTTTTTTAAGTCACCTAAAACCGGCTTGTTGGTTTCCAAGACTAATTTGAAATCGATCTTTAAGAAATCTGGTTTCATCAATACCCTGGAGAAAATACTTAACCTTACCTTACCTAAATTGCCCTTTTTGCAGTTGCTATGATTAATATAGTGAAAGACCGGAAAAATATCTTGAGCAAAATGGTTATTGATTCGCTTGGGCTTCCGGTACATTCTGAAAATATAAGCCAAAAGTAGGCAAAGTAACTGACTGGCATTTATAAAAAGACAGTTTATAGTAAATATCAATATATTAATTTAATAATAATAGAAATGTGTTCAAATTGAATTAAAATTCCGTTCTATTGTGTCAATGCTTTTTTCTCCTCGCCTATCTATCGTTCCCTTGAGTGCAATATTGCCTGCCTAAAGAAAATTTGCTCTGCATCTAGAATGTACTTTGATTCAATTTAGGGATTTACGAACTCAACCCTCAAAGACACGAAGGCATAAACGATTTCTTTAATTTTGCCAAGAGAAGCGACTCCTCCAAACTGAACGAAAGAAATATGTTTACCCAAACGGGCAAATTGAAATTAAATCAGAATTTCACTTATTTTTTTAAGGGTTTAATAGAAATTTTACTAAGAAGAAGAAAAGGCTCTGCCACTTAACTTCTGCAAGAAATGACGCTAGCTAGTCATTCCACGTAAACACTAGCAAAAGTGCGAATATATTAAATTAAACAGCACAGTACTATAAACATATATATATATATATATATATATATATATATATATATATATATATATATATATATATATATATATATAAACAGAGAAAGCATTAATTTTAATACCAGAATGAACACTTAGTACTACTACCAGTACAAAAATAACACCTATATCATTTCGAGAGAGGAAAAGAACTGGTTGCCCTTTTTGCCGACCTGGCTCGGATTGAATAAAAGAAAGTATACCCAGGTCATAATTAGAAATTAAATGCAAAATTAAATTTAAAGAGAATTGGGAAGAGGTGTCAATGTATAAGAAAAGTGATGCTAATAATACTCAAATCTAGAAAAAAAAAGAGCTTGCTAAGAGCCCAAACACTGGTGAAGGATGGAGTGAAAAGAGAAAGTTTTTTGCAGTAGTGGAGGGCAGAAGATATTGAGAAAAGAAAAAGCGGAAGTTATACGAAATAAATCTGAAATTTAGCACCTTTTATATAAAGCGTCCCAGAACACGACGTCGTCGAAGTGAGGATGAAAGCCGGTCAATGGCGGGACTAACGGAGCAAAGTCGAAACCTTGACCGTGATCAGTAAACGCTTCTTGGTGAGGCTATACCCAGACGGATGGAAGCTGAAATTTTCTTACTTGCCAAGATAAGTGTTGAACCCCAGAAAGCCTTAACCTATTGTTCACGAAAAAAAGCAAGATCATTCATCTGAAATAAGACTCTATAGAACTTAACTGGACTTAGACCTGACTACAGACGAATACATCTGATTCTCTATCCACCTCTTTAAGGCGTGTCGGTTAGGGAAGCTGAACCTCCATAGATACTCATACAGGATGGGAACCATATCTGAACCGGGCGGCTTACTCGGCGCAGGCCGAGCTTAGCCCGGGACGAGTTAGTACCCGTGTGAGCGGCGGATCCTTTGGAGTGGAGAAAACTCTGATAGGGTTAGGCGACAGGCAGGAAGGCAGGGATTTACTGACACTTCAGCGGAATAAGCCAGAGCAATCAATAACTGGATCATAGCCGCACTTTATATCTATTTATTCCTTGCCCCCTTTTTTCTCTTCTCTTAATTCTCAGCCTAAGAGCTCTCAATGAAGAAAAGAAAGAAGCAACAAAACTAAATGGAATAGACAAAAAGAGTCCCTTTGAGCACCCTTAAAGGTGGGCAAAAACCAAAGAGAACATCGGTATTCAAAGTAATATATGGAGAACTGGGAATAGTTCTAATTAAAATACTAGACCATACATCGAACTACGTTGCAATTTGTCAAACAGAAAAGGATGTCGACAAACTCGTCAGCGAAGGAGCAACAACACTATTAAAGACAATAGGGCTAGAGGCCAAAGTCCCGCCTCAAATATAATCTCAAAAAGCTATATACTGCAGGCAAAAGGACCCCTGGATAGGAAAGCATACGGCCTTAGAAATTCAAGAGGAAATTGAACAACGCCAAGAATGGGCACGAATAAAAGAAGTGATGAAATTCAAAAACAGACCCACAAATAACGAATATACCCATGTCTTCAAGGTGATATTCAGAGAAACAAGTATGGCCCATAAAGCTAAGGAAAACGGGCTACTAGCGTTTAATTTAAAGATAACACCGGAGCAGATAAGGAGCGATGAATTCCTCAATCTATTGACGTGCTTCAGCTGCTTTACACTCGACCAACACATTACAAAGGATTGCCCCCCAAAAGAGGAAAAGAAATGCTCTAAACGCAGCTCTAACACACATATCTAGAGAGATTGCAAGAGCTCCGAAAAAATGTGTGAACTGCGGAGGGAACCATTGCACAATGGCGATGGCTTATCCACTAAAGAAAGAAATCATTGAAAGAAAAAAGAATGAGAAGACGAAGGCGGAGGAAGAGACGAGGAACCAAGCATATGCAAAGGTAGCCAAAGCTACAGCAGAGCAACTTCAACAAGCTAAAACATCATAGAGCTAAGACAAGAAAACTCATTAAATATACTAGCGTGTATTCTACACGCACATGTACTGAATGTTGCAAACCCAGGCACATACTCAACTGAACATAATAAAATGCTAAGCAATAATGGCCTGGAACCGATGTGATTTCCAGAGAACCCACCTTCGGCTGACGTACTAAACATATGATATAAACCACCGAAATCAGGAACTCAAACGAGAACTGACGAAATAGAATCTCCCAACTATATCAAAAGTATAAACCAGGGATTATTGAGAGACCCAAAGATCAGACAGATGACAAACCAAACAACACCATAAGAAAGAATGGATGTGGGATAACCAACGAATATTGTTAGCTACTCAGAAATCCAACAAAAAGAAGAAACGGCGAAAGAGGAAGAAACAGGAAACAAGATTTCCCAACATCAGACACAAAAAGACAACAAAGAAGAAAAAGGATTAAACTCAAGATTCTACACTCCAGAAGATAGACCCATACCTATAGGAAATACACAAGAACTCATACTGAGAATAAAAAAAGGGAATGTATAACTATGAATTAGAAGGCTCTTACATCGGACAACGAAATGCATAGATTCATCATAAGCGGAGGTATCAAGATCACCAAAGAAATATGCTACAAAATCAAAAAGTAGGAATTCAAAAAGAAGCGTTGTGAAAGAACAAAAGCCCCTTGCCAAAGAGAGATTAAGAAGACAAAGAGAAGACACTCACTGGAACAATGAAATATCACGAAATCAAACGAAAACTAAAAATAATATGTCATAACGTAGCGGGATGAGATGTAAAGAGACATTCACTTTGTAATTCGTATTTAAAGATAGACCCAGACATTATTATATTGAACGAAATAAAAATAAATCCAGAAACTACCCCCATTAAAATATACAACTATACAATTATATGCGGGGGGGGGGAAGGCATTCTTTATTATAAACTTTTCTCTTATTTATCAATATCATTCATCTTCTTGAGATTTCTATATTCGAATCTATTTATTTCTTCTTGACTGAAGATGCCCCTTCAAACATTGACTCCACTTATCTGACTCATAGTATTCTTGTTGGCGGAGATTCCTTATTCTTTATTTTGGTTGGGTTGGTTCTTGATCTTCTTTTAATCATGTATCTTCATAATAACTTGCATTTATTTTGATGTGATGATTCCTTCTCTTGATGACGTGATGATTTCTTGATGAGTTGAGATGAGTTAGCCCTTGAAGCCATTTTCCTGAGTTCCGTTTTCTTCTGGAGGCGAACCATTTATCTTGAGTCTTCTTGAGTTATCCTTAAAGCGTTTTTCGTGGTCTCCGTTTTCTTCGAGAATTTTCTTCGTAAAAATTGTGGACTGTGGGATCGATCGCGGGTCTTTTGAATCCAGAGGCCAGCACTCTGCCGTCACGCTACGGCCGGCGAAGTCCGTTCTGGCTTGGTAATTTAATGGGCTATTTATATTATCACTTTTGGAAGGAAGTTTTTCTCTTATACATCTTCGCACCCCTACACAGGTCCCTTTCTAGAACGCGGAGCGAATTTTTAGCTCTCCCTCCTACAACCTCCTAGTCTGCGGGATGAGTGGAGTTGATTCAGTGGGATTGAGGAGAGCGTGGCGAAGTCTCTTAATCAATGAGTAATATAGCATCTTCTTCCCGGATATCCTGAAGTTCCCTGCAGCACCTTTTCTTAATCTATAGTAGGAGAGCAAGTGCAGTTGTAACGAAGATCAGAAGATTGTTCGGCCTGTTTATGGTCACTAGTTATGGGGGAGGGGGTTGTTTTTTTATAACTTTATTTGATTATCAATATCATTCATCCTGTTGATTTTCTGTATTCGTATCTTTGTATTATTTCTTGACTGAAGATGCCCCTTGAAATATTGTCTTCCATTCATCTGACTCTCGGTATTCTTACTAGCTGAGATCTCTTCTTCTTTAAGTTGGCTGGGTTAGTTCTTGATCTTCGTAATACTTTCTTGCTTTTTTTCTTCATATTAACTTGACGTATTATTCTTGATGTGATGATTCCTTCCAAATTCTTGATCAAAGTGATGTTTTCTTCTTAATTCTTGATGACGGGATGAGTTCTTCTTGCTACTTGATGGCGTGATGAGTTGAGACGAGTTATCCCTTGAAGTCGTTTTCTTTCCGTTTTCCTTGACATCGGTTTTCTCTTGAGTCGATTTCTTGAGTTGTCCATAAGGCGTTTTCCGTTTTCTTCTGAGATCTTTCTCTGTAAAAATTGTGGACTGTAGGATCGATCTCGGGTCTTTGAATCCAGAGGCCAGCACTCTGCCGTCACGCTACGGCTAAGTCCGTTCTGACTTGGTAATTTAATGGGCTATTTATATTCTCAATTTGGAAGGAAGTTTTTCTCTTATACATCTTCGCACCCCTACACAATATTATATTAAACCACTGCAGATGAAAACTTTCACAGGGTAGCTATGCCCATAAAGAAGGGATTCAAAATTTACTAGGTTAAAAGAACTTGATGAAGACTACTTAGCTATCAAAATCAAAACGGAAACAGGCAACATACATATTATGACGGGATACCAACCCCCAGAAGAGGATATTTATCCATACACAACTTTATGGAGATATTTGGGCAAAACGACCAAGTCCTCTTCATGGGAGATCTGAATGCACGCACGAGAATCTCAAGCTACATTAGGAACTTCAATAATGCAGAAAAAAAATTGGATTTACTAATGGAAAGAGGAATATTAGAAAGAATAGGTCCGGACTTTCCGACATATATAGGAAGAGCAAGAGCAATAAAACCGGACATCATACTCGAGTCCCGTAGATTTCGCTATAACTATCTAATAGAAAGAAGCCCACCATCTACTAGCGACCATAAAATGGTAGTCGTAAATATTTCAGCCGATCCTATACAAGTGAAGTGCCCTATTAGGGAAAAATACCAAAATGCAAAATGGCGCGGATGCGTCGAAGAACTATAAAATTTTAAACAACCAGATCTAAGCGCAGCTACTCTCGAAGAAATATATGAAGCTATCCATAAATTAATGAAGGCACTAATCGAAGCAGATGCATTACATATCCTAAGAACAACATTTAGAACCTTACCACACCATGTCCTTACTCTATTAATTACAGAATTAGAAAACAACTATAAAAACTTATGAGATATAATAGAACAAATTGTCCCATTAGAGCGATAGGGAACGTCTCCTTAACATTAAAAACGAACTAACAGTGACAATTTTGGCAGAGAGGAGCGCCAGATGGGACCAGCTAGTAAGGAAGATAGACGAGGAATTAAACCCAACGAAGTTTTGGCAAAAAACCAACATGATAAGAGGAAATAGAAAACAGAAAACAAAGATATCCATTAAACGCAACGGAGAAGACATACAAGAACCGCAAGAAATAGAGATGGGATTCAGAGAACATTGGAGTGAGATTGTTAACATATCTCCTTATGAAAATATCGATTTCAACAACGAACATGAGAACATTATAGTGGAAGACTTAGAAAGTAACAGATAAGAAACCACGCCCAACCACACTGCCTCTCCTGCAATATTGGAAGAGCAAAGAGCGGAACCAATAACTCTAGAAGAACTTAAAGGCTACTATAACCGCTACTAAACAAAAAGCCCCAGGCGATTCCGGGATTTCACGTGAAAATCTAATAAGAACACCAAATATCTTTCTAGAAAAAATGAGACATTTTCAACGCGTCAATTAGCGCAGGATACTTCCCCTGATGCCTTAAAAAGAGGAAAAGTAATATTCCTACCCAAATCAGGAAAACCACCGAATCAACCCGGAAACTTCCGACCCATAACTTTATTCGAATCCATAGCTAAACTCCTAGAGAAAATGATTCGAAAGAGACTCGGCCAACGCCTCGAGGCTAACAATTCAATTCCACAACACCAACACGGGTTTAGGAAGAAAAGAGGAACCGAAAAAGCACTGGCAATAATTTTAGAAGCAATCACAAAGGCTAAATACGAAAAAAGATACATAGAACTTGTACTAAGAGACGTACAGAAAGCATTTGACAAGGTATGGCGGATTGGACTTAAATATTAGATTAAAAGGCTCGGAATTCCCAGAATTATAACTAAATGTTTGTGTGATTACGTAACGGATTGCAAAGCATATATCTAAATAAAAGACCACCGGGGACCCGAATTCGAGATACACCAGGGAGTCCCTCAAGGGTGATGCCTTAGTCCGTTACTATACAGCATATACACAAGAGATTTACTAGAGCCTATTTTTAAAAGTACTACATATATACAATTCGCGGATGATATCTCGATAATTACCAAAAGTCCTTATAGGCATCCACGCACGATGGCTAGAATAACTGCAGCAGAAATCACAAATATTAACAACTATGAAAAGAAATGGAAAATAAGAACTAATCCAGACAAGATTATAATCGTAACAGTGGGAAGACGCAAAACATCTCGAGTGTAATATATCTATTATCTGTTAGGTTATAGCAACTATTATTTATAACACTCACCGAGGATGATGTGGCGCATCCGATGTGGTAGTAATTGACACTATAAGTTATTAGTAGGGGTTAGTAAATAGAATAATGTAATATATAACTTAGGCTATAAAGGAAACAGTAGGATAGAGTTGTTGTGTCTATAGCTTCTTTTTAAGTAGGTCGTTTTCTTGATAGAGTGAGTGACGGGCGTGAACTGACTGGTTATTTCTACAGGACCTTAAGAGGTCACCTAGTATTAAAGTATGGACAACAAGACTATAGTAAACCGCAATAATAGATCACGTCGTTACATCCCTCTATCCTTAGTTAGAACATAAAACAAAACTTATAGATTTAGCCTATCTACAAGTTTCTTTACTCTAGAAGACCTCCGCAGCTTAGCTGAAGGAGAACCAATAACCTGAGGTGAAGAGTCTACCACAGGAGAGACAGGAGTAGGAGACAAAATAGGACGAACTGGAGAAGTAGGAGAAACGAGTTGTAACACAGGAGCATCTGTGGTTCTAGGAATGACCTGATCTTAGTGCTTTTTCCCTACATTTTCTGTGGGTACACTCACCTTTAAGATAAACGACCAGTCTGCTCCTGTACCTCAGCATGGATCCACTTAGGACCAGCAAGATTATAATTCCTGATGATCACTGAAGATGATGGCGGCAGGGATAAGTTTCTAGTAGATTTAGAGTGGTCAGCTTTCTGACATTCCTGCCTATGGGCCACTCTAGCAAATAGTGGTTCTGTAGGCCACAACAAATCTAATCTAGACCTCAAGCGTCGATCAAACATCAACTTAGCTAGGGAAACTTTAGTAGTAGAGTGTGTTGTCAGTAGATATTTATATATGAACCTATCTATAGTTGTCCTAAGAGACTCGGAAGATGTATGGAGAGGAGAGCTTTCTTGAAGGTCTAAACCATCTTCTCAGCTAAACCATTAGTAGAAGGTTTATATACTGCTGTAGTAATGTGATGAATACCACAACTTGTGACAAATTCCTTAAACTGAGCAGAAGTAAAACAAGGACCATTGTCGATTATGGCCCAGCATAATAGACATGCAACCTGTGCCATGGCAACTGTGGCCACGCTCAAGGATGTAATTCCGCCTTAGGAGGTGTAGCGTGTAGAGATAAGCACTGCGAACACGACCTAGATAGTCCTTTGAGGTCATTGTCCAAATTAGGCCACCAAAAGTAACCTCTAGCAATTCTTTCATGCAGGAAGCACCAACATTATTAGCATGTAATTCATGCAATAGAACCTTCCTTAATTTAGGAGGAATAACTACTCTACTGCCCCACAAGACTGTACCTGACTGAATGGATAACTCATCCCTCCTCTGAACATAAGGAGGGAGCAAGGCCAGGATCCCCCATAGTTGAGGCTGACCACCCAATCTCACAGAACTTGTGTGCTTTAGAAAGAACAGGATCTGCATGTGTGCAATCCCTGACAGCGACACTAGTGACTGGTAAATAGTCTAGAAAATTCACCAGCAAAGTCCAATCAGCTGAAACTGGAGTATTATCAGTTATATTAATACCAGGAAGAGGTAGACAGCTTAGAGCACCGGCCGTACATAATAAGGTTCCAGAACGATGAATAAGAGTGAAATTATAAGCCTGCAGAAGAAGAGCCCAACGTTTTATTCTACCAGAAGCCATGAGGGATACATTTAAAACAAGAAAATAAACCAAGAAGAGGTTTATGATCTGTCATTAATGTAAAGTTGTTCTGATCCCACAAATAGAAATGGAATTTCCTTAGAGCAAAAACCATTGCCAAAGCTTCCTTTTCCAACTGAGAATAATTACGTCCTGTAGCTGATAGAGTACAAGAAACAAAGTGAACAGGCTGCTCTATACCATATATCAGCTCTGATTCCATAAGCACTGCTCTCTGCAACCACTACAACTGGTTTATGTGGGTCAAAATGCACTAGCACTTCAAAAGATAGTAGAAACTGCTTGGAAGTAACAATAGCAGTTGTTTGTGCTTTTCCCCAAGACCAAGGTACACCAGCTCCTAATAAGCTGTTAAGAGTCTCCAGGATATAAGCTGCCTTAGGAATGAACCTCCTATAAAAGTAAAGCAAACCTAAGTATGACTTTAGCTGAGTCACATTAGTAGAAAAGGGGCATCTGCAATAGCTTGAACTTTGTCAGAAGTGGGGTGAATACCCTGAGCATCAATACGATAGTCCAGATAAGACACAGTAGGAACACCAATAGCACACTTCTTCAAACAAAGCTTCAATCCCAGCAGTTTCTAGTATTTTTAGTAAAGATCTAAGTCTCTGATCATGCTCATGTTTAGATTAACCACATATGAGCACATCATCGAAGTAGCAAACAACACTTGTAAGATCCCTTAATAAATCTTCCATTGCTCGTTGAAAAATACCAGGTGTGGGGGAAACTCCAAAAGACAACCTGTGATATTTAAATAACTCACGATGTGTGTTAATCACTCTATACTGTTGCAATGCATCATCAAGGCATAATTGGGCATATGCCTGAGACATATCTAGTTTAGTAAATAGCTTACCACTTGAGAGACTGCTAAACAGATCCTTGATCTTAGGAATGAGGTAGGTATCCAGCCTGATTGATCGATTTGCCTTCAATACGGGTACCACTGGAGTAGCCCAGGCAGAATGCGGTATAGGGAAAATTATGCCTTCTTCTACCAATCGATCCAATTTTCTTTCTACTTTAGCTCTTAGTGCATAGCCAGGATAGTGAACTATCCTGGCTTCACAGAATTTAGGAGGGATATTTGAATCTACCTCAATAGGGAGCGTTTTACCTTTAATGCAACCCAGACCAAGAGAAAATAAATCTGGAAATTCCTTTACTAGATCAGCTTCAATATATGATACACTATGTATATCTGAGCTTCCGATTATTTAGATGAAGGGAATTAATTAAATCTCTTCCTAAAAGACATGGGCCTAATCCTTCAACAACAACAATAGTTGCTTGACAAGAATAAGTAGAATCAAGTCTAGCACAGACAGAAATTTCACCTGCTACTTTGAGGAGAACAACACCATAAGTCTTAAGGTTTATAGAAGAAGAACAAGGAACGGGTCTGTCATTTTCAATATGCCATAGATTAGAGAAAGTGTCTTCAGAAATAAGGGAACATGCAGCACCTGTATCTAATTCCATAGTTACGCGGACATTATTTAGAAATAATGTGACATTAAGAGGATTACCTTTAGTAGGAGTAACATTAAAGACATACTCGTAGTCATAGCTAGAATCTGAATCAGTGACTTTAGCCTTGTCCAGTTTATGGACACGATCATTCCCTTTAAATTTTGATTTGATCCTACCAAAATTTACACTCTGCACATTTTTGCACATAGGTTTAATATGCCCCTTCTGATTACAAGCAAAGCAAGTAGCATCCTTGAATAGGCACTCCCGTTTCCAGTGTAATTTACCACAACCAGAACAAGGTGTCTTAGGTTTTAAGGTAGCATCTGCCACCACAGCTTTACGCTAAGTAGGCTTATGCTTGAAGGTAGGGCTCTGTTTATGCAGTTTGTTTATAGGAAATTGTCCCATAGCTTGTGCATCTCTGAAAGCTGCTTCTCGAGCACTAGCTATTTCTACTGCTCTACTAAAAGTTAAGTCTGATTCTGCCCGGAAAATGTGTAGTGTAGACTCATTAGATAGGCCCATCACAAATCTGTCTTTTAACATATCTGTTAGATGGTCACCACACTCACATGTGTGAGCTAGGGCTATAATTCCAGCAACAAAATTAGCAATAGTTTCACCAGATTTTTGATTCCTAGAATATAACTTAATTCTCTCATATATTAGAATTACCTTGGGATCGTAATGTTCCTTCAGAACTTTAATAATATCAGAATGTTTACAATTCCCTGGCTCCTTTGGTGATAACAGACCCTTAACTAAGGCAAAAACCGTCGGTCCAGTCAATTTAAGAAAGGCTGGTACCTTCTTCTCCTCTAGGATAGAGTTAGCTAGAAAATAGAGTTCGACTCTATTAATATAGGTCTCAAAATCTTGGACTCCAGCATCGAAACTATCAATAGAACCTATAAGAGACATTGTATTGCAAAAAATAACCTACGAAAAAATAGAAATCTACACACAGAAAATAGGAATAGGGGACAATTTAACCCAAGGATAATCGGTTAAACACAAATCCTTAATCCTCGTCGCCAATGTAGTATATATATATTATCAGTTAGGTTATAACAACTATTATCCAGAATACTCACCGAGGATGACGTGGTGCATCAGATGTGGTAGTAATTGAAACAATAAGTTATTAGTAGGGGTTAGTAAATAGAATAATGTATATGTAATTTAGGCTATGCTAGGAAACAGTAGGCTATAGTTGTTATGTCTATAGCTTTTTCTTAAGTAGGTCGTTTTCTTGATAGAGTGGGTGACGGGCGTGGACTGGCTGGTCATTTCTACAGGACCTCAAAAGGTCACCTAGTATTGAAGTATCGACAACAAGAATATAGTAAACCGCAATAATTGATCACGTCATTACAGCGAGTACTTATCGAAGAAAAGAGATATCGATGCAAACAAGAAGGCAAAGTTCTCGGGCTAAAAATAACTTCCAACGGATATATAAAACATATCAATGAAAGAATAAACCTAGCAAATTAAAATCTCACAAAATTGTTCCACATCAGAAATTTGAACACAAAAAACAAAATTAAAATTTATAATGCATTATGCAAATCGGTATTATTGTATCCAACAATACCTCTCAATGCCCTACATAAGATCAACATTGTCAAGCTTCAAAGGGTACAAAACAAAGGAGTATTGTTAATAACAAATACGAAACGAAGAGAACAACGTAGACAACAAAAACAAAAACACAAAAAACAACAAAGAACAATAGAGGCGTGAGAGCCTGGAAAATGAATTAAAAAATATAAAAAAACAAAAATAAAATAAATAAATATAAATAAAATAAATTGATTATAAAATGATAATAAAGAATGAACAATAGATGGCTGGTAACCCAACAAACAACAATACCTCATACTCATTCCCTTTCACCACTTTACCTCAGCACCTACTATCCACTCTACTCTAACTATATACTTTTAACTTCTACCTTTTTTCAAGACATAAGACGTAAGAGGCTATACCCAAGCACTGGGGTAATCAGGCTGATAACCATGATATAATGGTGATAGATGAGCTTTACCCAACCGTAAATAGCAAATTTGTGGAATATATCCAACCATAGCTGCTTTAAGATCGTTACTACCACAAATTGTTTTATACCAATAGAGGAGGAAACACTGAACACACACATCTTGTGGTTAACTTTAATTCTCAGTCGGATTACGCAGAAATGAAATGATAGACTAACAGTTTAACTACCTAAATAGTAACTAATATGGATACCCTATTTCCAAATATATGCATGCTCCTTTCGTGTTCTTTAATGTACTATCTGCAACATAACCTAACTTAACCCCACCGCACATTAAAGAGTGAATGTTTTTATAAACGGCACATTGAAATCGCACCCAATGAATAATTAATATATAATCTTAAGTGAAAAAATGAAGTCTAAATTGTAACGAACAGAATGTTCGAATTCTCAACACTGACACAAATAACCTGTAATTGTACCGGTGAAAATTTAGATTTCGAACGTAATAGATCATTACTCTGGTAAAGACTCATTAAAGACTCATTCGGCGGCATTTATTCCCGCAAAGGAAAATTTTTACCTCTGCTTGGCATCAATATATCTATTACCAACAACAAAACGAACATCCCTGTTTAATAGACTCCCGATAAAAAATATGCAAACTCGCTTAAGGGCTGCATTTAATGAGTTCCAGAAAGAAGTTTAACTGAAAGTTAAAAATTATTCAAACGTTAAGAAAAGAAAACTATATTTACTGGATATAACAAAGTCCGGTTAAAATTTAGAGCTGGATAATTACCACGCAAAATTCTAAGTGCACCGAAAGGTCAGAAAATGAAATTGGCGGCAGAATTTCCAAATAAACTAATTGCATCGAAAATTCCGAGGTAGGAAAAATTATCTTTCCAGCTTGCGCAAAGCCCGGTTGCAACACCAAGCAGGAGAATGTATTGTGGCATGGTCGGAAAGAGGGATACCTTTTTTACTAACTATAAGGTCAGAAGTTTCCTGCATAATGTAAAATATTATGTTCAGAAAATGAACAATATAGAAAGAAAACATATTCATAATGAGAAAAAAATGTACCGTTTAAATAACAATTGTTTGCTTCCTCGAGACTGCATCCGGCACACCTGGGAGAGGCTCCATTGCTATGTAAACCACATTTTATAGCTGCATCATAGCAATTCATTTTATAAAAGAGGGGCCAATATCAATGACCTCATGGGATCAAACATACACATAAAAAAATCATCTTAAAGCCGAATGAGACTAATTGAACGATAAAATAACATTATAGTGAAGACAATAAACTAAAGTATCAAAACCTAACGCGTCACATTAATTGAACTAATAAAAGTATAAAAAAAGGATTACAAAAAACTTAACATAATGAGAAAACAAGCCCCAAAATACATTATATCTACGTACCTTTCAAGAAATGGGTAAAGGAAATAATTTCACTAATCAAAGACAAAATTGGGGATGGTACGGCAACGTAAGTACGGATATTTTTCGCTTTAGCTTTTACCATAGAACAGGGGTGGGAAACTTATTTGATCCGTGGGCGAAAATTTCTAATGAAACAAGTCGGCGGGCGATAAATAAAATTGGACTCTTGTATCTTTGTAAATGTTGTTTAAATTTATTACATGGTGCAATAGACTCATGCATTAATATCCCCCCAAAATTAAAACGCAACAATTTTATTGATTGCCACCACGGAAATTGGATATACAAATAATATTTAAATTTCAGTATTGAAAATTTGTGCATATCATTCATGAGCGATGGAAATTGGGCTCGCGGGTGAAATTTCCCCCATGAGCCCAATTTTCATGGCTAAATGCATCGTAAAACATTTTTGGGTGGGTGTTCAAATTGGTAGTGATAAACACTGCTTTTTTTGCATTTGACTCGATTCCAGGGTAAGATAACATATAAAACACAAATTTCCTCTTTAGATTTCGTTCTAATGTCCTTGACATGTTCTTAAATAGATGGTCAAGTGAGAATTTAAGCTAAATTCCAGATACTTTGCTAAAAATCTCAAATACAACCTGACCTTTTGAACATCTTAATATATGAACCTTTGGCTTGGAAAACTTAGGGAATGGCTCAAAAATAAAGAAACAATAACAATATCAACAAAACTAAATTTATCCAAAGCATTTAACTTTTGTGTGATGACATTAGTATGACCAGACTAATTTCCAAGACCATAATGATAGATGGATTTTACCCATCTCTTTCCCCAGCAAGTGTTAGAAAAATGAGGTGATTCCCTTCAAACGGCTAATTGTTGGGAAGACCAAAATGCTAAGTTTACCAGGATGAAAAGAACAGATTCTCTTCTCCCTTCATTCACGATAGAACATAAGCAAATCACAATGAATCAAAAGTTGTTTTTTTCTCTAATTTTTGTTTTATTTTGGTTTGGAACGACGTTTCTGACCAATAGCCTACATACATAGGTGGTCATCACACAAGACCAATACAAACAAAAGGCTTCATTGATACGAGGTATAAGTTGTTAATTGAGTTAGATAACGGAGCGGCCACTAAACACTATATTTGAGAATAGAATTAATAATGCCACTTTTACATTTGGAATTAATAAAATAAATAGGGGACTGTATGCAAAGTTTTGGTTCAATAAAAAAAATATTTGAGAAAACAAACATAATTAATGTTCAGTGGCAAGAAGCCATAGCGTTAACCGAATTTTTGTAGCCATAGATACCACACAACCTATGTATAGCGTTAATAGATCAACCAAATTTACGTTGCCAAAGAGACCAAGCTGCCTCCACAAGGCGTGAAATAAATTAACCGAATAACCGTTGCTATAAAGACCACATAATTACAAGATTATTTCGGTTTATACATCGGAAAAAACTTTCTATCCAATCCTGCAGGGTTTTTACCAAATGTGTGTTTGTGGGGTCGGGGTTCGAACCACAAGCAATCACGCGCGCGCGCGCTCTCAACATTACAGGGACAGTGATCTTTAACCCTTACAGTTTAAATGTTTTCTCATTGCTACGACGTGTTTAATGAATGTCAATGTTGGGGCTCTAAACAAGCTCCTTTTGCTCGAAAGACTCTAATGACAAAGAAGGCTAACTTCACACAAGAGGAGGAACGATCCCCTCCCTTGTTTTCGCCACTTTTATCCCCCCCCCCCGTTTCCTTTCTTATTTGCTCCTATTTATAAACTTGACTGAGTCATTCATCTTCTCTATCTTCTCCGATAGAATCAGTTGCCGTCCTACATTGATTAATTTCAGCCTAACTTTCTTTTATGGATTCAATTTTCCAACCTCGCTCACTAACCTGTCATATAATCGAGGGATGGATGAGCAAAGTTTAAATAGACAGGAGAAAAATACTTCGGTGCACTTTCAATAATTGGTACTTTCATATTATCAACATCATTTTTTTTACCAAAGAAGTTGTATATATATATTGTTTTACTAAAGAATTAGGTTAAGTAGGTTAGACTATTAAAGCAAAAAATATTAGCAAAAATAATTGCCTGTCGATAATAGGAAAGTACTCAATAATTTATAATGTCCTTGTAAAGGATTTGATTGATCTCTCGTGGGCCATAGACACAAAGGCGTATACGACGTCCTGCAGTCGGAAAATCTTGTCCAAATTCATTTTCTATGGCCAGAGGCCACTTTTGCCTTTTTTATTTAAAATACAATATATACAATAAATAAACCTACCCAAATCATTTATAAAAAGATGGCAGTCACTAAGAGTAAAGGAAAGGGGGAGACACAAAATTTGGTGGTGAATGAGTCTCTCTCCTCAACGATTTTATACTCAAATGCGAAGCAGTTTAAAAGGGTCCCCAGGATGCATGCCTCACCTGGTGGAGATGAAGTTAATGATCGCAAAACTCAAAACGAAGAGAGAAGGTCTTAAAGTGAGAAGGGGCTATTTTGAAGATGGACTTCTTGCCTGATGACCAGAGAGCATTAATGAAGATCAATTGAAGTTTATATACCTCGTTCAGCATTGCTCAAAAAAGATACCCTTCCTTGAAATATTCCAAATTGGTCCCCGAACCACAATTACTTTAAGGGCCACCTGCTATTTTTGGAGGTTGCTCATCTGGAACAAACGTGACATGGATAAGTTAATTTCAGCTAACAGAGATCCAGACAAGAGTATTGCTAAACCTGCGATTTTCCTCTTCTCAACAGATTCACGACGCCCATCCATTCTTCCTGTGCCGGACATGTTCACTGGGTCAGCATTAAACCTGAGCCCTGGAAGTGGTGGTAGTGACGAAGCCTCGGGTGAAAGTGATGACGAGGTGGATGACGCTCCTTGGAGATCTCCATCAGAAATGATCGCGTAAGTACCTGTCGGAGTATATCACCACAAACCGCCAATATAACTACTTCTCCAGATTCCTCAAAGGTTTTCAGAATTTTTCATGTGCGTGTGATTAATAGTGGTCTTAAATAGGTTAATTATCTGATAAATATCGTTTGCTTGATCTTTTCTCATATAACTTGGCAGAAGAGACGAGCTTTAGAAAAATACCTCTTGACTTCATTATTAATCCGATTCCTAAAACGTTTTTCATAACTACCCTAAAATAATTATCCAACCCTTGTTTTCTTTAAATGCTCTCCACGAAAATTCCATTCCTATGACCCATCTCAAAAAGAGAATAGTCTAAATCCAAATACAATATTCCAATTACTCGAAAAGAGAATATTCTTCTTGCCAATTCACTTATTGATCCGTTTTGTCTCTGTTCCACGTCTTCTTCAATTAATATTTCTATGAGCGCAAAAGTGTTTTATTTGAAAATATTTGTTCCATAAACATTTGACTAACTTGTCTTCTACATTCCTACCACTTTTCTTTTACTGCGGAGGAAAAATGCCCCAATATTAGCGTAATTTCATGTTTAAAATAAAAATTAAAAGAAAATAGACAAGTTATCCTCCAATGGCTCCTAAAGTTCATTCAAACTTAAATCCCAGCGTTTAATTCATTTTAAAGTCACTATATCGGAAGTTTCTCCCCACAATTTATCTCCTATTAATGAATTCTTCTTAGCCATTATTAAACTGCCTCTTATTCTACTTTATCTAGAATTGTGAAAGGGTTTCCTCCTGTTTCGCCTTATATTGGAGTTAGCCCAACACTCTGCTATCTACTGAAGGAAAAGAAACCACTTTGCTGCCTCCAGTTAGCTCAAGTAAGATTCAGATTAATTTTATTGGCATCAGCCTTCAAGCGGGTAGATTATCAGGAAGAAATAAACTTTAGCTAATTAAAAAGTAGCAATAAGACTTAAAATCTAGAAACTAATAATTAAAAGAAAATAGCAATAGGTCTTCAAATCTAGAAACTAGCCTGGGAGCAGGAATCGCGGAATATAAAACATCTTCTTTTAATAATGACAGGGAGGAACATAAATAGAAGTAATAAAGACGGAAATGCCATTAATGAAGCACACTGGATGAATGAAAGGGTAAAATTGGGCAGGATTTTAATTTACAAGGACACATAGAAAGTCTTTGCCAAAGCAAATAAGAAAATCCTGCAGGAATTGTTAAGGAAAGAAAGAAATATTCTCCATTGGAAAATATATTACATACAATCCGTAAGAACATGACCAAAGGCGAAATGCATTCGCTCAAGTGGACTGGATACATTCCCCGATCCTGGACAAGCTGCACAAAAAAGGCTGATAATAGTACAGACACTGTATGAAACCATACAGCCTAAAGCTAAAATTATTTTTACACCTAAACACCCTGAAATAACATTTATCATGTTTCATATTATATACAATGGCGAAAGGTATTTAGCTTATATGAAGCAGAATTACAAAAATTCGGCCTCCTTAAAATTGCTGAGGGAGAATTTTAGTCAGTATCAAACGATAAATGATAACGCCAAGTCGAAAAGAGCCCTCCTCATTAGATGAAGATAAAAAAAAATGTCAAGCAAGGAGTGGGCCGTTTAGTATGAAAGCAAAATATAAAAATAATCCTGTTAGGAGGATACAGATTAGGTAATGAATTTTCTACTTACTATAAGCTTTTTTTTTCTCCCAGTAAATTCAATCTCGATAACTCTCGATGTATCTTAAGGATGCATAGGGTGATCCAGCTATTGAAGGAGTATAATAAAGATTGGAGTTTGGGATACATTCCCAATGACTGGCTACAGCTCCCAGGGTTAGTCCTATCAGACACCAAATCTAATGAAAATCTCAGAAATTTTCTATTATTGAAAAAGAATGTGGCGAAAGATGCTCAAACTCGGCCAAAAGCATCGAAGCCGTCCGGAGAGGGAGAGTCTATGATGATCTAGAAGCCTCTTACCGAAATGAACGTAAGGTGGCATTACTGAAACAGTGACATCTTATTAAAGTCTTTGGTACTGTCCGATTAAAAAAGTGATTTACAATGAAAAAAAGTCGTTGTTGGCTCCAACTTCTGTCCGAGCTTTTTTTGTTTTTGTAATAACATTGTAATTATTCGGCCGATTCTAACGAAATTTAAAACCCTTGTGTTATTTTACATTCTATTTTGAATGATATAATGCCTAAGTCCTTCCAAGGTTAGCCCATGAATTATTCTGTTTTGGCAATAACATTATAACTATTCGGCCGATTCTAACGAAATTTGAAACCCTTATGTTGTTTGTCATTATCTTTCGAATACTATAAACTTCCAATATCTTCCTAAGGTTAGTCTTTGAATTATTGAAAATTTTGAAGGTCGTAAGGTCATAAATCAGAATAAATGAGAGCACAGAACTTTTTTACAGCAGACCTTGTTAATATTCTAGTCGTACATGGAGAAAAATAAAAATAAAGCACGCCCTAAAAGGCAAACGACCCCTCAATGAATATGGACTACTTACCAACCCCTACCACCCCTGCTCCCGCACCGCCTTTTGCAACGCAACCAATCATAACCCCTCCCACCCCTCGCTCTCCATCATACCCTTTTCACCTTGCTGTCCCTCAACCTTTCCCCACTCTCCAACCTACATCTTATCACTCTTCTCAACATCCAGCAACTTTCTCCAATCAACCCCCTCGACCTTCCCTAACCCCATCGACTATCCGGAAACAAACTCGCCCCCTCGGAACGTCCATCGCTTATTCCCCAAACAGCATCGATCTCATTCTGGCTTATTTATCGATTTCTGGTCCTGAGGCCATCATCTTTATCGGCTTCCCTACCCTCAAATCATGAGCGACTATGTCGAACGCTACATGCTATAACATAATAGAGATAATTGATGCCAGGCGCCAGTCGGAGAGGGCTTTAATATTAAAGTCTTATTCTGCTGGATCCACGGACTCTCTCCTCGGCCCCTTCAAGGACATGTATACACAGAACGAGTTGCTCCCCGCCCTCGCTTCGTGTGCGGATGCGACCCTAATTCAGGGGATATATCCTCCAAACCATGCTTCAACACCTGTTTGAGCGAGGCAGGGTCTTTTTTGTTAGCCTCTTTGTTAACCATTCTAACTAATAGCAGCTCGCAGAAATCAATGGAAACCCTCGATGCATAGCAAATATACCGATAGGGGGAAATGAGCGTGCTGATGAAGGCGATAAACAGTCTCGAAAAACAGGACGACCGAACTAGCATTTTGCCCGTTTCTACTCTGATTACAGAGCAAGAATCAGATCATCCTTTCGAGCCGCAAAGCAAAGAAGATGGGAAACGGAAAACAGGAATCTAAAGTTGTGTACTATTGCGCTGCGACTTTTCCCGTGGACCTACCATCATTGCCTTGACGGCTTTCGGGCATTTTCTGTCAACTCAGAATCGGATACTCTCGTGAGACCCAGTGCCATTTTATAAAGCCCTCCATTGCATTGAGTTGCACCCTCTCCCTTCTCAAGCAAATTCGACCTTTATGTATGAGTTGGAAGTGCAATTTTTCCAATACATCGCTTTTTAATTGCTCGGGAGCTGCAGGAGCAAGTAGACTCTCGCAATGGCCCTTTGGGTTCACACAGTAACGCTCTATCCTAATCTTCTCCCATCAAACCTGCTCAATCAGCAACACCTCTGCCCATATCACTGTTTCGTCCAGACACCTGCACCTTCCCAATCCCTGTAAGTTTATTTCTAGAAAAAGTACAGAAGACACTTGACACGGATCACCTCAGCCATTTAGGGTCCCATATCAAATGAGTCTAGCCGAAGACTCCATCGAAAAATAAATGGCCTGCAGTAGCTCTGCACTTACTCTCAAGACATATTGGCCATTCTACCTGCAAAGCAACATGTGTATGACAGTTCTGCCATGTCATCCCCTCTGTTAGTTTCCCCACCCAAGCAGTCCTCCCACACCAGCATGGACAACATTACAGTGGCGTATTTGTATGTACTCTCTCGCTTGCTATCCCAAAGTTATCCATTCCTGTCCGTTGCCTCCGTAAGGAGCGCGACGATTGACCTTCTTAGCCGCCGTGCTGACGGGACACAGCGCCTCGTCCGGCCACAGCATAAACTCTTCTCCTTCTTCCTGACACACTTGCTCCATACCCTGCTTCATCACTTTCCCTACGACCTCTCCCACAATTTTCTCTGGTCGGCCTCTCATTCAACTATCCCGGTTCGGGGCTGAGGGAGGAGGAAACAACGTTCCCTCACCCCTGAGCTATAGTCTGGGGTTTTTTTTAACAACCTGCTTTACTCCCACTCTCACCTTCCTGACATACCCTGTCTTTCTCCTTTGAATCTCTATCAATTTTTACGTTGTGCCTAAGGGGGAGCCGCCATGCCGATGCGATGTGCTTCCAGGTTACTAGGCGGGAGGAGTGCCCTCAAATAGAGGCAGCTAGTTTTGACGGCTTTGTATTCACCCTTCGCAGAGCAGGTTACTGCGTATAGTTAAGAGTGTTTGCATTCAGTGATAATTATAAGGTTACCATGACCGATGATGAAGTAAAACAACAAAAAACACACTCTCCCCTTCCCTTTTAGAGGCATCGAAGCCGCCCTCGGGTAGCTCCAGCGAAAAAATGGAGGTCCTCATCGTCCCCTGTGTTTTCACAAGAAACCCTCCAAACCTCTCAGACCGGAGAGGAGGTTTACTCCTCTTCTATGCATATGGGTGTAGTGGACCCTTCACCCCCTTCTCTGGAGGCCCTTTTTCCAGTGGCAGTCCTCCCATTGATTTCCAAGGGGACTGCCAAGAAAGCAGAAAAGAGACCCATAATTTACCGCTCCCATCAGGAACGGCTCGATAGGGCCAACCTCCTTAGGGGAGGGGGAAAGACGACAGGGCCCGTTGGCCGGTGGCCTCCAAAGTCTGTGCGCACGCATATCAGGCTTACAGGGGGTCACTATACGTGCCCCTCTCTTCCCCGACGGATGCAGGTTCGCCTGCTCAGTAAAGAAAGAAAGGGTACCTCGAAGGGAACCTGTGATGTTTTAGGGGGCGATTGCCACATGGAGCCCCCCACAGCTGAGAAGGACATGGTCTTTGAGAATACCCAGCCCCAGTAGGTAGGATTTTCCATGGTGTCGAACCAGGGCTCGGTGCCAAGCACAGAACCTGTGTCCACCCCTATGCAATCTCCTCCTCACATGGCTCAGATCCCCGAGGCCTCACAAGAAGAGGAGGGATATCCTTCCCCGGCTGGTGCTCTTGTGACAGGCAAAACCTTCTCCATCTGGCCTAGGGGCTCCTATCGGCGGAGGAGAGAAGCAGGTGTATTCCCCGCCCTCCTCTCCCAGAAAAAAAAACAGGAAAAAGAAGAAAAGAAGAAAAAGACTCGGGGCTCCTCTCCCTCCACGGGAGCTACGGGGACGGATGGGACCAAACAAATATCGGCACGTTCGGTTCGGGTGCTCCCCCGGATGGGGAGACCCTGACAAACACCAAAATAAGCAGAGTGGAACCTTAATTACGTCAGGGTTCCTCATTCAGAGGTTATTTTGCTTTTTCATCACTTTCGACTGTGACGAGCTCTCTGACTCAGTGTGTGCCGGTTGGTATCGCTACCGCGTGAAGTGGTACTACTGCCACCGCTTCGGCCATACGAATCGTTCATGTAGATGTGCAAACTCCGGGTTACCCGAAGTTGCTCCAAGGCTGGAGACGATAATTCCAAATCGTGTGTTGCCAAGTGTGTCAAGTGCGGAGAGCCTCACCCCGCTTCTTCGAAACAACGTGGTTTGTATCTCCTTGACAAGGAAATCCTGGCCGTTCAGGCCCAGAATTGTCTCTCATTTCGCGAGGCGTCAGGTGCTGCCTAGGACGTCCTATACCTTAATTTTAAGAAAGACACCCTCTGTTTCTGTCCCCTCCAGGCCTACGAGCACAGTCGTTTCCGCGTCTATTGGGAACCCTTTTGCAGATTCAAGCCACCTCGGGCACTCCCCTGGTAAAGCTGGCAGCACAAAGGGTTGACATCTAGCTGCGGCTAAAACCAGGGCTCCCTTCCTTCCCCCAGCGTGACCGTTTCCCGTAAGGCAAAACGGCCGCGCGCCTCCACCGAGTCGTTAGACCCAGAGGAGGCAACACCCCTGAAGTTGGTCGTGAGGTCAGCACTAAAGCTGCTTCGGCTTCTTCACTCACATTCAGTGGTAGACTTGGTGGCTCGGAGACGGTGGATCCACCGAAAGAGGAACACCCACCTCCGAAGCCGCACCTCCCCTGCCTAAGCTTTCGAGGCAGAGTGAGGGAAAGACTCGCATGGCTTGTCCAACCTCCCTGGATAAGTTCTCGAATGCCACAGCGCCCTTAGTTCTGCCCCCAGGAGGCATACGGCCATTCCCGTTAGGGTCTTTTCTTCGAAGAGGCCCCCCGCATCTCCTCTGAGCTAGTCCTGGAGGGCATATTCCTTTAGTGGAATTGTTGTAGGCTCCGGGCCAACTGGGAGGAGCTGCGGAGGCTCGTCTCCTCCCGTTCTCCATTAGCTATCTTCTTGCACGACACCATGCTGAGCGCGTGCCCCCTGCCCACCCTCCCTGGGTATAAGGGTTTTGCGACTCCGCCACTACGGGATGGGGGCCGGTCAGGGAGATGTGCTATTTACACTAAGCATTTTGTATCCGTTCTTCTCTTTGCTTTAAATACCTCTTTTCAGGCAGAAGCTGTTCAGCTACACCTGGATAGGAGGTATAAGGTTATTTCCGCCTATATTGAATCATCAGCTGAGTTCGACGTTGGAGACTTCACCACGTCATGGCACAGTTGCCGAGGCCCTTTCCTTTGTTCGGAGTTCTAAATGGTAGACACCTCCTCTGGATTAATCTCAGGGGTCAAGTCTTTGCCAATCTGATCGACGAGCTGGATATAAGTGTCCTAAATGTGAACCAGTTTACGCATCACTGCTCGAGAAGCGCTTCATTTTCGGGCCTCGATTTATCTTTGTGCTCATGATGCACAGCATGATTTTAGGTGGGGTGTGGTCGATGACCTCCATGATAGTGATCACTTTCCCATTCAAATATCAATTTCTGGACCGTTGCTACCTGAGAGACCGCCCCAGGGGTGCTTGGCGCGGAAACGGTGGTCCACATTTCAGGAATGACTGATTTGTCTATCTCAGTCAAGGAGTTTAGGTCTGTAGTTGAGGCCGTTGAGTTATTCTCCAGCAGCTTCATCGCCGTGGACTTAACTACTATTCCTAGCACGTCTGGTAGTTTTGCACGCCGACCCCTCCCGTGGTGGTCAGACGAGTGTGAGTTGGCCCTAAAACAGATGCGTTATCACTAATTTCACTATAAGCGCCGCCCGAACGATTACACTGTCGGTGAATTTCGTCGAGCGAGCGCTAAGTTCCAATATATTTCGAAGGACGCCTGCCACTCTTCTTGGCAGACATTCGTGTCTTCAATTAATATGAAGACTCGTCTAGCAGTGGTGTGGAAGCGAGTCAAAAGTTTTCGGAGCAAGTTCTCGCATAACCCCCACCCCCGTTCTCGAGGAGAACGGTACTACAATCTTGGACCCCGCGTCCATCAGAATCGTATGCAATTCTACCTTTGGCTCGATAGGCGGAGAACCCTTCAACAATAGGTTTACTATGAGTGAGTTTCTTTCTGCTCTCGCTTCGTGCGAGAACACCACCCCTTATCAAGACAATGTCCCGTATGCATTGCTTTTACATTTAGGTGAGCGAGGCATGGCCTATCTGTTATATTTGTTCAACAAGATCTGCGTAGAGGGAATCCTCCCAGATTCCTGGAGAATCGCTACTGTGCTTGCTTTTCGCAAACCGGGGAGAAATCACTCTACCACGACCGGTTTCCGCACGATTTCTCTGACTTCATGCGTATGCAAGTTGATTGAGAAATTGGTAAATATTAGATTAGCGTTTTTTTTGGACAGCAGAGGCCATCTGTCTTCTAATAGTGCTGCTTCTGCAAGTTCCACTCGACGGCGGATGCTCTGCTCCCACTGAAAAATGCCGTCTGCGAGGCCTTGCTTCGTAGCCTGCACTATGCCACATTGTTTTTCAATCTGGAGAAGACCTATGATACCGCATGATGATACGGTATAATGGAGACTCTCCACACGATGGGGGCGAGCGGACGCCTTCCAATCTATATGTCTGAACTTTTACGAGATCGTTGATTGTGCGTACGGGTTGGGGGAGTCATCTCCGGCCCAATGGATCAGGAACTGGGTGTACCGCACTGAAATGTCATCAGTGTCGCACACACTCTTTGCCCTGAGCATCAACCGCATCACCTTGGTTGTTCCTCAAGATGTTCTCACTGCGTTCTACGTGGACTACATTTCTATCTCTTTTTGCGCAGGTCAGATGACAACTCTGGAGCATCGTCTCCAATAGGCATTAAACTGCCTCTCTCGCTATACCGAAGCGCACAGGCTTCGGTTTTCCTTGTCCAAATTTAAGGTGGTGCAATTCTGCCGCCATCCACAGCTACATCCTGAGCCAGACTTGTTTCTAAATGGGGTTCTCCGAGAAGTGATGGACTTGGTCTTATATTTGATCGATGCCTCACCTGGGAGGCTCATATTCGCAGCCTTAGGGCCTCTTGTACGCGCGCCATGGATATTCTTCGGTCCGTGACGTTCAACATATGGGGCACTGATATGGCTTGTGCCTTACTTTTTTATCGATCTTTTGTTCGCTCGAAGCTCGACTATGGATATGAGTTTTATGCATACGCAGCTGACCGTGTATTACGAAATGTGTATTCTACCCACCACTCAGGACTTCGTCTGGTGACCGGTGCCTTCCGCACGTCCCCCCAATGACAGCCTACCTGTCGATGCTGGGGCGATGACACTCCCTCTGTGCCGTGTACAGTGCATCATTGGCCTCTACGCTCGAGCCCGGGGGCTCAAGCAGTAGACGAAAGCTTACACTGCATCCGCAACTGATCTCGATGGTGCCTATACCGCCGAGAGACTCTAGTCATATGCCAAGCCCTTTGGGTTTAGGGGCTAGGAAACTCCTTCTAGACCTCAGTATAGCCCTCTAGCCGGTGGTCCCCATGGTTCTGCCCAGGACGCCATCCTAGAGAGTACCACCTTTGACTATTTCTTACCACGCCTCTGCCCCCAAAGCTTCTACAGCAGCGCCGGTAGTATTGCGTTCGACCTTTTTGAAGCACACTTTTTGTCACGCTGGAACCGTGCCAGTGTATATGGAAGGCTCCAAGTCCTAAGAGGGGGTCGGCTCCCATGCCGTATCCCCTCTGTTTGAAGTCAGCGAGGCTCTGCCAGGCGCTGCGTCTGTCTTCACGGCCGAGCTGGTGGCAATACATCGCTCGGTACGGGAGATAACGTGACCTGCCTGGTTCAGAGACCGGATTGTGATTTATAGACACTCACAAAGCGCCCTGAGTGCTCTTGGAGCATTGAAATCTCTGCATCCTATGGTTCGCGATATCCGTGACACCACGGTTTTGGCGAGCCAGGCTGATGTCGAGATTATCTTCTGCTGGGTTCCTGGACATTTATGAATTGCGGGTAATGAGGACGCCAATGAGGGCGCCAACGAATCCGCGAGGACTGGGCGAGCAGACCAGAGTTTCGCTTCTCTTCATACCGATAACAAGGCAGGAATACGGTCTGACCTCCTGGCGGCTTGGCAAAGAAGATTGGAGACGGTCGAGGGGAACTTACTGTTACGTGCCATTGCACCGCGACTGTTCCCATGCACCTACCAATACCGCGACGGCTTTAGGTTGCTTTCTGTCGTCTCCTCATTGGATACCCTCGGGGGACCTACTGCCATTTGTTGGAACGTGCAAATGCACCTTATTTCGATGAGGGTGTTGTCCCCCAGACTGTTCAGCACATTCTTGTTGAATGTCCCAGTCTAAATGATCTTCGCTCACGTTAACTGTCCCGGTACCGGGACCATCGGAGTCGCTACCGCTTGTGTCTTATACCGCTTGTGTCTTATACGACTTTGTGGAGGACGCTGGCCTCCTCCCCTTTATTTGAATGGGGAGGGGTGGTAGGTCACATGTTCCTGGGCCGGGGGAAGGTGGGCTTATCTACAACGCCGGAGCGCGCTTCCTTCTCGCCTTTTCTTCGTTTTCTTTTTGTTGTTATTTTTTAGCCTTTGTCCTTTTTATCGTTATTTGTTATTTACATATTGCTATTTATTTTTTTTTCAATATAGCCTAGTAATAGGCTGTGTGGGGTACGTCTAATTATGCCCAAGTAGCCAGTCACCAGATAGGCTCCTAAAATTAAAAAAAAAAAATCCTGTCGGTGGCAGAAGCAATAAGGAACCTCTGTGTTCTCTCCACTTCCTTTATACGATCCCTCTGCCCTAGTCCTTCTCCTCCAGGCTTTTCTCCCATTTTGTAGCCCTAAATAACCTATCTAATAGGCATCTCACAAAATCTCCACTCTCCAGGCCCCTACTTAAATCTCTACCCCCAGAGCCACCCTAAAAACCCCGCACGATCGCCTATCTGAAAACACTACCAGCCAGGCCCATCTTAAAAGCCCTACCTGCCAACCCCTTCTCCAAACCCTTACTAAAGTGTCTTCCCCCAAGATCCCATCTCCTAAACCCCTGTTAATTCTACATCTCTCTAGCCTTCCCAAAAACCCTAAATCCCATTCCTCCCTTCTCCATTCACCCCATATTAGGCTCATCGCAAGCATTCCACATCTCAAACTCCTCCCACACACCATACATTCGATAAAATAACTCCCTCCAGCGGTCGTCTCGCTGCTCTTCCTCCCTTTTTCACCTTTCCCGCGCCGTGATTCTGAACTATCTAAAGCCTCCGGTTCATTATATCGGCCCGGAAAGCCTATCCCTGTCCTCTTAAATTTCGATTCTCTTACTTTTCCTTTTTCCTTCCCCACTCTGGTCCAGTGTAATTGCCAAGGTTATAGGAGAGGATTTCACCTCCTCTATCTTCCTAGTTGCTTATGTCTCATGGAACTAATCTTGAGCAGCCGTCAGGTTCCGAGGATCTCCGGTTATCTTCTTTTTATCTCCTTACCACTCAGCTCAGGGAAATTCTGTCTAGGGCAGGGCATCAGTCATATATTGCCTTCTCTATCTTTACACCGATGCGGTGATTACCTGCCTTTAACTCTCGTAGAATGACTGTATTGTGTGCTTGGTTTACTTCACTCCTCACGCCTGTCCTTCCTCTGAATATATCGGCAAAATATCGCCCAACTCCCCCCACCATTCGTTCTTCTAAGAGATTTTTACAGTAGAGAACAAGTCTGTGGCGAATGCCATTTTCTAGCGCTCACTCTTCTCTCTTTTAAGGATGAGCTGTCCTCATTTATAAACGACGGCCCGCCCACCTATCACCATGTTTCCACCCATACACTTTCTTGTTTTAATCTCTCCGTTGTTTCTAATAA
The DNA here is from genome assembly GCA_963969495.1 of Ceratothoa steindachneri. Classification (NCBI taxonomy): domain Eukaryota; kingdom Metazoa; phylum Arthropoda; class Malacostraca; order Isopoda; family Cymothoidae; genus Ceratothoa; species Ceratothoa steindachneri. The sequence continues at coordinate 30,903,677 of OZ018337.1, forward strand.
AGTATTGCAGGGGTGTTTCCTAGGGTAATTTTAGTAACGACTAACAAAGACACGCGGCGTTGTCTGGGCATAAAAAACTATCATGAACAAATTAAATTCTCTGCTTCAGTTGAATTACGCATGTAAAAGTTATATGTATAAAATATAAGGTTTGAGTAATGGCGTAGTGTATCATGAAAGATTAACAGAGTACGATTTTCACATTATAATAGTACGGCAGGGTGAGCAAGCGGGTGGGCTGGCGGGCAGCCAAACGTGAGTACGCGGGTGGCAGCCACAGACTTTAAAGTGCACTTCAAACAGATGGGCGCGAGTTTTAACTAAATATCTAAATTAATAGAGTCTCGGGCATGCCTATAATAGGTATTATCGCGTTTTTTAAACATTGCAGTTATTTAATTGGTCTGGCAAACCTTAATTTTTCCACGGGCAATGTGATGTTTTATTTGCAACCTAACCTAACGTAACCTAACAACCACGTGGCACCAGTTTTGCCAAATCTGAGTAGCCTAAGTAGCCTTCTATAGCGGTTATATATATATATATATATATATATATATATATATATATATATATATATATATATATATATATATATATATATATATATATATATCCATATGGAGCTCGGCCGTGAAGCCTGCATTTAATATTGAGGATAAATCCCAGAGCCACGAGAAACGGATGTAGCATCTTTTAATTTTTCACTACGTTTCGAAAACTACAAGTTTTCATCTTCAGGCTAGAATAAGTTTACAAAGTTAATATGCATAAAGAAAACTTGAAAAGGCCAACAAGACATTATTTTACAGGTGACCAATTACAGAATATCAGTAGAAAGTACTACAAGTTAAATTAAATATGACTTGGCAACAGTTAAATTTGCTTTAAGACTGACTCAAAAATTAGTTCATAAATTTAAAGATTATTGCAGAAATTAATTACAAACTAAGAGAAATTGACTTGGCATTATTTAAAGAAAATAAATTTAAACTTTTTTTTTATTTTTTTTATTATTAAATTTTGTAAAGACTAACAGTTAAAAACATTTAATATAAAAACGGAAAATTTGGGTACTTACTAAAGCGGATCCATCGTAGAGAGTGAATGGTAGGTTTAACAAAGGGGCTAGTATATATATAGGTTACATTGATGGTTGGTTTATTAAAAGGCAAATCAACTAACAAACTGTAGTTAAAATTAGTTAATTAATAATGATATTGCACTTAAATCTTCATTGAGTGTAGGTTTGTAGTGTTTTATATATAGAGATTCGAGGGTTCTTAGGCAATGTTTGTTGTTGTTAAAGGCTAATACTTTAAAATTCTCAATAGAATTTTAAAAGATGCTACATCCGTTTCTCGTGGCTCTGGGATTTATCCTCAATATTATATATATATATATATATATATATATATATATATATATATATATATATATATATATATATATATATATATATATATATATATATATATATATTACATCACATTTCCAGTGTGTCGGGAGGACCGTTCATAACGTCACTCAAGACGTTGCCCTGTTCGGAAGGATGGGTAGTCGGGCTATTGAGGAATTGGGAATAGAAGGGGAACCGGGGGGAGGGGCGGATACTAAGGACGGTAGGTACCGCAAGTCCTTGCTGTGAAATTGCCACGATGGTTTCCGGGAGAACGGGAGCATCCTCATTGATATGCAAATCTCCTAGAGCCTCCGCAGCTTCTCCAAGAAGTCAGAAAGTCCGTCCAGGAGTTCATCGCCAGCCTGGTGTTGGAAGAGCTCAGAGTAGCGAAGAGTTGTTGATTTTCAGTATAAACTCGCCGTCCAAGTTTATTCCAATGCCCTTCCTGATCTCGCGAACCAGAGGAGGGCTCCGGGGGTTCCTGTGAAGCTCCCCTGAGGAATCGGAAGAAGAAGATGATTAATAGAAAAGATTACCTCTTGATGCTATAGGTCTACAGACAGTGGAGTCACCCGATGAAGATGATGAGATTGAGACTTCATCTGAGTCTAGGGTGAGACTAAGAGACGGGAACGAAGAAGGAGAGGTAATGAGAAAATCCTGGTATCCCTCCAAAGTTGATGATAAACTCCGGGTGTCGAGGCCCATGCAACGTCGGACGCGGTTGACTTGGATTCTCTCTCGCCAATTTAAATCATCATTGACATTTTCTAGGGCACGTCTGGCGCGATCTATTCCTTACTGCATACTGGCCTCGGCCTTCCTGACCATTATGGAAGTTTGCAGCCCGGATCCATACCTTGGAGGCTGTAAATACTGTGAACGAGAAGTAGAGTTAGAGGCCCACTCCTGGGGTTTGTTAAGTGAATTTTCACTAAGCACGATACCTGTTGAAATTACAGACTGTTTCCTTGAATCCCTCAAGGCGACACCCCAGCCGTGTTGCCACACAGTATGGAAGAGTCTGAGACGATTGTGCAGACGAAGAAACTCTCCCCGATTCAACGAAGATCTGTATCTGAACACGACGAGCAGGGACTGAATTTCTTCCGGGTCTCGTGTTTTTAGGACGCAGATTTTAAATTAAGCCAGGTAGAAACAGGAGATATATCTAATCAGTCCACCAAAGCTTGGTAACGCCCCAGTTAAGAAAGGGAGAAAAAGGAGGTATCTCAAATCAGTCCGCCGTTTGGTAGCAGGGGTTGGTGGTAGAAGCATCTCCAGAGTCTTCCCAGTCTCTTTCAGCAGCTTATGAAAGAGAGTAGAGGTGTATTTTCGCACCGCTGGTGGGAGGGGAGTGTAGGAGCCTAGTCGGAGGTGCTCCTGTTGAGCGTTCTTCGGTGGGGGTCTGACTGGGAAAACCTGAGATGGCTTTATCCGGCGTCCTGGAGAGCCGTGGACACGCATAAGAGGCGGGTCTTTTCAGTTAGCCTGAGGGGGTGTGGGGGGCTCCACTAGGGAAGGCCCCTACGTTGTAGCTATACTGTCGTATATGCCAGAGCACTTTTAACGATAACGTTCGAAAAGTCTCTTTCACGGTTTCGAAATCTTCTTGAAATTGGCTTTGCCTCCTTTACCGGGTTGATGCTCCTCTTGATGAACTCACTCAAAACTCCTCATTCTTCTGTTCCTCTAATAATACGATAGTTCCTCAAATTGGTATTCTCACCTTTTTTGAAGATTTACGTGATCTTACTTCTCTAGGACTCCCCAGTCCCCCATTGACCGATTTAAGATCATACACAGCGTTTTTAATCATCATTCTTTAATTCGCCATCTTGTTTATATGTATATTTAATTATTTCTCAGTCGTTATCACGCATGTCAGAGAGAATTGGTAATTCCCACAAATCTATTTATTCGCTTAGTGGGGATAGCCGTGTTAGGTTATCACACGAAGTGCTCGTCTAAAATCTTTACTCTGAATTCAGAGTTGTCCTTGAGAAGTGCTTCCCTACTCCTAATCACTCCTATAACTTCTCGTAGGAGGTGCTTTTTAGTCGCAGGCGACTTTACATCTCACCCTGTTGGTTGGTCGGTTCCAGGTTGTTATTTTGTTTTTGTTTTTTGTTTGGGTTTTTTTTTGGGGGGGGGTAGTAATAACACTGTAACTATTCGCCCGATTATAACGAAATTTGAAACTCTTATGTTGTTTTACATTCTCTTCCGAATGATATAATTGGCAAAGTCCTCTCAAGGTTAGTCCAGGAATTATTTTTTTTGCTTATAACATCATAACTATTCGGCTGATTCTAACGATATTTGAAACCTTTATATTGTTTTACATTCTCTTCCGAATAATATAATTGTCCAAGTCCTCCCAAGGTTATCCCTGGAATTATTTGGTTTTGGCAATAACATAATAACTATTTGGCCGATTCTAAGGAAATTTGAAACCCTTATGTTTTTTTACATTCTCGTTCGAATGATAAAATTGCCAAGGTCATCCCAAGGTTATTCCAGGAATTATTGAAGGTTTTAAAGGTCGTAAGTGAGAGCATGCGACCTTTTGGTCAGCAGACCTTGGTTTTTTACTGTTAACGCAACTAAACATAGAAATACTTCAGCTCGTATTTGGATTTTTTGTGCAATGGATTTTCATTTCTTTTGACATTCCTTACCTTTCACTGGACTCGCCGACGATAGGATTTTTTTTATTATTGGTAGGGGCTTTAGTGCCGAACTGCACTCATTTAGGGTGCCTTTATTACTCAGTACGGACCTACTGATGAACGTGTGATCAGAACCAGGGGTATCTGCAGCGTATGGTAGCCGATGGGAAGGTAACGCCAATCGAGACTCCATCTAGCGACTAACCACACTTAATATACCTTAACTTCACTAAAATCTGAAGCGATGTTTCCATTTGGCTAAGCCGTAGCCCCATGATCAATTCAGACGCCCCAGCCACGCAACCGTGCAGGGTTTTCTGATCGCTGGTTGATGTAAAAAAACGTAACCCCCCCCCCACTGCACACCAAAAAATGATTATCCCATGGTGCGTACTGGCTTATCTGCATTTGTTATTCTGATCTTTATGTGCATTTCATGATACGGTCGGTAGATCTCGCCTACGATGCGTGAGACAAATGGCGACCTTAATCACTTGAATGTAATCCGAGGGAGGTTTACGAAAACCATAAAGAAATACGAAGAAATAAACTTAAGCAAAACATGAATATAACATAAAAAGTTATTATCAGATTTGGAGGAGCATCTCTTCATGAAAAAGGTAATTGAGGGCAGTAGGGCAATAACGATTTAGCCACATTGAATAATTGTTTCCCTTCACACTATTTGTAAGCACGTTTTTCATTTTTCACTGATCAAAATAATAAATGAAAGAATATTAAGTTATCAAACTTTGTATAGTTAGTTCACCTCTTTTATATTCACATATTCTCATATAACAAAAATCATTTTGGATATATTAAATATATTTGGGTATATTTATTTCGTCTCTGCGCAACTTCAGACGTAATCTCTCTTTGCACCCAAAATGCTTTTAGAAACAAAATCCATTTGGGGGCTCCAAGCTTAATATACACATTGGTATTTATGTTCCTGCTCTCCCATTATGGGTTACTGGCTACGCAATGACCTTCGTCAGCGTCAAGGGATTGAGACTCATTAGTATTTAATGTAAAACCAAGGTTTTTGGTAATTTACTCGGTGACCTTCCCAAAATCTCTAAAAATGGACATCAACGCTTTCCTAACCTTGAGTATATTTATATATATATATATATATATATATATATATATATATATATATATATATATATATATATATATATATATGCTACATGCAGTTAAGAAGGGAATGTTGTATCTAACTAAGATTTTCGTCAAGCTCTCGGAAAGAGCTCTTCTCACAATCACCAGAAGATAACGCATAAGCCAGCCTTTCCACGACAAACCCCCAAAATTTGTCTGTCAATCACCTATTTTAATCCTTATCCCTGGTTTCGAAGAGAATGGAAAGGCTTAATGAAAAACAAAAATTTTTGGTTTGTCTTAGAAAGGCTGTGTGATGTCGCGGAAGGAATCCGACTGGACTTTACCTCAAGAAACCGAGAACACTTCAACGACAGGTTTACTTTGAGCTGCGTTCCGCTATCTCTTCGTGCGCGGCAACCGAAAATTGGTCCGGACTATGTCCCGTACGCCATGATTCGACACCTAGGTGAGCAAGGCATCGCCTTTCTCTTAGATTTGTTTTCAGAGTCTGGGTAGAAGGTATCCTCCCAGACTCATAGCGAATCGCTACTGTGCTCGCTTTTCGCAACCGGGGAGATATCACTGTACCCCTGCAGGTTTCCACCAAATCCTTCTAACCTCCTGCGTGTGAAATTTGATGAAGAAATTGGTAAATGTTAGATTAGCCTTTTGTATGGACAGCGGAGGCCATCTGTCTTCTGTACAGTGCGTCTTCCGCAAGTTCCACTCCACGTCAGATGCTCGGCTCCAACTGAAAAATGCCGTCTTCGAGGCCTTCATTCGTATACAGCACTATGCCACGGTGCTTTTCGTCTTGGAGAAGGCCTATGATACCGCCCGGCGTTACGGTATCATGGAGACTCTCCACACGATGGGGGCGGTGGAACGCCTCCCAATATTTATATTTGAATTTTTTCGAGATCATCGATGCCGAGTACGGGTGGTTGGATCCCCTTCTGGCTTAACAGAGCAGGAAGAGGGTGTCCCATAATAGTAGGGTCCTCAGCTTCTGGAAGATGTTCTCGCTACGCTCTACGTGGAAGACCTTTCGATCTCTTTAGGCGCGGCAGAGATGCCAACTCTAGAGTGTCGTCTCTAACAGGCATTGAACTGCGTCTCTCGCTATGTGGAAGCGCGCATGTTTCGGATTTTCTTGGCCAAGATTATCAACTTCTTTCTGCGAGGCCTTCCTTCGTAGACACTACTACGCCACGGTATTTTTCTATCTAGAAAAGGCTTAAGATACCAAATGGCAATAAGGTATCATAGAGACTCTCTACAGGATGGGGACTAGGGGACACCTCCCAATCTTTATATCTGAATTTTTGCGATATCGTCGATGCCGAGTACGGGTGGTTGGATCCCTCTCTGGCTTAACAGAGCAGGAAGAGGGTGTCCCGTAATAGTAGGGTCCTCAGCTTCTGGAAGATGTTCTCGCTACGCTCTACGTGGACGACCTTTCGATCTCTTTAGGCGCGGCAAAGATGCCAATTCTAAAGCGTCGACTCTAACAGGCATTGAACTGCGTCTATCGCTATGTGGAAGCGCGCATGTTTCGGATTTTCTTGGCCAAGACTATCAACTGCTTTCTGCGAGGCCTTCCTTCGTAGACAACACTACGCCACGGTATTTTTCTATCTAGAGAAGGCTTAAGATACCAAATGGCGATAAGGTATCATAGAGACTCTCTTCAGGATGGGGACTAGGGGACACCTCCCAATCTTTATATCTGAATTTTTGCGATATCGTCGATTCCGCCTAATGGTGGGAGGGGGAAGCCTTGACCGACCCAATGGAGCAGAAAGAGGGTGTACAAACAATCCTGAGACCGGATTGTGCCGCCATCCACGGCTACACCGTGACACATAACAGTTTATAAATGTCATTCGCCTGGGAGGCTCATAATTGCAACCTTAGGGTCTCTTGTACCCGCGCCATGGATATTCTTTGCTCTGTGACGTTCAGCGCCGGGGGCGCCGATAGGCTACTGCGTTACATTTTTATCGATCCTATGTTCGTGCGAAGCTCAACTATGCACGCGAGCTTTATGCATCCGCAGCCGACTGTGTATTGCTGAAGGTGGATTCGATCCGCCACACCAGCCTTCCGCACGTCCCCCATTGAGAGCCTACTCTTCGATGCTGGAGAGATGCCACTCGCTCTGCGCCGTGCACAGTGCATTATTTGCCTTTACGCGCGAGCCCGGCACCTCTCTCAGTCGCCAACAGCTCTCACTGTAACCGCAGCTGATGCCAACGCTGCCTATGCCACCGAGAGACGCCAGTCATACCCTAAGCCCTTTGGGTTTAGGGCCAGGAAACTCCTTCGAGAGCTAGGTATAGCTCTCAGCCCGGTGGCGCCCCCTGTTCTGCCCAAAACACCACCCTATAGGGTACCACCTTTGAATATTTGTCGCCACGCCTCTGCTTTCAAAGCTTTTTCAGCGCCGGGAGTATTGCGTTCGACATTTTCGGAGCATACTTCATGCTATGCTGGAATCGTGCCAGTGTATACGGATGGCTCCAAGTCCAAAGAAAGGGTTGGTTTCCACGCTGTATCTCCTCTGCTTGAAGTCAGCAAGGTTCTACCTACCAGGCGCTGCGTCTGTCTTCATGGCCAAGCTGGTCGCAATACACCGTTCATTACGGGAGATGACGCAACGTGCCTAGTTTGGAGACAAAATTGTGATTTATAGCGACTCACAAAGCGCCCGGAGTGCTTTCGGGCATTTGAATTTCCTTATCTCTTTGGTTCGCGATATCCGTGACGAAATTTTTTGAGGAGCTAGGTGGATGTTGAGATTATTTTCTGCTAGATTCTTGGACATTTATGACTTGTGGGAAATGAGCACGCCAATGAGGGCGCCAAAGAGTCCGCGAGGACTGGGCGACGATACCGGCGTTTCGCTCTTCCTCACACCGATTACATGGCAGGAGTACTGGCTGCCCTCCGGGCGGCTTGGCAAAGAAGATGAGAGACGGTCGAGGGCAACCTAAAGTTACGTTCCATTGGGCCGCGACTGTTTCCATATACGTACCCCAAATGCCGCGACGTCTTCAGGTTGTTCTCCTTCGTCTAAGAATTGGCCACACTCGCGGGACACACCGCCATTTGATGGAGCTCTCGCCTGCTCCTTATTGGGACGACTGGCTTGTACCCCAGACTGCTCTGTATATTCTTTTTAAATGTCCCAGTATGGGTAATCTTCTCGCACGTTACCTGTATCGCTCCCGGTACGAGCGGGATCGCTACCGCTTGTCCCTTGTACTCGGGACGGATTCGTGCACACAGACTTGTGGACTATACGTCTTTTTGGAGGAGGCTTTATTTGACTGGCGGTGGGGTTTTTTTCGGGGGTTAGGTCGCATGTTCCTGCGCCGGGGGGAGGTAGGCCTACCCATGACGCCGAAGCGCGCTTCCTCCTTGACTTTTCGTTTTGTTTTCTTGTTGTTATTTTATTATCCTTTGTCCTTTTTATCGTTTTTCTTTGTTATTTACACTGCAGAGAGTTGGGGCTTGCCCTGACTGACGCCCGCCTGAGAACCAACATAGCTTGATAAGAGGACTGAAACCAGCAAACTTCTAAACTTTTTTTAATGTAGCACGGCGTGAAGATACTTGCATGTCAGTTCGGGAGATAGTCAGTAAGGTGGGGCTGACAAAGTAGACTGTGGGTGAAATCATGACGAAGAATGAAGTTGCCGGTAATCCGGAAGTGGAAAGACGAGGACGATGTAGTCGAAAAGAAAAATAAATGCACAAGATGACAAAATATTGTTCCGCAATTGTGGAAAACACCCACCAAAGACCAGCCAAGACTTACAGCGTGATTTTTCAGCTGCTAGTATCCACATCGACTCGTCAAATATTCTCTGAAGACTTCTTAAGGCCGGTAGAACTGCGCGAAGACCCCTCAAGAAGGCTGTATTACTGCTGGTATGAAGGTGAAACGTTTGAATTGGCCCAAGTAATACAAAGAATGGACCAAAGAAGATTGGAAAAAGGTGATATTCTCTAACGAGACTCACTTCGAAGTTAATAGGATCTGATTACAACTTGTGAGGCGCAGTGCAGGAGAACCAGTAAGAGCGGGACACATCCAGCAAGCCCCCAAACACCCCCCTGAGAAGATATTTCGGGGTACTTTCACGGCAAATAGACCCGAACGACTAGTACCAGTGGGAAGAATGATGAATTCCGACAAGTACCAAGCAACCTTAAGGAAGCTTCCTCTCCTGACACTTCGTGAACGCTTTCCAAACGCTGATGTCATCTTCCAGCAGGACAACGCTCAATGCCACGTCTTCCCCAAAATGCAATGTTTCTTCCTAGCCGAGAAGATTACGGCACTGGAATAGCTTGGAAATTCACCAGAACTTAATCCTTGGCAACTGACCAGGGTCATCTTATTTGACTTGTCTCGCATTGTGGTCGAAATAGCCCACCGGAAAGGAAATGCACATAAAGATCAGAATGTACCTCTGATGTGCCCCAAAACACCAGGGGCCGGACCTCGTTGGGAGTGGTGTCTGGGTCGTATTGTGTATTTTTTTACAATAACCAACGATGGTAGAACCCTCTGGGGCTCCAGAAGAGAGTGGGTACCTTTCCGAATCAAGGGTATGTAGATACGAGTACCTTGAACAGTAGAGAGAGTGGGGCTGGGAGCCGGGAAATGAAATGATAGCGGGGTTAAGTTTAGTTATGTGTAATAAGATGCCAACATTAGTTAGCCTTGCGTGAGTAAGTATCAAAGTATCCGCCCAATAGGCAGGCAACTCTTAAGATTTGTCTCCGAGCTGACTGGGATTGAGCCCGTGCCTCGACGTCAGAAATCCAACGCCGCATCCACTATCGAGCGAGAGCTCTTGTGGCGATTATCTTTTGTTGCACAAGGGGATAACATTTGTTAGTGTTTAAATAGTTGAATGTATTTACTGATTACCCAAACTTTATCTTGGAATTTATTTAATATATCGATTAAATTAATATCAAAATAACAGAACTTATAATCAAAAACCATATTCTTGCGTGACGCCGCAACTTATCTAGACTTGAGGATCAGCCCAAACTACAAGAATCCCTACATTTCCCCATAATATTATAATTAATGTTTCTTTAGATCATTGTTGTATTGCAAGAGAACATAAAAGAACCTAAAGGGAATTCAAACTTTTGCATTATAAATAAGTTTTTCAAAGCAAAGTATTCAGCTGAATTCAGAATTCTAGATGAGATTGGCAAAATGGTGTAAGTTAAAGTCTTCAAGTTTCCTTTTGAAAAAAAGGTGAAATAAAGTTAGAAAAGAAAGATTTTATTCGGAAAAAAGTAGATACGCTCTTCATAAATATATATATATTTATATATATATATATATATATATATATATATATATATATATATATATATATATATATATATATATATGTGTAGCGAGAAGGTTGGTTGGTTGATACTTTGATTGATTATGGCAAGGTCACCAGTTCCAGGTTGTAACAAAATTCCACCTGCTACACGATTCGAGTTCGTTCTTGAGGTTATCCGACCAAATAAGTTCGTATTTGGATTTTTATAAACAACTTGATAAAAATAACTTTATTTTGGAACTTGAGATTTTTATGATGAAGTGCTGAAGCTTGGTGAATCCTATCCACCGAAGTGAACGGATCACAACGATGAAGAAGTGTGTTCTCGACTGTTTTTAATGTGGTTCTGCTCTCATGAAGATAATGTCTGTTGTTTTATATGAGTAGATGAGGTAGGCGCGACCCAGGAGAGAGAGAGACGGCAAGGTCGTCTATCAAAGGAATTTGACAAGTGTAGCTACATTTGTGTGGTACACAGAAAACCTAGACATTATGAAATAAGATGAAAATAGCAATAATTAAGAATATTGGAATCAAAACAATTGGAATTAATCACCAAGGTAAAATATGCTAATGAAGATTCATTGCCATGGTAAATAAAATAATACAAGTATAAGGTAAGATGTACAATAATTCGCTGATTAAAATGATACACGAGTATAAAATGACATTAGTTCTTGTGAACAAAATGCTAATTCAATACATCAAATATCATTAAAGTAAAATGATGATTAAAAATATTTATAGAGAACATTTCTATCAAATTGGTACGGAATGAGTAATAATAATAATTCGTTGGTTAAAATAATATACGAGTATAAATAATATTAGTTCTTGTGAACTAAATATCAATTCCCCACATCAATCATTATTAAAGTAGATAATATAAAATATAATATAGATATAATATAATATAAAATGATAATAATTAAGTCGGCATTTACACGATAAAAAGCCCACTCTGAAATCTCAAGCGATAAACTTTAAAACTCGGTCGTCCAAAGGTCATTTTTGTCCAGCTGTAGACCACATAAACGCGCGTGTGTCATTCCAGTTGTGAACGTACATAGAAGGAAAAAAAAATGAGGATTGTGTGCATACATTTTCTCTTAATAATCCAATGAGAGTAAACGTAAATACAGTGAATTTGAAAAATAATTAGTTAACAAATAAATAATATGATGAATGAAATAGTCTAGTAAACTAGTAAAACTTAAGTGAGTGAAATAAAGACCATACGCGTTGCATAGCCGTGCATTTAAAAGTTTTCTGTCCTAATCAGTTCCTTAAATGAGAAGCGTCGGGGTAGCATTATGTAAATGCTAATGAGTTTCGATGGCGCATTGCCATAGCACTATTTGAGATGAATAAATTGATGACGCGTTACCATATCGCTATGTGAATAAATTATGAGTGAGTGAATAAATAAATTATAGTGAATAAATACTAGGTGAAGCGCACAGATAATTTAACGATCTAGCAAGTCGGCTGGAGAGGGGTTTTGCGATCATATCTTCGGCCTTAAGTTAAATTGTCGAATTTGTGTCACGTACTGAAGAGTGGCGTGATTGAGGCTGAGAGAGTTGCGCGTCGCAGACGTTAGGGGCGTCCCGTTGATTCGAGTTGGTGTTTCGGTGAGATGAATGTGGCTCCTTGATGAAAGGTGGGATGGAGTCCATGGTTGTACTTAGTTCCGTTAAAAGAGTTCGATGATGACTCCATAAATTTGATGCGATGGTTTCGTATGATGATGAGAGTCACTCCTGTCGATGATGATGATTTTTGATTTTATGAGGTCACTCCGGTCGTCACCACTTGTAATGAGATGGGTTGGTTGGTCGATACTTTGATTGATTGTCGCTGGGTCACTAGTTCCATGTTGGAGCAACATTCCACCTCTGCTACATGATTCGAGTTCGTTCTTGAGGATTTTTATAAACGACTTAATAAAAATAACTTTATTTTGGAATTTGAAATTTTTATGATGAAATGATGGAGCTTGGTGAATTCTATCCACCGATGTGGACGGATCACAACGATGAAGAAGTGTGTTCGCGACTGTTTTTAATGTGGATTTGCTTTCATGAAGATAATGTCGCTTATTTTATATGAGTAGAGAAGGTGTGCACCACCCAGGAGAGATAGAGCGAGGTCGTGTATCCAAAGAATTTGACAGAGAGATCGATGGACAAAGATAAAAAGCAGAATTATTTGTGTTACAAGTCAACAGCCAATAAATAATAGTTATAAGTGTCTTGTGCCGACGGAGTTTAAGAGGAGATGAATGAAGCTCACATAGTCACTAGGCGATACCTAAGTGTAAGAAAGAACGAGAAAATGACCTGCACCAATTTTGTGTACATGGATCACTACATATATATAATAATATATATATATATATATATATATATATATATATATATATATATATATATATATATATAACATGATGGTAGGCCATGTTGTCTGCATAATTTGTTAAAGTCGACAGCGATGACCGCTGGATTAAGTTTACGTTACATTTTTTTAACCTTTTCAATGTGAGCATCACACTTCCTCGTACATTGGTATGTCTTCTGAAACCCTGTCTCGGCGAATTACAGCACATTTTCAAGACGGAGCCATCCAACGCCACACTGCAATCAATCATCGGACGACCCTCAATCGAGAAATGTTAAATTTAGATGCAACTATCATTCTGCGGGAAAGTGATCCACGACGACTGCGTATGGCAGAGGCCGTAACAATATGGAAACAAAAACCATAATTAGTACCCAGCTCCAGCCAGAGACTAGTCACACGAAGTCTCAATACCGGCCGCATTACTCCATAGCCCATCTTGTGTTTTTTCTTGTTGTTGTTTCTACTATATTTGTGATCAAGATTATTTTATTTTAAATTTAATTTTTTTATTTTAATCTCAAATTTATTTTTTATATTTAAATATTAAATTAAATGTCGCTCCCCTAAATTTGTATAAAGTTTACAAATGTTTTTTTTATTTATTAGACTGAATTTTCTTTATATTCATCAGTATAGCCCCAGATGACGACTATTAAGTCGAAAGATATCTCGGACAAACAATAAATTACGATGATTTTCTACAATTCTTTTTCCCAATCAAGAAATCGTCACTTATGAAAATAAAGATGAAAAAGTTAAAAAATTCCATTTACCAACATTTATTCCAACCTTTCGCTTTCTCAAGAGATCAGCATTAAAAAGGTTAAAAACTGCAACGTAAACTTAATTAAGCAGCCATCGCTGTAGACTTTAACAAATCATATATATATATATATATATATATATATATATATATATATATATATATATATATATATATATATATATATATATATATATATATATATATATTAAGAAAAAATATTGCAGTAACGCAATTAATTATGTGGTTAAAGGCCTTCGGAAGTAGCTTTTCTCTCATACACGAGAAGGTAACACTTAAAATAAGCGTTCTCTCAGATAGCCATAAAACTATCTTTCGATTGGCTTTTTATGTGTCAACCCTGCTTTTCGAAGAGAATTGGAAATTTGTTTTCTTCTCCATCTTCGCCACAACTTATAAATTCAGAAAAATTATTGCAGTAACGCAATTAATATGCGGTTAAATAGTTATTTTGGGCAAACACAGTCTTCATCAAAGCCCTCGGAAGGTGTGGCGAAGATGGATAAGAAAACAAATTTTCCATTCTCCTCGAAAAGCAAGGGTGACACTTAAAAAAGCCAATCGTAAGATAGTTTTTTGGATATCTGAGAGAACGCTTATTTTAAGTGTTACCTTCTCGCGTATGAGAGAAGAGCTCCTTCCAAAGGCTTTGATGAAGACTGTGTTTGCCAAAAATAGCCTTTTAACAGCATATATATATGTATATATATATATATATATATATATATATATATATATATATATATATATATATATATAGTAGCGTCCATAATTAATGATTTGTTCAGACACTTAAGTTTCCATCACAAAATTTACAGTAGCTTCAAACCAAATAATGGTAATTAATGCATGATAAATTACAGATATAAGGTAAGTATGGCTATTAGTTGCTCATGTACATTGTACATGTTAGGAAGGTTAAAACTGAAAGTTACGTGCAAAAGAGCATTTTTATTCCAAAAATATGCTCGTCAAAATGATCCGGACAGACAGCACAACATTTGTAGATGAGAAGATATAATGATATAAGTTGACAAATAATTTTAGGGTCACAGTATATTAGTACTTGGTATGTAGATCTTTACTATTAATTACGCACTGAAATCTTCTGCCACAGTAGAGTACTAACAGAAGGCATTGTTCTGGTGTTATTTTTCTTCTTTCCTCTTCTAATATTTCCCCAAATTCTTCGACCATCCTTGGGTTTCTCTCCTTACTTCTCTATCCTACCCTCTTCCACAAATTCTCAATCGGATTGGGGTCTGGGCTCTGAGCAGGCCAGTCCATGACACTTATTTCCTCGTGATCTAGGAAATTCTTCATCAACTTTCCCGCGTGGCAATGTGCATTATCTTACAGAAAAATGTCAGGTTGGGCAGAGGCAGCTCTCATAGAGGGCACAGCATGTGCTTGCAGAAGTCTTTTATACATTTGAGCATTCACTCTCCCTGCATACAGACAAGTGGGCCATTACTTTCCGCTGAAATTATGCCCCATAGCATAATGCTTCCTCCACCAAACTCTGCTCTCCCCGCAGTTCACAGATAATCTTGTGCGAGGTCTTCGACTGACGAACCTCCTGCCATCTGACTAAAACAAATTGTACTTTGATTCATCACTGAAGTGTACTTTGACCATTAGTCTTTTGTCCATAGAACGTGCTTATTAGTGAAGCAAAGCAAGCTTTATTATTCTTAAAGCTAATCAATGGCTTGACTGCTGGTGTGAGAGATACTGTGTGATACTGTCTTCCAGGACACAGTAATGCCCACAGTTTCATTTACTTCTCAGGTAATCCTGGCCCTGTACTGTATCGGTCCTTTTATGAAATACGGAAGGTGGTTTGATCATCTCTCTTTGAAGTTTTACTCTGCCTACCAGTAGAAATTCGAATGATACAAGAGCCGGTGCTATCGTTAAGGCTATAAAATTATGTACGACACTTTTTGAGCGTTTAACTCTTTCAGCTATTGGCTCTGATGAACCTCTTGACGTAGCTTGACAATTAGCTACTGGGTATAGGCAGGTGTAGTGGGTTTCCTAGGCATGTTTGCTACTCTGAACTTTACAAGGTAATTATTGACAGTGCTAAAATTTCATGGAGTAAGTTACTCCTCTAAATTAGATGGGTCTCTCAAAGGTAGAAGTAATAGAATTATTCTGTCCGGATCACATATTGACCATCGTATTATTGGAATAAAAATGCTATTCTGTACGTAGCCTGTATTCACCCATCCTAATAGACAATATACATGTACAATTTATGGCCATTCTTTGTTTATATCTGAAATTTATCATCCATTATTTACCATTATTTGGTTTGAAGCTACTGCAAGTTTTGTGATGGAAACTTGTGTCCGAATCATTATGGCCGCTAATATATATATATATATATATATATATGAAATGAATAACTCACAAAGTAGCACGTGAGGTTTGCAATGAATTCAATGTCCCGCAGGAAAAATGAAAAGGTGCTTCCAAGTACTTTCAAACTTTATTCAGTTCATTCTCAAGGATAACTACACAAGAAAATAATATAATAAGTGTATATATAAGCTAGTAAAAGATAAAGGACGGCTCTAAGACAAAAAATCACCAATGAGAAAGTAGGAGAGGGATGGATAAATTCACATTAAGATTTAGCTATAACAAAGGTAGCAAGGTGAAACCGAGAGGGAAGAAAGAGTCAAAAACAGAGCCAAAAGGGTTAAAACGATCTACGGATAAAGCGATAGTCTAAAGAGGAAGATTAGGAGAGACACGAGAAGTAAACTGAAAAGAAGGGGAGAGGGACAAGGAGAGAGGAAGAGAAATAAAATAATGTTAATAAAAAATCAATGCAATAATTAAATTGACAAATCAGGTTCCCATAAAAATAAAAATTGCAAAAAAATTAGGTACATAAGTCAAAGCTAATTTCTTTAAGAATGACTTTTTTTATAACAACATCAATTTTAAAAAGGTCAGAGGAAATTTTAATGTTATTAAATTGGCTAATACATGAACATTCAACAAGGTTTGTTTTAATTGAGTCATTTGAGCGAAAAATAAATTTTGTTGAATTCCAATTAATTAAGTGGCTATTTTCGGACATATGCACAAAAAACGCATAAACACAATATTAGGAGAGCTGTAAATAATAATGCAGTTTTTGTGCATATGTCCGAAGCCGGTCCATCTCGTAACAAATGTGGTAGGCAATGAAATTCTTGACGAAAGAGACAGGCACTCCTTGAAGCGTTTGGTCAAGAAAAATTGGCGTTGCTCGACATAGCAGTTAACCAGCATGTTCTGTGAATGTCTAAAAACGATTTCAACGAGAAGTATGAGTTGTAAACTGAAAGAAAATGCATGTACGTAGCTGCGCCTCAAACAGGAAGCCACTTGTGACTGCAGCAAATAGAAAAAAAGGCTTCAGTTCGCCAAAGAACATGAAAACTGGAGTGTAGAGGATTGGAAACATGTCATGTGGTCCGGTGAATCTAGGTTTACCCTCTTTCAGAGTGATGCGCGCATTAGAGTATGGCAAAAACCTCATGAAACATTGGATCCGTCATGCATCGTCTACTTCGTGTAGGCATCTGGAGATAGTGTTAAGGCCTGGAGCTGTTTTACCTGGGCTGGCCATGGATCTGCAACACTCTGCAGCAACAAGATGAAGTCCCACGATTATTTGCAGATCTTGGACGAGCATGATCACCACTCAATGGACTTCTTTTTTCCTAATGGCGATGGAATGTTTCAGGACAATAACGCGCGCATCATAGGTCTAACATCGTAGTGATCACTTTCCCATACAAATATCATTTTCTGGGCCGCTACCACTCGAGAGACGGCCTCGGTGATGCTTGGCGTGAGTGCCTTGGTCCGCATTTCAGGAAATGACCGATTTCCCTATCTTAGTCGAAGAGTTTAGGTCGGTAGATGAGGCCGTTAAGTTCTCCTCCGGCAACATAATCGCCGTGGGCCTAACTACTACTCCTAGGTCATCTAACCGCTTTGCACGCCCACCGTTATCCTGGTGGTCAGCCCAGTATTAGGCGGCCCTCAAACAGAAGCGTTATGCCTACATACGCTATAAGTACCACCCAAACGACTTTACTATCAGTAACTGTCTTAACTTAACGGAAAGACCCCTCTAGCAGAGGTGTGTAAGTGAGTCAAAGGATTCGGGACAAGTTCTCGCAGGATCCCCTCCTGTTTTCCATGAGAATAGGACCGCAATCTCTAATCCCGCATCCGTGGCGGAATCTTACGCGACCGCTTTCTCCGCATTCTCTAGCCGGGATGCTGCTCCGCCAGCATTCAATGCGCATCGTTATGTCGCGGAAGGCCGCGGACTGGACTTTAACTCCAGAGGCGGAGAACCCTTCAACGAGAGGTTACTCTGAGTAAGTTGCGTTCCGCTATCGCTTCGTGCACGGACAGCGCCCCTGGTCAAGCCGATTTCCCGCACGTCATGCTTCGACACCTAGGTGAGTGAGGCATGGATTTTCTGTTAGATTTTTCAATAGGATCTGGGTTGAGAATATCCTCTCATATTGCTAGCAAATCACCTCTGTGTTCGCTGTTCGCAAACCGAGGAGATATCACTCTACTTCGGCGGGTTTCCGCCCAATATCTCTAACCTCCTGCGTTTGCAAGTTGATGGAGAAATTGATAAATGTTAGATTAGCTTTTTTTCTCGACTGCATGGGTGACTGTCTTCTTCATAGTGTGGCTTCTCCATTTCTCGTCGGATGCTCTGCTTCGATTGGAAAATGCCGTCTAACTAGGTCTTCCTTCGTAGACAGCAGTACGCCACGGTTATTTTCTATCCAGAGAAGGCCTATGATACAGCATAGCGATACGGTATCATGGAGAGTCTCCACATGATTGGGGCGAGTGGACGCCTCCCAATGTTTATATCTGAATTTTTGCAAGGTCTTTGATTTCGCGTACTAATCGGGGGAGTCCTCTCCGGCCGAATGGAACAGGAATAGATTGTCCCGGAGGAAAGTGTCCTTAGTGAAACAGTCTTTGCCTTAAGCATTAAAAGCATCACCTCGGTGCTGGCGGAATATGTTCTCGCTACGCAATACGTGGACAACCTTTCGAAATCTTGTGACGCGGCACAGATGCTAACTCTGGAGCGTCAACTCAAGCAAGCATTGAACCGCGTCTCTCGCTATATCGAAGCGCACAGGGTTCGGTTTTCCTTGGCTCCACCTTGACCCACTTGTTTCTTAATGAGGTACACCTGGAAGTAGTAGATCGTTTCCTGGGAGGGTCATATTCGCAGCTTTAGGATCTATTGTATCCACACCATGGATATTCTTCGTGCCGTGAGGTACAGCGCCTGGGGAACTGATAGGGCTACTGCCTTACTTTTGTATCGATCTTTTGTTCGTTCGAAGCTCGAATACGGATGCGGGTTTTATGAATCCGCAGCTGAGCGTGTATTGGGAAAGGTGGACTCGATCCATTACACTGGCCTTTGCATGGCGCCCGGTGCCTCCCCATTGAGAGCCTACATATCGATGCTTGGGAGATACCACTCGCTCTGCGCTGTGCACAGTGTACTATTCGCCTGTACACGTGAGCCGGCACCTCCCTCAGTTACCAACAGCCTTTACTGCATCCGCAGCTGATCTTAACAGTGCCTATGCCGCCGAGAGACGCCAGTCATACCCTTAGGAAACTCCTTCGAGAGCTAGGTATAACTCTTGGGCTGGCAGCGCCCCTGGTTCTACACAGGACGCCACCCTGGAGGGTACCACCTTTGACTATTTGTCGCCAGGCCTCTGCTCCTATAGCTTCTACAGCGCCTGGAATATATCGTTCGGCCTTTTGGAGCACACTTCGTGTCACGCTGGAACCGTGCCAGTGTATACGGATCGCTTCAAGTCCCAAGACGAGGTATATTTCTATAGCGTTTCCCCTCTGTTTGAAGTCAGCGGGGCTCTGCCAGCCCCTTCGTCTGTCTTCATGGCCGAGATGGTTGCAATACACCGCTCGGTATGGGAGATAATGCGACTTGCCCAGTTCGGACACCAGATTGTGATTTATAGCGACTCACAAAGCGCACTGAGTGCTATCTGGGCATCGGAATCTCCACATGCCTTGGTTGGCGATATCCCTGACGCCACTATTTTGGCAAGCCGAGTGGATGTTGAGATTATCTTCTGCTGGGTTCCTGGATATGTAGGAATTGCGGAGAATGAGCGCACCAAGAAGGGCTACCAAACTAGCGTTTCGCTCTTCCTCACACCGATTACATGGCAGGAATACTGGCAGCTCTTTTGGCCCCTTGGCAAATAAGATGTGAGACGGTCGAGAGGAACTTAAAGTTGCCTGCCATTGCGCCGCGACTGTTCTCATGGACCTACCCCCCAATGCCACGACGGTTTCGGGTTGCTTTCTGTCGTCTCCGAATTGGACACGCTCGTGGGACGCAACGCCATTTGATGGAGCGTTCACCTGCGTCATAGTGTGAAGACTGCGTTTTTCCACAGACTGTTCGGCACATTCTTGTTGAATGCGCCAGTCTGGGTGATCTACGTGCATGTTACCTGTCCCGGTCCTGGGACGAGCTGGGTCACTATCGCTTGTCCCTTGTACTCTAAATGAGTTCGTGCACACTGACTTGTGAATTTTACGAGTTTTTGGAGGAGGCTGGCCTCCTTCACTTAATTTGACCTTTTTGTGTTTGTTTCTTTTTCTAGGTCACATGTTTCTGCGCCGTGGGGAAGCGGGTCTCCCGCCTACGCTGGAGAGCGCTTCCTTCTTATTACCTTTTTGTTTTTTGTTTCTGTTTTTAGTCTATTATATTTTTATCCTTGTTATTTGTTATTTTTAATATAGCCTAATCTTAAGCTGCAGTGAGTGCGGGGACTTATGTCCAAGTAGGCAGTCGTCAGATGGATTTCTAAAAAAATAAAAAAAAACAACGGAGGACACTTTCTTCATGCCCATTTGCTTTTTCTCGTTGTTGTTATTTTTTTAGCCTTTGTCCTTTTTTATCCTTATGTTTTATTTAAATATTATTTGTGTTTTAATCTAGCATAATTGTAGGCTGTCTTGTACGGTGACTTATGCCCAAGTAGGCAGACGCCAGATGGGGTACCACACTGAAAAATAAAATCGTTGGGACTTGCTCATGTTTATTAATGTTCTTTGTCAGTGATCAACTATCTCTACTAGTGGTCGATGAAGTGCTAATCTTTACTAGTGATGTTCGGTAGTGCTCGATTTGCTAGTTGTAATGGAATGCTTATCTTTAATAATGGTCTTGGTCTTTGGACACTTATATCTGTACTAGTGGTTGTTAGAAGTGCGTATCTTTATTAGTGGTCTTTGGAGAGCTGATTTATACTAGCGATCGTGGAGGATGCTCACCTTTACTTGAGGTCAAATGGAGAGTTATTTTACTAGCTTTGTTGTAGTGCTCATCTTTACTAGTAGTTGTTTGTCACCTCCATCATCTGAACCGAATAACTCCAATTGGACTACATAGTTAAGTACAATTGGCTCTGGCTAGCAAATGGATCCAGAGGCAGTCCAGGTTCGACTCCATTTTGCTTCCTGCTCTCGTTCGTCGCTCGTCGCTTTCGCTCTACCCCACCACCACCTCATTACATCGTTGGTGTCACCCTCTTCCTCTCTTTTCTCAAGAAAAAGCTCGCCACCCCCACCACCCTTACAAAGTCATATTTTTCGCACAAATACATACACATATGCATACATATTAACAGAAAGAATTCTATTTTTTACAAGTATACATAGCTAAACATACTGACGCGTACGCACACACCCAAAAGGGGTATCACGTGTTGTATGTGCAACCATGCTACACCTGACATGTCAATAACTGCATGTCCCCCAGAAAACACTATCCGCAAGCTATTATGCTTTATTAATGGCGGAACTGCTAGTTCTGGAGAGTTACGCGTCTTCTGGGTCCCGACCACCCCAAGTAGTCTCCTCTTCATATTTCTCGAGCTATATATCTTCCACTCATTTTAACGTCATAATTTTATGAAACGAGCTTCTCCTCCTCAAGTTTCATCGATGGTTTTCTTTTCTTCAAAATAATAATAATGATGATGATAATAATATAGTCCCTCTCCTCACCTGGGTTACATGGTTCCCAGTCGCAATTCATTTTAGAACCTCCCCGAACTCCCGAAACGCCCCCACCATCTATTCTTTCACCCCTCGTTGACCACTTTTCTTGAACAGGTGTGTGAGCACTGCAGTTATAGAAGCGCGAAGGAGTACAACTGGCAGAACCGGGGCGTCATCTTAGCAGCCGACTTCGCCAGCAATGGAATCTACAACTTCCTCATCCCACTCAGAGCGCATTTCAGGTAATTAACTCTCTTAGAGGACACACTAGAGACTGTAATGTTACTAGAATCCAGCCTAGCACCCTCTTAGGGGACACTCTAGGGAATGTAACTAGAATCTAGACGAGCACCATATTGTGGGGATATTCTAGGGACCGTGCCTAGCTAGAATCCTTTTTGCGAAATCTTAGAGGACACTCTAGAGACTAAATAATACGAATCGACCATCGCATCATCTTTAGAGGAGGTACTAGTATTCTAAAGTGACTAAAATCCAGCTTTGTACCCTCCTTTTCGGGACGTGAGCCCTTGGGTTTCCTCAACGTCCTCCACAAATGATAAATAACTTCAAAGTTACAATTTACCCAACGAGGAATTCGAATCGGGGGGAGGGGGGGGGGGTCAAAATGTGAAGGCGAAAATTGGCGCAAAAACTGAGATACAACAAAATATGCGCTTAAAGAGAAAATAATTACTGGACCGAGTTTAGGATCGATGGAATGCATTTCACAACTTCATTAATAAACATTATGTCAGAGTTCCGTGAAACTACAATGCACAGAAATAAGAAGAGATCAAGTGCAGAAAGGAAATTAAAGTACTACTTGTCGGTATCTTATTCCATTACCTTCATTGAATCCAATAACTTTCTTCGTCGTCATGAGTGTACGCATGAATGGAGATGAAAAGGAATGGATACACGATGAAATGGGCAGACTATAGCTGCATACAGACAAGCAATAAACTGAATTCCATATATAATTACTTTATTTTATCTTAGTTTATTAATTAACATTAGACTTTCTTGTTTGTGAACGAGTGATTACGCATTAATGAGATTAAATATAATCAGTTTGTTGAATGGGAGAGCTGTGCGGACTGAGCTCAATCGTGTGTTGTTCACTCACGCAGCTCAATGAAGTTCATAACTACCTCATGAGCAGAATGAGAACGAGCAGATGTCCGTCTTTCTCGCCTATTTCTGTTTTCTTTCCCTGACCGCAGGTACTACTGGGTTTTTGGTTTAAAATGTCTCTTCATCCCTGTTCGTTTGAGGAGTACAGATGTGTGTACATATGTGCGCTTTAGGAGTGAAGCTTTGAATCGGAATTTCTCATTTGCGCTCAAACATTTTGGCGTGAAGTTTTGAAACTTTCTTCACGGTCGCCGATGTGTTTTGATTCCTCAGGAATTTCAACTTGGAAAGGAGTATTTTTTTTTTAAATATTTAGAGTAATGACAGACGCAAAGATTTATAGAATAAAAGAGAAGCGGGTGAGGGATGACATATATTAGAGAACCTCTATCTAATTAAAGGTATTTCTCGAAAGTGGGCGATGAATTTTACATCCAACCTACCGAAGTGCTCCTATGTTGATATAAGTGTAGGCATGGTGTGTATCCTGTCCTTATTCAATAATGCATGGTATTGAAGTAAAACATACTTCAAACTTTACCAATAGTACTGTGTAAATGAACAAGATGCAATCCAAAACATTTACGTTACCTACATACGATCCCAAATAATAAAAAAAATAGCCCATGTCAAACAATCCTAGAAGAAAGATTTCATAAACCTTTGCCATCATAAGATCTTCCCAACTCCCACTTTTGATCAGTTGACTTTTATGGGCGTCGTAGCCTATTGTGATTTTGATTTGTTTCTATTTTACATGTTATTTATTTTAAGACAAATTAGTTTGGGTTTATTGAGTCTTAGTCACTTAGCCTAAGCTAATTAGCATGTAAAATACAAATATCTAAAAATCAGAATCGGAGAGACCAGTAATATTCAATTGATCCCAAGTTTCTATCTTACAATATCAATAACCACAAGAATCTTTGCTATAGTGATATCAGGTTGTCTCATTCCGAAGTCTTTGTACTAATATTCCATAATTCGATTTCCAGGTTGAAGACATCATTAAATCCAATTATCCTTTTGTTGGAGAGAAGACCAGACTTTGCTTTTCTAGACGCCATATCTTGGTTTCCTCTTGTCTACTGGATGCTGGGTTCCATAGACTGGTATAATAGACGTTTTTGGTTTAGAGTTTCCTCTCATATGTCTTGTTAGAATAACTTAATTCCTAACAAGGAAGCCATAAGGTGTTTACAGGTGTCTCCAAATACGCTTTCACGAAGAATGTTCCATAACACATAAACCTTTTGTATTTTACATCTGTACAGTTACCAAAATGAAAGTTAGTCGTGTTTTGGCAGGCGTAAGAGGTCCAAGTAACTTCGGGGTTGACTAAGATTGCAAAATTCGCTCGATTATCCGAAATATCTCGGGAAGTTCCAAATAAATTAATTAAAAAACAAGATATCTCAAGATGTTCAATAAAACTGGATTTCCCTTTTATTTATTGAGATCAACTTGGCATCCAGATTTACTTCTAGCCTCCACTCCTAGCCTGAATGCCAGCAGGGATATATGATCTAAATGAGGAAGTTGGATATGTTCTTAAGAGCTACAAGTACTCCCAGTAAAAAGCACTTTAAATGTTTAAACATGTTTTATCTCCATTCTTTATCTTCAAAGGGCTAACAAACTTTCTGTGAAAGATCACTAAATTGATTATTTCATCTTATTTTTAATTAAATAACTTTGTCTCTCTTATCTAGTTTGGATGATTTACTACGGGCGGGAATCAACCTGGCTGAAAATGTTGTGGTCGTTAACAAAGAGCTGAGCAATTCAGCTGAGGAAGACACATTGGCCGATTGCAACACGATCGTTGCAGTTCAGACAATGTTTAAGTAAGTGGCGACACGACACTACATCCATTGGCACTATAAAACCATCAGAAGTTTCAGAGATCTCTTAGTTAATTTTTTGTCAAAGATTCATTGAATTGATTCGAAGACAATCTATGATGAAAAGTGTTTTTTAGACTTTATTTTTGTTTAACCATAAATTATATTAATAACAATGAAAATGTATCTTTGATTTCTTTCTATTAACTTAAATTTCTCCTCGTTATACTTTTTCATGACGCATAGTAGAATAGATTTGATGTATAAGATTTTTCTAAAATAGGACATAATGAACGGCTGTATGAAGGATTTTATAATATAGTTGTCAGGTCCTTCTTGTGAATGAAAGAACTGTTCCCTATATAATATATATTAGGGCAGTTATACCTTCCATCAAGAATCCAAACCCAGCATAGAGAGCAACGATTTGTACAGCTCAAAGTTTAAAAGCCCTCATAATAGGCCTAAGTATGAAGTAACAGTACATAGGAGACAGAAGACAACAGTTTAACTTCTAATTTGTTGCTAACGTTGGAATCAAATTCCTTCCCCTTTTTCCTCTCCCAAAGATTTTTCCCCAACATGAAAATCATCACAGAATTGACCCAGTCTTCCAACATGAGGTTTATGCAATTTCGAGCGAGAGACGCTTACGCACTCCACCTGTCCAAAATGGAAAAGGTACTTTTTCCATTATTTTATTCCATATCTTATTAACTAACAAACATAAATTCTAAAGCAGATATCATTTGGTTGAGAAGATAGCTTGTTGCCTCTCGTTTATTTCTTAGATTAATGCATATACCATACCTTAGGTGAGAAGCGAGCTTCAAGAATGACCCATATTTTTTAACATTTGATTGTGCTCTGTGTTGTGAATGTTCAAAAGTTAGTTTACGGAGATCCTGATGACTGAATTCATTTTATGTCAGCATGGCAAAGCGCTGATATTTCGTAGCAAAGTATCCACAAATTATATATTTCCCTCTTTTCGAATTGATATCTATTTTACAGACCTCAGTTTCGTAAATCAACTAAATTTCTTAAAATATATAACCCCCCTCCCGTATAATTATACATAATAATGCTAACTAACTGATACTTTGTGGATAAATTTTGACTTAACCTTGCTCAGTGTATAATAGTATGTTCATCCTTTAGGCATATAGTTCTCCCCTCTTAACGACACTTAACCTAAGATCTGAGCTATATTGACTAGCACTGGCAAAGCTGTTAGTGAAACAAGAACTCCTGTAGTATACATCATAAAAACAATTCCGTTCCTTTAAATTTTACATTTATTTATTTTTGTGAGGTTCTAAAGAGAACTTATGGTGATGATATGCGCGTCATATCATCGCAATTATCACTAAAAACTTTGCGCATGCCCCGTGACCCACTCTCGTGTTTTAGTTGAGGCTGATGTAAACTTGTGCTATTTTCAACTTCATTTGGACTCGTTGTATCTGACTTTCGCTTTCCAAGATTAGCGATGTTCAAGAATAGTCATATGACAAAGATTCGAATAAATTAAATAACTTCACCTCGTACTTTTTCACTTAAGTATATGTAATATATTACGAGTTCCTTTTGTCATAATGAATGAAAATATGATTATTCATACTGGAGTATTGCCACTAATAAAGATCATCCAGAACTCAATTATTTTCGTATATTTCAATGATATTCACTATATCTATTTTATATCTTTACAATTTGATACAAATCTATTGGTGTCTGTTCTCCGTATGATGGATTTGTAGTTATTTGATTAAAGCGTATGTCTGTTTGGCTGTGTGCGCAAGCTGGAGTTTATATATTGTATTTTAGAGCATTTAAGGCAAGAACACAGTAGATTTTAGTCATTCGGTGAGTTGATGCTTCGAATAACCCTTGAATAACCAAGTTTCTAACCCTGGAACGAAGCTTACTGATTGGGCAAACTAGAGAAAATTTATTGTAATCAATTTTAACTTTAATATTATCAACTCCAAAATTTAAAAATATTAAAAATATTAACCAGTTTCGTCAAGTTGTGTTTTACGATCGGTTCTTCGAGGGGAAGAAGAATTATGAATTATGTTTTGCCAAGAGGTGGGGAACCCTCAAATGGTAGGTAGCCATATTTTACCGTCATCATCCTATAAAAGGGCATTGAATATATTTTTCATCTTATTACAATTTGCAAATTAACTTCGTAAAGTGAAATGATAATATATGTTATATGAAACAATTCGCTTTGATTTTCTTATAAGACTATTATAAACTATTAATAATGAGAAACTAAAATCTATTATAAACGTATATTAAAAATTTGATCAGGGCTCATCGCAGTAGTTGCCAATTCTATGTCTACTAGTAGTAAAACTAATGCTCATTTTGAACTACAACTTAAATATCAACCCATCAATTTTTTGTGAGGATTTTTTTCATAGTTACATTTTGTGTGGTATTTTGTAAAGTACAATTTGTACATGTTACAAAGTAAGTTACAATGAAACATTCCAATATCATGAAAAATATATTCATGCATTGATCGATATCTTTTAGAAGACCAGAGTGGATGAGTTGATTTATAAAGATGTCGTTGCTCATTTTGATTTTTCAGATATTTGTTTTATATTTTACATATTAATTACTGGAAGATAATTTAACCTAGAAAACTATGGTTTAATACCTAAACACGCAGCCAAACGTGCCCTAAACTATCCCAAGCTAATTAACATCCAAAGTAAAACCTATAAATTAAAATAGGCGAGGAGACCTAAATATCCTAACCTCCCCTTCACTAATTAACATGTAAAATACAAACACTTAAAAATTTCAATATGCGAAGAGGCCTAAATACCTTAACCTACCCAAAACTAACTATAATGTAAAATAAAAATACCTAAAACTCACAATGCGCGAGGCGATCCATAAAATCTGCTGATCCATCCAATTTATATCTCAGAAGGCCACTGTGGCCTTGTGCCCAAATGTAAAAGAAATTTAGAATAACTTTCCTATAACCGGCACCTTTTGAGGATTAGTTCCCCACCCAGAGAATCTGATCTCATGGCTCAAGCAAGTTTGTTATCACAAGTATTGAAATATATTGCAACAGATCCACGCCTAAGTCGTTGTCTAATCTAGCCTTAGCGATGTCAATATAGTTATAGATGAAGTTTTCTTTTTAACCTTGCTTATTCTGACGTTATTTGTGTTTATTGGTGACCTTACAGAATAGCCCCACATGCAGGGCCGAGGTCGCCCCACCCACCCCCACCCTTAAAAGGGTTAGGTCTCGGTCGTTTCGCAGGCGTACTCCACCAAAGCGGCCCACATACTACTCCGAGGTTATTTCTCAGCTCGAGAGGGTAAAAATAAAGTGATTGATTGGACAGTTTCTCCATTAATTTTATTGTATATCTAATCATGATTTCGCTCAATTTTATCGTCACAAATTTCGAAGACGATTAAGTTTTCTCTCTTCTTCTCTTTCTTTTTCTCATATATATAATGACCACATGGACAAACGTATCTGAGACAAATTTACTAAAATAAACTGAGGAGGTTTTGTTTTGTGTTGTTTATTTTTTTTGCGAAATGATAAAAGGAAAAATATAGCGGAATTGGGCGAATCCTTAAACTTTCAAAGTTTCATTCATACTCAGATACGAGGTAAAATTCTAAGAGATTTCGCTGGTATATTAGGTATCCTAGTACAAAGGGAATCAAGTCTAGGATCGCTTCTATGTAGTTTCCGATCGGTGATTTAGTGCCCCATCCGAATAAAATAACGATGTTTTTGTTACTCCAATATGCGTCTCAATCTCGTGTCCGAGGCAATCGATTTTCTTGATCGTCTGTCCCGACCTCCACTCAAAAGTAAACATTTTTAGTGTCTCACTGATCCTGTTTGTTGGGAAAATCATTAAGCGCTTAGTCGTAATCTTTCTTTGCTTAGTTTTTATTAATCCTTGGAAAACTGTCGTATACAGTTTGGAGCAGTTTAATTACATGTCACTGGTGAACGCTTTTTATTTTTTACTCGATTAATCATCATCATCGTCATCATCACTAACTCTATATTTTAAGAAGGGACATTTTTGAGTATTTTAATAATAATTTCATCTTAGTTTGGTTATGACTTATGTTTTTTTATCAAAGTTATTTCTAATAATTCTTTTATAATATCAAAAAACAAAATGGTGAAGTTTAGAAATAAATATAAGTATCGAAATTTTGTGAATTTTTGAAAACCCAAAGAATTACAAATGGTGAAGTTCATAAAATTTATTTTTATATATCTTCTATTCTTCTATTCTATAACTCTATATTTTAGCAACGTGATATTTTGAAATGGGGGAAATTTAGTTTTTGAAATTATTATAATTAGCGAAGTTTAGAAAATATATAAAATTTTAACCATGGCTGCTTTTTTTTAGATTTTAAATTTTAATCTCAGTAGCGAATCTATTGCCTGGTATTTGAATAATTTCGGTGCTATAGTAAATTTCAACTGTAAAAAATGAACATAGAATAAAGCTTTACATACACAAAGGAAAAATAATTAATATTTTGTATCTTGACCTTTTTAATTTCTACAGCTGTTAAACATTTGTCATGGTTTCCTATATTTCCAGTAATCTTATTTAAATTTGCTTCATTCCTCTTTATTCTTTGGGTTACTTCGGTAGAAGTTTTTCTTTCATTCCAACCACATTTACCCTGGAGTTCATGTTTATCTAAGTCTTTTGATTACCATTTCGAATCACTAATTTTGGAATCTCCTAGCCATGTTTCAGCTCGTTGTTCTATCAAAAGTAAAGCTAACTACCCAAAGGCAGGTCTATTGTTTTTGATAAGTTTTCTTTAAAAGTAGCGAAACAATTTTTATCTCTCATTATTTCATCTAGTTTAACAGGATTTCCTATATCATTAGTAGCAAAGAAACCACATAAATTATAATACCTCCCTTTTGTTAGTATGTTACGGTTAGTATGGTTTTTGGATGAAATATTTCGTCACCTTTCTGTCAAAACGTCTTTTGCAATTATGGCCAAATATAAAAATGCCATTTTAGTTTCATCGTTCAATAACACATTCATTCAAAGGGTTTTATCTCTGAGAACGTTCTTCTTTTCAAACATCATCCTTACGACAAAGTGCGCCTATAAATTCTCTCCATTTTCCTCTCTGAAGCATTAACTTCATCTGCAGCCAAGCCATAAATATTTGCTTCCTAATGGTATGAAGGGGAACTTTAACCTTCTTTACAATGTTAGTAATCCCAACAATCATGACATGGCTACCTTACACTTCTTAGCAGAGTTTTTCACGGTGCTGGTCTAGTATGTGATCTACATGCATATTTCTGGTATAGCTTGTGATCTACATTCGATTCCATGGTATAACTTGTGATCTACAATAATGTGCAAAGTTTCCTGGCTGTATACAGATAGTCATCGTATTCATATTTTTAGTATGAAATAAAAATCAAATTAGCTTTTTTTTTTACTTTGCCTTTTCCAACATCGATCGATTTTTATACATTTTTAATACTTAACTCACTCCTCTAGTTAGAATTACACATTTATAATAAAATTTTGACGGTCGATCACAAGCTAGTCTAGATTTAAGTCGCTGTAGATCACATTGGCGTGTAGATCACATACTAGACTGGCATCGTTTTCACTATGTTTTGTCCCTATACTTATAATAATAATAATAATAATAAGTCTTTTGTAATGCGCTCTTCAAGGCCTGAGGCCTTCCCAGAGCGCACGTTGTGCTGAAATGATGACCACCGGTTAATTCGATCGAATATTCCATCTCCATACGCATTCACAGCGTTTCGAAATGCAACAACATGCAATGTTCCTTGCTTTTGACCATTCTGAGATGTGCCATTAAAAGCTAACCAATCTTATGGTGAGAGACGCTCTGGAACAATTTATTGGACATGGTTTAATTTCAACTATGTGATTACCGAAATTTATTAGGTGTATTTATATATCTGACTATATGTATATATGTTCATACTAATTCCGATTCATAAATATTTAACGGGGATGAATAGATATAAATACTTGTCGGACCACGTGGAAGTGGCCTATAATTTATGAACAATTTTATAATTAAAATTCATACACACACCTTTAAGTGGACTTTATTGATAGATGTATTCAAACTTCTGATTCAAACGGTACCTAGTAAAGGTTGTAAATTATTGAGGGTTGTAAATTATTGATATTCCTTCTATTTTTTTATTCCTTTTTGTTACTTATGAGACTTGAAGGTTGTATTTTTTTTCTGTCTAACATTACACACAAAAAAACCTTAACGAGTCTCGCGTTACGTTCCCCCGTGAGGGGGTGTGTGCCCTCCCGCCTCTATTAACTGCTGAGGGAGCTGCTGCTATATATGTTAGCCACACTTTAATTTCCAGCATCTTCACACTTTATATCTACTTACACCTCTTCCTCGGAGATGCCATCGTTGGTTTTCCATCAAACACTCGTGGGATTTTTATATTGAGCCTGGATGGCATTTAGCTTGGTTTAAATGGCGAAAAAGTTTCTTTCGATTTCATACATTTTTACCATCCGAAATAAAGGTCAAAATGTCTAACCTTTGGCTCGAGCGGACTCGTCACCGCTTGTCCTTTGTACTCAGGACGAGTTCGTGCACCCCTTACATTGGACCTGTCCAGGGTTTGTTTTTGGTGGGGTTTTTTTCTGGAAGGGAGGGAAGGGGGCTCTTCCATTTAATTATGCGCGGGCTCGAGACCCGGGAGAAGGTGGTTCTCACTCTGACGCCCGAGGCTGCTTTTCCTTTGGATTTTTTTCTCGCAGTTTGTTCTGGTTGTTTTTCTTTGTTGTTATTTTTGTTTCTTTTTGTATTATTGGCTTTTTGTTTCTTTTTCTGCCTTTGTTTTTATTTTTTACGACGGCTTAGTTCTTAGTCGCGAGCGACTCTACATCTCACTATGTCATTCGGTCGGTCGGATCCCCGTTTTGCTTATTTTATGTTTTTGTAATAACAGTGTAACTATTTGGTCAATTCTAACGAAATTTGAAATTCTTATGTTGTTTTACATTCTCTTTCGAATGATATAACTTCAAAAGTCCTCCCAAGGTTAGCCCGGGAATTATTTTGTTTTGGCAATAACATCATAACTATTCTGCCGATACTCTGCTAGACTAGACTAGGCTATAATATGCAAGCTTAGAATAGGCTATTATAGGCTAGGCTATGCTAAGCTATGCTAGGATATAATGTACAAGGGTAGGATATACTATGCCCATTTAAGCTATAAAATGCTATGCTAGGATAGCATATAGTATGTTAGGCTAGACAATACTAAGCTATGCTTGACTAGGGTATAATAGGATAGTATAGGCTATACTTGTCTAGAATAGTTAATGGTAGGCTATACTAAGCTATACTAGGCTAGATAGGGCTATGCTCTGCTATGCTAGGGTAGGCTAAAGTATAATATGCTAGGGAGGGCTATACTCTGCTATGCTAAGCTAGGCTAGGTAATACTATGTTAGGCAACGATAGGCTAGCTAACCAAGTCTATAATAGGCTAAACTATGCAAGGTTATTCTAGTATAGGGTATGGTATGCTATACTAGTCTAGGATATACTAGGCTAAGCTATAATATGATACGCTTGGCTCTATTATGTTAGGTGTGGTCATAAATCAGAATAAGTGAGGGCACGCGACTTTTTGGTCAGCAGACCTTGTTTGTTAAAAAACGCCTATGTTTATGTTTAAGTGTTTTATTGTGGCCTTGTGTATTAAAAGGCCCCCCAAAAGTAAGGCGATGGGAAAGGGGCCTCTCGTGGACGCTTCCTTAGCGAAGGAGTAATGCTTACTTCTTTGAAATATTGCGTGGCCTTGAGGCCCCAATCCTCAAGTAGTTTCTTCTTTAGATTGCCCGAGGTATGCACTGTCCAGACATTTCCATTCTTTTAAATTCAACCATTTCTCTATAAAGTTCTCGTGGAGTGGCCCTCGTTGGTTTTCGCTACTTAGTTTTAGAAAGTAATAAAAATGATTTCGGATTAATTTAACACATCGTGAACCCGCAGAAACATCAACACACCCTGTGTTGATGGTGAAGATGTTGGCAGCTCCAGCCACACAATACCGGAGCTGTTCCACTCCTGCTTTCTTGTGATGAACACCTGACCGCGGAGGTTGTGGTTGACATTTTATTATAGTTCTTGGTTCATATGGATCGTGGTTCATATGGCTCTTGATCATATAGATTGTGGTTCATATGGTCCTTGGTTCATATGGAACGTGGCTCATATTGATTGTGATTCATATGATTCTTGTTTCATATGGATCTTGGTTTTATATGATTGTTGATTCATATGGATCTTGGTTCATATGGTCCTTATACCATTATACGAGTGGGGTGCTCTGTTATGTTTGGGTTGGTTAGCTTTGTATGATTTTTATGCATTATTTTGTATGATTATTTCATTTATTCACCATTACATAACCTAACCTGACCCATTAACTCCGGCTGAAAACGAGGCATTGGATGAAAGCTTTCCTTTCTATATCCCACAGCGACCCCGTTTCCTCTCCTATAGCGGACGAAAATAACATCGAACTTTGGGGACTTTGGGCCGGAAATTCGCCATGTTTGAACCTAATAGACAATTTGTTGGCGAGAATCAAATTGGCGGTTAATAAACAGAAGCTATCCAATTGTGAGCAGTTGCGGGTTCTTATTAAACAAAAATGGGACAATTCCAGTCAAGATATCAATACAAATTGGATCTCCATCGTGCCAAAACGAATTGAAGCAATCCTAAAGAAAGAAATATCGTTTTAATGAGGTCCTAAAATCAACGAATGAAGAGAATGCAGCTCAGAACTTTCAGTAATTATCCCAATATTTTGATAAACTTTGGCTCAATGTGATGAATCACCTTAAAATTAATGGAAAGAGTTTAAAGAAGAGAGGTTGATACCTCATGAACGGTCTCTACTGTTTAAGGTTGCTTGCTCAACAATTAGCCAAGTATGAATGAAAAACATTTATTTTATTTTTTTAATAAAAAATAATGTAAGAACCATTGGTGCTCACCAAAAGTACTCTAGTTCCATCACACAAACCATAGTGACACCCAACGAAGGATTTTCATACGTCCGGTTGTAGAAAAATGCGCGTCACGCAGTGGGGGCAGGCGCTAGGCGACCTTCGACAAACCGAAGACTCGGCAGCCCCCAACAACCCCCCTGCTGCTTTGTAGGGCTACCTCTTTAGGTAAAGGCTAGAGGAAGGATAACCTCGATAATAAAACCAGGACTGAGGGTGACTATAGACGAGCACCAGCAGACCGGGGTCTCGGCAGCCCCCTGCAGCCAAGGATGAAGCCTAGTCGTCTTGAGTCCTCTCCTGCCACCGGGAATCTTCTCCCCTTGGTCAAGATACTGGTCTGAAGTGAGACGCCTTCTTACTCGTTTAAATCTAGTGCAGGTTTGATGTCCTCAGCAAACCG
This sequence comes from Ceratothoa steindachneri, assembly GCA_963969495.1. Taxonomy (NCBI): domain Eukaryota; kingdom Metazoa; phylum Arthropoda; class Malacostraca; order Isopoda; family Cymothoidae; genus Ceratothoa; species Ceratothoa steindachneri. The sequence continues at coordinate 30,938,014 of OZ018337.1, forward strand.
ACCCTGACCAAGGTCGGAGACCGTCCTGAGGACATCCGTCATCATCGACCTCGATGGACTTCCCTAAGCTAAAAGGTTCATATGGTTCTTGGTTCATATGTATCGTGATTCATGCGGTTCTTGTTTCATATGGTTCGTGGTGCATATGGAACTTTGTTCACAAAGTTTTAGTTTCAGATGGTTCATGGATCATATGTGTTTAGGTTTCTAATGTTCTTGCTTCATATAGTTCTTAATTAATATGATCCCTGTTTAATATGGTTATTTGTTCATATGATTCTTAGTATAAATGGATCTTGATTCATATAGTTATTGCTTTATATGCTTCTTGATTCATATTTTTCCTGATTAATATTGTTCATGCTTCATATGGCTTTTGGTTCACATGGATCTTGGCTCCTATGGTTCTTTGTTACACTGGTCCTTTGTTCATGTGGATCTTAGTCAATATGGATCTTGGCTCATTATTTTCTTGGTTATTATGGTTCTTGTTCATATTGTTCTGGTTCATAGAATCTTGGTACATATGGATCTTGGTTCATATGATTCTTGGTTCTCTGGATCTTAGTTCATTTGTATCTTAGTTCATATCTTTCTTGGCTCATATTGTTCTTTGTCCGCATTAATCTTTGAGCATATGCTTCTAGGTTCCTATGAATCTTGGTTCATATTCTTCTTATATTTTGGGGTTCATGTGATTCTTAGTTCACAAGGTTCTTGATTCATATGTTTATTTATTACTATGGTTCTTTGTTCATATTATTAGATTCTTATTGATTTTGTTTCATGTATTTCTTTGTTTAATGGATCTTAGTTCATACGGTTCTTGTTTCATAGAGATCTTGGTTTACATGGTTCTTGAAAGATATGGATGGTGTTGCTTGTTCATATGGATCTTGTTCCATATGGTTCTTGTTCACAAAGTTCATGTTTCATATGGTTCTTGGATCATATAGTTCTTGCTTCATATGGTTCTTGATTAATATGATTCATGGTTTATATGGTTCTTGGATCATATGGTTCTTGTTACATATGGTTTATTTTTTCTGTATGATTCTTGTTCACAAGGTTCTTGCGTCATATGGTTCTTGATTGTTAGAATTCTTGGTTCTTTGTTTTTTATTCATTCGGATTTGCTGCTTATAACTAGCTCTTGCTTCATATCGGACTTGGTTCATATGGTTCTTAATTAATATGGATCTAGGTTCATCTCTATCTTTGTAAATATGGTTCTTGATTCATGTGGTGCTTGGTTCATCTAGATGTTTGTTCATATGTTTTCTAGTGCTCATGGATCTTGTTCCACATGTATCTTGCTTCATATGATTATTATATCATATGCTTATTGGTTAATATGTTTCTTGAATCAATGGTCTCGGTTTATATGATTCTTAGTTCATACGTTTCTTGTTTCATATGGATTTGATTCGTATGGATCTCAGTTAATCCTGATCTTGGTTCATATGTTTCTTATTTCATGACTGCTTCTTGTTTCAAATGTGTCTTGGTTCTTAGGGTTGTAAGTTCATCTTTCTCTTTATTCCTAATGTACATAGTCAAATAGATCTTAGTTAATATTGATCTTGCTCCTATGGTTCTTGGTTAATATAGATCTTGTTTCATATAGATCTTGTTCCCAATGGTTATTGCTTTATTCATACGATTCTTGCTTTCTATGATTCTTGGTTTATCTAAATCTAATTTCATAAGTTCATTAGTTCAGTAATGGTTTCTGGTTCAGGAATGGTTCTTGATTCATATGGTTCTTTGTCCATAAAGTTCTTGCTTCACATGAATCTTGGTTAAATTGGTTCTTGTTGCATAAAGAATTTTGTTCACATGTACCTTTTTTTATTTATTTCTCTGTTCATATGGATCGTGGACTCGTGGCTCATGTGGTTCATGGTTCATTTGGATCATGGTTCATATGGTTCTTGGTTCATATAGATCGTTGTTCAGATGGTTCTTGGTTCATTTGGATTGTGGTTCATATGGCTTTTGGGGAATATGAATTGTGGTTCATATTTATATTATTTAATATGGTTCTTGGTTCTTAGGAATCGTGTTTAATTTTTTTTTTCTTTATTCGTATAGATCTTAGTTCATATGATTCTTAGTTTTTTCTTTATTCTTATAGATTTTAGTTCATATGATTCTTAGTTTATTCTTTATTCTTATAGATCTTAGTTCATATGATTCTTAGTTTATGAATGCTTATTTTTTCATATGTATCTTCGCTCATATGGCTCTTGGTCTATATTGATCTTTGTTCATATGGTCTTTGAATCATATAGATTGTGGCTAATATGCTTCATGGTTCATATTGATCTTGTTTCATATGTTTCTTGGTTCTTATGGATCGTATTTGATATAATTCTTTGTTCACAAAGTTCTTGCTTCATACGGTTCTTAATTCATATTTTTCTTGGTTCTTGATTAATACTGATTTGCTTCTTCTGGATCTTGTTCTTATAATACTTGGTTTATATGCATCTTAGTTAAGATAGCCCGTTAGGGGCACGGAGATTTGTTTCTCTGACCACCGTGCTGAAGGGCCTCAGTGCCCCATGCGGCCTCAGCTTAGCCTCTTCTCTTTCTTTCTATACTATTACTTCTTACCCTGCTTCCTCACTTTCGCTACAACCTTTCCCACACCTATCTCTGGTCATCCTCTAAATTTCACGGGGTAGACAACGACCAGCTTACTCTCACCCAGCCATCCCCGATCGGGGTTATGAGGGGCTGGTTATGCCCTCTCACCCCTGAGCTCCGGTTTGGGGTGGTTGGTTTTAACAACCTGCCTCACTTCCACCCTCACCCTCCTCGCATACCCTCCCTCTCTCTTTTCACTGACTATTAATTTTACGCCAAGCCTAAAGTGCATCCACCATACTAATGGACTGCGTGGCCAAGGGCGGGAGGAGTGGCCTCTAAATCAGGCAACTGACTTTGCCGGCCTCGTATTCAGCCCTCTCAGAGCGGGCTACTGCGCCGGGTGATTACCATTTGCATCCCATATAAAAATTCTTGATCACTCAATCCTTGCTCTCCCACTGGATACGATTATGGACTTCTCTTCGGACCAAACTTCTTCTACCCTAGAGGAGGCTTACTCCTCTCCTAGGCATAAGGTTACGGTGGACTCCCCGTCCCTTCTTTCTCTGGTAGTGCCCTTGGGTGACTCCATCTCATTTCCAGCGGCAGTGCCTCCTTTAATTTCAAAAGGGAGTGCCGAGAAAGCACGCAGGCCACCAAAAATTGATCACTCCTGGTGGGAGCGGCTCGATAGGACCAAGCGCCTTAGGGAGGCAATGGATAACACGGCCCGTCGGTCCGTACCTCCTAAGGTCCTACAGTCGTGCATTCTCAGTATACAGGGGGCCAGCGTACCTGCCTCCTCTCTTCCCCGATGGTGCCAGTTCATCGGTCAGAGACAAGACAAAAGATAACTCGAGTGGAATCTGTGATGTCTTGCTGTGAGATGACCACATGGAGGTCCCCTGAGATGGACATGGTCCCGGGGGTGACGTAGCCTCAAACGGCATGATCTCCCATGGGGTCGAATCCGGCTTGGTGCACCAGACCTGAGTCCGTCGCTGTGTAAACTTCTCCTGAGATGGTTTAGGCCCCCGAGTATTCACAACGAGTGGAGGCACCTCTTCCCCCGGTTCGTGCCTCTTTGACAACCAAAACTTTCTCCATTTCAGAAAGTAACTTGCTGAGGCCGGTCGATCTGGCTTAAAGCTGACCTTTTGGCGGTGAAGAGAAGCGGGTTCATTCCCCACCCTCTTCTCCCAAAAAGAAAAGTAATAAGAAAATGACTAAGATGAATAAGGGTTCCTCTCTCTCAGTGAGATATTCGGGGGCATACAGGCCCGCTGCCTTTTTTTGAGGTCACCAGGCCAAGATCAGCACGTTTGGCCCCGCTCCTCCCCCAGGTGGATCGGCCCAGACCAAGACCAAATTTGCAACTGCGCCGAGTGGAGCCTCGAAGACTACCTGGTGTTTTCGAGCCCGCTAGCTGGAGAAACTGCAGAAACATTGAAAGGAAGTAGTGAAGATCGAGGAAGCGAAAATGTATGGAAGATTATAACTGAAGAAACTCCTACAGGTATTGTGGTCAGGAGGGCACGGAGTCCTACAGATATCAATTGGAGCTTGTTGACCCATGCTACACCTGACACTCTCTTACGCGGTGCACAGTGGGGCCAGGGGGGGCGTGCTACAATTTCATGTTTCCAGCTTTGAACAGAATATTCCAAAAACAGAAACACTAATAAGTACGACCAAACAATTTAAAAGTGTTCAAAATATTAGGTTGGAAACAAAGTTCCCGCACAACCTTCTTTTAAAGTTTGTAGATTTATACGGAGTGTACGACTAGTTAATGTGTAGTGACCTAGTCTTTCCTATGCCTCTCTTGAAAGTGCACAGTGACCTAGAGCCTAGATAGACTAGGTCACTATTAAAAGTGATCTAGTCACTTTTAATAGTGACTAGGAAAGCTTAGACCACTGCATAGTAATTAATCAGACACACTATATGATATTTAAAGTTTCAAAAATTAACCATCAAATGACTCTTTCTCGTTAACAGCATCGTACTCTTTTACTGACTGATTAGTATTCCAACCTAAACGGTGCCCACTCGCAAAGTCGTATTAACCAACCATTTGGAGAAGACACAATAAGGTGTCGCACAGCCTACGATTGGTTTAAGAAGTTTCAGCGTGGCCAATTCGATCTCCAAAATCAGCTAGGAAGTGGTCGTCTATCCCTTATTGCCGATGACCGTTTGTACGCCTGTCTCAAAGCTGATCCACATTTGACATTACACGAGCTGTCTGAAAAGTTTAGCGTCAGCCATACAACCATTTTGCATTATTTAGAGAAATGGAAAAAGTCAACTAACTGGACGTATGGATTCTACGTAAACTGATCGAGGTCGACCGTCAGCGCCACATAGACGCCTGCATAACACTACTGTGCAAGAAACGTCGTTTAGATTGACTGAACGAAGTGATTACTGCAGATGATAAATGGTGTTTACACTCAAACATGGCACGCAAAAGAAGCTGGACAGACAAAAGTGCATCTGTATAACTCCAGGCAAAGGCCAACTGACATGAAAAGAAGCTTACGGTTTGTATTTAATGGGATGTGAAGGGAGTGATTTACTGGGGGGTGTTGAAACACAATCAGTCTATCGACGCACAAGTATACAGTCAACAACTGCAACAAGTGTCAGATGCAATTGTACAGAAACGACCAGAATTGGCTGATGTCAGCTTTCTTCACGATAACACCCGTAAAAAAATACTGGAGCTGGGGTGGGAAGTTCTCTTCTACCCACCGTACTCGCCTGACCTGGCGCCAACAGAGTCCCATCTATCCCAGGCACTGCAGAACTTCTTAAATGACAAAACGTTCGCAAATGATGACGAACTGAAAACTGCAGTTGGAGATGTCTTTGATAGCAAACCATTTGAATTTTACAACAAAGGTACCTATGATCTATCTCATCGTTAGAAGCAGGTTCTCAAAAATAACTGTGATTACATTGTTTATTGTTCATTGATATGTTTCTTTTGTTTTGTTGTAAATCATTTTAAATAAATGTTGTGCGAGAACATCTTTTCCAACATAGTACATGATGGAACAGTTCTTAATTTAAAGATAGATTATTTTGGCTAGATGATGGCTACACAGATTAAAGAGAATCTTTACCTCATTAAGGAGCTGTTGAGGATGAATCCAAAATTCTATAGCAGGTGAAATATTCCAAGCATCTCATTAACATCATCTCACAGATTAATTAGTAAAGAGTTGTTGTGGTATCCTTAATAAATGAGAATTCACATCAGCTACCTGGTATAGATATTTCCTTTACACTAAGATATATTCAGTCACAACATTAGAAATATATAAATACAGTGGTAGAACAATGTAAAATCAGCTTTTCTATGTATACGCCGGATTCTTGACTGAATCACATCTACACAATGATTAACGAAATGCAGCTATTGTAACCATCTCCAAGAAAGAAGATAGATCAACGTGCGCCATCTACCGATGCCAAGCTATTTAAACCTGTAGACTATGGTTAATTCCTTCTACAGGGCCGATAACAGACTCGGCCAGAAGCTGAACACGAGAAAAACCAAGGTTCTTACCATCCATCACTGCAAACGGGGCAGTTCTAGAGAAAGTGGCATGATTCTCTTACCTTGGCAGCTTCCTGTCACACAGTGCCGACCCCAACAATGAAATACAACAAGCAATCTACAGTGCTAGTGTAGGTTTCAGACGTCTTTGGCAGTGTTCCATGAGCACAATATTTGTAAGAGATCTAAGATTGAAGTCTACTAAGTAGTTTTAATTCCAACCTTCTTGCATGGTACCGAAGCATTGATACCGTATGCCCGCCACATCAAAGCCCTGGAGAAATTGAACCAGCGATGGTGGAATTTCTCTATGGATCTTCTGGTGCGACATGCGCACCAATAGCAGCCTGATGATGAAAGCTTTGAAACTATGATCTCTTGCCATATACTTAATTGGACTACTTGCGTCAAGATGTCTCCGGAAGATCGCTCCTCAAAACAGATTAGCTATGCTCAAATCACCCATGGCAATCGATCTTGCGGTGATTAGAAGAAAAGATTCAAAGATGTTGTCAAACATTGCCTGGTTTACTGTGACATCAACACTAACCCATGGATGGACGATTAGTCCATGAATAAAATTGCTACTGTAGTTCATTAGTGTGATCCAGGAAAACGGTGACACTGGATGAGAAGAGAACGCGCCACAAAGAACGCGCAGGACAATCACGTCCACCAACTAAGTAGACAAATTATGATACCACCAGCATTCTAAGTCACTCTTTGCGTAAATTGATAATTGGTCTTACCAGTCATCTCCGCAACCACCAATCTTAATTCTCACCCAATGATGCTTGGCTGTTATGAGAACTATACTCACCATTAATAGATCCCAAGAAGAAGAAGTCTAAGTAAGTGGGAGACAACGAAGCATATTTTTCTGAATGTTAAATATTTGAAATTTCTCTCATTATGTACCACATAAAAACATATCAAGCGGCAATGAAAAGAATATCTCGATAGAAAATTTGTCCCACTGGCTTGGCATGTGTTACAATGGAAGGCTACATGACCTAATCTTATTGCAAGGAAACTCTTAATCACTAAATATTCTACAATTATAGATAATGAGCAGGAATTTGATCATATTTGATGTATACAATACGTAGTTCCTCCTAAAAGATGAATCGTTGTGAATAAAAATTCGCAGTAAGATTTTAGAAGAGTCATTGTGGCTGACTTCGACTGTCCACCGAGAAACACTGATTTTAGCAGGCACGATTTGCTTTCGTGGTTTTATTAAAATAATAAAGTATTTATTTCTAGACTAAATGATACTCATGATTTGAAAGTTTGATCGTAAAAGAACTTAACTTTCTAAAAGTTTCAAATTCATATGCATTACTTATATTTTCTAAACTATATATTTCACTGTACGGAAATATTTATATTAATATGTACCGATATTTTTTCATACTTTGTTATTTGAAAATTCCATTTTTAAATACATTTAAGTCATTGAAAAAATCGTAACATTTAAAAAGAAAACTACTTTTAGGATTAAATAGCACAAAAAGATTGAAACTATATCAATTTATAGCGAAAATCATGTAGTTGAACTAAAGGTATAGTTTCTATAAAGCACACACGATAATTAACCGAGGAGTACAGCCAAAAAGCTATGAGCAAAGGTCATTTTAACTATATATTACCACACTAGACGTACCACCAACCTCATTATTAAGAATATATCCAAGACCAGCACCCAGACCCACAAACACTACTGTGGGTCTGGACCGAAACAAAATTCTGAAGGAGGATGACAAACCACCATAACAAAGGAGAGCAGAAAACACACACACTAGAAAAAAAACGAAGTTCGCTTTAACAGAAAAAATGATGGAGGAAAATAGAAAAGTTTTAGACTTTGCCCCAAATCGACGACACTTGCTCTTTCTTTAAGCTATATTTATTATAAAAAGAAACAGCCAAAGTTAAACATACTAATCAATTCGCACTAGAAACTTCCAAACGCATGAGGAGGAAATCGAGCAACGGTCTGTGTTTAACCTATTCGCCCCACCATGGGAAAGGAGCTTAACCTCTGTCCCCTACCCGTCGGCCAGAAGTTCCCCACCTTCAACCTGCCCCTCTATCCCTGCCCTAATGGGATTTAGTTTGCTTACACACTTCCATGCTTTTTTTTTTAGTAAATCTGTAACCACATATTGTAATAATAAAACCTATTTCTTGTCATATTTTTGCACTTTGTCTCAAGATGATTCGTGCCGTATCGAAATGCCTTAGTGTAATAAAGTATTGTGGAAAAGTACATTAACTTATTATTATCTTCCTTAAGATCGAAATCTTAATTTTTTAATGAATATCGGGGAGCTTATTCATGAGTGGGGCCGAGAAGAGAAGGCAAATATACGACGAAAGGGAAGGAATGAAAAAAAAATTTAAGACATAATTAGCCATCACTTTCAATAAAACTTGCTTGAAAAAAATTGCAAAATTGTTTTCCAATACTTTCGAACTTTATTCAGTTCTTTATCAAGGATAAGTAGTACTATATAGTTTTGGGTAGTTATCATTGATAAGGAACTGAATAAACTTCGAAAGTATTTGAAAACAATTTTGCAATTTTAGCAAATTTTATTGAAAGTTGATGGCTAATTTTTTATTAATAATTTTTTTTTCAATCCTTTACTTTCGTCGTATATTTGCCTTCTCTTCTTCTTGGTTCCACCTTTTCTTTTTTTTTCCTGCGGGACATTGAATTCAATGGTAATCTCACGTGCTACTTTGTGTTTTTCATATATATATATATATATATATATATATATATATATATATATATATATATATATATATATATATATATATATATATATATATGAAGGTGAAAACCAAGCACGCTATTGATAAAAGCATCTGTATTGATTTGGATTTGAACGTTTCGAGGTCTTAGCCTCATCATCGGCACTAAGAAACTAAGATGTTAAAGGGTTAAAATTTCTAGTTTTCATAAAATACTAAAATTGAATAATGCAATTTAGGATAAGCTGCTTAATACAAGAATACAAATTTCAATAATTCATTATACAATATAAAGATTGATTTATATTTAAATTAGGTTTAAGCTTTAGGATTTAAAGTGATTCTAATATCTGTAGTCCGTTGGGATGGGGAAAATGACTAAATATCTTAAAGTTATCCAGATTAATTTCAGACTTGATACTTTGATGTGATCTCGTATGGGCGAAGGGTCTGGTTTGTTTCGAAAAATATTGGATCCTATTTCAACTATAATAACCTAATTCCATTCCTTTGCCTCTCCTCTGTACTTTATAAATATAGTTGTGAATCTTGCGATTCATCTTATATTGGTTCGACCATTAGGTCAATCCAATGTCGCATCGAGGAGCATCGGGCAAGGTCGAACCGCACATGGCTGATTCGAAACAAACCAGACCCATCGCCTATACGAAATCACATCAAAATAGGCAACTCTAAAATTAATCTGGATAACTTAAAAATATTTAGTCCTTTTCTCCATCCCAACGAACTACAGATATTAGAATCACTTTAAACCTAATTTAAATATAACTCAAACTGCATCCAATCTTTATATTGTGTCATGAATTATTGAAATTTTTATTCCTGTATTAAACAGCTTATCCTAAATTGCAGTATTTAATGTTAGTATTTTATGAAAACTAGAAATATTAACCCTTTACTATCTTAGTTTCTTAGTGCCGATGATGAGGCTAAGACCTCGAAACGTTAAAACTCAAATCAATACAGATGCTTTTACCAATAGCGTGCTTGGTTTTTACCTTCATATTGAAACTCCAATTTGGAAAAAGCTAAAAAGTTCATATATATATATATATATATATATATATATATATATATCCCATGAATTCGAAATGAGACAACATTGGCAGTACAGAGTATGAAAATGAAATTTTGAAGTTTATGGGAAGAGTCTGGACTATTAATATTTAAAAAATTTAAAAGTTGATTTTAATTTTGTTCCTTAATTTATCTATAAGAAAACTAGCTTTAAATGTTTTTATTTTATGCGTCTTTTTCTGTTTTCTTTAGTTTCTCTTAAATAATAAGCAGAAAGTAAAATCTCTCTCCCTTGATTCCTCATATATATATATATATATATATATATATATATATATATATATATATATATATATATATATATATATATATATATATATATATATATATATACATATATATATATATATATATACATATATATATATACCTTAATAACGGTAAAATGGTATTAAATCTTTCATTGTAATTTTTGGTAGTTTTGGCACCTGCTCTGGTGGAGGCTGGTTGAATCGTACTCTGGAACCAATTTAAAATATAATTATTAAATTATATTAAATATGTGGTGTTTTTTATGTAATTATAAAAAAATATCTCACGGAAGGATCTACTTCATAAATCGACTAATGATAGGGGAATTATATTGAATTTAATTATGATCTTTTTTATTCCTGATAGCAAAAACTTTTGATCAGTTCCTTTTATCGAAGTTGACCTTTCGTAAGATCTTGACATTTTTCACTTCTTTTGAATTGTTAGCTGCATTGAGCACTGCAACATTTTAAATGCATTTCCTCTAGTTTTAATCTTTTTCTTAATTATGATTGGTCATTATGAGGCAGGAGTGAGAAGCTTCTCAACTTTCTACCCAAATTCATTCCATATTTGATTAAATACTATTTAGAAACCCTCATTTGGCAGAAAGAAGATAACAAGTAAACATGGAATCATAATGACCAAATCATTGATTCGATGTGTTTGCTTGAAAGTTTAGTAATGTTTATGGATTACTTAAAAGATGCTATATATTGCCACTCAAACATATTCATCTTTACTGATAAAATCACCTCCGTACTTTTCGAATAATTAGAATCATCATCTGAACGATATGTTGTAAAGCAATGTATGGCCTCTCCTGCATGGCATGTTACACTAACAAGGTTATTTTTTCGCAGGCTCCCATTCTGCACTGTAGTTTTAACAATACAAGTGATTATTGTTGAAAGACTGCGATTAAGTAGATGACTTCTAGAAGATAGGTTAAAGAAATATTTTTCCTCATAATTTATAGATTCATTTCGTTGAGGGATCGACAATTCTTACATTTATTGTGTAGAAATGAATTCCACGAAACAAATTATTTATCAATAAAACCATATTTTCAACCAATACTTCCTTCTCCCTTCGTATCTGGCCTTCAATCATTGTATGTAGATTTCACAAATAAACTCTCCTTTAAATTATAAAATGAACGCCTGAAATTTAACGAATATAGAAAAAAAGGACATAACTTAATTAATAAATATACTAAATATATGTTATAGAGTTTAAGGAAAGTACAAACAATGAAAAGTTACTCTTAGAGGTTGATTAATATATTTAAAAGAAGTTACTATATATTCGAGATTAATTATAAGCAGAAAATTACAATTTATACTAACACAGATGATCTTGCATAAACAATACATTTTATATGTATATACAGTGTATTTCTGTTAAAATTCACTTTATAAATCAACCTTGCTTTTGCATAACAGCACCGTCTTTTTATTGATAGTAGTATAATATTATTATTATCGAAGTGGGATGATTTTTACCTCATTTAAAAGAAAACTTTAAAAATTGGCTTCATAAAATTTACTACTCAGTAAAAAATTTTGGGAAACTATTAACGTTAAATATAAATGTTAGTTATATTTTCAGGATTAACTTCTGTCATTGAAGAACCTCGCCAACTCCCTTTAGTGGTGAATAAATTAAATGTGCTTTGTTCAGCAGGAAACAGGTCTATCAAGAAAGGGGTCAGTGAATTTGACCTAATATCCCGAGATTGTTCCTGATCAAACACCATCATTCCTGTATTTTTGCTGCACGGCCCTGATGACTGCCACTTACATACACTATCCCTCGTCCTGAAGCTTCCCCGTCCCCGACTATCCTTGAACCTTTGGTATTGAATAAGTTCCTGGCTTTGCTAAAGTTCTCTTAGATGTCAACGGAGAACAACCAAGAAGGTCTTGTTCAGGCTTACATCGAAATAACCGATGGTACTCGTACCTTAGATCTAGCCAGGACATAAACCATATGTCACTTAATTTATTTTTGTTTTTGCCTCCTTATTTATCCATTTTCATTCCATTATTTATCAGGCCTAGATACGCCCAATTAGCCGGTAAAATAAAGTATTAACCCTTCTTCTAAAGAAATAGGAGCATTCCACAATAATATCTGATTCTTATTATTTATCTTTTCTGGAACTTAGTTAAGTACTTGATATTGCACGAGGCCTATTAATGCTTGAAAGTTTTATCCTACGATTTGATAAACTCTCCCTCATTCAATGTTTCATTCATTACACTCTTAGATTTGTTCGTGGTAATTTAATAAGTGTTGTTTACAAGCCACTTTCTTCCTAGAAACTGACAATATTTTACATCTGGCTCTATTCCCCAAATTCTTTCCCAAAGAGCTATGATTTCTGTCAGTGTTTATACCAGTTTCGTTGTTCGGTAATTTATATTTGTCTACCTACTTTCGATGTACTACAGCCCCCTTTGTCTCCTCTATTCTTTGGACTTTGTTACTTCAAGAGCCAATCTCCATTCTAAATCTCTAATCAACTTATCTGGAGAGCTCGTGAGGAATCTTTCTTTATCTTCACTTCCTACTGATGCATTCAATTTCTTTTCAATTATGTCATTTATCAACATCCATTAGGCCAATTTCACCATTTTGTCGACTTTAATCGGCAGAAAGGCTTCACTTTCTGCTTCTAATATTTTTTTTAGCAAATAACGAATGCCTTTGGCTCCGTCAATCGTAATGCTCTATGAGAGATCTTATACCCATTTAGATGTCCTAACAAATTCCTTACCATCTTAAAATTGTTCCAGGATCACATACTGTCTACCAGCCTATGCAAGGGCGAGATGACGGACCTCATCGAAATTCGCACCGGAGTGAAGAAGGGATTTGCCATTACACCTACATTGTTCCCACTCTTTTTGGCTAGTGCCCATTAATAATGGTTTTAGCCATTCGCGTTTCATGATTACTCGTCAATAAGATAAAAAAAAAATAATTAGTCGAAAATGCTAATGACATTTTTGGAAATGCTTAAGAATTTAGGCACAAAATACAGTTCATCGATAACCAGAGCTCAAACTTGAAAATGGCATGCCTTAAATTAACAGCACAAAATCTTTACCCCAAATGTATATTTCAGAGTTAAATTATGACAGTACATTTGTCACTGACAAGTTTATTTATTTTTTACAACTAGGTTGCCAAACCCGATTGTCTTGTGTTTTAAAAATCTGGCTATTCCACTAAATTTACATAGAATTATATACTACACTCGAATTTAATAGAGAGTTTATGAAGGCCAAAAGTACTTAGAGTATTGAATTTTTTTATTAAAAATCATCCCATTTCACTCTCATTCTTTTCTCTACTAACAGCAAATAATAGAACAAATATGAATTTTCAAAATTTTTGCTTGGAACCACAAAGCTATTTTAGATTACTTCCCAGTCCCCAAATATCGGTACAAAATTAAGTGAAATCTGTTTTGTCCTCCTTCTTGATAGCGTGAGAAAGAACGAGGATCACATATATCATACATGTTTCGATTGCCGTTTGCTGCTGGAAGTGTGTTCTCTGCTAGTATGCTTGACACTCTCCTCTATCAAGCCTTCGTCAAGGACTACCTCATAACATTTGTGCGGTTGTTGCTAGGAATCGACCAGGCTCCAGGATCGGGGTTCTTAACATCGGTACGTATTATGGAGTCTCTACTGTACTTCTACAGGACATTAGTATTATGGATCTAGAAATGGAGAGAGATCCAATATAAGTGAAAGTAAGTAGTCAGGGGAAATAAAGAGAAGGGGAAAAGGAATTAATAACATTCTTACGAAATTATCCACACACTTCATTTAAATTTGGACATATCTTAGATAATGAAAATATTCCATTAAAGAAAATCGGATATAATACAAACTACTCTCAATTTACTTCACATTTGATATTCAATGATGAGACAATAAATTCAGACTCCTGTCATTAATTTTACACTCTACGTAGCCGCTGTACGGTTCAGATTACTACTATAACAGACAATCCAGAAAATTTCACACTATCCAGCATAACTGAAGAACAGTCCATTACTATCAATATTTTGGCTATATCTAACAGGACAACATAAAAAATTATAAAAAGAACTTTCCAATCGTCAATTTGGGGGCAATTTTGTCTTCAAATGACACAGTGCCTTAAAGTAACCGGATCAAAACACCTTATCTTGATTGTTTGGTTGAATTAAGAATTACTGAAGACAGACACCTGCTTGGCCAGTCGAAGGCAGGTGACATAAGCTCGTTTTGAGCGCAGCTTTCCAAACTGCCAGATGGGCGAGTGGTCGAGGGTGCTTCCCAATTCATCTCGGCGACGGGGATCAATTGGTTTGCATCTGTATGCTTTTCAATAATCGGCTCTTCTCTCCCCTATACCTTTCAATGCTCTTGGTTTCAAGAGTTTCATTATAAGAAATACAAAAAAAGAAAACACCATCAAACCCATCCGACCCATTTTTACCAAAATATCGTCATGAATATTAAATTAATTTGAATTATATGCAAATACTTTGAATTTACGATGGTAAAACTAAATGTTCCCGTAAAATATTAACTAGATTTTTTTCAAAAGTATTAAAATAATTTCTCTAAAAAACTCCATTTAAGTCTGTATACTCCCGGAATTAGTGTTTAAACCTCCCTCGCATTGGACTGTAAGATTTAGCATAGGAAACCATACTGCATCGGACATTTGGATGATTGTGTGGCATCCACGCCTAAATGCCAGCAATAAATCTGTGACTATTTATTAGCTTCCATAAATATTTACTTTAGTCTTTATTTTTTGATGCTGGCTCTAAGTTTTAACGGCATAACTTCTCTCATTTGTGGCTGATTTACATATGAGCTTCGGCAAAAACTTGATGCTGCTCTAAGTCCTAACCTGTGGATCTAATTTTGTACAAGAGTGCCTTTGGTTAACAACAGCCATTTTGGGAGCCAAATTAGTGGCACCTTTTTAATGAGGAAGGAATTCTAAAGGATCATAACTACCATATGAATCCAGGTCATTAAGGAGCGGGGCAAGCTTAAAAATGTAAAAACATGGAAGCTCAATCTAATATTAAAAAAACAAGACAAAGACAAGGCTAACTGTTTACTACATTGTTTTTTAGTACAAAAATGGAAGCGATAGAGCCAACCTTGCTATCGATCTATGCCAAATAGAACCGTATGCACGTCACAATATAGGTAAGCTCGCTTCCACATTGGGTAGCACAGGATCTTCGCTGTTCTAATAAGCGGGAACACACACAGTTATCCCCAAATTCACGAGATCACTCACAGTTATAAGTATTAAACCGAGCCTTGTCTTTACGACGATTTCGAATAATTTTCCCGGTAATTCTTCTTTCTTTGCGCTGGACCATGTGAGAGAGCGAGCTTGCAACTCATTTTTTGCTAAACTCTTCAGAAAAGATTTGTCTAAGTTCGACTTTCCACGAACAATTTCGGAGCAACGAGCATCATTAAACAGAACAAGTCAAAGTATTTAAAAATTAATTACAGTATATAAATATACCCAATAAACCAAGTAAATTGAACCAGAGAGGCAATATTTTGAAAAGCTTTTTAATCCTCAAAATAAATTGATGTAACTAATCAAAACTGAATTATAATGAGCATATACTGACGAACTCCAAAAGGTACTTTGTGTCATGATTCCGAAAATCTATGCGGATAAACTTCAAAAACTAATTAGAGAAAAATCGATCGAGGAACGCATGGAAAGAGATATTTATAAATTTGGAAAAAATAGTCGAGTGAAGCGAGTTCAATGAACTCTCCAAATTTCCTCTAAATTAAACAAAAGTTTCCCTGCGCTAACCCTTTATTCCATCCATCAGCTGGGCGAAAACATTCGGGCTGGTTTTTTGTCTTTCAATTAGCAATAATTGGAAATCATTTTCTGCAAAAGGAAACCGACGCAGTAAATTCTTTGCCAGATAACAGAGACAAGTGACGGCTGAGAAGAGAAACAAGTGAAAACAAGACAATCACACAAAAGTCAGTTGCGAGATTTAGATTAGGATAGAAAAATGGTGAAAGTGTTTCAGTATAAAATAGAATAGGTAGAAAAATATGTGCGTAGGTAAAATGAGTGATGTTAATGATGTGAATTAGGAGGGGATTGACTTGGATGAGGATGAAAATAAATTTGTGCCAGGTCGCCTGAGAAACGCTTTCGTTTCAGGATGGGGCGGGGGTTCCTTTTGGTATGTATTAGTATTTGTATTTTAAAATTCGATCCTTTGTTCTCATTTGCTCATATGAGCGTTTTTATCCTTTTTTTCTGCTTTATTTTACCTTTTTACCTTAATTTTACCTTTTTAGTATATCATCTTTCTCAATTTGGCTTGTTCGAGTCTTTTTGATATGGTAATTTCTTTTGTTTCTGCATTCAAGACGGCAAAGATGATCTTCCTTCAGAACCCGGAAACCGAATCACTGACCAGTACAATACCGATAACTCTCACAGATGTGTGGTTCGATGCCTCCAATCACATGCATGATCTCAGTTTAGTTTCTCGGTACACGTATTGTTCTACGGGTTCTATTAGATTCAAGTGTTCAAGTGGGGCTGCGAGTCCTGGTTCTGTGTTCTGACTGAAGTTGAAGTGCGGGTTTGTCAGGAAAATATTAGGGGTATTCGAGGATCTCTGTGTAAAGAATGTTAGGAAGTCTGGTCCTTCTATTTGGACCAAGTTCATTTGCATTAGTAGTTGGAGGGTTTTACCGGTGCCGTTTGAGTTGTTTGTTTTGCCTGCTTCTCTGCACCGACGAGCCTTAAGGTCGCTACACATTATCGACGATGCTTCCCGTAAGAGGCGCGGCGATGTGGCGAATTGCCATCCTGGCCGCCGTGAGGACGGGATCCAGCGCTCCGTCCGGCCCTAGCTTAGCCACTCTTCCTTCCTTCAGATAGCCTGTATCTCTCGCCTACTTCGTCGCTTTTCTTTTCAAACAACCTTTCCCACAGCTTTCTTTGGTCAGCCTCTAATTTCACAGGGTAGATGCTGACCTTCTTCTCAGCCAACCGTCCCGGATCGGGACTAAGGGAGAGGGGACAATGTTCCCTAACCCCTGAGCTCCGGTTCGGGATGGGTTTTTTTTAACAACCTGCTTCATCCCCACCCATACCTTCCTCACATCCCTTTTCCTCTCCTCTTCACATTCTATCCATTTTTACGCCGCGTCTAAGGTGGAACCGCCATACCGATGGACTGCCAGGCCACCAGGCGGGAGGAGTGGTCCGAAATGGTTGCGCCTGGCTCTGCCGGGACTGTAAGCACCTCTTGCAGTGCTGGCTAATGCGAGAGGTGGTAAGCGATTGAGTCCCGTAAAACAAAGAGGGTCACCATGCTCAATGATGCAAAAACAAAACATCTCCCATTAGTTCTCCCTATAACAACGACGGAGCCGCCCTCGAGCAGCTCCCCTGAAAAAATGGAGGTCCCCTCCCTGTGCTTGCGCAGGGGACCCTCCATATTTCTCTAACGAAGAGGAGGCTTACTCCTCTCCTTCTCCTACCGGTGCAGGGGACTCCCCCTCACCCCATTCTCTGGAGGTGCTTTCGGGCTCCTTCCTTTTTCCAGCGGCAATCGCCTCTTTTCTTTCCAAGAATACTGCCAAGAAAGCCAGCAGGCAGCGCATTACCGACCGCCCCTCGAGTAAGTGGCTCGGTAGGGCAAACCCCCTTAGGGGGGGAGAGGAAAGCCAGGCCCCTTCGGTCGCTTCCCTCAAAAGGCCTGCTGGCAAGAATATTGAACCTTGCCGGGGTCAAGGCCTGTGCCTACCCACACAAGACTAGTGACAATACAGCGGGACCTGCGATGTATTGGGAGGGGATGGCCAACTGGAGGCCCCTCCTGTGATACACATGGTCCTTGAGGAAACCCAGCCTCAGACGGTAGGGCCTTCCATGAGGGGTAATCCGGGCTCGGCGCCAAACACCGAACCCGAATCCTCCCCTATGCAAGGTCCTCCTCAAACCACTAGGGTCTCTGAGGCAGTACAAGGAGGGGAGGGATCTCCTTCGACAGGTGCCCCTACGACTACCAGGACCTTCTCCATTTTGGAAAAGAACCTGGCTGAGGCCAGTCCATCTGGCCTGGGGACTTCTGCCGGCGGAGGTGAGAAGCGGGTTCATTCCCGCCATCCTCTCCAAAAAAGAAAAAGAAAAAGACTAAAAAGACCAAAAAGACTCGGAGCTCCTCTCCATCCGCGGGGGCTGCGGAGATGGATGGGTCTGCTGCCACTTTGGTAGGCGACCAAGCCAAGATCAGCACATCTGGCCCCTCTGCCTCCCCCCCGCCGTGTGCGGAGCCCCTGACTAAGACTAAGACCAAGAATGCACAGGGCGGAGCCTCGATGACATAGGGGCCCCTCACCCTCATTCAGAGGTTACCTGGCGTTTTCGAGCCCGCTGGCTTCAAGCGCTTCCTCGTTATTCGCTCCACTGATGGCACCATGTTGTCCAAGGGCAACATGATCCATCAGATGAGAGGATTAGCTAGTGCAATTGGTAGAGAGCCGAAGGTGACCCGTTTCTCAGACAGGAACCTTCTGGCGAATGCGGCTAATCTCGCAAAGGCGGCCAAGATAAGTGCTCTTCGGACACTTCATGGTAACCCGGTGAGTGTGACGCCGCACTCTACAAGAACATTGTGAAAGGAGTAGTTTATGCGAGGGAACTCGTTGACTACTCCATTGAGGACATCACCCTAGAGCTGGCCGACCATGGGGCGGTCAAGGTCGAACGTGTAATGAGAAAACAGGGAGGGGCCTCGAGACCCCCCCTACACTCTTCGTCACGTTCCACTGTGACAAGCTCCCTGAGTCGGTGCGTGCCGGTTGGTACCGCTACCGCGTGAAGGCATTCGTACCAGGGCCGCAGCGGTGATATTACTGTCACCGCTTTGGCCATACGAATCGCTCATGTAGACTTGCAAAGTCGGGGTCACCCGAAGTATGTGTAAATTGCTCCAAGGTCGCACACGATAAGTACAAATCGTGTGTGGCCAAGTGTGTCAATTGTGTAGAGCCGCACCTTGCTTCTTCAAGGCAATGTAGTGCATATCTCCTTAAGAAAGAATCCTGGCCGTTCAGGCCCAGGATTGACTCTCATTCCGCGAGGCTAAGGACTTGGTCCTGGCGCGCCCGGCTCTGCCTGGGACGTCATATGCCTCAATAGTTAGAAAGGCACCCTCTGCTCCTGGCCCATCCAGGCGAAAGAGCACTGTTGTTTCCGCGCCCATTCGGAGCCATTCTGCGGGCTCTACCCAACTCGGGCGCTCCCCTGGTAAAGATAGCGGCAAAAAGGGTTCATACCCAGCCCCGGCTAAAACCAGGGCTTCCCCCCTCTTCCCCCAGCGTTACCGTTTCCCGTAAGGCGAAACGGCCACGCGCTTTCACCGAGTCGTTAGACTCACAGGAGGCAACACCCCTGAAGTTGGTCTCTAGGCCATCTTCCGGGGTTCCTAAAGCTGTCTTCCGAAAGGATAACAGCAACAAAGGAGCTTCGGCTCCTTCGCCAACGCCCGGGGTTCTGCCCCCGGGAAGCGTACGGCCATTCCCGTGAGGGTCTTCTGTTCGAGTAGGGCCCCCGCGTCTCCTCTGAGCTAGGCCTGGAGGGCATATTCCTTCAATGGAATTGCCGTAGACTCCGGGCCAACTGGGCGGAGCTGTAGAGGCTCGTTTCGTCCCGTTTCCCGTTAGCTATCTTTTTGCAGGAGACTATGCTAGGCGCGTGCCTCCTGCCCGCCCTCCCGGGGTATAAATGTGTCGCGACCACACCACTGCGAGATAGCCGGGCTGGGGGATGCGCGGTTTACACCCGGCGTGATGTCTCCGTTCTTCCTTTCTCTTTAGATACCTGCTTTCAGGCTGTGGCTGTGCAGCTGCACCTGGATAGGATGTATACTATCATTTCTGCGTACATTCCACCGTCAGCTAACTTCGACGGGGGAGACTTCCGCCGCGTCGTGGCACGGTTGCCGAGGCCCTTTCTCTTGCTTGGAGATCTGAACGGCAGACATCCTCTCTTGGGAGATTACTCCATAAATCCCAGGGGACAAGTCCTTGCCGATCTGATCGAAGAGCTTGAGATGGGTGTCCTAAACGTGGATGAGTTTACGCATCACTGTCTGAGAACCGCTTCATTTTCTTGCCTTGACCTATCTTTGTGCTCTTCGGATGCACAGCCTGATTTTGATTGGGGATGGGGCGGTCGATGACCTCCATGGTAGTTATCACTTTACCATTCAAATATCATTTTTAGGGCAACTGCCGCCTGAGAGCCCACCTTAGTGGTGCTTATCGCGGGCGCGGTGACCTGCATTTGAGGAAATGACTGAATTCTCTATCTCAGTCGAGGAGTTTAGGTCGGTAGATGAGGCCGTTGAGTTCTTCACTGGCAACCTCATCGCCGCGGGCCTGACTACTATTCCTAGAACGTCTGGCCGTTTTGCACGCCGACCACTCTCATGGTGGTCGGCCGAGTGTGAGACGGCCCTCAAACAGAAGCGTTATGCCTACATGGGCTATAAGCGCCGCCCGAACGATTTCACTGTCGCTGAATTTCGTCGGGCTAGGGCTAGGTTCCGGTATATTTCGAAGCACGCCCGCCGCTCTTCTTGGCGGGCATACGTGTCTTCACTTAACGGGAAAGACCCCTTTAGGCGAGGTGTGGAGACGAGTCAAAAGGATTCGGGGCAAGTTCTCGCAGGACCCTCCTCCCGTTCTCCAGGAGAATGGGACCGCAATCTCGGACCCCGCGTCCGTGGCTGAATCCTTTTCGGAATCCTTCGCGACCGCCTTTTCCGCATTCTCTAGCCGGGATGCTGCTACGCCAGCACTCAATGCACGTCGTGATGACGCGAAAGGCCGCCGGCTGGACTTAACCTCCAGAGGCGGAGAACCCTTCAACGACAAGTTTACTGTGAGTGAGTTGCGCTCCGCTCTCGCTTCGTGCGCGGACACCGCCAATGGTCCGGACGATATGTCGTACGCCATGCTTCGACACCTGGGAGAGCGAGGCATAACCTTTCTGTTAGATTTGTTCAACAGGATCTGGGTGGAGGGTCTTCTCCCAGATTCCTGGCGAATCGCTACTGTGCTCGCCTTTCGCAAACCGGGGAGAGATCACTCTACTCCGACCGGTTTCCGCCCAATCTCTCTAACCTCTTGCGTGTGCAAGTTGATGGAGAAATTTTTAAATGTTAGACTAGACTTTTTCCTGGACAGCAGGGGGCCATATGTCTTCTGCACAGTGAGTCTTCCGCAAGTTCCACTCCACGTCGGATGCTCTGCTCCGACTGGAAAATGCCCTCTGTGAGGCTTTACTTCGTAGACAGAACTACGCCACGGTGTTTTTCGATCTGAAGAAGGCCTATGATACCGCATGGCGATACGGTATTATGAAGACTCTCCACACGATGGGGGCGAGGGGACGCCTCCCAGTCTTTATATCTGAATTTTGGCGAGATCGTCGATTCTGCGTACGGGTGAGTGGGAGCTCTCTCCAGCCCAGAGGGAGCAGGAAGAGGGTGTCTCGCAGGGAAATGTCTTCAGTGTCACACTCTTTACTCTGAGCATCAACGGCATCACCTCGGTGCTGCCGGAAGATGTTCTCGCTACGCTCTACGTGGACGACCTTTCGATCTCTTTTGGCGCAGCCCAGATGCCAACTCTGGAGCGTCGACTCCAACAGGCATTGAACCGCGTCTCTCGCTATGCGAAGCGCACAGGTTTCGGTTTTCTTTGTCCAAGACTAAAGTGGTGCACTTCTGCCGCACTCCACGGTAACACCCCGACCCAGATTTGTTTCTTAAAGGGGTGCGCCTGGGTGTGGTTGAGTCGCATTGTTTTCTTGGTCTTATTTGCAGCCTTAGGGTCTTTTGTACCCGTGCCATGGATATTCTTTGTTCCGTGACGTTCATCGCTTGAGGCTCTGATAGGGCTACTGCCCTACTTTTTTATCGATCCTTTGTTCGTTCGAAGCTCGACTACGGATGCGAGTTTTATGCATCCGTAGCCGAGCGTTTATTGCGGAAGGTGGATTCGATCCACCACACTGGCCTTCGCCTTGCGACCGGTGCCTTCCGCACTTCCCCTATTGAGAGCCTGTTGGTCGATGCTGGGGAGATGCCACTCGCTCTGCGCCGCGTGCAGTGCATCACTCGCCTGTACGCGTGAGCACGGCGCTTCCCTCAGTCGCCAACAGGACGCCACCCTAGAGGGTATCAAATTTGGCTATTTGTCGCCACGCTTCTGCTCCCAAAGCTTGTACGGCGCCGGAAGTATTGCGTTCGACAGTTTTGGAGCACACATCGTGTCACGCTAGAACCGTGCCAGTGTATACGGATGGCTCCAAGTCCCAAGAAAGGGTCGGCTTCCACGCCGTATTCCCTCTGTTTGAAGTCAGCGGGGCTCTGCTAGGCGCTGCGTCTGTCTTCACGGCCGTTTTGGTGGCAATACACCACTCGTTACGGGAGATTACGCGACGTGCCTGGTTCGGAGACCGAATTGTGATCTAAAGCGACTCACAAAGCGCCCTGAGTGCTCTCGGGGCATTGGAATCTCCGCATCCCCTGGTTCGCGATATCCGTGACGCCACGGTTTTCGTTGAGCCGGGCAGATGTCGAGATTATCTTTTGCTGGATTCCTGGACATGTAGGAATTGCTGGGAATTAGCGCGCCGATGAGGGCGCCAAAGAGTCCGCGAGGACTCTGCGACCAGACCAGCGTTTCGCTCTTCCTCACACCGACTACATGGCAGGAATACGGGCTGCTCTTCGGACTGCTTGGCAAAGAAGATGGGAGACGGTCAAGCGAACTTAAAGTTGCGTGCTATTGCGCCGCGACTGTTTCCATGGACCTATCCCCCAATGCCGCGGCGGCTTTAGGTTGCTTTCTGTCGCCTCCGAATCGGACACACTCGTGTGACACATCGCTATTTGATGGAGCGCTCGCCTGCGCCCTATTGCGACGACTGCGTCGTCCCCCAGACTGTTCGGCACCTTCTTGTCGAATGTCCCAGTCTGGGGATCTTCGTGCACGATACCTGTCCCGGTACCGGGTTGGGCGGGGTCTCTACCACCTGTCCCTTGTACTCGGGATGGATTCGTGCACATTGACTTGTGGACCTTTTGAACTTTTGGGGGGAGCCGGGCTTCTCCCCTTTATTTTTGATTCTTTTTTGTTTTTTGTTTGTTATTGTTTTGTTTGTAGGTTGCACTCTCCTGCACCGGGGTGAGGGGGAACTCCCCCTGCTGCCGGAGATTGCTTCCTGATTGTTAAGTTTTTCTAATTTATATCATTGTTATGTGTTCATATTTTTAATTTAAAGTAGCCTAGTTCTAGGCTGTGGCGTTTTTCGGCAACTTATGCCCAAGTGGGCAGTTGCCAAATGCGCTCTATAAAATTAAAAAAAAAATATCGACGATGCTGGACCGCGAAAGATTTTAATAAATTTGGGGATGATAAGGTAAGGCAAACTTGCAGGTTGATATGCCCCGGCTACTACTAGATTTCCTGTAGTCATCTTTATCTTAATGACAATATAGGAATCTTCTAAACCTTCCATTTCAGTTTAGGTTAATCCATTCTTATTACCCATTCTTATTATCCGTCGTATATGGTTTGGGTATGGCTTGATGTAGTTGAGTATTTTCATTGTTTCGCATTCTAGGTTTACTCCGTGTTCTGTCAATATTATGATTTTGGTTGGCATCATCATCGGTAAAGTCTTCTTCGGTGTCCTGGTCGGTTTCATTTTCGTGTTGGTCTGTTTCCATCTGAGTGTTTTCTTTTTCTTGGTTAGATGTCACACTCAGAGCAAACTTTCCATTTTTAAGTATATACCTTGGTTGCGTGTTTTTCCAGGGCGTAGTATGTTAAGCAAACCTGGACTGAGACGAACGTTTCGCATACTATTTTATATGGCGAGATCTTGGTAGAGAACGCTAGTTCTTGTTTCGTTGCTTTGTCACTTCGTTAGCTTGAAGATCAATTTTAACATGTGGTTGTGTTCTTCTACGACTTGATTCTTAATTTTTATAGTTTATTTTGCTGTCGCCCATTTTCTATTGTTTTTTCATCTCATTTTTAATCTCTTGAGCCGTGTGCGCTCCTACCCAAGGGGCAAAGCGCCTGCAGATGAGTAATCTTTTAGTAGTTACATTTGGTAGTGTAGGCAAAGTGCGGCATTTCAGTTATATTGCTCTTTTAGCCAGAGCAGAATCATACCAATGTCCGAGTATATGATCTGGATGGTCTTTTCTCTGGTTGGCTTCTCATTCCGACAACCACCAAAGAATAACACAATTAATCAAAGCGCACAAAGGCTACAAGGCATGCCATGCTTCGACGGGAAACATTACGATCGGCGGCGCGAACGATGGGACGTCAACTATTTCGTCCGTGTTCCAATATGTTTCACCTTTTAGAGTAAATTCAAGGGGACTGCTCGTGGGGATTTTAAACACTGCGGGAGGATTCCCCTACGATGATCCTGAGTTTCAATCAATTGGGGAGGGGGTCTGGGGGGAACAACCCTCCAGTATATAATCATAATTGTTTATAGAATAATGTTTTAACGTTTTTTTTTAACCTTTTTATTTAACCAAATCATTTCTGCAACTATACTCGTTTTGCGAATTAAAGTAGAGGAGGGGGGGGAGGCTGATGTCAAAAATGAATGAATAGTGAATTTTTATTTTGTTTTCCACTTAAATGTCTTTTTATTATCCTCATTTGTATTCATTTTTATTTGTCAATATATTTTTTCCCATTTTACTATTTTTACCTTTTTTAGAGATTTAAATATACTTAGCTAGAGCATTTAGAGGAACTAGCTTCTGTGGAGCCTTTGGGGTGGAGGAGAGAAGACTTTTAGGCGGCAAATTCAGTTTCAGCCTGGCTTTGTTGTTTGCAATTTGCCCTTCGTCTATTATCGAACTTTCTGCTTTATTTTCGGATGGAGAAAAGTTGTTAACATTTTTGGACGATCATAATATGCTAAAAGTTAAAATCGATTGTGAAGTTTGTGGTCAGGCATTAGAGATTAAAGATAATTATGAATTTAGATGTACAGAAACTAAACGTGACTCAAGCGATCGCCATTATTAAAAAAATATCAGCTTTGAATGGGACTTTTTTCTCAAATTAGCCAAAACTGGAATTAAAGAAAGATTCCACGCTTTCCTCACCGCTATTTTAGAAGTATACCCACTGCAATAAAGTAAGTAAACAGCGTTTTTCTTTTGATTATTTTAGGGCATTTTTGTAAAAATTGGCGCCGGGTATATTTGAACTAGGACTCAAACGCGCATGAATATGAAATGCACGGTGAACGAAATATCCACGCACAAAAATAAACCTTTTCGGGCGTGCCGCCGATCTTCATGTTACCTAGGTGAGAGAGGTATGGCAATTCTGCTATTTTTTTTCCAACAGGATCTGAACAGAGGATATCCTTCCATATTCCTGGCGAATGACTACTGTGCTTGCTTTTCGTAAACCGGCGAAAGATCACTCTACCACCGCCGGTTTCCGCCTAATTTCTCTAACCGAATAAATGTGCAAGTTGATGAATAACTTCCACTCCAAGTCGGATGCTCTGCTACGACAATAAAATGATATCTGCCATGCCTCCCTTCGTAGATAGCACTACGCCACATTGCGATACTTTTCATTTTTAAATACCTACGAGATCGTACATACATTCCGCGTAATGGTTGGCGTTTGGGAGGCGTTTCGCAGGAGTTTCGCAGGCAAGTGTCCTCAGTTACACACTTTTTCTCCTGAACATCAACGGTATCACCGGTGCTGCCGGAAGGTTTTTTAGCTACGCTCTATTTAGACTACTCTTCGATTTTTTTTAGTGTCAACAAAATGCCAATTCTGGAGGGTTGACTCCAACAGGCATTAAACCGCATCTCTTGCTATGCCGAATTGTATAGATTTCCATGGACAAGACTAAGGTGCTACACTAATTCCACAATCTACGGCTTCACTCTGACCTGGACTTTCTCCTAAACGGGGCTTGCTTGAAAGTGGTGGATTCGCACCGTTTTCTTTTCGTGTTTTCGACCGACGCCTCACTTTGGATGCCAATATTCGCAGCTTTATGGTATTTTATACCAGCGCCATGGACATTCTTCGTTCCTTGACGTTCAGCACTTAAGGTGCTGATAGCTTACTGCCTTGTTTTTCATCTGCTTCCGAGCATGTATTGCGGAAGGCGTACTCGATCTACTACACCGGTCTCCGTATGGCGACCGGTGCCTTCTGCTAGACCCCATTGAGAGCCTACTTTTCGATGCTGGGGGAGATACCACTTGTTCTACGCCGTAAACAGTGCTTGTTCAGGCAGGTCCGACGTCTCCCTCAGGCGCCAATGGTTGTCACTGCATTCGCGATCGATCTCAATGGAGCCTATGCAGCTGAGAGACAGCATACTTACCCTTAGTTAATTGGGGTTTAGGGCTAGGAAACTCCTTCAAGAGCTCCACGTATCTCTGGTGCAGGTGGTGCTTCTCGTTCTTCCCAGAACGCCACCCGGAAGGGTACCCTCTTTGACAATTTGAATATTTTGGAGCATATTTCGTGTCATTCTGGATCCGTGACAGTATACACAGGTGGCTCAGGGCCCCAATATAGTTCGGCTTCACACCATATCCTATCTGCTTGAAATCAGCGGGGCTTTATCAGGCGCTGTGTCTTTCCGGGAAAGCTGGTGTCAATACACCCTTCGATACGGGATATAACCCTTTATGCCCGGTTTTGAGACAGATTGTGATGTTTAGCCATTCACAAATAACCAGTCATGCCCAGTTTTGAGACAGATTGTGATGTTTTGCTATTGGTGCATTAGAACATCCGCACCCTCTGCTTCGTGATATCCACGACACCACGGTTACCGCGAACAGGCAGAATGTTGAGATAATCTTCTTTTAGGTTCATGGATATTTCTGGATTACGAAGAATGAGGGCCCCAATGGTGGCTCCAAAGAGTTCGTGTGAAGAAGAGTATTTCGCTCTTCTTCACACTGAATACATGAAAGCAATCACGTCAGCCTTCCTGGCTTTATGGATAAGAAGATCAGAGTAGGTCTATGTGAACTTAAAGTTGCGTGGCATTGTGCCGCGACTGTTTCGTTGTACGTAACTCCACCCAGGCCCCCCAGACTGCCCAGGTAGCGTAACGAGCAGGGTCACTACCGTTTTTCCCTTGTACTCTGACGAATTCACAAACACAGACTTGTGGCCTCTCGGACTTCTTGGAGGAGGTTGGTCTCCTTCATTATATTTGACTCTTTTGTGTTGGTCGCATGTTTCCGCGCCGGGGCGAAGCGGGCATCACCTAGACCCTAGAGCGTGCCTATTTCTTCTTCTCCTCCTCCTCCTTCTTCCATTCGTCCCACCGACTCTCTCATTCGTCCCACCGACTCTCTACTGAAAAGACGTGCTCGCTCTGTGCTCCCGCTAATTTCACTGTGCTCAGAATTTATCGTGCCTCTGCTACTGAATACTTTTATATATATCTACTGTGCCTATTCAATATTCGTCGCCGTATTATAAAGTTCGATCTTTCAATAAGCGTATACAGTATATTAGCTTGTGCAGCTTGTTTTCTAAATTAGTGTGAATTAAAAAAAAACAAAAAAACCGACAATGCCCGTTATAAAAATCGAATGCTCAAGGTGCGCTGCTTCATTTAATAAGGAAATTTACGTTCCCTCGAACCTTGAGCAAATTAGAATATGTCGCTTTTGTATGTTGAACGAAGCGTTTGAACGCAAGTTGTCAAGTGCGATCAGCGAGATCAAACTTGAATTAAATACCGTTGCAAGGGATGTGATCTCGACTAACCGTAAAGTCAATGACTTAAATTCCAAACTAGATTCTGCTATTCACGACATGCGCGGGAGGGAAAATAGTAATAGAGATAGGCGGCCTGCAAATTCGAATCATCAGGTAATTGTTGACGAGCAACAACGAATTTTAAACTCGCTTAGGCCTCAGGATTCGCAATTTCGAAGTGTTAGAAATGGGGCTAGACCAACGAGGGATCAGAACTTCGTTTTACCCTGTTCGAACCCTTTCGCGTTGCTAACTCCTATCGAGGGGGAAGAGGAAACCGTTTTAATGGGGGACTCCTTAATTAGATGGCAGGATCAGGAGTTTGCTGCGCGTAACCCTTCTAAGCGTAAGCGCTTTTGCTATCCCGGTGGCCGCATTAACAACGTGGCCGCCGAGATCGAGAAATTGGAAGATACGCGTGGTGAACGAACGATCATCACGATGGTAGGGGGCAACGACGTCCATAGGTATGACAGCACCCCGGAAGATATAGTTTATCGTGCCAGAACCATGATGGATACGGCGAAATCCAAAGCAACCAACGTGGGAATTATTGGTGTTCTCCCCCGACTTAAATCCACGTTGCACCTCCAATCTAGAGCGATCTATACTAACGAATGTCTTAAGCGGTTGTGTCGAGAAACTGGTGTTAGCTTTTTTAACGTATGGGATTCATTCCAGGACCAACCGTCACTTTTCCAAAAGGACGGAATTCACCTAAGCGATGTGGGTAATAGTCGGCTGGGTAGGATCTTAGACGAGTCCGTACGTAGCATTTTAGGTAGGAGAGTTGCGCGGCCACGTGATGCCGATGCGCCGGGCCGGCCCGCGCGTGAAGGGGGCACTATCGACGGGGTGCAGGGAAACGGAACGGATCTGAGTGTTATAGAAGAGTTAACGTAAAGCGCAAACTGGGATGCATATATGCGAATGTTCGTAGCTTAAAAAATAAAATTGCCGAAATAAAAGCCGTTATTCTCGAGGGTGATTTCGACCTCATATTCCTAAGTGAAACATGGTTAGACACTCATACGGGGATCAGTGTTTGCGAGTTCGATATAGCGGGGTACAAAATTCATTACAGAAATAGACAAACCGGTAGAGGAGGGGGCGTATTAATGTATATAAAAGTGGATCTAAACGCCATAACAATGGACTCGTCTAAGGATGATATGCGAAGTGATGCTTTATTAGTCCAGCTAAGTTTAGATGCTATAAATAAAATTAACTTAGTCGTAGTATATCGTCCGCCTTGCCAATTGGAAAGAGAAGATGCTGCACTCTTCGATACGCTTACGTCTTGGATTAGAAAAGGGACCACATTAGTCTGCGGCGATTTTAATTTACCTAATGTTAACTTTAGCAACCTTACTTCTGATAAACCGGAGGAGAGGCTATTAAACTTTGTTGGAGAATTTTCTCGTACAAAAAGTGGAAGAGCCTACTCGTGATAGCAATATTCTTGATTTAATCATGGCAACCGATGAGTCATTGTTAGAAAACGTACGTGTGGGTGAACATTTAGCTTCCAGCGACCATAATGCGATTAGATTCGAACTAAACACCTGCGTAGAAGTTAGAATGAGTTCGCAGCTCATCCCTCGTTTTGGTAGCTGTGATTTCGATATTTTTCGCGAAAGGATTAAGGATATAAACTGGGGAATACGATTCGAGAACAGGTCGGTAGGAGAGATGTACGCAGAACTTCGATGTACGCTGCTTCGTGTGAATTCTGATTTGGTTAAGTATGTGCGTAAGAGCGGGAAGTCGGTGAGAGCTCCGTGGTTTAGTCCGTTAATACTACGCTTAATCCGGGACCGAAATAGAAAATTTAAAATTCATAAAAACAATGGGTTAATTATAAGTCGGCAAAACTACATAGATTCTCGTAGGGAAGTTAAACGTGCGGTCAGAGATGCGAAGAGGAAGTATGAAATAAACCTCGCAAAGGATTCGAAGAATGAACCGAAACGGTTTTATGGGTACGTAAATAATAGGAAACCCGTAAAAGGATCGATAGGGCCGATCAAAGATAAGGATGGTCGTTTGACTGAAATTCCGACAGAAATGTCCAAAATTTTAAATGAGCATTTTACGAGCGTGTTTACTGTGGGAGATTCTTCCGAATTGGAATCGTTAATTGGGGAAGTTCGTAGTGCTGATAATTGCATATCCGATGTAACTATAAATGACGAGGACATCCTTAAATTTATTAAGCTAATGAAAAAGTCGAAATCTCCGGGCCCCGATGGGGTATATCCAATTCATTTAAAGGAGCTTCAAAATGAACTCGTTAAGCCATTGCGTGAAATTTTCAATCGCTCATTAGAGGATGGCGTAGTTCCGTTGGATTTTAAGCGAGCAAACGTTACACCTATATTTAAGAAGGGGAATAGATTTGAAGCAACGAATTTTCGGCCTATTAGTCTAACTTCGGTAGTTGGGAAGCTTTTAGAATCTGTAATTAAAGATAGAATAGTGAGCCACCTCGAGGCAAATAAGCTGATTAACGATACCCAAAATGGATTTAGGCGTGCGAGATCGTGCTTGACTAACTTGCTCGAATTCTTCCACAAAATGATTTGCGTGTACGATGAAAGCAAAGCTGTAGACGTAATATATTTAGACTTTAAAAAGGCGTTCGACACCGTCCTCCACCAAAGGTTATTAATGAAAGTTAAAGCGATTGGGGTGACTGGTAAGATTTTAAACTGGATTAGAAATTGGCTGAAAGATCGCTCGCAGCGGGTGGTAATAAATGGGGAATGTTCAGATTGGGCCAGCGTTAGTAGTGGGGTACCGCAGGGCTCTGTTTTAGGCCCTTTATTGTTTTTAATTTATATTAACGATTTAGATAAAGGCATACTTAGTCGGATTTCGAAATTTGCGGACGACACGAAGCTGGGCAAACGTGCCTATGTAAGATCGGATGTCGATAAATTGCAGGGGGACCTAAACTCGATTGCCAATTGGGCGGACAAGTGGCAAATGGAATTTAATTTAAGCAAATGCAAGGTAATGCACTTGGGTTGCCATAATTTAAGAGTAGAATATACCATGAAAGGCCAAGTCCTCGACGCGGTTAAATTAGAAAAAGACTTGGGAGTATTAGTCTCAGACGATTTTAAATCCTCGAAGCAATGCGCGGATGCGTGTGAAAAAGCAAATCGCGTTTTGGGTTATATCGCGCGTAATTTCACCTTCAAATCTAAGGATGTAATTTTACCTTTATATAAATCCCTTGTGCGGCCACTTCTCGAATACGCTGTTCAATTTTGGGCTCCATATTTAATGAAAGATATCGCGCAATTAGAAAGAGTGCAGCGTAGGGCTACGAAATTAATTCCAGAGCTGAGGAATAGATCATACGAGGAAAGGCTCAGGGCTTTAGATTTGCCATCGCTAGAACGCAGAAGATTACGTGGCCAGCTAATAGAAGTATTTAAAATACTAAAGGGTTTCTCAAACGTTGACTTTCGCAATCTGTTCGAACTGGATCATAGGGGAAATACTCGTCAGCACGGGTTAAAATTAGTGAACAAGCGTTTTAACACTAGTATAGCCCAAAACTATTTTACATTTAAAGTTACTCAAAATTGGAATCGGCTGCCCACCCACGTAGTAGATAGCACTTCGGTTAATATGTTCAAAAATCGTCTCGACGTGCATTTGAATAGTTTAAATATAACGTAGTTGAGCACTGTGAATTTAAACGTCCTTGCAGAGAGAGAGTTTGGAGCGGAGGTTTAAGGATATGAAATTATGATGACTAAAAATGATGCCGGCGATTCTCTGCATGTGTAGCTTAGATGTCCCATTTCTTTTCCGCCTATCCTATAAGTAGTCTCTATCCCTAAATTAGCTTTTCACCACTAGCAGTCGAGTGGCTGCGGAAGATGAGAAGAAAAACTTTCTATCTCCCCCGACCCCTAGTTTGATTAGTTAAAATTGCACGATAATGTACACATGTAGATAAGTGTGTACAGTAGATAGTATTAAAAAAAAAATAAATAAAAAAAAATAAAAAATAGCATGTTAGAGATACACTCGTAGATAAGGGTGTATCGTAGTTTTTGATTTAGTGTAGCGGACTAGCCTCGAGCGGACCTTAGGGTCTTTGCTGGTCCTAGATTCTGTAGTTCTGTAGTTCTTTTTGCTTTTGTTCGGTCGCTTGTTTTTTGCCCTTTGTAGCAGTTACTACATGGGCACCTTAAAAAAACCCAGCAACAATTAAACTTTTGGACTATGGATTCATCAAGTAAATTACTGAACCATAGATTCTTAAGTTAAACTACTGGACTATGGATTCTTAAATTTAACTACTGGACTATGGATTCTTAAAGTAAGTTAGTGGAGTATGGATTCTTAAATTTAACTACTGGACTATGGATTCTTAAATTAAACTACTGGACTATGGATTCTTAAATTAAACTACTGGACTATGGATTCTTAAGGTAACCTCCTGGACTATGAATTGATTCATCAATTAGACTACTGGAATAGAGATTTATCAATTAAACTCCTTGATTATGTTACCCAAGTATCATTTACTTCGTGCCTCTCTTTAACTTACTATAACGAGAATTATTAAAAAAACGTATTTGAACAAATTAAATACAAATGAATTTTATTAAAGGAACAGGTTGTTGACGTTAACTTTTGTTTAATTCTAACACAGTAGCGCCATAATTTATAAATGTAATTAAGTAGAGATGATGCAGTCAATCCTACATTCTTAGTTAATTTAGAGTCAATGCAACTGCTATTCACGCTCGTTTACAATTTGGTGAGTAGGGTTACAGATCCACCTTCTCTTGTAATTAAGCGATTAACATTTTTATTGCTCTCTTTGAAGTTCCGCTCAGTATCAGTAATACTTATGAGATATTTGGAAAATGTTGTTAAATATTAATTTCACCCTGCAGAAATTAGATTCACAGCCGCAAAATATCAGTCATAAGTACAAATTTGGGTAGTTATGAATAAAACGGACGTACATGGTTTAGGCAATAAATCCTGTATTACTTCTTCGTATCGTTTAATAGTGTTACAGAGCTAATATATTATGGAAGAAAGGATCTATCTCCTCTTATAACGTCGCGAAGAGTCAATGTTTCAACCTGATTCTGCGATGCAATAATTCTTCCAAACGCAATATTTAAATCTTATGAAACGGCCTCAGCTACGTTCGCGCGTTTGTTTCTAATGTTAATAAATTTTATTTATTATTTTTCGAGCTATGATTTAGAAGGATTTGCAACATGTTTAGTACGATCGGTTGGCGATTTTGGGGCGTTAATTTGTAGAATTACCCCCCAAATTAAACGTATAGATAACAGTTGACTAGAGAAAAATGTATGGCTCAACCAAAGCTAAGTAATCTATTTGTTGATTGTTTTGAAAATAATTACTTATCTCAACTGGTAATTGAACCTACTAGGGAAAGTGCAATCCTAGACCTTATCCTCAGTAACTGGAAGGAAACAATTAATAACCTAAAAGTTACAGAACCGCTAGGAGAAAGTGACCATAGCATAATCATGTTTGATATTAATATGAATGGCATTTCAGTCAGGGATAATTTATCATTGATCCCAGACTTCCCAAAGCTAACTTAGATAAGTTTAGAAGAATGTTAAGTATTATCTTATGGGAGGATGAATTCCATGGTCTGGATGCTCTTGAAATGTGGGATAGATTCAAATGTATCCTAAATTCAATTCAAAAAAAGTTGCATACCCCTAAAGACAAGGAGAAAAGATGCTAGTAAAAAAAACCCATGATTAAAAGACAGTGTAAAGTCCAAGTTGAAGACAAAGAAAACTGCTGCTAAAAGGTATAAGCATAATAAAACTGAATTAAATAGGGAAGACTTGAAATGCAGCACCAAAGAGTTAAAAAAAGAAATTAGGAAATTTAAGAGACTGTCAGAAATCAACCTTACAAATAGTAGTAAGGGAACTATCAAGAAGTTCTTTAGTTATTATAAAATAAATTCTAAGCAGGGCTCCAGTATTGGGCCATTAGAATATAATGGAGAGAGCTATCAAGGGGATGAAGATATTGCTGATGTGTTAAACTTAGACTTCACCTCTGTTTTCACTCCGCAAAGTGCAATTGATTGGGACCCAGGTGTTAATTTGGCAAGTCGGCCAGGTCTTGAGAATGTGAATTTTTCGAAGAGAGATATAAAGGCTGTTATTAATAAAATATTGGCTAATAAACTCCTGGGCCAGATGAGATTTACGCTAGAGTCTAAAAGAAGGTGAGGAAAGTCTTGCAAATGCATTTAAAATTATTTTTGATCGTTTACTTATGTAGTCTGAGATTCCTGAAGATTGGAAGGAGGCCAATGTTGTGCCTGTACATAAGCAGGGTTGCAAGAAGAAACTGGAAAACTACAGACCTATAAGCCTTGCATCATTACCCGGAAAGATATTGCAAAGATTAATTAGCACTGATATTAAAAAGTTCTTAGAGGAGAACAAGTACGAGGGGCGGTCAATAAGTTTTGCGAATCGGTAGGGCAAAACAAAGGAAGGAGGATGGCTGTTTGTGGGGGTGATAGAACAAGTTATGACAAGTCAGGACCTGCAGACGCACGCTCCTGCCTCGTCTATTTAAGAAGCAGTAGCTGATCGCAGGTCGTCAGTCACAAACTTTTCAACAATGGAGAAGGTTGAGCACCGCGCAGTGATCAAATTTTTGACCAAGGAAGGCAAGAATGCAAAAGAGATCCATGAACGCATGGTTGCAGTGTACACCTACACCACCCTTTCCTATGCAACCATTGCTCGCTGGAATAGAGAGTTCCGCCATGGTCGTGAGTCCCTTGAAGATGACCCCCGTCCAGGACGCCCGTCAGACGTGACCAACGAGGGCAATGTGGCCCGTGTGGAGAGGATGATCCTCGAAAATCGACGGGTGAAAGTCAAAGAAATCGAGCGAGAACTTGAAATATCACATGGAAGTGTTATCAACATCATCCACACAATTTGGCCATGACCAAGGTCTATGCCCGTTGGTTCCCTAGAAACCTCACGAAACCTCACACCCCATGATCGACTTCAACGTCGTCAAAGTTCGGAGGAGCTGCTGCTCCTGTACAACCAAAACCCGGCGGGATTCGAGTCAGGCATAGTGACAGGTGATGAAACGTGGGTCCATCACTGGGATCCCGAGACCAAGCTCGAAAGCGTGGCCTGGAAGCACAGGGGCTTTCCGACCCCCATCAATTTCCGGACCCAACCCTCAGCCGGAAAGATCATGGCTACTATCTTCTGGGATTCTGAGGAAGTGTTGATGGTGGACTATGCGCCTCGTGGAAGGACCATCACAGGCCAATAGTAGGCCAGGAAACTGGCTGGGTTGAAGAAGTACATCCGTCAGAAGCGGCGCGGCAAGTTGACACGCGGCGTCCTGCTCCTCCACGACAATGCCCCTGTCCACAAGGGCAGAGTTGCACAAGCTGCCCTGCGCGAGTGCGGATTCGAGGAGCTCAACCATCCCCCCTACATTCAAGATCTGGCCCCTAGCGACTACCTTTTATTCCACCAGCTCAAGGCTGCACTGCGTGGACGCCGGTTTAGGGACGATGAAGATGTCTAGCTCGCCGTCCAGGAGTGGATTGAACAGCAGTTGGGAGATTTCTGGTTGTCGGGAATTCGAAGCCTCAGGGACAAGTGGCGCAAGTGCATTGAAGTCGAGGGTAGTTATATTGAAAAATAATAGAACACTTTTCCTCATATCTCGTTTCCTTATATCCGAATTGCAGAACTTATTGACCGCCCCTCGTATATTAATGATTCGCAGCATGGCTTTCGAAATGGGAAGTCATGTCTCACTAACCTACTCGAGTTCATGAATTTTGTTCCTGAACAAAGAGGCAAAGGTAATAATGATATAGATGTATTATTTAGTGATTTTAGTAAAGCCTTTGGCAAGGTCCCTCACGAGGGATTTGGGCATAAGCTAGAGAAGTATGGAATCTCTGAAAGAGTCATGAAATGAATCAAACTTTGGTTATCAGGAAGAAAACAGAGAGTAATACTAAATGGCTCTAAGTCCACATGGAATTTGGTGGAGAGTGGAGTGCCTCAGAGATCTGTGATCGGACCCTTGCTTTTTCTCCTTTACATTAATGATAAGCTGTTAAGCTGTTCTTTCCAGTAATTAATGTGGAAGGGAACCTAACATTCCACAGAAGCCTAAAATAAAATTGTCGCCTGGGCCCATAAATGGGAGATGAAGTTAAACCATAATAAATGTAAATCCCTACACATTGGTAAAAACAATAGAAACTTCTCCTATGAAATTGAAGGGATTTAGTTGCAAGATGTTCAAGAAGAAAAGATCTGGGATTAATTATAACAAGTAACCTAAATTGCAAAGTGAATTGCATAGAATCAAAGAACGAGGCTAATCGAATGTTGAGATTGATTAAGAGAAATGTTACTTATAAGAGTAAGGAAGTGATTAAAAAATTGTATACCTCATATGTTCGTCCACATATTGAATATTGTGTTTAGGCGTGGTCACCCCATTATAAGCATGACCTTGATATGCTGGAGGGTGTACAGCATAGAGCGACTAAAATGATACCTAGTCTGCATAGACTCCCATATTTTGAAAGATTTAGGAAATTGGGAATGTTCTCGGTGAGAAGACGGTATGTGAGGGGAGATTTGATTGAGGTATACAAATTGATTACAAGTATATATAGAATAAGATTGGCAGACTTTTTTAATTTTGATAATAATAACAGAACTGGAGGCCATAACCTTAAATTAAAGAAAATCAACTACAATAATGATACAGGTAAATACTCATTCAAAAATCGTATTGTGAATCTTTGGAACGAGCTGCCAGAAACAATAGTAAATTCAGCAACCATGAGGTCTTCCAAATTGAAGCTGGATAAATATATGGACAGTAAAGGCTATGTGTAATCAGAGCCACCTACATATTATCATTTTATGCTGCGCATGTATATATATATATATGAGGAATTAAACCACAATCTCCGAAGACAATTTAATTCAGAACAGTTTCGGTGTATCTCACACCCTTTTTCAACTGACACTGGATAGAAAATATAAGAAAAGTGCATACAAGCATAACACAAGGTCAGGTCGTGAAAGATCCCCTCTTTTTTCCCCAATCCCCTACTTGTGGCTAATCTGGGGGGAAGGGGGTTAGGCCTAAACATATTGAAGTGATGACATTTTACTATTTTGTTTATTTGCTTTCTTATCACAGGATTAAAAGAAAATTGACCCTCATATAGATTTAAATTAGGAACTAACGAAATCAAGCTCGATTCTATGATTCTTCTCTTAACATAGTTAGCCGATTTAAATACCATTTTACTTCTATTGAAATCGATCGTATGATTCAAGTCTCTAACATGGCAAAATATTCCACTGCTTTCGCTGCCCACTCTGATATATCTCTTTTGTGTTCATACAATCTCCTGTCTATATTTCTCCCCGTTTCCCTTATATAAACTTTATGGCAATCGTTGCATGGTATTGCATATATTCCTATGTTATGATGTTCTTTGGGTTTCCTGGCAATCATCAATTGGTTTAAGGAATTATTATATTTAAAGGCTAGATTAATACCCGCTTTTCCAAATATGTCCTTTAAACTATTTAATTTATTATTAAATGGCAATGTTATACATTTGTTGAAGTCATTAGTGCGGGAAGGCTTATTACCATAGAATTTTTTCCTAGCTGCAAAATGGGCAGACGATATGAACCGATCGGGGTAATACAAATTAGAAAAAATGGTCCTGATAATGACAATTTCTTCATCTAAATAGGATGGATGACATATTTTGTATGCTCTAAGGAAAAGGTTAGAAATTACCGATTTTTTAACAGTATTATCGTGAAACGAAAAATAATGTATATAGGCATTCGAGTGGGTTGGTTTCCTATACACGTCAAGTTTTAATTCATGGTGATCTTTATTAATGAGGACATCTAAAAAGGGTAATCTATTATCATATTCCCATTCATATTTAAATTTGATGGAGACATGCAAATTATTCAAATTATTAAAAAAGGTATCAAAATCATGGCCATTTGGCCATGATCTATTATTAAATGGCAATGTTATACACTTGTTGAAGTCATTAGTGCGGGAAGGCTTATTACCATAGAATGTTTTCCTAGCTGCAAAATAGGCAGATGATATGAACCGATCGGGGTAATACAAATTAGAAAAAAATGGTCCTGATAATGACAATTTCTTCATCTAAATAGGAAGGATGACATATTTTGTATGCTCTAAGGAAAAGGTTAGAAATTACCGATTTTTTAACAGTATTATCGTGAAACGAAAAATAATGTATATAGGCATTCGAGTGGGTTGGTTTCCTATAAACGTCAAGTTTTAATTCATGGTGATCTTTATTAATGAGGACATCTAAAAAGGGTAATCTATTATCATATTCCCATTCATATTTAAATTTGATGGAGACATGCAAACTATTCAAATTATTAAAAAAGGTATCAAAATCATGGCCATTAGGCCATTAGGCATGAATTAAAATTTGACGTGTATAGGAAACCAACCCACTCGAATGCCTATATACATTATTTTTCTTTTCACGATAATACTGTTAAAAAATCGGTAATTTCTAACCTTTTCCTTAGAGCATACAAAATATGTCATCCTTCCTATTTAGATGAAGAAATTGTCATTATCAGGACCATTTTTTCTAATTTGTATTACCCCGATTGGTTCATATCGTCTCCCCATTTTGCAGCTAGGAAAACATTCTATGGTGATAAGCCTTCCCGCACTAATGACTTCAAAAAATGTATAACATTGCCATTTAATAATAAATTAAATAGTTTAAAGGACATATTTGGAAAAGTGGGTATTAATCTAGCCTTTAAATATAATAATTCCTTAAACCAATTGATGATTGCCAGGAAACCCAAAGAACATCATAACATAGGAGTATATGCAATACCATGCAACGATTGCCATAAAGTTTATATAGGGAAAACGGGGAGAAATGTAGACAAGAGATTGTATGAACACAAAAGAGATATTAGAGTGGGCAGCGAAAGCAGTGGAATATTTTGCCATGTTAGAGACTTGAATCATACGATCGATTTCAATGGAAGTAAAATGGTATTTAAATCGGCTAACTATGTTAAGAGAAGAATCGTAGAATCGAGCTTGATATCGCTAGTTCCTAATTTAAATCTATCTGAGGGTCAATTTTCTTTTAATCCTGTAATAAGAAAGCAAATGAACAAAATAGTAAAATGTCATCCCTTCAATATGTTTAGGCCTAACCCCCCCCTCCTCAGATTAGCCGCAAGTAAGGGATTGGGGAAAAAAGAGGGGATCTGTCTCGACCTGACCTTGTGTTATGCTTGTATGCACTTTTCTTATATTTTCTATCCAGTGTCAGTTGAAAAAGGGTGTGAGATACACCGAAACTGTTCTGAATTAAATTGTCTTCGGAGAATGTGGTTTAATTCCTCATCTTTTCTTGCAATATTGCATTAATTTTCATCATCATATATATATATATATATATATATATATATATATATATATATATATATATATAGTAGTTTGATGTATAGTTAATTCTTGTTTTTTGACGATATATACCATATGTATTGATAATGATTATTCATAGAACAAAGAAGTGCCAATTCCTAGGCTATACTTCTGAACCTTCCAACCTGGTAGCATATGTGCTACTTTAGGTTAACTCGCCTGGATCCAGACCAATCTACATAATTTTAAATAAACTGAACTAATACTCTGTAAAATTCTCGACTAAGGCTCGATACCCCGCCATCCCATATGATGACCTACATCAGATGATGTAAATATGCTGGAAGCACTCTGTTCAGCAGTGGCATCACTTCGAAGGGCCCTGGGGGCCTCTGTGATTCCACTTTAAACCTTCTTATGATCTTATGAACCTACTACCCCCAACCTTCTACATTGTTGATCGGAATCTACTACTTTCAAGTGCTAAAAATTCGGAAAATAGGGCTTTCTGCGTAAAATACCTAGCAACTGACCTCCATTGTAAGATAACCTTCACCAAAAATATCGGAAAAACATTCGCAAAAACTCGGAACAGATTTTCACTAGTTCCATCGGGTATCGGCATCATAATAGTTCTTTTTGATTTATCGAAAAGTCACACATTTTTTATAAGACTACCTCGCATGTACTTTCGTTTGCCGAATTGGTTCTCGTTTATTTCCATCGTTTTTTTTGGACAGCCGATTTTCCCCAAGGTTCTGGCTTATGGAAAGTTCTCTCAAGAGCTGATTTGTTAAACCTATGCCTCAATTTAGACATTTTTTCACCTTGGAAAAATAACGTTTATGTCTCAACGAAAATGAAATTGTTCATTTATCGTAACTTCACTCCCGCAAATTGGACACTTCACCTGTTTCTGAATAAATTTATGTTCAAAAAATAAGTTAATAAACTTTGATATATCCTCATACAGGGTTAGATAACAAATGTTGCAACAACGGCCTTGACATGTTTCCATATGAAAATGGCATTTTGTTGGGGTGGAAAAGGACAAAAAATCTCCAACAAATCGTGTTACAAATGGTGATAGTATACTAAATCATTTTAACGATATTTCCATAAAAAAAATTAAGTAATAAGAACCTTTTAAAAACTTTCTTGGTTTACGATCTTCAAACAAGCAAGCATAACTTAGTTCGTCTAAACCATTTTAAGTTGACGTCGTGGAAGAATTCGTAAGTTGCAAACCCAGGTTAAAATATTAACTTTTTATGACTTTATAAGGGGCGATGGACCCTATTCATCAGTAAAATATTTGTCTTACGACACTATTATAAAGAGCCGAAAAAGCATCACAGGATTTACATAATAGCCTAAAACGCGTGCGCCCGTCTTATTCAAAATTACCCCAAATTTACTTCAATGTGGACATTACAAACGTGCACAGACAAATAATTCCATTTGGCTACTTTTCTTTATTAGATGAAAATAACTAAGCAAGATATGTGGATAAGAACTTATGGAAGACTTTACCAGAAGCTCTGCTCAACGACTTGCGAGATACCAATAGGTCTCTATCGCACCATTGATACATCTAATATGGAACGTGGAAATAATGTAAGTATTCACTTTTGCATAATTTATTGTCTTTGTGTGTATGGGTGGGGGTACGTATGTATGCGCGGAGTATACGTTTTGTACCAACTTCTTAGATAATGGAACTCTATACCTAATGTTAAATTAATCCTTTTTGCCCAGTCCTTTGAGTATAGGATGTACTGCGGAAGACTAATGAAACTTCACAGTGTCTATTTTGTTGTTTTTCTTTTAATTGAAGTGGCTTTTTCATTGTTCTTTTGCCGTTTGAAACTTGAATCACTGAGTATTAGGAAAAAATTGAATGAGTTCTGAAGTTGACAAAAGAATCAGTCCTTGATTTTTATTAAAGGTTGATGCTGAAGATTTATGGTTCCCTTAGTTTACGAACTACAAACATGTTCACCCTTTCTAGGTTGAGTTAGTTTTTTTTGTAGACCATACATTCAAGAGTAAATGTGTTTAAAGACCGCGCATTAAAGCAGCATCAAATTTTCTAAGCTCTGGTTTAATACCGCATTATTTTCCAAGTAGTGAAAAATTGAAGATTTATTTATAAAATAATTAGGTAACTCTATAGATTAACAACTCCAACGTTTTTTTAAATGCATTCTCTCCATTCTACAGGTCTATTTGAATAGTCTGTTGCTATTTTTTCGGCGCAACAAAACACTAGTATTAGAGTTATTAGCACCAAAATGCAGTATTTTCTAATACATAAACCTATTATTTGCCGCTGTTATGACGTCATACACCTTAGGGGGAAGGGGCATTGAACTGATTGAAGAAATACATATCAACGATGATGCAAATGTATATAGAAGGTAGCAGGGTATTCAAACAGGCTTAAATTGAATGTGTCGAGTTAGAAAAAGTGGAAAAAAAATTACATTTTACTTACCTCAATGGGAATTATTGACGAAATTTTTATACGGATTGTACAACGATGCCGCGGGATTGAGAAAATGGTGGAACCGCGCGTTCGGGTTCTTAAAATGCAGCATAAACATCGTTCTGACAAAATTTCCTAAAAAAAATTTCCCTGTCCATATAACGGGACATGTTTGTTGTTGCTGTTATGCTTCACAGCCGTTCAATATTATTAGTGTGAGCTAAAGTTTCTGGATCCACAAAATTAATTGAATGGTTAACGATCATGTGAATAAAGTTTTCATTATATATGTTACTTATGTTGCTTAATGATTATTAGCAGCAGCGTTTCGCGATTCCGGATTTCCACAAGAATCATAAGAAGTTTTCTCGCCTGCCGACATAGTTCCCCAAATACCCTTCATCGAGACCTCTCACATCGTACTTTCGTCGGTCAAAATTGCCCTCGTTGATCTCAACAAATGTATCACCCCCCCCCCCCCCCACCCCACCCCCTCATTGGCTTGAGGGGTGAGCAGAAAGAGGGTTGAGGTGTCTCACTCTTTATTTTAAATGGAGAATTCGCCAAACTTCTTCTTCTTCCACTCCATCCTTAGAGGGGTCATCGGTCAGGAAGCCTACCTCCTTAGAGAAGAGCACCCCATAACCGGCAATAAGGTCTATCTTTTCAGACCTACTTAATGTTTAGGCTGGGGGTTGGACGACCTAGACGATAATAATAATAAAAAAACTTAGTTGAATGCCTCAAATTGGGTCTAGCTGACCCAATGACTTAGCTGATCCCCCTCATATTGTTTAGGTTCGTTTATTTATACTTCCCTTGCTTAAGGGGGCGTGAGTTCCTTTTCTCTTTCTCTAGGCGGAGCTAATGCTCAGAAGTATATTTGTTACTCTCTTCGTTGACCGTTCGGCGAGGTTACCAGAAGGGTGTGCGTTCTTAAAGTAGCTGTACACATTTTCAGACCCGGCTGGCAAACCCTATCAATAGATACGACAGTTTATTTTTAATTTCACAATCTCACGACAACTCCACCGTATTCGTTCGGCTTTCCCTTGTTATCTAGCATTGGTATCTTTTCGTCTCACAGCTGCTCCTTTGCGTGTGTATGTGTGGCTGCGTGGGAAGCCACTTATTCGCTTGCCCCTCTATTTTACATTGGTTCACTACTTATTACATGGCATATTATCTAATTAATTAATGTGTGTACCCAATTTCAGGATTTCATAGATCCACTGAGAACCCATTTGTTGGGGTTCTTCATTGGGCCTACCTCTCCTGTAATTTGGATGCCACAGACCTACATTCCTTGCAATTTGAGTGCCACATACCTATGCGGATACACCAGTCAAATTTGTAGGAAAATGCATTGCGAACATAAATGTTGGAAAAAGTAAAAACATTTTCTATGTTTAACCGCACTTGAGAAAAAGTGTTTTAAAAAATGATTGCGACCATTTACATTTGTTTTGTCTTCTAATCTTCAAATTTCTCTGGCATCTCCATATCTTTCAAGTTAGATTTAATTCGGCCTTACTCACAGATCATTCACAAATGTTTCTATTTTTAATTGGGCCGTGCTTCTGACAAAAATCAATTACAACTTTCAAATGATCATAATATTCACGGGAGAACACATCGACAGTTATGTAACAACCATCAGAGAGAGCAGGTATTTTAGAGTAAAGAAGTGTCACATAAATAGGCTTCTTGTTTTTCCGGTGAAAAACACAAAAAATAAAAACAATAAAAACTAACCCCTCCCCCTACCAAATTAACATAACCTAAAAAAGTTAAAAAGAAATAACCTACCTAAACCATTCTTTTGCTGGATGAAGACAAGCTATCGCTGACAAAAATGGAGACCAATAATTAGAAATTTGTGTGCCTTAATTAGTGGAAATGCTATAAAATAGCATTTGCTGGGTTATCCTTTTCAAAATAGAGATTGCATTTGAGTTGTTAATCTACAGAATTACCAATAATTGTCTTCTTAAACTTCAATACTACATATTCTATACCTAGGTGATTTGGATAAGAAAACGTGTTAATGTGCATAAGCCTGTTATTTGAATGCTGAGTAGTATAATTGAAGGTTGGTTCGCAACTTCGGTCAAAGCGCGTGGGCTGCACTTGTTCCATGGAAGCGAGAAGTATGTTTCAAGCTTGTCAGAGTTGAAGCTGTTTGCTTTTATCTTTCTCTGAAGTCCCCTTCGATTTATCCACTAGCCATAGTCAGTTAGCGCTTATCAGTTACCAGCTTTGACGAGTTAGTGTAACCGATACGTCTTTAGAGTTTTTAACCCTGGTTTAGGTAAAGTAAGCGATCCGAGCAGACAGGTCCACCTCAAGTAATAACTTGTCCTCTTTGAGGCGAGAGTTGAAAAATTACTTTCCTCTTGTGGCAATAACAGGAGTCCGGATGCGGAGGGGTTAGACACTCTTATAGCCATTTGTACGACACCACCTCGTGCTTTCTCTGCCAGAGCAAGCCAAATTCTATGGTAAGTCATTACCGTTAAAGGACAGCGGTTTCTCTAATGCAGTCGTCTCAACTGCCCATTTTTTTTATATGGTGCACACAGTCAACCTCTGTTTTAGCGATGACTTTATGGCCTCAGTGTTCGCCAGACCTTGTG
This sequence comes from Ceratothoa steindachneri, assembly GCA_963969495.1. Lineage (NCBI taxonomy): Eukaryota > Metazoa > Arthropoda > Malacostraca > Isopoda > Cymothoidae > Ceratothoa > Ceratothoa steindachneri. The sequence goes on from OZ018337.1 coordinate 30,982,855, forward strand.
TTTTGTAGGGTTTTATGTTAGGGTTTTATGTTACTGTGCTTGCTAAATTCCGAGGCATCTTGAGGTGATTAATTATTCAATTGAAATTATTATTGGACCACTCTTAGGTCTTCTACATGCATTTAAAATAGCCCTTATGAGAAATGAGGGAAAAAAGGACTATGAACCTTAATCAAATTGTTTCAATGTGCATGCATTTGTCTTCTTCCTCGATTGGCATGTTCCGCCATTGCAAATCTCGAATTCGTAATGGGTCAACATTTTGCGCCACGATTTTTCTTGCATGAACACCGATATCATCGCCGAGAAAGAATAAATTCCATGCTTTGTGCATCGTCGCATGGACGCCATAACTGGAATTCAGGTCGAGAAGTCGTTGAAGAAGTATATGTAGATTGGAATGTTTAATCATTATTATTATTTCACTTATAGTTTTAGTTAATTCATTTTTTATATTGCAATGATATGTGCAGTTCTGTAACCGACCGTCGAATTTTAGTGAGATCAGGTACGGTAAAGATATTTTAAGCTTAAACCCAGGTTATACCCACCTTCCCCACAGAGTTGTTAAAAACCAAAAAATATATATTTCTTCGTTTACACAAACCCTGACTCTTTGTTCCAGTTATCTACTGTGTTCCCCGCATTGTGGAAATCCGCTGAAGCTTTTTCACATTTTCCTTTTGTCAGTCTCAACCCGCAGGTAAACGGCCGCCTTCGGATTATTATATCTCTTACGGCTTCAGTAGGTTATTTCTCCTTACCCACTTTATGCTTTGAAATTAGCCTTTCATACAATCACCTCAAAATCGAACTGTTTGTGAATAGTTATTCCCTAAATAACAGCCTAAAAGAAGTGTTTCCTCTCACCACCGAAGGAGACGTGTCCCGTCTGATTTGTGTAAAGGCCTCTAACCACCCAAAAAGCCTATTAATGTCTAGCAGATATTGCAAATGTGTCGCAAAACTAACACGATGAGAAACTTCACTGTGCATTCGTGTCTATTTTGTGTAAATGTATAATCTGAAGCTGAGCACTCTGATGGAAAACAACCTCACCTCATTCCTCTTCCAAATCCTAGCACAGTGAACACACTCACCCAGAATCGCCACCTTAGACTTTTTCTCTTCTTTTTTTAATAGCCAATCATCCCGTCTCTTAGTTGAACACAGACACAGGTGACTACTGCATGATGTTACCATACTGAGGATTATTGCATATCGTTGTCTCACTAGTTGAAATGTTTTACATAAATGTTACAAAGCCAGTAAATGAAGTCATTCGTCAAAGTTAATAATGACTTTTTAATAGAATTTTTAGCTTGAAACAACTTTTTCAGGTAAGCTACGAGTGGTTTAGAAACTGTCCTATTATTTTTTTAAGTAGAATGCTTACGCTTTGCATGATGATGGGAAATAAAAAGTAGATTCGCTATAGGTTCTCTCTCCCCACTAATTCGATTAAATTTAAAACCAGGTGAAAGTTCTACTAGTTAAGCCAGCCTTATGCATCACTATTAGATTTTATGAAATGCTTAATAAAAGTGCACTCTACAAGATCATCTTAAATTTTTAACTCGGCTTTTAAATTAACATCAAATACTAGTGATGAGTTTATAAGTTTCTCTACAATTACCACGAAGAAAAGGATCAAGGGTAAATAAAATATCCAGTTAGACTTAAGGCTCATAATCCCCAAACTGCAAGGATTGCCTGAACATAGGATCATACTCAGCCAAGGGGAGCTGTCTTGAGGCACTAATGGAGCTTTCTTTGTCTCCCTCCAGTTCTCGCTCAACTTGTCAGACGACCCCAAGGAAGGTCATAGCAACCTCATCGAAAGGGCGGAGATCTCCCAACTCGTAAGGTCACGGATGCAGAGTTTAAGTAAGAATGAATAACGTCCTAAATTCGTTGTATAGAAAATAACATCAATAGAATAGCTTTGTACGTGCAGCAGTGGGAGATTGGATAGAATTGGAGAACAAGTTGATCATTCTTATACACTTAAAGCTGCGATACATCAAACAATTGAATAGTTGGTTATGAAGTTAATGAATGTGTTTTCTTGCCTCAATAGGATGATTGTACCTCTATTCTCAATATTTGCTCCTGCCACGGCAGACGGTTGTCCTATAGAGGCCGCTAATCTTGTATTCTCAGAGAAGTAAAAAAATAAAACGAGAAACATGCAGACGTTCATTCATACACAGTTATTTGGATATAAACACTGCAAGTAGGCGTTCCGTGTGGTTTGGGCAAAACGTTAGTAGCTGTCATCTGGAAGACCACGCCATCCAGGCCCGAAGGCATGTAAGGAAGGCTTAGGCGCTGTTGTTAACTGTCAAATACACTTTGACTGGTCCTCACTTGCGCACTTTAACACCTACCAAATATCTTTGTATCAATCCTGATCTCTTCTATCTAGTACCAAGGCCTAACCGGGTAATTAATGTCATGTAAGAGGCTTTGAGAAGCTTTTAGAAGTTTCAGAATAAACGCCTTTTGATACTCACAGGTTGGAAGAGTTGCTAGGCGTTTGGACACAATTAATGAGATGAGGTTTTCACCCTAGTAACCCCATTCCTAACGTATAATGACCTGAGTAACCCACTGTGTTTTTTCTTGGGTGCTAAAGTTCACTACCTTGTTGTTTGGGAGGAAAATTAAAATCCTCTGGTCCTGTCCCTGGGTCGAAAGATCTACATTTCTCGGCCGTTCTCTCGACGAGGTGTATCACGCCTCTCTGGATGCTCAGTTCAGTTGGGAGCTATGGTTGGTCGGCAACCTTTTGATGGTGCAAGTGTGCGTTAGGTACGACCAATATCATTTCCCAGCCTAAAACACGATCCTTGAAAGGTCCAAAAATCATATATTAGATAGGGAAAGTTCTATCTGATTAGTAGGTTTCCCATCCACTACCTTCGACTAGTGGATAAACTTATTTCTTTTTATTACCCTATTTAATATGGTAAGCCAGCCCTTGGCTATATTCTTCTATAAGTCCAACCGATCCCCTCTTCGCTTTCTCAAGTCTCGGTTCATTTGAAAACAAACGGTTCTACACGTGTCTACACTCAGTGGTGGATTCGAGGTATTTTCAAAATGAAAGTACCAATCGGACGTCTTATCCATGCCTAATAAAATAAAAGAAATTTTTACCCTTCTAGGGAGCCGGTGTACCGGCTTTCTGCGACCTCATATTTATCTCTGCTATGAACAGCAACATGAATGGAGAGGTACTCTGTCCTCTTGAAAATGGAGGAAACCAACACAGTTCTAGATGGCGAGTCATCCCAAAAAGTGAGCTCATTGAAGAATAAATATCTTCAAGGTCATGCCACTTTTAAGGGATAGTTGGCAACAAATACTGAAGTCAAAAGTAGAAAAAATAGGAAAACCAATAAGATTGTTCCCCCCCCAAGAAGGTTCCCGGGGAGATATAGATTACAATTTGCCGTCTCTTACAGGATCTTCCCTGTGTGGTGCCGACCTTATGGGGGAGGGGGGGGGGAATGGGCAATTAGCCCGCAATCTCTCGGCAAGAACTAGGGCTTCGGTGACGTCGGGTCTCAGGGTTGAGCGGTTGTTTCAAAAGGTTCCTACTCCACTGAAAGAATGAAATTTCATGATAGGCATATGATCCGAGAGCTGTGGCCGTTATCCCTCGGCAGGTTTTTTCTCAATATGGCAGGCAACTAACATAGTGAGAAGTTAAGAGCACACCGGGTACTTTGATAGAACCCTTGTAATGAGGACACTACAGTCAACATTGACGTTTTGAAAGGTGTATTATTGCACATGCTGGTTTCAATCCACCATATTGGTCTTAATTTGACGCCTGCTACTTTCTGCTTGCTTCAGATTGAAATTCTGTTGGTTGACGACAGAATTTATAGACGCTTCCATTTTACCTTTTTTCACCAATTTCTCTAAGGCCTCGTTTTACGTGTCCGACATGGACAGCGCTAATGTGGCAGGCTAGTCGTCGATCTGCTTTTATCTATGGTCGTGCCTCGAGGGGAGGTTCCCCTTTTGTTTCTTGGTTCCGGGTGGGTTGGAAGTTACAATATTGCACTCTTCCCTCCATCTACTGCTTCTAATGCCCCACACCCAATCTTTCGTCCCTTCTGTCTATTCTTTGTGCCTAAGTTCTTGTTAAACGCAATGTCGTATAACGTTATGCCACCGGGGTAGAATGGTAATGTCAAATTAGGTCCAGCCTGTCCAACCGAAAATCTATGTGCCTGCTCAGAATCGTAGCACCTCCGGATCTTGGTAGAGTTTTCTACCCTCCTCTATATATGGATCCTCATTCGAAATGAAAAAAAAATCAGAAAATTTAAATTGTCATATAACCTTAGAAAAGGACTACGGCAGGCCGGGGGGGGGGGGAATTGCTACCTCCTTTTTCTAGAGTCCGTCCTGAAGTGGCTTCCTATCCAAGTGCCCTAGAAGTGCTAAGGAAAGGCTCTTCTCTTTCGAATAGAAGCAGATGGTTTTCGGACCCCTTTAGGGGGACTTCTAGTAGTGGGCTCCCTCTTTTCCCGGCCGATAGGGGACCACTTTATTTAGAGCCGGTACGCTTGTGTTTATTTTGCACCGGCCTGACGGTACCAAATATGGTTCTTCACGGTTGTAGTGAGAGTGCGCCATCCTATGGCGCCCTCCCTCGAGACACTCCAGTGCCGTGTTAAGTCCCAGGCAGGTTCCCAACATATTGGAAGAAATTTCCCGATGTGGGTCCCCTCCAAATTGAGCTAGGATTCCGGCGTTGGAATTAGGGCGGCTTCACTCAAGGATGCAACGTCTTGCCCCGGAAAGGATCTTGGCTTGGTGGGAGAAGCTCCAAGTCAGAACCCATTCCTCGGAAGCGCTCTCAGGAGGATGGAGGCCCCCAGGATAAAAGAAAAATAGCTCTCCTCCTCCAGAGAGGTGAGGGTGGTTCTGGTGAAGCACGAGTGATTCGGCCCTGGAGTTCTTTAATGTGCGGAGGGGGGCGAGGTTAATCCCTGCCATCCACGCCCAAAAGGTAAACATAGTGAGGAAGGGGAAAAAAGTGGAGCCATGAATACCTTGGTACTCTTCGTAGAGAAGCTGCTGAGCTCTTTCAGCCTGCCATCTTCAATCGTTTTTAAAGCTTCCAAAAGGCTACATGCTCGATGCTTTGGTTCTTGGTAGGTAGCCTAAAGTTTCTTGCTTTTCGGACGAGACACTACAGTTTAATATGGCCAATCTTTGCTTTCAACTTCGTTAAATGGGTAGTATATGCCAATGAAATGCTACAATTCTCATTTGAGAGAATAACTGAAGATCTGGCTGTCCAGGCGACAGTCGTGGTTGAATCAGTTGCATGGAAAGAGATAGAGAGAGTTCTCTAGACCCATGTTCCTCATAGAGAGGCTACCTAAATTGGTGCATGATGGCTGGGATCGTTAGCATAAGAAGATATTCGTGTCACCCCCGCGTCGGTGTTATCAGTGTCACCGCTTCGGCCACACAAAACTTGTCGCCGTACAAAGATGGGAAACCCCAAATTTGCTTATATTTCTCTAAGGCTGTTTTTATTATAATGTTTTGTATAAAATCATGTATGCGAATTGTGGCTAATCGTACCCTACTTCGTCTGATCAGAGCAATTCGTATTTGTTGGGAAAAAGAGGTCACTGTCATCCAAGCTGCGGAACTACTCTATCAATCTCAGTGACCGGAATTTGGATTTGTGGTGGTCGACGACTTCTATGAGCATTATAATTTTATCATTTGCCTAACAGCTGCCACTTGAAAGGCTAACTTAGTGGTGATTGAATCGAGTACGGAGGTTCATCTTCAAGGAAATTATTAACATATCTATCTAAATCAAAGCGTTTTTATTCCTCGAACTTCTGGCCGTTGTGCATGCCGTGCTGTTTTATGGTGCTCATATGAGTGTGAGATTCGCTTTCGTTTCGAAGGAAACCCACTGCTCTTCATGGCTGACATACTTGTCTTTACCTGTGGAAGGACCCCTTTTGTAGATGTCTGCAAGCGGGTCAAGAGACTGCGTTCGCATGCCGGAATTTATCCAACACCTGAAGGAGAAGGTGATGGAAGATCCGAGCAAGGGAATCCGAGCTTTAGCGAGAGAGATTGGTATTGTTGTTGCCACGATGAATTGGCCCTAGACGACGGCCTTCGGTATAACTCGTAAAAACGGCGCAAGGAACAAGTTCTGACAGCCAAGGAGAAGCGCTTGTCGAAGCCTAAGAAGCTCCCTAACAAACTAAAACATCCTGTTGAGCAGACGACGAGCTATTTCTTCTCAGATGAAATCAGATGAAAAGAATTTCTCCATGGACTAGATGCACAACACACAGAGCAACAGATAGGTTGCTTATTTCATGCGATGTTCCATGCATCATGAAGACCATGTTCCCCCAACCATGATGGTATTTGGGTTATTTTCTTGTCAGGGTGACGTCATGCTGACCCAAATCGTTCAATAGTATCTTAATCACAATTCAAACGCCTATGTGTGGCTGCTCTAGACTGTGGTCAAACCCTGTATGGAGAGGGTTGCTGCTGGATGGTCATACCTACGGAAAGCCAGAATTGATTGTCGGAGAATTTCTAGGAGTTCACCAGCGCAATTTTCTGGCTTCTTAATTCCCCGTATTTTAATCCCACCGATTAAAATCTTAAGAAAGATTAGGAGCCGTCTAGAACCGTCAGTGGAAACTGAGAGCGTCTACTTTGAGTAAACTGGTATCAGCCATCAATCATCTACTTTATATATTTGAATTTTTTAAATATACTTATTTGGAGGTGAGATATTGCGGAGGGGGGGAGCTGTTAAGCACAGCATAATGAAAACATAACATGGAGCTGCCATATTGTGCACACCAGCTGGCAAATGTTTGATCAAAATTGATTAAAAAAAAAAACGAGAAATCCTAAATTTCCTTGCCAAGCATTTAGCGTGGTTCAGGGTGTAAGCTTACTTTAGATCCTAGCCATTTTATAGCTGACGGTCTAGGTGAATCCATTACGCAACCAGGACTCCTTTATGGGGATTATCATGGGGTAATTTTTATTTTTATTTTGTCGTTCTTTGTTTGATATATTTGTTATTTTTTCTTTTTATTTGTTTTTGGTGAATATCTATACACATTCCTAGATAATTAAGGGCTTTGGTGGAGATGTCTTCATTGGTTGCCGATGCCGTCTTTAGTCACGCCATAATGAAATATTTAAGTTATAAACAAAACATTGCACGACTCTCTTCTTGCAGCTCTGCCACCTGAAGACTACGACGATGTCTCTGAGAAGAGGAATTCGCTGTCCTTCGTCGTAATCAATCCCTCGTGCGACCTCAAGCTTGAAGAAGGCGACATCGTGTAGGTTATCTATCATTTTCTCCAGTGGGACATGTTAAGAAGGATTTATTATGTGGGAGAAAAACTGGTGTAAGCATAAAATAATTAGAAAAGAGTTAAAAAAGAAATGAAATGAATTGAGAGAAATGGTAGAAAGGGGAGGAGAAGGATTGCAAAAAACATGTCATGCTTAAATAGTGGGGCAAGTAAGATATATTTAAAGCCTAAGGAAAGCGAAAACAAAGAAACGGCGTAAGGGTTCAGTACTACATAATCGAATCCATTTCTTGAGCGATTGTTAAGAATCTTAATTTCTGAAGAGATGCTGAAAATAAAATGAAAAAAATGTGTTGAACTGTCTGTTTCTTGGCGGCAAAGGGTTGACTGCCTCGTAGTCTTGCCAGGGCGACCTTTTTGTGACGTCGGATGGCTAAATCTTCTGTATGAACAAGAGCTAAACTTCGATGGTACAAACCTGGGTGAAATGGTCGTGATTTTTCTATATCCGGTTGAATTTGGATACCTCAGTGTGGTCGGCGCACTTTGGAACAGAAGTAGCGAGTGCTAACAATCTAAGTACATAATTTATACCCTACATTTTATAATCTGGACGCCATTATTTGTCGTAAAGGATCTTCAAAATAGCACTACAATAATTGTTCTCATATTTTTTCGTTAGATATACTACAGAGGCGCAGAAGGAGGTAAATCGAATATCCGCCACAACTTCAGGAAAACGAAAAGCTAACACAAGGTTACAAATTAGAGTAGTAAATATACGATCGGTCCAAAGCGAGTATTCGACGACGGCAGAAGTTTCATCCAATTTTCTCATTGGTTTTCTATATGAAATTTCTAAGAAATTTCCTCATCGTCTTTACATATGAAATTCCCCTCCCCCCCCCCCTCCCTACCAACTTCTTTATTGCCTTTCCATGTGAAACTTCCACCCAATTTCCTCATTGACTTTCCACATGTAATTTCGATCAAATTTCTACATTGTTTTTCCATATGAAACTTCCACCCAATTTCCTAATCGGCCTTCAACATGAAATTTCCCCCCATTTTCCTAATTGACTTTCTAAGTGAAATTTAAATCCAATTCATTGGTTTCCAACATAAAATTTCCACCAAATTTCCACAATGGTTTTCCATATGAAATTTACTCCCAATTTCCTCATTGATTTTCCATATATTTTCACACAATTTCGTCAATGGATTTCTGCATAGAAATTTGCACAGATATTTCGTCATTGGATTTCAACATGAAGTTTCCATTCAATTTTCTCATTGGTTTCTAACATGAAAGTTCAACCAAATTTCTGCAATGGCTTTCCGATTGAAATGTACTCCTAATTTCGTCATTGGCTTTCGACATGAAATTTCCACCCAATGTCGCCATTAGCTTCCACATGAAATTTCTAACAAATTTCATCATTGTTTTCCGCGTTAAATTACCACCCAAATTCACCATTGTTTACCACGTTAAATATCCACCCAATTTCTTAATTGTTTCTTCACGAAATATTCACAAGTTTTCCTCAGTGGTTTCCACATAAAATGTCCAGCAAATTTCCTTATTGGTTTTATAGATTAAATTTCCACCAAATTTTCTCTATTTTTTACATGAAATTTATATATAATTTCTTCATTTGTTTTCAGCATGAAATTTCCACCAAATTTCCGCAATGGTTTACACATGAAATTTCGCCCCCAATAACCTCATTGATTTTGAACATGAAACTTCAACCCAATTTCCTTTTTGGCTATCAACATAAAATTTTCCCTAATTTAGCCATTGGCAATCAACATAAAAATTACTTCCAATTTCTGAAATCTTTTTTCATATGAAACCTCCACTAAATTTCCTTATTGGCTTCCATATAACATTTTTTGCTTTCCGCATGAAATTTGCAGCCTATTTGTTCAGACTTTCCTCATAAAATAAGCATCCAAATTCCTTATTCGCTTTGAACATGACATATCCGCCCAAATTTCCACATGAAATTTTCACCCAATTTCCTTATTATCTCTCCAAATAAAATTTCCACTCAATTTCCTCATTTGCTTTCGACATGAAATTTTCACCCAATTTTAACCCGATTTTCCCGTAGCCTTCCACGTAAAATTTCCATCTAATTTCCTCATGAAATTTACACCAAAATGAAATTTACACCAAATTTCCGCATTGGCTTTAAACATAAAATTTCCACGCGGCTCTCGGATTGCAATCAGTAAGGAGTCCCGCCGTCTCGTCCGAATTGTTCTCATCTTCGATGAAGATGGCAATAACCGGAAGGAATTTGATGAACACAATGACTAAATCGTGTTACTGAACCCATTTAGTGGCGCAGAGGCTGACCAACTTCTTCCGCTTCATGGATGTTTGGCCCTTCCCGAGCTCAGCAAACCTCATCGAGCGCATGTTTGAGGAATAGATGAAGTTGTACACTTCGTTGAGTGCCTAGACAGCGAGCTTTACCTCTTTTGTGTCACAGGCCTTGGTCAAGGCGAGGTTCAGCCGATTATTGAAGCAATGAGCCATCTTCGTGAACCGATATTATCGCATCACGCTGGCTGCACTCCCACGGAACTTGCCCATCGTTATTCCTCTAATTTTGTTCCTCAATACACAAATTGTTCCCCTACATTATTATTGGGGGACGTAAAATGAAGTTGCTTCGATTTACATTATCGGCTAATTAAAGAACAAATTTTAGGGTGCTTAAGCCACCCCAGTCACTCACATGGATACGTCCCTGTTAGGTACGACAAGTCTAGCAATGGTCACTAACAAGCTCTAGAATTTAATCTAGATATTACTACTATATTTTCACTTATATGAGACACCACGAACTAATTCTTGACACAAAACAGAACGAAGTAACTCACAACCTAGCTTCAAGGGCCTGTCCTGACGTATCAAGTTTTGGGAAATGTGTGTGATTTGGCTTGGGGTTATCGGCCGCGGTTGGTTATGCCGTAAAATTCTATGTGACTCCAATTGAAAGTTCAAGATGCCCGCTGGTTATCTACTTATAGGATGGGCTAACAGTAACTGACCTATTACTTGGAGGAGGGAAAGAAATTAAGAAAATGGCAGTTTGGGAGGTTTATTCTTGGTCTTAGTAAAATCGATGAATTACTGGTATGTACTATGCTCACGTCCTTGTATCTGGCTATCGGTGTTAACAGCCTCACTGTCCTTATGTTTTCTCTCTCTGTCTGACTGTAAATATGAGTCTTTTGCAAGCCCTTTTATCCTAACGAAAGAATAGGGGCGTGGCTCCGTTTCTCAAATTCGAGGGATGGGCGAAGCCTATTTGACCAGAGGGTATGTGCGTGTATTTAGTGTAGGCGCGTGTACACCAAGAGAGTATTCGAATTTGGAAATCTGACTGGTATCTATCAAGCCGATATTCGTAGCAACAAAAAATTTCGTCTTTCGCGGGTCCATGTCAAAGCTGGTGGGTCAGACTTCCTCCGTATCAGATTCATTACTTGTATGAACAGCTGTTTCAATCGTCTTCCTTATCACCGCGGCCAAAACCGTCGGCTCGCACCTGCTTTCTAATGGATGTGCGAATGTTTGTGTGTTAGCGTGAGAGCACAGCGATTCCAAGTATACATTTTGCTTTACATTGAGCCATTAATTATTGACTAGTGGTTTAACATTATTTTTCAAGTATAGAGTTTGCTTTGCATTAATTAATTATGGTTTAGGTAGATTTTATGCCCACCCTCGAATTTTTGGATAAGTCATATATATATATATATATATATATTTAAAAACTATTGTTTTTTAATGGAGACAAGGTTTTTTTCCAGAGCAAATAAAAAAAGTCCTTTGGGTTTTGTTTTTTTTTGTTAGGCTATTGCAATCGCATCATATTGTATTATATATAATTTTTTAAGGTAATTTTAAAATGAGGGGCTTCGCCTCCCATACCCCTACTTCCCCGTAAGGGGCACGGCGATTTGCTTTCCTGGCCGCCATGCTGACGGGACTCAACGCACCGTCCGGCCCAAGTTTAGCCTCTTCTCCTTCTTTCTGACACACTGTCTTCTTACCATGCTTCCTCATTATCCATACAACTTCTCCCACAACTTTCTCTGGTCGGCCTCTAGCTTCACAGGGTAGACGCTGACCAGCTTTCTCTCAGCCTACCACTTTGGATCGTGGCTGACGGGAGAGGGGACAACGCCCCCTCACCCCTGAGCTCCGGTTTGGGATGGTGGGTTTTTCACAACCTTATTCACCACAACTTCACCTTTTTCACATCCCCTTTCTTTATTTCCGCACACTATTAATTTTACGCCGAGTCCAAGGTCGAGCCGCCATGCTGATGGGCTGCCAGGCCACTGGGCGGGAGATGGGGCCTTAAATGGTGGCAGACGGCTTCGCCGGCCTCCTATTCACCCCTCGCAGAGTGGGCTACTGCGTGGGGTGATTAGCGTTTGCGTCTCGCAATAATAACAGGATTTTTATGCCCATCGATGAAAACTTTAAAAAAGCCCTTGATCACTCGACCCTTGCTTTCCGCCTGGATACGATCACGGACTTCTCTTCGGACTAGGCGAGTTCGAGGCCTACGCGACGGCCTCTATCTCGCTCTCAAACGGAAATCGTCGCAGCAACCACTTCAAGGTCGCCCCCTCACAATATCAACCCACTTTCTAGTGGTCAACAGCACCTCAACCTTCGCTGAAAACCGACGACAAACCTACATAGCTTCTTCTGCTTGGTCTCGCTATATATCTGTATGTGTTCCAGAGGAACAAAAGGTCTGTGATTTAGACACGTACCACGCCTTAAAATAAATGTTCCCTAAATCCGCCCCTGCCTTCTCAATTCTGACTCACGCGCGGATATAATAGTTCAAGCTAGCACTGAGTCATTCTCCCAACGCCTGCTTAGCGTGCAATCTCTCGGCTCTCTAAAAATCTCGTCAAGCGATAAGAACGAATTTAATGTCAGGACCCGCACGGTTTTAGTGGATAACTTCTTCCCAGGACCTGAAGTCACAGACGAATTCATCACTTCCGTCATCAAAGAAGTCTTCACCGACCAAGAACATAATGTTGAGTCAGTTAGTATTTTTAAAAAGCCATTTTCTCATTCTCCCACTCCATTTAGGGTTGCTAAGGATAACTCTAAAACAACAAACACTTCCAATGTTTATTAAATTTGCAGCAACACGTATACGAGTTCAAAAAGAACTCACCACCCCACTCCAGTGCCGTAACTGCAGCAGATTCGACACTCCGCAAAATATTGTAAGAACACTGAGAATCCGTGCTTTTGATGTGGACAATTTGGACACAATGCCCCAGATTGCACAGAAGAGGCGCTCTGCCTCAACTGTGGCGGACCACATTATGCCGACCACAAGAAGTGCCCTCACTATCTCTATCATCAGGAGATCTGCGTTCGGTCCCTACGATCCGGTATCTCTAGACGCCAAGCAAAACTAGACATGCGTGAAGAAGGTATAATACTGTCAACACCTACCTTTTCCGCCGTGATGAGTTGTGCTCCTAGCATTCACAGCATTCTACCCACGTGTAACAAATCTGCGATCAGACCTGACCACCCGACACCAGCATTTATCTCTCCAACAGTCGCCCCTCCCTTGAAACAACACACCAAGGAACCTTTGCGAACACACCCAGCAAAGGTGTGTTCTAAAGGTGTGTGCTAAAACGAACCCTTTTCGATGAAAGAACTCAACCCCTTCATCCAACACGCACATGTAGATGCCCTTCAGTGCCTCTTAATAACTTTTAATGATATTTTTCTCTCGAAAAACTTTCTCCAAGAATGGTTCCACAGCATTATCCTCCCTTTCCTCAAACCAGGAAAAGACCCTTCCAATCCAACAAATTACCGGCCAATTGCCCTTACCTCGTGCCTATGCGAGTTACTCGAGCACATGGTGAACACCCGCCTGATGTGGTATCTTGAAGAACAGGAGCTTCTCTCTCCGTCCCAATTTGAGTTTCGCCCAAATAGCTCCGCATTGGACCCTCTTGGTCTACTTGACCATGATATTGGCCTTGCTTTCTCCAGAAGAAACTTTGTCACTGCAATCTTCTTCGACTTAGAAAAAGCATATGATACCGTCTGGCGTCGCTTGATCCCACAACAGCTATACGACATGATAGTTCGTGGACCTTGGCATTGTTTATATGTAACTTCTTAAAAGACCGCTCTTCCTGTGTCGATCTTCGAGACGCCCGCTCTTCGAAGCTAATACAATATGAGGGTGTCCCCCAAGGAAGCGTACTTAACACTACTACTCTTTTTATAATTTTGATCCTTTCTTCCTCAAAAGATGTATTAGCGCACGTGTACTGGTCCCTTTATGTAGACGATATTGCCATCTGGGTGACGAGCCCGTCCGCGACGATGCCCACCACCCTACTCCAGCGAGCCGTCAACTCAATAGTGGCCCATGCCTTATCGATCGGATTTACCACCTTCCTCCTAAAACAACGGCCATTATTTTTACCAGACGCAAATTAATTCCTAGGATAAGCCTTAATATTTCTGGATCGCCGATCAAATTTGCCACCAATGCTAAATTCCTAGGTCTTATATTCGACCAGCATATGAGATGGCGATATCATATTGAAGATCTTATGAGAAGACATGCCCCCTACTTGCCCTTATGGCTGCTTTATCGAAGCTACAATGGGAGGCTGACCGCCGCACTCTCCTTGAGATCCACAGATCACTTCTCCTCTTAAAGCTTGATTACGGCTGCCACCTGTATAGCTCAGCTTCAAAAGGCATGCTGAATAAACTGAACTCGCCACATCACAGAGACCTCTACCTTGCTACAGGAGCATTTAAGTTTTCTTCTGCGATCTATCTCTATGCTGAAACAGGATTTATTCCTCTCTTATCTCGCATTGATGAATATTGCCTGCGATTCTACTTCTGATCCCTGCATATGCGCTCTAAACTCGCTCGAATTCTCTATTCCACGACCCCTCAACCAGAGATTCACCCTCGTACCTTCTATTCATGCACTCTACGTATAGTACAACTTTTAGAAAAACTCTAGCTCAGAGACCTCTCTGTTGCTTTGCAAAGAACACCTATGCTACCTCCGTGGACTCGCAGGAGTGCTTAGTTTTGTGAACCTTTTCTGAGAGGCCCCAAGGATGAGATACCAACTGCAGCTCAACGCGCCATGTTCCAAGAGCATGCAGACACTCACCTCGATGAAACACCTAATTATACCGACGGGTCGAAAACTCATGCAGGGACTGGATGTGTCGCGGTCCTTCCCTCTCATACCTTACGCTCCACCCTACACTCTACAGCATATGTCTTCTCGGCAGAGCTCGTGGCCATCAAAATAGCCGTGGGCGCCCTCGGTCTCCGCTCCCTAGGGTTATATACCATATTTTGAACTCTATGAGAGCGCTGACTTTACTTCAGAGATTGTTCCCTCGACACCCTGTAGCCATGGAGATACTGGAAACCATACACCTCTTGACCGGACGCTCTTACTCCATATTGTTCTTCTGGCTGCCTGGACACTCAAACATCCAGGGAAATGAAACGGCTCACCTAGAAGCTAAGAAGGCCGCCCTTCATACTACACCATCCATACCTGAACCACCGATCTTTCACCGAGACTACATCCCTTTCATCCGTAAATTGGTCAGAGAAGAATGGGAGCGATATTGGAACTCTTATGGACACCCTCGCCTACTCCAACTTTGGAAAAATGCTTCACCGTGGCCATCATCCTACTCCCTCACAAGATGGCGTAAAGTTATGATGTGCTGCTTGCGAATCGGCCACTGTCACCTCACCCACGGACACTTAAAAACATCTTGTCAGACGTATCATTCTCGCATCTCAGTGCAACACATCTTGCTCACCTGCCTAAAATGCTCCTCCCATCGAAATAAGTACTTCAGTCTTCACCCTACCTTTGTCTCTGTTCTCGGAGATTTCCCCCATGTTATGCCCAACTTAGTAAGATTCCTGTAAGATGCTGGGCTTTCCTCCAAAGGTTAATACCTTATTTACTTAAGGCTCTACATTTTAATCATATTTTACTCTCCTTAGTTTGTTTTTTCCCCCTGAACCTTGTACATCCGTATTTTACATGTAAAACTTTACCTAATCGCATGTTAGTGCCCTTTATCTTGTTTTTAATCTTTTAATTGAACTGATAATATTTATGTTCACATTATTTGACAGCCTCTTTTTCCGGCAGTTCTAGCTTTATTTTTTGTATCTTTTGTTTTTATTACAAACTTTACCCAGATGAGTCTATACGGCAAAAAGGGCTATAAATCCTTAAAATAAATAAATAACCCTACTTAATTGTGAGGGTTACACCCCCACTCCCCATAATTAAAAAAAAAATCTCGCCATATTCTTAATTCGGAAAGCCTAACATTAGATTCAAATTCAAAAGACGATTGTTAAATGTCGTTAGTTGTCTAGTTTTTCTACCGAGTTCCTTGATTTCAGACATATAAGCCTCACCCCCGAATGCTTTTTAAATCAATCATATTCTCTTTAAAATTGATTAATATGAAATGTCCAAATCATAACAAAGCATAACATCATTTCAAAAATATTAATACCAACAGAGAAAATTAAAACACGCTGATAATCACGAAATACTAGCTTATAAGAGCTTTGAAGTTTATGGGACACTTTATGCCAACGTTATTTAGAAAATGCTCCTTTTCTAAATGGTCTTCCAAATATTTCTTGGACACACGTCCAATATACTCAAGCAGAAAGAATGAGAGTAACGGGAACCTAATAATCTGCATTCTTATCTTTACACAGGTACTTGATCCGTCCCAGTCCATTCTCAGCTCAGAAAACCTTTGAACGCCACAACTCGCGCAGGAAATCAAATATATCTCTATGCGAGACCCGGCGGCGGAGTACAACCCACTCGCGCCCACCTCCACTGCACACAGCCCCCAAATCCAACTCTTTAAGTCTACCCGACAGTCCACAAATATCACCAGGTTACTTTTCTTAGTTTTCTAGAACACCTTTTTTCCTGCTCGAGCAGACAATCTAAATCAATCCTACGTTTTTCATTTTGAATTCGATCTTTGAAAATGATTGCATACCATCAGCCTTCAAAATAGATCTCTAATGATATCAACGTAGCTAAAATAAAACATAGCGGATGAACAATTTTTAAAACATTTATGACATTTATTTAATCAAATATCAATCATTATATCAAACCGTAGATATGCGTTTATGTTGACACATTTTATTTGACAAAATAAATGCCGTACCTGTGTTGTAACACCGTAGAATTTAATGTTTATGATTGATTAGCTCACTGTCCACACCGTCGTTCTTAGTGCATAGTTTGCAATCGTAGGTGTGATTTGACACGTGATTTTTTTGAGGGGGGGGGGGGCATTGAGACATTACCGTATTTACACATGTGATTCAATTCGAGTGAACAGAAGAATTGCCGATGAAATTAAGATAGTTATTTACTTGAGACATACTGAAGGTTTATCTGCCATACCATAAAAAGTTTTATATTCTTCCCATGGCTAAATTTTCAGTACCGTCGTAAAACTAAAGAACAAAATACCAAAATTTACATTTTCTGAACTATTCATTTAATTTCCATGGACATTGCAAGGAATATTTTAGTAAATTTGCCTTTGATAAGTGTCTAAGTTTGATTTCATAGAAAACCGGCTAGAAAAAGTTATGAGGAAAGTAGCATGTATTTGAAGAATGGATGCGTCCAAAACTAGAGAACTATCGGGTTGTGTATATATAGGGTAGTGTATATATAGCTTCACATATTTTCACACTATTATGAAATAATCTTGGATTAATTGCACGGAAGTTCGATTATTCATGCATACTGTTTTTACACTCGTATTAAATTTCATCAAGAGATTTAGCCGAATATTTGGAAGTTCGTCTATTCCATTTATTTTTTAATCAGTATATTTGTAAATAAAAAACTAAATTATAAATGAACAATAAATTCTAAAAGTATAATGATATCAACGGAAAGTATATTGGGGAATTACTGCGTTCTACCACCCTAGACAACAAATCTTGAATACACATTTAAATCCGAAAACCAGTTTTACAAATCTGACCGTAACGATTTTTTTTTCCATCAGTGCAATTTCGATTTTCCTCTTTAGGGAACACATTGATAGTCCTCAATGAACCAACCTTTTTATTTACAAGTTCCCGGAAAAGTAACTCATGCCGCAGATATCACTCATCCTGAGAGAATATTATGAAAACAAGAGTCACTAGGAATAGTTATAACCACCAGGCTTAGTTTATTGATGTCAAACACAGAACGCATACTGAAGAAGAGAGAGTAACAAGGAGTAACAAGAGAAGGAAGTACCCTAGGAGACCTTACGGTCAATTCAAAGAGGGTACCTTCGGACTAGCAATCGAGCAGGCACATGGCTGCTCAATTGTTTCGCGTCCCTAAACGGCCCCTTTTCAAGACTTTGTCTAGTCTTGACTTGAACTGGTCAACAGATTCACTGTTGACAACTTCCACTGGAAGTGCGTTCCACTTACCGCAGATACTGTAAGTGAAAAAATTTCCACACAGATTGCGGTTGTAACGCTTCAGTTCAAGTTTGAAGCCGTGATTGTGCGTTCTGTTCTCACTCAGTGTGAAAATATCCCGGTAGTCAACATTGTTGAACCCTCGAAGTATTTTGAAAACTTCGATGAGCTGACCACGCAGTCTGCGGGTTTCCAGCGAGAACAGATCTAATTCCCTTAGTGTATCTTCATAACTTTTATGTCGGATAGAGGGAATCAGCTTAGTTGCCCTGGCTTGTACGCGTTCCAACCTTTCGATATCCTTTCGAAACGAAGGACTCCAAAATTGTACGGCATACTCCAGGTGCGGCCAAACGAGGGAGTTGTACAGACAAAGTACTATTTCCTTGTTACGGTATCAAAACTGGCGCTTTATGTAGCCTAACATCCTTTGGCCTTTCTTCTCTGCCTCAATGCACTGTTTCGAGAACTTAAGGGCGCTAGTAATAGTTACACCCAAGTTCTTCTCAGTGTCACATGATTCAAGAGCAGTGCCCTTAAGGATATACTGAGATTGGGGGTTTCTGTGGCCTCTATGCATTACTTTGCATTTGTTCACGTTAAAAGGCATTTGCCACGTGTCCGACCACTCCCCAATCTTCCCAAGATCTTCCTGCAGGCGAACAGTATTTCCATCCTTTGCAACGTTCATACCAAGCTTGGTATCGTCAGCAAATTTGGAAATCTTGGTAACCATGTCACCGTCCATGTCGTTGACGTAGATGACGAATAGTAGTTGTCCCAGGACAGAACCTTGAGGTACCCCGCTAGTAACGGGCACCCACTCAGAAGCCTGTTCATTCACCACCACCCGTTGCCGTCTGCCACTTAGCCAGTTCTCGATCCAGCCGGCTACTTTTCCGTTTATGCCCAGCGCTTGCACTTTCCAGAGAAGGCGGCGGTATGGTACCTTATCAAAGGCTTTCTGAAAGTCTAAGTAGACCACATCCACCGCCTTGTTCCGATCGTGCTCACTGAACACGAAGTGGAAGAATTCCACAAGGTTCGTCAGGCATGACCGGTGCCTTCGGAGCTGTGCTGGGAACTCCTCAGTAGCAGCTTTGACTCTAAATACGACGTAATTTTGTCCACCATCATGCTTTCCATGAGTTTACCGACTATCGAAGTCAGACTCATAGGTCGGTAGTTTGACGGTTGGCTTCGGTCTCCTTTCTTGAAGATAGGAGTCACCTCCGCTTCACGCCAGTCTCTAGGAACGCATTCGGTCCGGATTGACATGTTAAAGATTGCGCTCAGGTGTCGTGACACTTAATCGCGCACTCCTTTCAACACTTTAGGTAGAAACCCATCCAGGCCAGGTGACTTGTTCGTCACTAGGTCAGTGATCTTCTCTTTTATTTCCCCTTCGGTGAAGTCCATATCCGCCAGCTTTTTCCCCGAGTAGGAATCCATTGGCTGGGGGGTGGGACCACACTCTTCAGTATACACTGAAGAGAAGTATTCGTTGAGGAGGTTAGCATTTTCTGCATCTAAGTGCTTTAATGTACCCTCCTCATTTTTCAAAGGGCCAATCGTTCGATGGATTGGTTTACGGCTGTTCACATATCCAAAAAACTCCTTGGGATTCTCTTTACAGAGTCTCGCCACTCGGAGTTCCTCAGACCGCTTAGCTGCCCTTATGCTGGACTTCACTCTCCTGGCTAGCCTCCGGGATTCGTCAAAGTTGCCCGAGGTCTTTGATTGCCGGTACACAGTTCTCTTCTCCTTAAGCAGTTGGCCGATTTCTCGATTAAACCCCTTTGGTTGAACAGAAGACCGACGAGGACATTTCAGAGGGATGAACCGTGATTGAAGACTCATGAACTTATTTTTGAAACTTTTCCACGAGTCTTCAACAACATCGCACACTTCTAGCCTCGCGTCAGTCAGTCCAGCACGAAGACATGCAAAGTCTGCACTTTTTAAATCGAGTTTCCTCGATTTACTAGTTGCAGGCCCTGCCTTCGGGACTTCGACTACAAATCTAATTAGTCGGTAGTCACTGCCACCGACCTCTTCGCCAACCGAGAGGTCCTCAACCATGTCATCCTCAAAGGTGAAAACCAAGTCGAGGATATTGTCTTCTCTCGTTGGCTCTCTCACCCATTGAGTCAAGAACTCGTTGTTCGCGAACTCCAGGAGTAGTGCGTTCTCTCCACAGGGTTCTCTGGTTTCCCAGTAGACTTGTGTGTTGAAATCCCCCATGACGATACACACTCTGTCTTCGATAAGTTCTCCTAGTAGCTGGTACAGATCTCTGTCCTTTTCAACGAGTTGGGCAGGAGGTCTATACAGCACCAGGGTCCTGTATTTGGCAGGACCTATCTCTGGGCCAACACCTAGTAGTTCATGGTCGGATACGATGTTGCAATCCGTCGAGTTGAGAGTATCCTTGACATACATCAAAACGCCACCCTCTCTGTCTGGCATATCTTTCAGGAATAGCTGGTAACCGGAAATCGTGAATTCACCTTCAAAATCTCGGCTTGAGGTTTTTATCAACGACTCCGTTATGGCCACCATCTCAGGTTCCTCTGTTACTACGAGGCCACGGAGCTCAGGAAACTTATTTCTGATTGACCTCGCATTGAACATAAGAACGTTGAGGGAGTCCCCTAGTGTAGGACTCCCTACGCTCTTCCGTTTCCCGGCTTCTCTGTTTTTTGTGGTCACACCCTTTTTTACGACCTCCGAGAAGGTCGTTCCAGGAGTGACACGGGCGTGCTGGCGCACGTCCTCTTCCGCTTTGTTTCGAACGCTCCTTCGGGTGCGTTCCACGACATTTTGAATTAGGTTGGCGAGAAAGGCCTTTCCTTTAAAGGAGAGATGTACCCCGTCCCTTTGGTAGAGGTCGTCTCTACCGATAAAGGTACGATAGGGGTCCACTAAGAAGACTCCTTCTGCCGTGCAAAGATCCGCCGACCTTCTGTTCACTGCGACATTTCTTTCATGAGCGGTTCGGGATGGACCTCTTCTCGGAAGCATCGTAACCACCACATGTTTGCGGGTTTTAAGCCCTATGTCATCCACGGCTCCCATCACCGTTTGGATGGTCTTACCACTGAGGCCAACCTTACCCCTTCTGAAGTAGAGGTTGTTGCCGCTCACCATCAGAGCAACAACTTAATTCTCAGAAATCTTAGCTTTCTCTGCCTCTACTCTGATGTTGTGGTTACCCTGTCCTGACAGGCAGCTGACCTTCACGCTAGTGCGAAGGCGGGCCGCTAGCAGCGGCTGCAGATCCCGTGTTTGTGAGTCACCAATGAGGGTGACCTTCGGAAACTTGGTCTCTGAAGACGGGGTCTTCCCTTGTGGAAGAGGCCTCCCCCTTTTCCTCTTGTTTATCTGTTTTTCTTCTATTTTTGGTTCTACTTTTGTTTCAACTTTATTCGTTTTCTTTTTTTCTTCGTTTCTCCTTTCTTCTTTTTCTCTCGCCTCAGCTAGCTTAGCCTCAGATGATGCCGGAATGTCCGCTTGGGTACCAGGGGATTCCAACACGTCAGTAAGCGGAGCCTCTTCTAGGCATCGAATCTGAGCTGCGTTAAAGGCTTCCAGTTTCTCCAACTTTCTTTCAGGGATTTTAGCTCTCTCCTCTGAGGCTCTATAAAGGTCTTTTAATTTCTCCACCTCTCGCGTCAATATGAAAGTAGTGCAGATACTTTCAGGGCTGCATTTTGAGTAGCAGCCCTCCGGAAAGTCAACGCACCACTTTTCTAACTGGCATTTTACACAGTTGTGTTTTAGACGAACGGGTCCTTTTTTCCCTGTCATTTTGAGCGCTTTCCCTCTCTCTGAAAACTCGTGACCAATCAATGATAAAAAGGGGGGTTTGTAAGTTCTCCACGCGTGAGTCGCTCCCGCCTATCGATCGGAGAGGTTTCGGATCTTTCGGAAGGTACGCTCCATGTGCTGCTGTTCGTCCGACCGAGTCGTCAAACCTCGGCGTGGCGTGTCTCCCAACCAAGCAGCACTGACGGTCCCCGAAGGGGCCATCGATTTGTCACCAGGTGAACAACAACGAAGCACGCCCCTTACTAAACTCCTACTAGTTCCCTTCACAACGGCCAGGATCTCGGAGTAGCGTTCAATGGATATCCCGCCACACCAAGGAACTTGACCCAAGGCTTTTTATTGGCCTGGCAACCAACATGAGAACAAAGGGCCGTCACCTCGGACCAATGCTACCATAAGCACCCGCCAACGGGACACTGGGAACGGTCAATAATTACGCGCCAGGGAAGGGGTTAACGGGGCACTACTCTCATCCCATTCATCGTGCCCCAACGCCTAGGATACCTCTAGTCCTAGACTCTTGCAACCAGTGAGCGTCGATTGGCCTTGTTTATAGAGGTTCCAAAGCCTCTCTTCTGACGCGTGAGGTAGCTGCCAGGTCCTTATATGTCGATAGAGAAAGAAAGGGAAAGAGTGATATGATAGGAGTAGGCTTTTTTTGTTGTTTTTTTCTTTTTGTATGAGTGGCAGATAAGATAAAAGTAAAAAAGGAGAGGGATAGAGTAGAAAAAGGAAGGAATGACGCACTTAGTCTGGAACCTCGTTTCCGACCAAATCGACAAGGGAAGCCCTACCAGGGGTACCCAGAAGAGGTACTCCCGCTGACATAGCTCGAAAAGTCCAAGGTCCACACAAGCTCTCTTCCCACGACAAGGGGGCGTCAACTCTCCCTCTATTTTCGTTATGAAGAGAGAGAGAGAGAGAGGAAGAGCGGGAGAAACTAAAAGAGAGACAGACAGACAGACATGCAGGCAGTCATGAGGGCAGATAGATGACAGACTGAAGAAGAGAGTGAATGAGAGGAGGGAGAGGGAGTGAAAGGAGGAAAGTAAATGAAAGTAGGGTGGGCGAGAGTGAATGGGAGTAGTGGGAGAGTAAATGAGAAAGGAAGAGAGAGTGAATTAGAAGGTCAAGAAATTGATCGAGAGGGTCGAGAGAATGAATGAGAGGGAGTGAGTGAGAAGGAGAGAGGGAGAGGAGTGAGTGAGGGGGAGGGAGGGAGACAGAGAGAGTGAAAGAGCTAATCTTGACTTGTTTGGCTCTTAGATGATGGCAGAGTGTACTTTCTATTTAGTATTTCAATTTGTGAAGCGCGTTGATGGCAATTTTGAATGCATCTAAATGCAACGCTACAAGTCGATGTGAAAAGTATAAATAGTAATTACATTGATTTAGGAATACATCTCTTACTTAGTACTATCAGTTTGTGGGCATTTACATGGAAAAGTGCAATAGTTTTCCTGAATTCATACAGTAGTATAAAGATGAAAAAACTCATAATTTATTTTGATTAGTATGAAAGAAAGAAAAAATACTCTACGAATATAGAGAATATAAAATTACAGGGGTAATTTAAATGATACACCCTATATGTGATCATTATTACGCACTTATTAGCTATTATTCCATATACAAAACATGCGATATGCAAGTAAAGATAGAAAAAATGAGTATTGCACATATTGTATATAAGTGTATATTCAGTGTCTAGCATCGTATTATTCATAACGCAAGTAATATGCACAACGCATGTGGCCAACCCTTCTCAATATTTAATATGTTGCGTGTGAATACAAGGTTGTATGTATCTGTTAGTATATGTCACATTTCTACCTCGTACATGTTTACATATATTTCTTCTGTTCCCAATTAGCTTTTCATCAATGCGAGTGACCATTATATAATTAGCGTTTTGCAATTTAAATTTCATTTTGAAACAAAACTTTAGTTGTTCTAGTTTGCATTTGTTTTGCAAAATATGATAAAACACCTTCATTTGATTCGGATCCAGCACAATAGGCAAGTGCAGATATTGAATAAACCACGCATTTCGTCATGGAAGCCACAGAATGCTGTTTAGTCAGTCTTTCACTTGGCCCTAGACTAATTCCTTCAAAGAATTTATCAAATTTTGCTCTCATTCACACCTAACGACCATATACCCTTAAACTTCTCTCGGAGATTCCGACATTCGTTGTAGCTGTGCATGCATCTTCTTCAAAGAAGAAAAAAAACAAAATTCTTGTAGCTATTTCCTTCAAATACTACCCGTATGTTCTATCTTTACTTAGATTGGATTAATTTGTTCAGTCCTTTCCGCCCTACTCCCACATCTCCCGCTCTGATAAAGGTTGAAAAACCAAAAAAAAACTTACCCTACTGGGTTTGAAACTTGTATACATGGTTGTGATATATACATATGTCGAGTATCTGTAAAATATCGCATGCAAAGGATGCAAGCTGGCCGTTTTCTAAATCAAAGTATCTCTTCCTTTGTATTGTCCCTAGTAGCACCCAAGTGTTCGTCATCAGCTCATACCTGTTTCACTAGCTAAAAGTAGACTCGAACACCTATGCCATATAGGAAAATACTAGAAGACACTGATTACATTGTTCTCCAGGATTTGTGAGAGGAAGGTCCAATTCATTACGAGTCGACGACATTTTGATGCGAAGATCCAATTCTCTGAGATTCGGTCTCGAGACAACACGAAGGATCGGGAGTTTTGAAAAACTTGGCATCAGTCCCATAACGACGCCAATAGAGAGGAAAGGCTCTATCAAAATTCCCGTCAACGGATCAATAGGCGTAGAGGTGCAGTAGTTTTGCCGTGGGGTTTATTTTTCCTTAGTTTAGTAAAGCATTAAGGAAATTTTGGCCTACGCCAGACTTGCACCTTTTATGTGAATCTGATAAGTTATCTGTGCCCCTTCTAGTATACACAATTTTTCTTTGCTTTACCTCAATGACATATATGCTACACTCAGGAAGGGGTTCAACGGAATTCTTGCCCTATTAGCACACAAACTAACTTGCTTGGTATTCACTAAAATCAATCATTCATCCCTCATTTCATTAATCAATCATTATCAAGGATTAAAACTCACTATGGTAAGGTCGTTCCAGATGTGAGTGAGTATAGTCATAAGACAAGGTGTATGGAACGACGTCCAGCATTTTTTAATGGTGTCATCAAGGTATTCCTTTCTCCAGGTGACCCCTCCGGAAGAATGCGACTCAGAGGCATCAGTGCCATCCATTCAACTGCAAGGAACCATCGTTTGACCCGGGGCCCAACACTATGGGAGCTCCCAGGCCCCTTCAATTTCAATACAGAAGTCGTCCCCGTACGGTCGACGAGTGTGGTTTAAAACTTCAGGGGTACGGTCTCCTGTGTCCCGACCAAGGGCAAATTCCCTGCGAATTTAAACCTACAAGGCAACGACACTTGTTACTCCCTTGCTCTGTTGAAGACAGACAACTGTTATTATCATTATAATCTTCGTTGTTACTTGCATACATATTACAAGAGCGATTAATAATTGTAATAATAGGCATAATTACCATTTGACCCGCACAGGGATATAAAGTTGTTTTTTTATCGAACCTTTCAAAACGTGATGATTACTAATTAGGTGATACAGATCTTTCTCTTGAAACTTTTAAAGTTTATTTGTAAATAAACTTAAGATAATATTTTTCTATCTTATATACATATAAATATGCTGTTTGTGTGTTTATATTGGATATTTATAGAAAATCTTTTCCGTTATTATGCTCTTTCAGTTCTCGTGTGAAATAGCCGAGGAAAATCATTGGTTGCAAAGCGCGTTTGATGTTCAGAGTTGCGAAATCTTATTATCTTGTTAGCAAAAAACGGGTTGAGAGCGTTTCTTTCCTATTGTCGAAAGGATTCCATATTTTCTTAAGCAATTATACAGAATTGAACTTATCCGTGTGCTTTCCTTGGACGATCTAAAATGAAAAGCAAACGTTTTATTACAAATTCGGAGGTAACAATCGAGTTAAAGACGTAAACAAACTTGCAATGAAATAGAAATACCCACATGGGGATGAGGGAAGAGGGAAGAGGGAAATAACGGAAATTAAAAATAATAATTATATTAGACATAAAAAAGCTGTTATTTGTTATTATTTACGTGATTTTGGGGGGGTATTTGTTACCCCTGTGGCTTTTTGTAGCCCAAGGATTGAAAAGCTGTTTTAGGGAGTATCAGGCAGGCATATTACGGGCACAACGACACAATGAAGTTCAGGGACAGATGGAGCTGGGTTATGCCGACTGAAGTTAGAAACAGCGTGAGGCAGTTTAGTTTCATTAGATATCATTTGAAGATATTATGTACTCTGCTTTAGGTGGCAATAAACTACAAACATTGGTGTAGCCATGAATTTGAAGGAATTTAACGAAATGACACATTTGTTTGGCTGTTTATTTGACTCTCCAGTCTCACCGGCTATAGTCATCAACTAAATTAGTATACTACCCTCAACTATTTCAAAGAAGGTCATTTACTCGTAAAATTTGATAATTTACCAAAGTAGCAAAATTTAGTCCAGTCCCAAATCTTTGCCCAGATTTGACCAGAGGTGGAAAATTATACTAACATAAAAATGCCACATAAATTCATCTGAGTAAAAAAAAATATTATTTCAACTTTATGTTATTAAATATGAAAAAATAATGCACGATGACTTGGGACTGATGGCGGTTAGTACTATTTAAACTCTTTCCCATAGCAGAGTTCGTATCTCAGAACACCGTTGTCATCTGAAATGCGAATTTTCTCCACACATTTTTTCTCCTCGGGCAAGCATTAGTTACGACTAGCCGGATTTTAAGTCCTGAAAATTTGGATTGGGTTGGAATATAAAATTTCCTCAATACTAAAAATTAATGATCTCTAACTTAAAATTTATATTCAAACATTAAACTATCCAATATTTGATTGCACCAAGCACACTTGATTTCACCCTTTGATCGTCATTAAATATTCTGGATGCCGTCCCTTGTTAATCATACATAGTCAATAAAATGGTCGCGTTCAATTCAGAAATTAACACGGAATGTATAGTTTACTAGTTATTCTAAGAACTCAAAATATTTTCATGAGCCAGTTATTTGACTCTTAAAATTCATCCATTTCTTTCACTTTTAGCATACTTTAAATTTTTTTCTTTCCGGTTTTAATAGAAATAATTAATCTCTCCAGTAATTCTAGCTTAGCGACTAAGGTCGCTAAATTAAGTTTCCTTCTTCTGTTATAGATGAAAAAAAAAGATATTTCATTTTGATCATTCTGGGACTTTGCTGGAAAGTTCTCATCTTAGTTTGCATAATTTTCAGCATTTCTCAAACTTGCTCTTATAAACCTGTGTCAAGAAGCGTTCTGAAACGATTTGCTAAATATACATACATGTAAATTTATTTCCAGCTTTCTCTCGATTCATAGCATTAGGTGTACATACCATACACTGAGTATTATATACATCTGTAAATAATATTTTGTTTTTTCATATTTTCCTATTCATTTGACATTAAAAAGATGCTGAATATCTTTCGTTCATAAACTAAGCTGTTGAATAATATATATATATTATATATATATATATATATATATATATATATATATATATATATATATATATATATATATATATATATATATATTATGCTTCGCCGCTTATATATGAATATCGTGTAGCTTCTTTACGCTCTGAACTATTAAAGATTTCTGACATGCTCTTGATCCGAGATATATTTTTAAAGTATTAAGTGTTTTGAAACAGACAAAACAATAATTGCCTTACATGATGGTTGATATTAACGAAAATCTTAGTTGAATAGGTATTTAATAGACAAAATAATATAAAAAAACATAACCAGATATTCTATAATAATTATGTGATGTTTAATCCGACTTTCCACCTCAAATTAAATAGAAACTAGACACAAGATTAAATAAGAAAAATTGGGAGCAATGACCAAGTTTGTTATCAATTTTTCATATACAGTCCCTCTTTTATACGTGAAAAATATACTATTATAGTTAATATATGAACTGACTGATTATAGTTAATATATGAACTGACTGATAAAGTTAATATATGAACTGACTGAGTGCAGTAGAAATTTAAATTATAATTTCAGCTCAGTTAATTACTTTAAAAATAACCATATATCACTTTTAGAACTAAGTTTTTGGCATAATAAAATAATTTTTACCATCAGTAAATGAATTAATTCATTCCTAATTTGGGAAATAAGTTAGTTAAAAATATATAACAATTATAGTTTTTACTTATATATATATATATATATATATATATATATATATATATATATATATATATATATATATCTATATATAGTAGTCAGGTGGACACGGATCGTACGCCTTGTGTTTTTTGGGCATCAAAACTAAAGTTTTGAAATATGTTTACCAGTTCAGATTTATGGTGCCATTTTTGAAAACAGTGTTTTTGTACGGATCGTGACCATGTAGGTCACGCTCCGTGCTCCCTTGGTACCATTTTGGGTAATTTTCTTTTGATATGCCCCAACTGAAATAAAGTATATACTACTACTAGATGATACACAAATGTTATGAAAAGACATATAATTAAAAAAATAGTTAGAATTTTTATTAGACAACATTTTTGCATAGGTATAAAAATAATATAAAAAAATAATACATTTCCTAATTTTATAGAACATTTTTAAGCTTTTCACATTTCACATTTGTGGTCTCTTTTTCCCATTTAAAACAAAAACAATGTTACGTGATCAACAAACAGTAGTTTCATAACGAAATCTTCATTAGTATTATTTTCATGAATTTCCAAATTTTGTACGGTCTATGTACTATGCGCCATTTTATGTAAACTGTAAACACAGAAATCCCCAAGCTGGTCACCGTTATGAAATCACATTCATTTTCCTTCACAATGATCATATTCACCATAGAAATCATAGCCAGCGTTGACTATAATGTAATTCGTAAAAATTAAATCAGACTTGTAAAATATGAAAAAACTTACCTAGCAAACAAAAATGGCGTCGGAGCTCCACGGGAGAAAGAGGGGGGTGACGTCATATCAGACCGTTTTCTATGCCAAAGGTACACTGAATTAAACTCATATTTTGGCTAAAGGCCTTTTGTACGGCCCGTGTTCACTTCACTATATATATATATATATATATATATATATATATATATATATATATATATATATATATATATATATATATATATATCATTATTTTCTGCCTATTTCTTTAAATACAAAGATAAGAGTTTCTAGTTTCTTCATAAACCTTATTTACAAATATTTGATTGTGTCCGCCTGATTTACCATATTATGAACATTTATATTTATTTGGTGTGAATCACGGCAGAATGTTGTAGACCTTATTAATTATCATTATATACTCATTCTCCTTATAATATTAGCAGCAAAAGAGTATCAAAATGCAGCCTTGAAGACATGTGTGAATAAATTCCACCACGAATACCGTCTTGTGCGGTGCAGGAATATGCAGATGCTTTTGGTCTTTGTGCATTAACACTTTTTCGATGGATATCATTATATTACGGAAGTGCATTTTATCCCTTTCAATGGTCTCCGATCACACCTCAGACTGATTTAAATCCCTAATTAACAGTCAAAATCTTTTAGCCTACTTCTGAGTACCTCAGTCGTCAACCTCATCTGCAGCAGACATGTATCCTGAAGACCTTTCGTGCGGCTTTGAGCCTGGTTTAAATTCCTGTCTACCACTCCTTCTTAAGGCTGTTATCTGGTAGAGAATATCAGCGGTGGTTTCGTGTTGTAGAAATAGATAACCAATTGTTGCCATTTAAAGAATTCAATATGAATACTAATTGAAAGCATACCAAAATCTCCCTAGTTATTTAGGGCATCTTGTCAATACATTCTAGGTGCAGATGTTAAAAATAGTGTTCATATTCTTGTGGTTAAGAATTCCACCAATTTATGTTTATGCTGAAGTCATGTGGAGGCTCTAAAAATCCCTCTCCCGGTAGGCTCTCTTTCATGGCTGGTTGCGGAAGGCCTCCAATAAGACTGAGTGTGGGTTAGAAGGCTTGCCTGTGACCAAAGGGCTTTTATCAAGCTCTGCCCCCCACCATTGGCCGGAGGCTTTTCTGCAGGCTAGCCTAAAGCTAAGCTCAAAATGCGCCTCCCCAAAACCACACCCTCCAGGCGGCTTCCCAAAACACAACTCCCCAGGCGATTTCACCGACCAGAGACTTCACGAAACCCAACTCCCCAGAACCTCCTCAAAATCAAACATCCCAGGGCAATACACAAACAAAACTCCTCAGGCCCCTCCCTACTCCAAAACAAAACATCCCTCTCTCCGAAACACAACTCCCTAGGCCCTTTTGCAAACTAAACTTCGCAGGGCCCTACCCAAACCAGACTCTCTTACTCCCTCCACAAAACCAAACTCCCAAACTCTACAAAATCACACTTCTCGAGCCCTTACTCAAAACCAAAGCCCCCAAACCATTTGACAAAAACAAACTTCACAGGCCTCTCCCCAAAACCTAACTCACGAGCCCCAGCCCCAGATCGCAACTCACCAGTGCCATCTCCAAAACCTATTTACCCAGGCTGCTCCTCGAAACCCAACTCCCTATACGTCTTCACAAAACCCAACTACCTAGCCCTCTCCACAAAACCCAATTTATCCAGGCCGGCCCTCCACAAATCCAAACTTCCTAGGCCACTCCACAAAAACCAACTCTCCAAGCCCCTCCACAAATCCCAATTCCCCAGGCCCCTCCACAAATCCCAATTCCCCAGGCCCATCCACAAATCCCAATTCTCCAGGCCCATCCACAAATCCTAATTCCCCAGACCACTCCACAAAACCAAATCGCCAGCTCCCCTTCCCCCGTTCTCTCACCAACCCCAACCCCTGACCAACTTTCCAAGCTCCTCTTTAAAACCCAAATCCTCAGGTCCCTGCCCCAAACCTAACACCTCAGGCCCTCTGCAAAACCAGAGTTACCAGGAGCCTCCACAAAATCCAACTCTTCAAGCCCATCCCCAAAACCAAAATCCTTAGGCCACTCCCCAATACCATCTTCGATCTTATCCCTCTTGCCCATCATTAGCCACCATCCCCTACTGTTCTTACCCTTTCCCCATACTCTAACTTATAGCTCCCATAATTTCCTGCCTGCTTCTACTCAGCTCCCCTCTCATCACGCATGCCCTGAAATTGCCCTGTCTTGCACTGCTCGTGGGCTACTCTCTCCTTGATTCTAGGCTACCTAGGTTCCTCCAGTCTCACTCAAGGATGGCCTATTCCAGCTCTCTTGTCCAAACATTGAGCTCAGCTTCAATGTTGTTTTATCTACCTCTCTCGCAGTAATCTATTTAAATTGCCGTGTTCTACCGGCTAACTGGGAGAACTTTACTTATCCGCTAACCTCCTATCAACCTAGCTGCTTCTGCCTTCAGGAACTAATCCTGGATGGCCGCCATATCCATAGAATCTCCGGTTACCTTCCTTTCCTCTATTCTGCTCGGGACAGATCTGATCGTGGCGACGCAGCCATGCTCGTCCAGTTATCTGTACCATGTCCCACTCTGCCCTTTCGAACGGACCTTCATGCGGTCGCTCTCCTACTTCACGAGCGTCCTTCATCTGACCTTATCCGCAACTTAATCTTCCAGCATCCCTGTCTATTTCCCCTTTTAGGAGATTTTGACAGCAGGGACCCCGCCTCTGGCTACTGCTGCTCGACTTACCTTGCGCTCACTTTCATATCCCTCATCAATGAGCGCTCTTCCCGTTTGAACTCTAGTTCACCCACATATTTCCACCCTTCCATTTACCTCCACTCTTGTTTGTATCTCTTTCTTGTCTGGCAAAGCGCTACTAGACTTTTTTGAGCCGTGTCCCAGGAAGATTTCGGTATCAACCACTTTCCATTTTCTCTTTCGCTCCACAATACCAACCCACCTGTCGTGCAACTGAAGTGGCACTTCCGCAGAATATACCTGGAGGGTCTATAACACCGACTAGGCCTCCCCTCGTAGTTTACATGACTTTCTCACGTTCACGGTCGATGAGGCCCTAGCTTTCTTCCCCTCTCTACATTATCCTGAGATCTGCACATTTTTCTATCTTCCAGCACAGTCCATCCTTGAGCGTTTTCCTGAGTGTAGTGAAGCAGTTTGCGCTAAGAAGCATACAACTCGCCGATACTACCGCGCCCGTATCCCCCAACATAAGCTTCTAATGAACCATGCGAGAGCTATGCTCCGACGCTGTTTCAAAGAGGCCCACTGTTCCTCTTGGAGGGTCTATATGTCCAGAATTTTCAAACTACTCCTCCCCTAACGATGTCTGGTCCCAGGTATGTGGTGTTACTGGTAGGCAAGCCCCATCGTCAACGCGTGTCATTAGGGGTGATGACTAAATATTGTTCGAATGAGACGTGGTTGATGACAGGCTCGTCTTTGACTTCGCCTCAATTTCAAAATCCTCAGAGAGATTATTCTCAGCTGCTCGCCAACCCGCAAGAGACTAGTATTACAATCACCTCCTCATTTCCTTGGTGATAAACACGGTCATCTTCAAATTTTCCCGTTCCATTAGCAACTCACTCTACGTTGGTAACCTGGTTATCATAAGAAAACTTTAACACGACATTTTCTTTAAGTCGAGCCCCTTTCCTTGGCCCCGATGGAATCGCGTACTGCCTCTTCCAATACCTCCACGTATCGGCGCTTTAATTTTTTTCTAGATCTTTATAATCGGATTTGGATTGAGGGTACTTTACCCTCTGCCTGGAGCAAGACTATTGTAGTGCCAGTCTTTAAGCCAGACTCCAATCCTTCCGTCTTACCTTACCCTCACATAGCCATGACCTGCTGTGCATGCGAGATCATGTATAAAATGGTGGCTTCTCATTTCATTTCGAATCCAGTTACCTTTTTCCTGAGTGCCAAGTTGGCTTCTGCCAATTTCGCAGTGTTCCTTACCCCCTTCTCCGCCTTAGCCACGACATGTACGAGGCAGTCGCACGCTGTAGTACCAGGCTGGCTATATTTATTGACATCCTCAAAGCCGATGACACTACCCGCAGCTATCATATTCAGTTAACATTCTGTACGACTTCGCGATTTCTGCCAACCTTCATCTTGCAATTCCTGCGCAACCGTTTCCCCTAGGTTTGAGTAGGTTTCTTTTACTCTAGTTTTTTTTAGGTGGAGAGCAACACAGAGCTCACTCTTAGGCGTGCTTCTCATTTCCTTGGTGATGTACACGGTCATCTTCTCCCTACCCCGTTCTATTAGCAGCTCACTCTACGCTGGGGACACGGTTATCTGCTACTGTGGTAGACCTCTCCCCACGATCGTCTATGTCAAGTTGCCATCACTGCGGTAACCTTCGGGTCACCATGCTGGCGAAGCAGTAGATTAGGTTCTTGTCCCACACTGCATAGAGCACAGACCGCCGCACTTTACTTTGACTTTACGCCGCACTAATCTAGTAAAACTGGACTATGCCTCCACATATTCACCAACTTTTTATTACTTTTACCCAATTTTAAACCGAGGTTTTCGTCTGGCCTCTGATACTCTCCACTACTCTCTAGATCGCGTAGCTGTCCTATCCGCGGAGACATTCCTCCGCTTCCGCCGGATGCCAATGTCCCTAATGTTTCCCTCGATGTCCGCTTTCCCCTCCACTAAGGATCACTAGAACCTCCCAGGGAGGGTAGCACCACTCTTCTCGGCACTCGCATTTCCTCTGCTCCGTTTGTCAGATCTCTTTCGCGCGTTCCCCTTCGTGGAGCATTACCTCGTTAAAAGTCTGCCTCTATTTCTAACAACTAGCAAGTCCCCCAAACTAGCTAGGATTTACAAGTAAGAGTTCCTTAGCTATTCAGTGGCTCACGCCTGAGAACAACAAAACAGCTGACCATTCTGCCCGGTTAGCCTGGGCTCCATCATGCCAATTCATACTACCTTTTAATGATCTTCTAAACGTGATGAAGATCTTTTATTTCCAAGGGCATTAAAGACTACGGTGAAAGACCTTTTTTTCATTGTGGTAGCCCATCTAGCGACTGCCTACTTGGGCATAAGTAACCGTACACTGGTGAAGGACCACCTTGAGGATCTTTCTCTCCAGGGAGTTAGGAAGGTACATAGATCCAGGAGAACAATGGCAAGACAAGGGTCTCCAAACCTCGTCTTACCTGCTAAACAAATCGTACAGAAGAGACGCTCCTCGCTCTCTTAGGTATCAGCATAGCATAGGGGATATCGTTTGGAACTGGGGCGTTGTCAGCGCACGTAGGTAGAGCGGAACGCAACTCCCTCAATGTAAATCTGTCGTTAAAGGGCTCTTCGCCTCTGGAAGTAAAGTACAGTCGGCTGCATTCAGCCATATTACAACGTACATCGAATACTGGCGGAGCAGCATCCCGGCTAGAGAATAGGGATAAAGTGGTCCATTCTCTTGCAGGACTGGAGGAGGGGGGGGAGGTCCTGCGACAACTTAAACAGAATCCTTTAAACTTGTTTTCACAAATCGTAAAGAAGGGTCGTCCTGTTAAGTAAAGACACGTATGCACCCAAGGAAGAGCTTCGTGCATTCTTCGAAACATACAGCTCGACGAAACTCAACGACAGTGAAATCGCTCGGGCAGCGTTTATAGCTCAAGTAGGCATAACGCTTCTATTTGAGGGCCGCCTCACACCCGGCTGACCACCACTTAAGTGGTCGGCATCGAAAACGACTAGACGTTCTATTAATAGTAGTTATGTGCACGCGGATGATGTTGCCGCAGAAGAATTAAACGGCCTCTTCCACAGACCTAAATTCCATGACTGAAACTGATAAATCAGTTACTTCCTGAAATGCGGACCACCACACCCATGCGAAGCACCACCGGGCTGGTCTTTCAGACCATCACAGAGTACCCTTTTCCTCTTTAAGGGTGAGCAAGGGTCACTCGCCCAACATGGTGTGCTGCAAAAAAAAATAAACTTGGTAAGGTATAACTACAATCTAGGTCATCGACAACATCCTACTCAAAATAAGGCTGTGGATTATGAGAGCACTGGATTAGGTCAAGGCAGAAAAATGAAGCGGTTCTCTACCATTGATGCGTAAAATCATCGACATTCAGCGCACATATCTCTAGCTAGTCGATCAGGTTAGAAAGGATCTGACACCTGGGATTGATCCAGTAGTCTCCCTAGAGGGGGTGTCTACCGTTCAAATCTCCGAGCAGTAGAAGTCGTCTCTACAACAGTGCCACAACTCGGCGGAAGCCCCCTGCATCTAGGTCAGCTGACGGGGAATCTACGCAGTGTGATTATACCTCCTATCCAGGTGTAACTGCACTGCTACTGTCTGAGAGGAGGTATTTAAAGCAAATAGAATAACGGAAAAATCATGCAAATGTAAATCTTTTATCCTCCTGCCTGGCCGCCATCTCGTGGTGGTAGGTTCGCAAAATTATTATACTCCGTGAGGGTGGGCAGAGGGCACTCGCCCAGCATGGTGTGCTGCAAAAGAAATTCTACGCAGAACTGGAAGAGATGAGTTACGGAGCTACCCCCAGTTTGCGCGGAGTCCACGGCAATTCCTTTAAAGGAATATGCTTTCCAGGCATATCTAGGAAGAGTGTTGAGAGCCGCTCTTTGAAGAGAAAACCCTAACGAGAATGGCCGTGCGCTTCCCGGAGGCAGAAGTCTGGGCGTTTGGGGCGGAACAAGGCACTGAAGGTGTAGTCGCCTTCGAGTACTAGTACTTATCGGCGAAGGTTATGCTGTGGTTTTGGAGGCAGAAGTACCACCAACATTGGGGCTGGGCCTAGGAGCCAACGCTCCTCTGGTTCTGTCCTTCTTTCGGGGGGTGCTTCCAGTGAGTCTAACGATTTGGTGGAGGCGCGCAGCCGTTTCTCCTTACGAGGAACGCTCACGCTATGGGGGTGGCTGGGGGGATGGGGGTAACGGCTTACCACAATTTAAACACGTGGCCATACACGATAGGGACTTATTGGGAACGGCCTTGAGAGAGTCTTACACAGACTTCAGATAAACCCGACTTTGCACGTCTAGACGAGCGATTTGTATGTAGCACCTCCACGGCAATGGCACGAATGGCTTCACGCGGTAGCGATATCAACCGACACGCAAAGTCTCAGGGAGCCCTTGTTTTTGCCAAGGCTGGATATGAACCCTTTGTGTCGACAGCTCTACCAGGAGAGTGTTTCTAATCTGCAGAGGCTCTCGTTCTAGAGCCCTCGCTGTTTTCTCATCACATGGTCGAACTTCACCGCCCCTTGGTTAACCAGATCAAAGGTCATTACGTCTAAAACTAGTCCACAAGTTCCCTCGCATAAACTACTCCTTTCATGAATTTCATGGTTCAGTGAGTTCTTACACTCTCCAGCTAGGCCAAATGTGTCAGAATGGCACTAATCATGGCCGCCTAGGAAGGGTGCGATGCACTTATCAGAAGCTTCCTGTCCGAGAAACGAGTTACTTTTGGCTCTCTACCGATCAAAAAAGCTAATGTTCTACTCTGATTGATCGTCTTCTCTTGGGCGAACATGTTACAATTATTGGAGCTAATGGCCAGAGAGTACTTGGAGTCCCGAGGGCGCCTCGGGCCTGGATGGACGTGCTGATGTTGCCTTGATCTCTTGCCGAAGCGGCAGATTACCCATTCCTCCCCGTAGCCACCGCGATGAGAGATGTGCTCCTAGTCCTCTTTGTCTTCTTCTTCTTTCTTTTTCTCCACCCATGGAAAGTGCCCATAGGCCGGACAAACCGGGCTCAGCAAGATCCTTCTCCGAAATGCAGAAGGTCTTGGCCGTCAAAGGGCAGCATTCGAGGAAGGAGGTCCCTCCTTTCCTTGGTAGTCCTCGTGGGTACGAGCCGCCTCGCAAGAAGCTTGCGTAGAGGCGGACTTAGGTTTGGTGCTTAGCACTGAGGCCTGGTTCACCCACATGGAAGATCCTGCCTCTTGGGCTAGGTTACCTCCAGGACCATGTCCAGCTCAGAGGGAGGATCCATGTAGCCCTCCCTTTCTCCCAAGCTATCACCGATCCCTATCAAATACTCTTCGTTTTTGTCTTGGACTGTTGGGCTAACCTCCATTAGAGAAGAGAGCGTGCAGGCACGCCGACGCCCGTAAACTTAATATACAGGAGTGAAAGACTGTAGGGTGCGCAGCCAGATGGGCCCCGCTATCCCTTGCTTTTCTAAGGGACCGGCCCTATAGCTTTGTTCCCACCGGTAGCGGTTGATTCTGGGAAAAAATCTTCAACGACATATTTACGCTAATTGAGTTGAGTTCCGCTCTCGTTTAATTTACGGATACCATCCCCTATCTAGATGTTATTTCGTATGCCATGTCTCACGAAACCGGATATATTTTACTCTATCCCAGCTGGTTTCAGCCTAATTTCTCTAAACTACGGTGTGTGCGAGTTGGTGAGTAAATTAACGAATGTGTGATTAGCCTTTTTTCTGGACAGATGCG
Organism: Ceratothoa steindachneri; assembly: GCA_963969495.1. Classification (NCBI taxonomy): domain Eukaryota; kingdom Metazoa; phylum Arthropoda; class Malacostraca; order Isopoda; family Cymothoidae; genus Ceratothoa; species Ceratothoa steindachneri. Next base: position 31,020,183 of record OZ018337.1, read on the forward strand.
ACCACCTGTCTTCGTCACAGTGCGGCTTGGCAAGTTCTATTCCACCACAGATGCTTTGCTTCGGCTGAAAACTGCAATCAACGAGGCTTTCCTTTGTAGACAGCCCTATGCCACGGTGTCTTTCTATCGAGATGTCTATGAATCCATGTAACTACGGTATCATAGAGGCTCTCTACACGATTGAGGCGAGGGAGTGCCTCTCAATTTTCCTATCTGAATTTTTGAGAGATCGTCCATTTCATGTACTGCTGGGTTAGCCCTCTCCGGCCCAAGAGGGATGAAAGAAGGTGTCGTGATTTGTTTTGTTGTGGCTCAGATGGCGACTCAAGCAATCATTAAAATACATATCTCTCTATGCTGAAGCAGACAGGTTTCTCGGATCCACCCCGACCCGGACCTGTTCTTAAAGGTGATTCGCCTGGAAGTGGTAGTTTCGCACCGTTTCCTTCTCTTCGATCGATGCATATTGTAGGAGGCCAATATCCGCAGGCTTAGAGTCTCTTGTACCTGCGCCTTGGACCATCATTGTTGCATGTTGTTCAGCATTTGGGTTGCTTTTCTACAAATCCATTTTCGGTTCGAAACTAGACTACGGATGCGAGTTTTACGCACCTGCAACCAAGCGTGAATCTCAAAAGGCGGACTCGATCCACAAAATCTGTCCCCTCTGGTGACCGGTGACTTTTGCACGTCCCGCATTAATAGCCTGCATTTCTATGCTGTGGAAATGCCACCTGCCTGTATGGTTCTTTGTGCGCTTGTATGCGCGTGTTCGTCGTCTCCTTCAGTCAACAACCGTTCATATTGCAAACCTTTCGGGTTAGATCTAGAAAACTTCTGCGAGAACTCGATGCAAGTCTATGATCACTGGCGTCTCTTTTTATATCAATGATGCCAACTTGCAGGGTACCTAACACCTTTAAATATTTCTCTGTAGGAATTTAATAATTTTTGGAGGAAGCGAGCCTTTTCTATTTTTGAAAGCTTTTTTACTGTTTGGCGTATGCTCTGGCATAGAAATCCAACGCCGGAATAATTTGGGGTTTGGGTCATATTTCTTGTTTTGTTTTTTACCGTTGTTACTGTCTCCTTATATGTTTTAATGTAGCCTAGTTTTTAGGCTGGTTTGATTACGGCGACATCTGCCCAGGTTGGTAGTGTCCAGGACAGACCCATTAATTTTTGAAAATTCTGCCCTTACGGAGAATAGCCACAAAGGAGGTGGGCTTCAGTTAAATTTGCCTAAGGCTAAAGAGGGCAATTAGGGAAGACGGGACTTACAAAGGAAGAGGGACACGCGGAAACAAAGCCACCCCGGTTCCCAAATGGTTCCGAATGGATATTAAGGCTAGTGCGACCAACCAAGTTGCTTCCAGCAAGGTTTCCAAAGAGAAGGGGCAATTCGCTGTCAATAAACCCCTTAGATATGGATTTCATACAGGGATATGTTCTGTCCCGGAATGAGAGAAAATTAGGGAAGCCATGCCACTGGGTTGAGTTAAATCGTCTGAAGGGGCCTGGATAAGTTTTTAGTTCGCTTCCTCATCGCTCTCTCTCTCTCAACGATACTTCTTTTATTCTACAACTATCATTTCAAGCTTTTTTCTACGTGAGCTTCGTACTGGAAGAAGTTCTCTCCCGTACCGGGTGCAAATTAGGCAAGTCCTGTCACTGGCTTGAATTGAGCATTATGACTGCGCATGATGAAATTTATTTTGCGCTTGTCCATAACTCCCTCTCATTTTTTTTTATGTGACTATCCTATCAAACCTTTAACTAGGTTTAAGGACCTGACAATCTACCTTATGCCGCGTTAGAAGAGCGGGCTTAGAACCTATCTAAACAATGCTGTTTAACGACGAAGTTGCGAGACCAGGACTTGAGGGAAAGATTGTTTTTGCCCCAATAACCACTTCTCTGCATGTGATGGGCTGACCACCTCCCTGTAGCCGTTCCCAGGTGCATAAACTATGCCGCATATAGCGAACTAGCTATAGTGCCTTGTTAGCTACAAGGCCATCTCAACACGGGTGCGGTCTCTCGGCCTGCCACAACAGATTTTCATATCTCAGTCGCCGTGTCGAAGATTAGTATCTCCTATTAAGGAAATCCGCCTTGTCGCTCGGCCTCCCTGGCTGCTATGTTGGGAGCTGTCGACATTGGAGAGATACCAGTCAACTGACCAACTCCTTGTCAGTGTGCGTCGATGCACAGGTCACAAACACCAACGTTGACGAATCCAGAGTGGATCCCTGAAAAGTTCGAAACCGCGATTCGAGATAGGCAGATGCGCCTGAACGCTGTATATTAGGGTGGATCGATTTTACATTTTTTTGATTTCCATATTCTAATAGAGACAAAAACTTATGCATGCATGAGAAAATAGCTTTTTAGTTAAATAGGTAACCATTTTCTGTCCCCGGCAGAGTAATGAAAATCATAATTAGTAGTCAAAAACGTATTTTTCTTGTACTTAATTTTCAAAATATTTCAATATACATCAAAATTGGGTAATACTTCAGATTCGTGGCGCACGGTAGATGGCGCTGTTAGTCGGCTACAATTTTGGGCTACAGCATATCTCCTTTGACGTCAGACGGTAGCCTCAGATATGACCAATCACGGTGTCATATTGTTTTGGGGATTTGTAACTTTTAGTTTGTATTATTTACTAAATATCTGTGCCTCTGCTTGTTTATAGTTTTTTCTAAGTTAGGTAAGGTTTCTTGGGTAATACTTCAGATTCGAGGCGCACGGTAGATGGCGCTGTTAGTCGGCTACAATTTGGGGCTACAGCATATCTCTTATGACGTCAGACGGTAGCGTCAGATGTGACAATCACTGCGTTATATTTTTTTGTTGTTTTGGGGATTTGTAACTTTTAGTCTATTATTTACTAAATATCTGCGCTCTGCTCGTTTATAGTTTTTTCTCTCTAAGTTAGGTAAGGTTTCTTGATGTCTTTTATTGTTTTTTGTTTTGCGAACGATAACAGCTTCGTACTGGCAACATCGTAGCTTATAAATAGGACCCATTTTGCAAATGTTTTTCTTTCGTTATTGTGTTTTCATGCTCTCCATGTGCTTCTTTGTTATTCGAATTCGGCTTTACTTTGTATGATCGCGAAAAAACTTTTAGATTATCTATAGGCGCATAAACTAATCAAGAAACCTATAAAAGTAAGAATTGTTTGTTATTAGGTTAGGTTTTTCTGCCAGTAAAAAGCTGTTGGGGAGAAAAAACCTCCAGTAAATTCAAGGGGACTGCTCGTGGGGGAGATTTCACTGTAGGGGGACCACCCTGCGATGATCCTGAGTTTCAATCAATTGGGGGGGTCTGGGGGGCGCAGCCCCCCAGTATATACTCATATACAAAAAAAATATTACGCAGATATTGTTCACATCTGATGCTACCATCTGGCGTCATAAGAGATATGCTGTAGCCCAAAATTGTAGCCGACTAACAGCGCCATCTACCGTGCGCCCCGAATCTAAAGTGTTACCGTTTCTTGATGTCTTTTATTGTTGTTTTTTTTGTTTTCGTATATTTTGTATTGTTACGAACGATAACAGCTTCTTACTGGCAACGTCGTAGCTTATAACTATGACCCGTTTTGCAAAAACATTTTTGTAGTTATGTCGTCTGCGTGCTCTACTTGTGCTTCGTCATTATTCAAATTTGGCTTTATTTTGCATAACCGCGAAAAACTTTTATATTATCTAGAGGCTCATAAATTAATTAAGAAAACTATAAAATGCCCAAAATACAGTGCGAATTTACATTTTTCGGAAAATTTACTGTTTCGTTGTGATAAGTTCTATTTAAACGAAAACGGTAAACATTTTGCTGGCTATCTCGCAACCGCTCTTTTCGTGAAGAAATTTTCCAGTATCAAAGAGCGATTCCACGAATTTCTGCTAGCCATAGCAGAATTATACCCGCCCGCTTAAAGTTAGTATTGTTTGTCTTTAGGTTACGTTTTTTCTGCCAGTAAAAAGCTGCTCGTGGGGGAGTAAGCACTGCAGGGAGACCCCCCTACGATGACCCTGAGTTTCAATCAATTGGGGGGGTCTAGGGAGCGCAGCCCCCCAGTATATACTCATATACCAAAAAATATTACGCCGATATTGTTCACATCTGACGCTACCGTCTGACGTCATAAGAGATATGCTGTAGCCCAAAATTGTGGCCGACTAACAGCGCCATCTACCGTGCGCCACGAATCTCAAGTGTTACCCAAAATTGTTCCTAATAACTATAAAATCGATGAAAATCACCTCACATGATCATTTTTCTAAGCGCGTTGTCGTATGTTAATATCTGTTGCCCAGTTTCCTCAGTTGACTTTTGACAGCATAGAAGGCAGGTGTGCACTGTGTGTGTATTCTGCAACTGGGTCCTCGAGTCCTCAGTGTATGTGTGTGTGGCTCCTCAGTGTGTTCAATCTCTGCTCATATTTTTTTTTTTTCTGATAACTTTATTTTCTGTTATATTGTTTAACAGAGAAATACAATAGTATTCAATCTCTAAAGGATGGCTACCGCTAAAACTAGAAGGTCGGTTGCGTGTCCAATATTTGGTGCTGGAAAAGATTTGAATTTGCGATGTTTTTCCATATGTGAAGATGTGATGCAATACTACTATCATGTGAGAACTGAGTTGAGATCATCAACGAAGGAACCTACATTTAAAGATATCGCCGCTGTGGTCGCGAAGAGACTGGAATACTTGTGAAAATTAGCTTCCATCCCAACAGTTTCGAAAACACGTATAAGTAAAATGTTGAGAAGCTATTGTGATAAAATGGCTAACATCATTAAATCACTGAATGCGAAAAAGAACAACAAATCGTTACAGAAAAACCTTGGGGCCTTCAAGAAATCAACTAACTAAGACCACCTTATTTGACATATCGGCTTGTAAATGCCCTGATTTGACAAAATACAGCTGCTCTCCTGAACGACGAGTACCCTTGAAAGAGCAACAGTTTTTGATCGACCATAGAAGTGAACGCAAAATGGCAATAGGAACTTTGACTGCTGAAACAACAAATATAAACAAGCCGACTCTTGACAGAAGACTGACGATATTGAAACAAGAAAGAATAGCAGAACATCAAGAATAGTAAACAACAAGAAACTTCTCAGGAACAACCTTCTTCGGCACCGACAGCTTCTAGTGAAACTGGGGATACATCTACAGAATCATCGTCATCGTATGAACTAACACAGATATATAGACATGACATGAAGAAAAAAACAAAAATTAAACTTCAGGCACTTGCCGAAGTTTGTGATCGTACGGGCGTCTCAGACAGAGCTGCTTAATTTAGTGCTTCTTCGATGTTCTAAGATGTTGGCTTGATACGGAAAGATGATATCCGTTCAGTGATTGATCGAAATAATATAAGAAGAGCCAGAAAAGACTTCGTTCTGAGCATCAGCGGGATGAAAAGATCACGCTACCGTTACAGGGCATTTTCTTTGACGGATGAAAAGATAAAACAACGACACAAAAAGAAATGGACCATGTGAAGCATAGAAAAACTGTAGTAGAAGAGCATATAGTTTTAGTTCAAGAACCAAATTCCCAGTACATGGGACATTTCACTCCTGCATCAGGTTCTGCCACTGCAATAACATCAGGTATTATCAACTTTCTAGAGACTAACAATATTAACACGGGCGACATTGTGGCTATGGGCTGTGATGGTACTGCAGTGAACACGGGTCGAAAGGGTGGAGCCATTCCTATGATTAAAATGATATTACAAAGGCCAGTTCGGTTTGGGATGGGGGTATTTTAACAACCTGCTTCATTTCCACCCATATCTTCCTCACATCCCTTTTCCTCTCCTCTTCACATTCTAACCATTTTTACGCCGTGTCTAAGGTGAAACCGCCATGCCGATGGACTGCCAGGCCACCAGGCGGGAGGGGTGGTCCGAAATGGCGGCCCCTGGCTCTGCCCGGCCTGCAAGCACCTCTTGCAGGGCGGGCAACTGAAAGAGGTGATGAGCTATTGCGTCCCGTATAAAAAAGATGGTCACCATGCCCATGTATGAAAAAGACCCCCAAAAACACAACCCCCAACTTCCCCTGAAAAAGCGACGGAGCCGCCCTCGGGTAGCTCCAGCAAAAAAATGGAGGTCTCCTCCCCTGTGATTGCGCAGGGGACCCTCCGTATCTCTTCAACTGGAGGGGAGGCTTACTACTCTCATTTGCTTACGGGTGTAGGGGACTCCCCCTCACCCCCTTCTCTGGAGGTGCTTTCGGGCGCCTCCCTTTTACCAGCGGCAGTCCCCTCTGTTCTTTCTAAGGGGACTGCCAAGAAAGCCAGCAAGCAGCCCTTAGCCAGCCGCTCCACATCGAAGCGGCTTGGTAGGGCAAACCCCCTTAGGGGGGAGAGGAAAGCCAGGCCCCTTTGGTCGCTTCCCTCAAAAGACCTGCTGGCAACAATATTGAACCTTGCCGGGGTCAAGGCCCATGCCTTCCCTCACAAGACTAGTGACGATACTGCCAACGGGACCTGCGATGTCTGGGGGGGGGGGGATGGCCAACTGGAGGCCCCCCCTAAGATAGACATGGTCCTTGAGGAAACCCAGCCTAAGACGGTGGGCCTCCCATGGTGGGGAATTCGGGCTCGGCGCCAAGCACCGTACCCGATTCCGCCCCTATGCAGGGTCATCCTCAAACGACTGTGGTTTCCGAAGCAGTACAAAGAGGGGAGGGATCTCCTCCGACCGGTGCCCCCACGACTACCAGGACCTTCTCCATTTCGGAGAATGACCTGGCTGAGGCCGGTCCATCTGGCCTGGGGGCTCCTTCCGGCGGAGGTGAGAAGCGGGTTCATTCCCCGCCCTCCTCTCCAAAAAAGAAAAAAAAGACAAAAAAGACTCGGGGCTCCTCTCCATCCGCGGGGGCTACGGGGACGAATGGGTCTGCTGCCACTTTGGCAAGTGACCAAGCCAAGATTGGCACATCCAGCCCCTCTGCCCCCCCGGTTGTGGAGCCCCTGACTAAGACCAAAAGTGCACAGGACGGAGCCTCAATGACATCGGGGCCCTTGATTCAGAGTTTACCTGGCGTTTTCGAGCCCGCTGGCTTCAAACGCTTCCTCGTTATTCGCTCCACTGATGGCACCATATTGTCCAAGGGCAACATGATCCATCAGAGAAAAGAACTAGCTAGTGCAATTGGTAGAGAGCCGAAGGTGACTCGTTTCTCGGACGGGAGCCTTCTGGCGAATGCGGCGAATCCCGCCGAGGTGGCCAAGATAAGTGCTCTTCGGACACTTCATGGCACCCCGGTGAGTGTGACACCGCACTTTACCATGAACTTTGTGAAATGAGTAGTTTATGCGAGGGAACTCGTTGACTAATCCATTGAGGACATCACCCTAGAGCTGGCCGACAATGGGGCGGTCAAAGTCGAACGTGTGATAAGAAAACAGGGAGGGGCCTCGAGACCCACCCCTACACTCTTCGTCACGTTCGACTGTGACAAGCTCCCTGAGTTGGTGCGTGCGGTTGGTACCGCTACCGCGTTAAGGCATTCGTGCAACTGCCGCGGCGGTGCTATTACTGTCACCGCTTCGGCAAACGAATCGCTCATGTAGACGTGCAAAGTCGAAGTCACCCAAAGTCTGTGTAAATTGCTCCAAGGTCGCACACGATAAGTCCAAATCGTGTGTGGCAAAGTGTGTCAATTGCGGAGAGCCGCACCCAGCTTCTTCAAAGCAATGTGGTGCATATCTCCATGAGAAAAAAATCCTGGCCGTTCAGGACCAGGATCGACTCTCATTCCGCGAGGCTAAGTACTTGGTCCTGGCGCGCTCGGCTCTGCCTGAAACGTCATATGCCTCAATAGTTAGAAAGGCACCCTCTGCTCCTGACCCATCCAGGCCAACGAGCACGGTTGTTTCCGCGCCCATTCGGAGCCCTTCTGGGCGCTTCCCTGGTAAAGCTGGAGGCAAAAAGGGTTCATACCCAGCCCCGGCTAAAACCAGGGCTCCACCCTCTTCCCCCAGCGTTACCGTTTCCCGTAAGGCAAAACGGCCACGCGCCTCCACCAAGTCGTTAGACTCACAGGAGGCAACACCCCTGAAGATGGTCGCTAGGCCATCTTCGGGAGTTCTTAAAGCTGTCTACCGAAAGGAAGACAGCAACAAAGGATCTTCGGCACCTTCGCCACGCCCAAAGGTGGAGCGAGGGGCTCGGAGACGGTGGTTCCTCGAAAAGAGGGCCCTTCACCTCCAAAGCCGGAATGCCCGCCTAAGGTTTCGAGGCGGAGGGAGGAAAATACTCGCATGGGGAGCCCAACCTCCCCCAATAAGTCCTCAAAGGCGACAGCGCCCGGGGTTCTGCCCCTGGGAAGCGTCCGTCGATTCCCGTGAGGGTCTTCTGTTCGAAAGGGGGCCCCCACGTCTCCTCCGAGCTAGGCCTGGAGGGCATATTCCTTCAATGGAATTGCCGTGGCCCCCGGGCCAACTTGGAGGAGCTGTGGAGGCTCGTCTCGTCCCGTTCCCCGTTAGCTATCTTTTTGCAGGAGACCATGCTAAAAGCGTGCCCCCTGCCTGCCCCCCCTCCCCCCCGGTGTATAAGGGTCTTGCGACCCCAACACCGCGGGGTGGCCGGGCTGGGGGATGCGGTTTACACCTGGCATGATGTCTCCGTTCTTCCTTTCTCTTTAGATACCTCCTTTCAGGCAGTGGCTGTGCAGCTGCACCTGGATAGGAGGTATACTATCATTTCTGCGTACATTCCACCGTCAGCTGACTTCGACGCGGGGGACTTCCGCCGCGTCGTGGCACGGTTGCCGAGGCCCTATCTCTTGCTTGGAGATCTGAACGGCAGGAATCCTCTCTGGGGACAAGTCCTTGCCGATCTGATCGGAGAGCTTGAGATGGGTGTCCTAAACGTGGATGAGTTTACGCATCACTGTCCGAGAACCGCTTCATTTTCTTGCCTTTTGCCTTGACCTATCTCTGTGCTCTTTGGATGCACAGCCTGATTTTGATTGGGGGGTGGTCGATGACCTCCATGGTAGTGATCACTTTCCATTCAAATATATTTTTCAGGGCAATTGCCGCCTGAGAGAGCACCTCGGTGGTGCTTGGCGCGGGCGCGGGCACGGTGGCCTGCATTTCAGGAAATGACTGAATTCTCTATCTCAGTCGAGGAGCTTAGGTCGGTAGATGAGGCCGTTGAGTTCTTCTCCGGCAACCTCATCGCTGTATGCCTGACTACTATTCCTAGGACGTCTAGCCGTTTTGCACGCCGACCACCATGGTCGGCCGAGTGTGAGACGGCCCTCAAGTAGAAGCGTTATGCCTACATGCGCTATAAGCGCCGCCCGAACGATTTCACTGTCGCTGAATTTAGTCGGGCTAAAGCTAGGTTACAGTATATTTCAAAGCATGCCCGCCGCTCTTCTTGAAGGGCATACGTGTCTTTACTTAACGGTAAGACCCCTTTAGCTGAGGTGTGGAAGCGAGTCAAAAAGATGCGGGGCAAGTTCTCGCAGGACCCCCCTCCCATTCTCCAGGAGAATGGGACCGCAATCTCGGACCCCGCGTCCGTGGCTGAATCCTTAGCGACCGCTTTTTTCGCATTCTCTTGCCGTGATGCTGCTCTGCCAGCATTCAATGCACGTCGTGATGTCGCGGAAGGCCGCCGGCTGGACTTTACCTCCAAAAGCAGAGAACCCTTGAACGACAAGTTTACTGTGAGTGAGTTGCGTTCCGCTCTCGCTTCGTGCGCGGACACCGCCCATGGTCCAGATGATGTCCCATACGCCATGCTTAGACACCTGGGTGAGCGAGGCATGGTCTTTCTGTTAGATTTGTTCAACAGGATCTGGGTAGAAAGGTCTTCTCCCGGACTCCTGGTGAATCGCTACTGTGCTCGCCTTTCGCAAGCCGGGGAGAGATCACTCTACTCCGACCGGTTTCCGCCCAATCTCTCTAACCTCTTGCGTGTGCAAGTTGATGGAGAAATTGGTAAATGTTAGACTAGCCTATTTCCTGGACAGCGGAGGCCATCTCTCCTCCACACAGTGCGGCTTCCGCAAGTTCCACTCCACGTCGGATGCTCTGGTCCGAATGGAAAATGCCGTCTGCGAGGCTTTCCTTCGTAGACAGCACTACGCCACGGTGTTTTTTGATCTGGAGAAGGCCTATGATACCACATGGTGATACGGTATCATGGAGACTCTCCACACGATGGGGGCGATGGGACGCCTCCCAATGTTTATATCTGAATTTTTGCGAGATCGCCGATTCCGCGTACGGGTGGGGGGAGCCCTCTCCGGCTCAAAGGAGCAGGAAGAGGGTGTCCCGCAGGGAAGTGTCCTCAGTGTCACTCTCTTTGCCTTGAGCATTAATGGCATCACCTCGGTGCTGCCGGAAGATGTTCTTACTACGCTCTACGTGGACAACCTTTCGATCTCTTTTGGCGCGGCCCAGATGCCAACTTTGGAGCGTCGACTCCAACGGGCATTAAACCGCGTCTCTCGCTATAACAAAGCGCACTTGTTTCGGTTTTCTTTGGCCAAGACTAAGGTTATGCCCTTTTGCCGCCATCCACGGCTTCACCCCGACCCAGATTTGTTTCTTAATGTGGTGCGCCTGGATGTGGTTGAGTCGTACCGTTTCCTTGGTCTTGTATTCGACTCACGCCTCACCTGGGAGGCTCATATTCACAGCCTTAGGGTCTCTTGTACCCGCGCCATGGATATTCTCCGTTCCGTGACGTCTAGCGCCTGGGGTGCTGATAGGGCTACTGCCCTACTTTTTTATTGATCCTTTGTTCGTTCAAAGCTCGACTACGGATGCGAGTTTTATGCATCAGCAGCCGAGCGTTTATTGCGGAAGGTGGATTCGATCCACCACACCGGCCTTCGCCTTGCGACCGGTGCCTTCCGCACTTCCCCCATTGAGATGCTGGGGAGATGCCACTCGCTCTGCGCCGAGTGCAGTGCATCACTTGCCTGTACGCGCGAGCCCGGCGCCTTCCTCAGTCGCCAACAGCTCTCACTGCATCCGCAGCTGATCTCGATGGTGCCTATGCCGCCGAGAGACGCCAGTCATACCCTAAGCCCTTTGGGTTTAGGGCCAGGAAACTCCTTCGAGAGGTAGATATAGCTATCGTTCCGGTGGCGCCCCTGGTTCTGCCCTGGACGCCACCCTGGAAGGTACCACATTTGGCTATTTGTCGCCACGCCTCTGCTCCCAAAGCTTGTACTGCGCCGGTAGTATTGCGTTCGACCTTTTTAGAGCTCACATCGTGTCACGCTGGAACCGTGCCAGTGTATACGGATTGCTCCAAGTCCCAAGAGGGGGTCGGCTTCCACGCCGTATCCCCTCTGTTTGAAGTCAGCGGGGCTCTACCAGGCGCTGCGTGTGTCTTCACGGCCGAGCTTGTGGCAATACACCACTCGGTACGGGAGATTACGCGACGTGCCCGGTTTGGAGACCGGATTGTGATCTATAGCGACTCACAAAGCGCCCTGAGTGCTCTCGGGGCATTGGAATCTCCGCATCCCCTGGTTCGCGAAATCCGTGACGCCACGGTTTTGGCGAGCCGGGCAGATGTCGAGATTATCTTCTGCTGGGTTCCTGGACATGTAGGAATTGCGGGGAATGAGCACGCCGATGAGGGCACCAAAGAGTCCACGAGGACTCTGCGACCGGACCACCGTTTCGCTCTTCCTCACACCGACTACATGGCAGGAATACGGGCAGCTCTTCGGACTGCTTGGCAAAGAATATGGGAGGCGGTCGAAGGGAACTTAAAGTTGCGTGCCATTGCGCCGCGACTGTTCCCATGTACCTATTCCCCAATGCCGCGGCGGCTTCAGGTTGCTTTCTGTCGTCTCCGAATCGGACACACTCGTGTGACGCATCGCTATTTGATGGAGCGCTCGCCTGTGCCCTATTGCAACGACTGCGTCGTCCCCCAGACTGTTCGGCACATTCTTGTCGAATGTCCCAGTCTGGGTGATCTTCGCGCATGATACCTGTCCCGGTCCTGGGATGGGCGGGGTCGCTACCGCCTGTTCCTTGTACCCGGGACAGATTCGTGCACATTGACTGGTGGACTTGTTGACTTTTGGGGGGAGGCCGGGCTTCTTCCCTTTATTTAAGGTTCTTCTTTTTATTATTGTTTTGTTTGTAGGTTGCACTCTCCTGCACTGGGGTGAGGGGGACCTCCCCCCGCTGCCGGAGATTGCTTCCTGATTGTTAAGTTTTTCCAATTTATATCATTGTTAAGTTTTGATATTTTTATTTTAAAGTAGCCTAGTTCTAGGCTGTCGTGTTTTTCGGCGACTTATGCCCAAGTGGGCAGTTGCCAGATGGGCTCTATAGAAATAAAAAAAAACAAAAAAACAAGGGCCAGTTCAGGGGATCATATGCCTGTTACACGGTAATGAATTATCACTGCGACATCTCATCGAAGACTTGGACGGCAAAACAACTGGGCCAGTGGGTTCTACTGGACCACTTGGGAAACAACTTAATGACTGCGAAAAACTTCCAATTACAGAATTTGATGCCATTCCACCGCCTAACATTGACATTGATGATGCTGAGTTGAGCACTGACCAAAAGTATTTGTTAGACATCTACAGAGCAGTGTCGAGCGCTAGCTGCTCTTTAGCTCTCGCTGCTCGAAGAACAGGTAAGATGGCGCATTCCAGGTGGCTGACAACAGCGTAGATTTTTGTGCTTCTATGTTTCAACCAGTGAACCCTCCAGCACGTTAAACGAAATTGTGCGATTTATTCTGACAGTTTACGCACCAATTTGCTTTAAGATAAAGAAAAACTCCAGTTTCACTGAGGGCGCACAAACATTTTTTCGAAATGAGTCTCTCTCAGACCATGCATCAAAGATCTAAGACAATCGCCAACAAAGTCCTCCATAGAAATTCTTTCTTTGCTCACCCAGAAAATATTTTGATCACTATGCTACATGACGATGAGCAACACATACGACAATTGGGATGGAAAACAATTTTAAAAGCAAGATCAAAACAATCATCAGCGGGAAAAATTCGAGTCTTCGCGGAAGATAAGCCTTCAAAACTAACCAAATGTGTCAAGCGGTCGAGAGACTCGTCAAGTTAGTACCTGAAGCCTCTGTCAGTGTAAGTGGAATAAAAGAGAGGGACGGATCATCCGCTCCCGTCTTCACTCTCGAAAAAATTTCCACGATTTGAATCAAAAAAAGATTACCGTATGTAAATCGACATGCAGCCAAAGGAAGGGTGGTTGGGGCTGGATAGGTGGAACTCGACGTACAGCCACCTACAGCGAAGAGCTGTACTTAATACTTATCGTACTTATAGCATCATGTGAGGTGCTTTTCATCGATTTTATAGTTATTAGGAACAATTTTTATGCATATTCAAATATTTTGGAAAATATAATACGTTTTTGACTACTAATTATGATTTTTATTGGTCTGCCGGGGGCAGAAGATTGTTACCTATTTAACTAAGATTTTGCAGAGGCTGTTTTCTCATACCTGCGCAAGTTTCTGTCTCTATTAGAATATGGAACTCGAAAAAAATGTAAAATCAATCCACCCTACTCTATATAGCCCACCAACCCGTTTTTTTTTAATATTTACTGGTGACAAGCGTAGGGATTCTCTTATGTTGCAAGTTTCAATAAGTTTAAAAAATTTCTGACTACGTCCCTTTTCTAAATTCTCGCCCGACCTTGATGTTGGAGCGGACAGGTAGATTGCCAGCTCTCTAACCCTGTGATTGGAGCTACCCCGAGTAGCTCAGGAGGCCTTTCAAGAATCTACTAGCGGATAGTGCGTTTCTTCCTCTCTATTATTAACAGATTCGGGGGTTCCCTCTTACTCCGTTTTTTAGAGTTGCCTCAGGGAAATTAGAAGTTCCTTGTGTGTTTGGAGTATCTGTAATTTTGGGGGGGTGCTAGAGGATAGTTTGGGTTTCTTTATATGCGTGAATAGATGCGATTTTTTTTTTTTTATCGTTTGGTTGGCGTTGTTAAGCATTTGGGCAAGTATCTTTGGTCATCGTTTGTTTTAATTTTTCTATTTGTGTTTTCGCCTTCAAAACTAACCAAATGTGTCAAACTTATTTGGCGTGGTGTTCTTTGGGAGTGATTTTGAGTTCTGATCATTTTGTTGGGGTTTTGCTTTGCCATATTGAGTAATTCCATTGTGTCGGCCTTTGCTGCTGGGCTTTTCAATTTTTTTTTCTGGCGTTGTGTGGCAGACCTCTGGGGTACATTCTTTTGAGGGGTGACCCCATTACCTTGGTTTCGTATGTAATCGATCTACGTTTGAAGTGTTTTTTTCTGGTATATTTGACCTTAGGGGCTTTTGATTGGTGATTGGTTTGAGGTGTGCCTGGTAGAATATTGTCTTGTACGTTTTTGCGTGAAGCTCTTGATGGTTGTTCGGAGTTTGGGCTGGCCGAACTGGGCTTATAGCTCTCTGGTGCTGGTTTTGTCGTAGTGTCTCATATTTGTTCAGGATGCGACGTTGAAGGCCGAGACAATGTCTGTATAGCTTAGTGTATCTAGTTTTCTTCCTTCCTCTACTATGTCTGCCAGAGTTTGGTTCCTTCGGTTGCCGCACCGCACCATCCTTAAACGTACGACTTGAGGGAAGAGGAAATTTGGACATTTTGTGAGGAAGGAGTAATGGGTATCGCCGCAGTTGCTGCTCTTTTCAATGGATTGAAAAGTTTGATTATTGTGTCCTTTCTCCCACATCTGAAACATAGTTGTGGGTCCTATTTACAGTATTTTTCCGGATGTCCAAATTCAGACAGAATCGACACTATATTGGTGCAGGTACCTATTCCTTAATGTGTATGATGGTTCCTAAAGTCTGATCTTTTGGAGAGATATTCTGCTGGTTGAAAGTTGTTTTACAATTTTTGGTGGGACTGGAAGAGTTGGGGATTTTTGTTCGAAGATGGTGACAGGTTCTACACTAAAGGGACTATTCTTTTCGAACGGTCCAATTAACCAACTTAAATTATAATCAACCAATGCCGCTAATCTTATTAGACTTCTTAGTTTAAATTTTTCTAAGCGTTCCAAGCAAATTGCTTTGAAGTCAGCAGTGACGTATATCTTTAAATTTATTCAAGACCTTTCGTCATAATCATATATTAGCTAGATAATGGAGGTGCCTCTTTAATCCGCCATTTTTGTTTGGCTTTCCGAAAGCAGTTACCCGAAAGGACAAAACTGAATTAGTTAGTTTTTAAACAGCAATGGTGTCTTCAAGAGCTTATTTTGAGGCTGGTACATTTGGTAATTCTTGAACTTTGAAGTAAATTACTATAACAGGATGATATAGTTTTCTGAGCACTTAGGGCTTAGAATGAAACTCTGAGCAGGACTGAACCTACTCTAGTATTGTGTTCGAGTAATTTTTTAGAGATTTGGATTATTCAAAATTCTTGTTGGGTTTCTTCGATTACGGTCTGTAATTGTTCCCGGAGTTCTAGCACACAAAAATTGTTATTTAGAGTTGTTTTACGGTAATAAAGCGTGACCAACATTCTGGCCCAAATATTTGATTGAGATTAAATAATTTGCGTGTCTCTTCTTTGTTTTTGTTCGTTTGATTTGTTGGGATAGGTGGTAAATTAACTAAAGTATCTATAGCCATTGGATTTTGATTCGCCACTCCTCGCCGTGAAGGCCCACATTGACACCCAAAGAGAATGGCACTAATGGACGCCTTTTAATTGACCCCGGCTGCTGCCACTAGAAAGGATTGGATAAGCCTCATCCGCCGCTCTTTGAGTAAACCAAGAAAAATCCTACACGTGGCGTTGAAGGCATGTTGGGGCGATGGAACCGGCTTATGGACTGACCTAAGAGCGGTTAGAGATACTTCGCCTAACATCGGGTCATAAGAGTGAATCGCGTCTATTCCTTTGTGTCGCCAGGTAGGTATCAAGGGGCTACATGGGTATTAGAAGAAGATGCCAACGATTGAGTAGGGAAAGTGACAGTAAGTAAAAAAAGTGGATGGAATGACGAAAGCAGGATTAAAGAGAGCTGGTATAACAAGAAGAGGTAGGAGTTAGAAGAGGGA
Organism: Ceratothoa steindachneri; assembly: GCA_963969495.1. Classification (NCBI taxonomy): domain Eukaryota; kingdom Metazoa; phylum Arthropoda; class Malacostraca; order Isopoda; family Cymothoidae; genus Ceratothoa; species Ceratothoa steindachneri. Next base: position 31,036,281 of record OZ018337.1, read on the forward strand.
AGAGAGGGTAAGCGAGGACCGGACGGGCGCTGAGTCACATCAGAACGACGGCCAGGTAAACACATTGCCGTGCCCCTTAAGGGGCAGTTGAAGAAGGTGCCAACGAAAGGGTGTAGAAAGTGACAGGCATTAAAAAGGGTAGATGGAAGAACGAAGGCATGATGAATGAGTGTACAACAGGAAGAATAGGCAGAGGTTAGCGGAAAGAGGAGGAGGAGAGGCTAAGATTGGGCCGAACGGAGCGCTGAGTCCGGTTAGCATGGAGGCCAATAAAATACATTACAGTGCCTTCTACGAGGACTGGGCCAATTCGGGTGGGGGTTCGCTACATTTTAGCAGCAGACCATGCTCAGTGTCTGCCCTCTGCCATCCCTCAATGGCAGAGGGCAAAAAAATGGGGTGGTAGTCGGGCAGGTAGATATCTTCGTTCTTTAATTTGCTATAAATACCACTTTTCAGGAACAGGCAGTGCAGCTACACTTGCATATAAGGTATACTATTATGTCTGCGTACATTCCATAGATATCCGCCTAAGACGCTACGTACTTCCCCCTCGTAGTAGCATGGCTGCCGAGGCCCTTTCTCCTGATCAGGGATAGAAACAGTAGACACTCCCCATAGGAAAGCTACAGAATATATCCAATGTATTACTACAATGTAGCCGTCGATCACGTCCTCGCCGAACTGATTGACGAGTTGGAGATGTGTCCTAAATGTGAATAAGTTTACGTATCACTGACTCAAAACTGCGTCATTTTATTTTCCCGATTTGCGCCTGTGCTATCCGGATGCAAAGCCTGGTTTGTGGTCAGGGGTAGTCAATGACCTTCATGATAGTGATCACTTTCATTGTCAAAATCATTTTCTGAACCGCTGCCGACTGAGAGCTCGCCCCGTTGGTGTTGGCGCGGGTGTGGTGGTCCGTATTTCAGAAAATGACTGATTTCTCTGCCTCAGTTGAGGAGTTTAGGTGGGTAGATGAGGTCGTTCAATTCTCCATCAACCTCATCGACGTGGTACTAACTACTATTTCTAGATCGGCTGGCCGCTTTGCACTCCGACCGTTTCCGTGGTGGTCAGCCGTGTGAGGCGGCCCTCAAACAGAAGCCTTATTCGTACTTGCCCTATAAGCTCCGTCCGAACGATTTCATTGCTGGTGAATTTCGTTGCGCTAGGGCTAGATTCGGGTATGTTTCGAAACACACCCACCGCTCTTACTAACAGGCATACATATTTCAACTTAACGGGAAGACCCATCGGGCAGAGGTGTGGAAGCGAGTCAAAAGGATTCGGGAAGAGTTCTTGCACGACCCGCCTACCGTTCCCCAGTAGAATGTGACCGCAATCTTGGACAATGCGTGTGTGGCAGGGTCCTTCGTGACCGCTTTTTCCGCATTCTCTAGCCGGGATGCTGCTCCGTCAGGATTAAATGCGCGTCGTTATGCCGCGGAAGGCTGCTAACTGGACTTTACTTCCAGAGACGCAGAATCCTTCAACAGCAGGTTTATTTTGAATAAGCTGCGTTCCGCTCTCGCTTCCTGCGCGGACACCGTTCCTGGTTCGGGCGATGTCTCGCACGCCATACTTCGAAACCTGGGCGAGTGACGCATAGCCTTTCTGATAGATTTGTTCAACAGGATCAGAAGAAAGAGGTTACTCCCAGAGTCCTTTCGAATGGCTACTATGCTCGCTTTTCGCAAATTGGGGAGAGATCACTCTATCCCGGCCGGTTTCCTCACAATCTCTCTTACCTCATGCGTATGCAAATTGATGTAGAAATGGGTAAATGTTAGAATACTTTTTTGGATAGCGGAGGCAACCTGTCTTCCGCAACTTACACTCCATGTAGGGTGCTCTGCTCTGACTGGAAACTGCCGCCTGCAAGGCCTTCCTTCGTAGACAGCACTACGTCACAGTGTTTTTCGCTCTGGAGAACGTCTTGTTTCTAAATGGGTTTCACCTGGAAGTGGTGGATTAGCACTGTTTCCTTGGTCTTGTATTTGAACGATGCCTAACCTAGGAGGCTTATACTCTCAGCTTTAGGGTCTCATTTACTCGTACCATAGATATTATTCGCTTCGTGTTGTTGAGCACCAGGGGCGCTGATAGAGCTAATGCCTTACTTTTTTATCGATGCTTTGTTCGTTAGAATCTCTACTATGGATGCGAGTTTTATGCATCCGCAACCGGGCATGTATTGTGGAAGGTGAACTAGATCTACTACACCGGCCTTCGCCTGGCGACCTATGCCTTCCGCACGTCCCACATTGAGACATTACTTGTCGATGCTGGGGAGATGCCCCTCGCTTTGCGCCGTGCACAGTCCATTATTTGCCTGTACGCACGAGCCCGGCGCCTCTCTCAGTTGCCAACACATATAACTGTATCTGCAGCTGATGTCGACCGTGCGTATACAAACAAGAGCTCAGTATAGCTCTCTGGCCCGTGGCATCCCTGGTTCTGCCCAGGACGCCACCTTGGAGGGTACCACCCTTGATTATTTTTCGCCACACCTCTGCTCCCAAAGCTTATACAGCGCCGGGATTATTACGCTCGGCCTTTTGGGAGCATACCCCGTTTCACGTTAGAGCCATGCCAGTGTATACGAATGGCCCCATCTCCCAAGAGGGTAGTGGTTTCCACGCCGTATCCCCTCTGTTTGAATCCAGTGTGGCTCTGCCAAGCGCTTTGTCTGTCTTCACGGCTGAGCTGGTTTCAATAGACCGCTCGGTACGGAAGATGACGCGCGTGCTCGGTTCGGAGACCAGATTGTGATCGTTGGCGACTCACAAAGCGCCCTGAATACCCTTCGAGGCATTGTAATATCCGCATCCACTGATTCGCTATATCTACTGAGCGCGCCGATGAGCGCGCTTCCTTTTTTTACCTTATCTTGATTTTTTATTTTACTTGTTCCTGTTGTTCCTTTTTTTTTATCCTGCCTTAGACTTGTTCCTTTTTATATGTCATCTGCAAATTGTTATTTGTTTTTTCAATCTAGCCTAATAGTAGGCTGTGGTCTATGTACTGCAACTTTCGCCCTAGTAGGCATTTGGCAAATGAGCTTTTAAAATAAAAAAAAGAAAAAGATGCACACCCTCATATTGAGTTGGAGATAGTCGATGAGCTTAATGGTAGCGACCGCATTTCAGGAAATGATTAATAACTCTGCCCCAGTCAAGTTTATGTCGGTGGGTGATGCCTTTGCGTTCTTCGTCAATCTCATCGTTGTGAGCGAAACTACTACTCAGAAAGTCTGCTCGTTTTTCACGCATTTCGCTTCCTAGGTGGTCGGCCGATTATGAGACGGCCTTCAGAATCAATATTCCTACATCAGCTATAAGCGCCGCCCGAACGGTATCACCGTCGGTGAATTTCCTCGAGCTGGAGCTAGGTTACGGTATGTTTTGAAGATCGTTATCCGCACGTAGTGGCTGGCATATCCGTCTTCAATTAACACGAAGACTCCTCTTGCAGATGTATGGAAGCGAGTCAAAATGATTCGGGGAAAGTTTTTGCAGATGTATGGAAGCGTGTCAAAAGGATTCGGGGAAAGTTCTTGCAGGATTGCACTCTCGTTCTCCAGGAGAACGGGATCGGAATCCTGGACTCCGCGTTAGTGGTGGATTCTAACGCGACCCCTTACGTTAAACGAATCGCGTTCGGTTCTCGATTCATACTCGGACACCATCTTTGGTCTGGACGATGTCTTTTATGTAATGCTTCGACACTTAGGTGACCGAGGTATGGCATTTCTGGTAGATTTGTTCAACGGGTATTAAGGGGAGCCCTGTCCGGTCTAATGTTGCAGTAAGAGGGTGTCCCGGAGGCACGTTTCCTAAGAGTCACATTCTTTGTCCTAAGCATCAACGGTATCACTTCGGTACTGCCGGATTTTCTTGCTACGCTATACCTTTCGATCATTTTTGGAGCGCCTCAGATGCAAACTCTGGAGCATTGACTCAGACACCCACCCGGTCCAGTTCCTAAATGTGTCTCACCTCGAATTAAAAGTTGATTCGCATCGTTTACTTTCTTTGTCTTCTTTTCGACCCAGGCTTCACATCACCTGTGAAGTGCATATTCTCAGCATTAATGTCTCTTATACCCGTACCATGGACATTTTTCGTTCCCTCAGGTTTAGCACTCGGAGTGCTGATAAGGCTACTACTTTGTATTTTTCTCTTTCCTTTGTTCGATCAAAGCTTGACAAAGAATGAGGGTTATACGTATCCGCAACCGAGCGGATACGAGATCCAGCTGACGACCGGTGCTTTCCGCACCTTCATCTTTGAGAGCCTACTTGTTAATGCCAGAGAGATGCTATTTGCTCTGAGCTGTAAATAATGAATTATTCGCTAGGAAACTCCTCCGAGCTTTCGATGTAGCTCTCGGGCCGGTGTTGCTTCCACGGCGCCGCAAATATTGTGGTCGATCTTTTTGTTTTAGTACATTGTGTCACACTGGATCCATGACAGAGTACACGGATGGTTTCAAGTCCCATGAAATCAACTTTCCCCGCTTCCTCAACCAAAAGTCCAGAGGTAAAGTTGACACGGAGGAACAGCTCCTCTAGTTAGGACATAATTTGCTACGAAGATAAGTTGCTGACATATCTTTGAAGAATGGTGCTTAACCTCGAGGAACACACCCACTAAGCAGCCGTCGAGTAATTTCTAGGGTAGCTAGATCTTTTAGGGAAAAACAGAAATTTCTAGAATTTTATTTGTTATTCTCTTAATGGGAGCATGGGCTAATATTGAGAAGTTTGATTTAATAAAAAAATATCCCTTATAGCTTTAGTTTTATATAGTCTACTTTAGTGGACTATAGAAAAATAAGGCAAGAAGTATAAGGCAATACTGATTTGCCCCTGAGTAGAGTAGAACGTAATTTATCTAGTTAATCTAATTAATCTGATTAATATACTAATTGATCATTTATTTTTTTTAATAATCATAATTTATAATCAAACCAATAATTACCTTTATTTATAAATGTTATATTGATTTAACAGTAAATTATCAACCCTCTTACACGTGTTCTTTCTACTTTCTGGAATAGTCTGGAATTGTTCTGGATTTCTGCTATAAAACATTAAAATCACCTTGCATCCACACACTGAGTTGTTTCCTCACTCACGTTTGCACGCAACTTTGCAAATACAGATATGATTTATCTCATTTGTTATATTTATCTAAAGATAGTAAGCTGTCATAAGTTAGTTCCTGAATTAAGAACACGAATGTATTGATATGTTTGGTTTTAAAGTTTTGATTTCCATTTGTATTTTATCGGAAGTTGGCGGTGCTTTAATACAGGTGGTGGCTTGTTAATGATAGGGTGGTATTTACGATCATGCTTTTGTTATTGACGCTTTTGTGATTCAAAGATTTGGGATCAATTTAAGATTAGGCATCTAAAGTCACTCAATTCAAGAATAAGCACCTGCATTTCGTTCAATTCCAGATAAGGCACCTGCGTTTCGTTCAATTGTAGATAAAGCACCTAAAGTCGCTCTATTAACGACTCACAAGGTGACTTATAAGGAAAAAGAAAAATATTGCAAATTACTAAGGAAAGTTTATTGAATAGAAAAATATTTAACGGATCATTTAAATATCATATTGTTCAGTTATATGATTATATAAGCTTTGAACAATTCTTACTGTTACATTTCCATGGAAATCCAACACTATGCCTTGAATGCAATGTCCATGTCATAAGTGTATCACAGCACTGCACTTCATTCGGTGTTAGTAAAGGACTTTGAAAGGACACTGCAAAGAAAATATAACTTTATTATTGAATTGGCCTACTAAAGGGGCAAGCAGAAAGGTCTCGAGTTCTTTGCTGTCAATGTGTAAGCCTACTGTTTTATGCGAAGTATCGAGTCTAAAAGCGGCAGGACTTAAGCGAGTAAACGGGATTCCATGACGCTACTAAAGGAATGAATTGAGTTAATGAACCAGCAATCTTCTCTGAATAATAAGAGTTTATCTCTCTCTCTCTCTCTCTCTCTCTCTCTCTCTCTCTCTCTCTCTCTCTCTCTCGGGAGAGAGAGAGAAAGAGAGAAAGTGTGTAACAAGGAAAATAAATACCCTAGAAGACCTTACGGTCAATTCAATGAAGGTACCTTTGCAGTAGCTGTCGAGCGGGCACATCCCCGCTCAATTGCCTCACGTCCTCCCTAAACGGCTACTTTTCAAGACCCTATCTAGTCTTGACTTGAACTGGTCAACAGATTCACTGTTGACAACTTCCACTAGAAGTGCGTTCCAACTACCGCATATACTGTACGTGAAATATTTCCCAGACAGATCGCGGTTGTAACGCTTCAGCTCAAGTTTGAAGCCCTGATTTCTTGTTCTGCTCTCATTAAGGCTAAAAATATCCCGGTAGTCAACATAGTCGAACCCTCGAAGTATTTTGAAAACTTCGATGAGCTGACCACGCAGTCTATGGGTTTCCAACGAGAACAGATCTAATTCCCTTAATCTATCTTCATAACTTTTATGTCTGATAGAGGGGATCAGTTTGGTTGCCCTGGCTTGTACGCGTTCCAATCTCGCGATGTTCTTTCGCAATGAAGGACTCCAAAATTGTACGGCGTACTCCAGGTGCGGTCGGACAAGTGAGTTGTACAGGCGCAGTACAATCTCATGGTTCCGATAACCAAACTGGCGCTTAATATAGCCTAGCATCCTTTAGGCCTTTTTCTCCGCCTCAATGCACTGTTTCGAGAACTTGAGGTCAATAGTGATTGTTACACCCAAGTCCTTCTCAGTGTCAGTGGATTCCATATCAGTGCCCTTAAAGATATACTGAGATTGGGGGGTTCTGTGGCCGATATGCATCACTTTGCATTTGCCCACGTTAAAAGGCATTTGCCACGTGTCCGACCACTCCCCAATCTTCCCAAGATCTTCCTGCAGGCGGGCAGTATTTCCATCCTTTGCAACGTTCATACCAAGCTTGGTATCGTCGGCAAATTTGGAAATCTTCGCAACCATGTCACCGTCCATGTCGTTGACGTAGATGATGAATAGTATTGGTCCCAGGACAGAACCTTGAGGCACCCCGCTGGTAACAGGCACCCACTCAGAAGACTGTCCATTCACCCCCACCCGTTGCTGTCTGCCACTTAGCCAGGAGCAGTGCCCTTAAGCATATAATGAGATTGAGGGTTTCGGTGGCCGATATGCATCATTTTGCATTTGTTCACGTTAAAAGGCATTAACCACGTGTCCGACCACTCCCCAATCTTCCCAAGATCTTCCTGCAAGCGGACAGTATTTCCAAACTGTGCAACGTTCATACCAAGCTTGGTATCGTCGCAAAATTTAGAAATTTTGGCAAGCATATCACCGTCCATGACGTTGACGTAGATGATGAATAGTATTGGTCCCAGGACAGAACCTTGAGGCACCCCGCTAGGAAACGGCACCCACTCAGAAGCCTGTCCATTGAGCACCACCCGTTGCCGTCTGCTACTTAGCCAGTTCTCTATCCAGCCTGCTACTTTTCCGTCTATGCCCAGCGCTCGCACTTTTCGGAGAAAGCGGCGGTGTGGTACCTTATCAAAGGCTTTCTGAAAGTCTAAATACACCACATCCACCGCCTTGTCCCGATCATGCTCACTAAAGACGAAGTGAAAGAATTCCACAAGATTCGTCAGACATGACCGTTGCCTTCGGAAGCCGTGTTGGGAACTCCTCAGTAGCAGGTTTGACTGTAAATGCGACGTCATTTTGTCCACCATCATGCTTTCCATGAGTTTACCGGCTATCGAAGTCAGACTGATAGGTCGGTAGTTCGACGGTTGGCTTCGGTCTCCTTTCTTGAAGATAGGAGTCACTTCCGCTTCACGCCAGTCTCTAGGAAAGCATTCGGCCCGGATTGACATGTTGAAGATTTCGCTCAGGTGTCGTGACACAAGATCGCGCACTTCTTTCAACACTTTAGGTAGAAACCCATCCGGGCAAGGTGACTTATTCGTCATTAGGTCAGTGATCTTCTTTTTTATTTCTCCTTCGGTGAATTCCAAATCCTCCAGCTTTTTCCCCCGACTAGGGATCCGTCGGCTGAGGGATGGGACCACACTCTTCAGTAAACACTGAAGAGAAGTAGTCGTTGAGGAGGTTAGCATCTTCTGCATCCGAGTGCTTTAATGTCCCGTCCTCATTCCTCAAAGGGCCAATCGTTCGACGGATTGGTTTACGGCTGTTTACATATCCACAGAACTCCTTGGGATTCTCTGTACAGAGTTTTGCTACTCGGAGTTCCTCAGACCGCTTAGCCGCCCTTATGCTGGACTTCACTCTCTTAGATAGCCTCCGGGATTAGTCAAAGTTAGCCAAGATTTTTTTTTTGTTAAGGTGCTATCTGGCGACTGCAGATTTATGCAAAAGTCGCCGTAAACAAACAGCCTAGTTCTAGGCTACTTTAAAAAATTTGAACAGGAAACAAAAATAAAAAAAAATAACAATAACAATAAAAAAAAAAAAAAAAAAACAATAACAAAAACAACAATTAAACCTGGTTAAATGAAAGGGAGAAGGCCGGCCTTCCCCAAAAAGTCAACAACTCCACCAGTCAATGTGCACGCACTCATCCCGAGTACAAAGAACAGGCGGTAGCGACCCCGCCCATCCCGGTACCGGGACAGGTAACGTGTGCGAAGATCACCCAGACTGGGACATTCGACAAGAATGTGCCGAACAGTCTGGAAGACAACGCAGTCATCGCAATACGTCGCAGGCGAGCGCTCCATCAAATAGCGATGCGTCACACGAGTGTACCCGATTCGGAGACGACAGAAAGCGACCTGAAGCCGTCGTGGCATTGGGGGATAGGTCCATGGGAACAGTCGCGGCGCAATGGCACGCAACTTTAAGTTCCCTTCGACCGTCTCCCATCTTCTTTGCCAAGCAGTCCGAAAAGCTGCCTGTATTCCTGCCATGTAGTCGGTGTGAGGAAGAGCGAAACACTGGTCCGGTCGCAGTCCTCGCGAAATCTTTGGCGCCCTTATCAGCGCGCTCATTCCCCGCAATTCCTACATGTCCAGGAACCCAGCAGAAGATAATCTCGACATCTGCCCGGCTCGCCAAAACCGTGGCGTCACGGATGTCGCGAACCAGGGGATGTGGATATTCAATGCCCTGAGAGCACTCAGGGCGCTTTGTGAGTCGCTATAGATCACAATCTGGTCTCCGAACCGGGCACGTAGCGTAATCTCCCATACCGAGTAGTGTATTGCCACCAGCTCGGCCGTGAAGACAGACGCAGCGCCTGGTAGAGACGGCTGACTTCAAACAGAGGGGATACGGCGTGGAAGCCAACCCCCTCGTGGGACTTGGAGCCATCCAAAAGGCTGCGAATATGAGCCTCCGAGGTGAGGCGTCGGTCGAATACAAGACCAAGGAAACGGTTCGACTCAACCACATCCAGGCGCACCCCATTAAGAAACAAATCTGGGTCGGGGTGAAGCCGTGGAGGGCGGCAGAAGTGCACCACTTTAGTCTTGGCCAAAGAAACCTGAAACCTGTCGCTTCGGCATAGCATGAGACGCGGTTCAATGCCTGTTGGAGTCGACGTTCCAGAGTTGGCATCTGGGCCGTGCCAAAAGAGATCGAAAGGTCGTCCACGTAGAGCGTAGCGAGAACATCTTCCGGCAGCACCGAGGTGATGCCGTTGATGCTCAGGGCAAAGAGTGTGACACGGAGGACATTTCCCTGCGAAACACATTCTTCCTGCGGAATCGACGATCTCGCCAAAATTCAGATATAAACATTGGGAGGCGTCCCCTCGCCCCCATCGTGTGGAGAGTCTCCATGATACCGTATCGCCATGCGGTATCATAGGCCTTCTCCAGATCGAAAAACACCTTAGCCTAGTGCTGTCTACGAAGGAAAGCCTCGCAGACAGCATTTTCCATTCGGAGCAGAGCATCCGACGTGGAGTGGAACTTGCGGAAGCCGCACTGTGCGGAAGATAGATGGCCTCCGTTGTCCAGGAAAAAGGCTAATCTAACATTTACCAATTTCTCCATCAACTTGCACACGCAAGAGGTTAGAGAGATTGGGCGGAAACCGGTCGGAGTAGAGTGATCTCTCCCCGGTTTGCGAAAGGCAAGCACAGTAGCGATTCGCCAGGAGTCTGGGAGAAGACCTTCCACCCAGATCCTGTTGAACAAATCTAACAAAAAGGCCATGCCTCACTCACCCAGGTGTCTAAGCATGGCGTACGGGACATCGTCCGGAACATGGGCAGTGCCGGCGCACGAAGCGAGAGTGGAACGCAACTCACTCACAGTAAACTTGTCGTTGAAGGGATCTCTGCCTCTGCATTGAATGCTGGCGGATCAGCATCACGGCAAGAGAATGCGGAAAAAGGGGTCGCTAAGGATTCCGCCACGAACGCGGGGTTTGAGATTGCGGTCCTATTCTCCTGGAGAACAGGAGGGGGGTCCTGCGAGAACTTGCCCCGAATCCTTTTGACTCGCTTCCACACCTCAGCTAAGTGGGTCTTCCCGTTAAGTGAAGACACGTATGCCCGCCAAGAAGAGCGGCGGGCGTGCTTCGAAATATACCGGAACCTAGCCCTAGCCCGACGAAATTCAGCGACACTGAAATCGTTCGGGAGGCGCTTATAGCGCATGTAGGCATAACGCTTCTGTTGGAGGGCCGTCTCACACTCGACCGACCACCATGGGAGTGGTTGGCGTGCAAAACGGCCTGACGTCCTAGGAATAGTAGTCAGGCCCACGGCGATGAGGTTGCCGGAGAAGAACTCAACGGCCTCATCTAGCGACCTAAACTCCTCGACTGAGATAGAGAATTCAGTCATTTCCTGAAATGCAGCCAACCGTGCCCGCGCCAAGCACCACCGAGGTGGTCTCTCAGGCGGCAGTTGCCCTGAAAAATATATTTGAATGGGAAAATGATCACTACCATGGAGGTCATCGACCACCCCCCAATCAAAATCAGGCTGTGCATCCGAAGAGCACAAAGATAGGTCAAGGCAAGAAAATGAAGCGGTTCTCGTACAGTTATGCGTAAACTCATCCACGTTTAGGACACCCATCTCAAGCTCTTCGATCAGATCGGCAAGGACTTGTCCCCTGGGATTTATGGAGTAATCTCCCCAGAGAGGATGCCTGCCGTTCAGATCTCCAAGCAAGAGATAGGGCCTCGGCAATCATGCCACGATGCGGCGGAAGTCCCCCGCGTCGAAGTCAGCTGACGGTGGAATGTACGCAGAAATGATAGTATACCTCCTATCCAGGTGCAGCTGCACAACCACTACCTGAAAGGAGGTATCTAAAGAGAAAGGAAGAACGGAGACATAATGCCAGGTGTAAACCGCGCATCCCCCAGCCCGGCCATCCCCCGGTGGTGGGGTCGTAAGACCCTTATACCCCGGGGGGGGGGCAGGCAGGGGTCACGCGCCTAGCATGGTCTCCAGCAAAAAGATAGCTAACGGGAAACGGGACGAGACGAGCCTCCGAAGTTCCTCCCAGTTGGCCCGGAGTCCACGGCAATTCCATTGAAGGAATATGCCCTCCAGGCCTAGCTCAGAGGAGACGCGGGGGCCCTCGTCGAACTGAAGACCCTCACAGGAATGGCCGTACGCTTCCCCGGGGCAGAACCCCGGGAGCTGTTGGCCGGACAAAGCGCATTCGCCTTCGAGGACTTATTGGGGAAGGTTGGGCTCGCCATGCGAGTCTTTTCCTCCCTCCGCCTCGAAATCTTAGGCAGGTAATGCGGCTTCGAAGGTGGGGGGGGGGGCCCTCTTTTCGAGGAACCACCGTCTCCGAGCCACTCGCTCCACCTCGGGGCGTGGGGGAAGGAGCCGAAGCTCCTTTGTTGCTGTCCTCCTTTCAGGGGACAGCTTTAGGAATCCCCGAAGATGGCCTAGCGACCATCTTCAGGGGTGTTGCCTCCTGTGAGTCTAACGACTCGGTGGAGGCGCGTGGCCGTTTCGCCTTACGGGAAACGGTCACGCTGGGGGAAGAGGGAGAAGCCCTGGTTTTAGCCGGTGCTGGGTATGAACCCTTTTAGCCGCCAGCTTTACCAGGGGAGCGCCCGGGTCGGTTAGAGCCCGCAGAAGGGCTCCGAATGAGCGCGGAAACAACCGTGCTCGTTGGCCTGGATGGGCCAGGAGCAGAGGGTGCCTTTCTAACTATTGAGGCATATGACATTACAGGCAGAGCCAGGCGCGCCAGGACCAAGTCCTTAGCCTCGCGGAATGAGAGTCGATCCTGGGCCTGAACGGCCAGGATTTCTTTCTCAAGGAGATATGCACCACATTGCTTCGAAGAAGCGGGGTGCGGCTCTCCGCAATTGACACACTTGGCCACACACGATTTGGACTTATCGTGTGCGACCTTGGAGCAATTTACACAAACTTCAGGTGACCCCGACTTTGCACGTCTACATGAACGATTCGTATGGCCGAAGCGGTACAGTAATAGCACCACCGTGGAAGTGGCACGAATGCCTTCACGCGGTAGCGGTACCAACCGGCACGCACTGACTTAGGGAGCTTGTCACAGTCAAACGTGACGAAGAGTGTAGGGGTGGTCTCGAGGCCCCTTCCTGTTTTCTCAACACACGTTCGACCTTGACCGCCCCATGGTCGGCCAGCTCTAGGGTGATGTCCTCAATGGAGTAGTCAACGAGTTTCCTCGCATAAACTACTCCATTCACAAAGTTCATGGTAGAGTGCGGCGTCACACTCACCGGGGTGCCATGAAGTGTCCGAAGAGCACTTATCTTGACCGCCTCGGCGGGATTCGCCAGAAGGCTTCCGTCCGAGAAACGGGTCACCTTCGGCTCTCGACCAATTGCACTAGCTAATCCTCTCCTCTGATGGATCATGTTACCCTAGGACAACATGGTGCCATCAGTGGAGCGAATAACGAGGAAGCGCTTGAAGCCAGCGGGCTCGAAAACGCCAGGTAACCTCTGAATGAGGGGCCCCGATGTCATCGAGGCTCCGCCCTGTGCACTCTTGGTGTTAGTCTTAGTCAGGGGCTCCGCACACGGGGTGGTAGAGGGGCCGATCTTGGCTTGGTCGCCTACCAAAGTGGCAACAGACCCATCCGTCCCCGCGGATGGAGAGGAGCCCCGAGTCTTTTTGGTCTTTCTTGTCTTTTTATTCTTCTTTTTAGGAGAGGAGGGCGGGGAATGAACCCGCTTCTCACCTCCACCGGCAGAAGCCCCCATGCCAGATGGGCCGGCTTCAGCCAGGTCCCTCTCCGAAATGGAAAAGTTCCTGGTAGTCGTGGGGGCACCTGTCGGAGGAGATCCCTCCCCTCCTTGTATTGCCTCGGAGCCCTCAGCCATTTGAGGGGGACCTTGCATAGGGGCGGATTCGGGTTCGGTGCTTGGCGCCGAGCCCGGATTCCCCTCCATGGAAGGCCCTACCGTCTGAGGCTGGGTCTTCTCAAGGACCATGTCTATCAAAAGATGGGCCTCCAGTTGGCCATCCCCTCCCAGGACATTCGCAGGTCTCCTTGGCAGCGTCAAGTCTTTTGTGGGGAGGAACAGGCCTTAACCTCGGCAAGGTTTAATATCCTTGCCAGCAGGTCTTTTGAGGGAAGTGACCGAAGGGGCCTGGCTTCCCTCTACCCCCTAAGGGGGTTTGCCCTACCGAGCCGCTTCGATGTGGAGCGGCTGGCTAAGGGCTGCCTGCTGGCTTTCTTGTCAGTCCCCTTGGAAAGAAAAGAGGGGACTGCCGCTGGAAAAAGGGAGGTGCCCGAAAGCACCTCCAGAGAAGGGGGTGAGGGGGAGTCCCTGGCACCCGTAGGCAAAGGAGAGGAGTAAGCCTCCTCTCCGGTTAGAGAAATATGGAGGGTCTCCTGCGCAAGCACAGGGGGAAGGGACCTCCATTTTTTGGCTGGAGCTGCCCGAGGGCGGCTCCGTCGCTGTTTCAGGGGAAGTTGAGGGTTGGGTTTATTTTGTTTGTTTTTTCATACATGGGCATGGTGACCCTCTTTTTTATACGGGACGCAATAGCTCATCACCTCTTGCAGTTGCCCGCACTGCAAGAGGTGCTTACGGGCCTGGCAGAGCCAGGCGCCGGCATTTCGGACCACCTCTCACGCCTGGTGGCCTGGCAGTCCATCGGCGTGGCGGCTCCACCTTAGACACGGCGTAAAAATGCATAGAATGTGAAGAGGAGAGGAAAAGGGATGTGAGGAAGGTATGGGTGGGGATGAAGCAGGTTGTTAAAAAAACCCATCCCGAACCGGAGCTCAGGGGTTAGGGAACATTGTCCCCTCCCCCCTCATCCCCGATCCGGGACGGTTGACTTGAGAAGAAGGTCAGCATCTAGCTTGTGAAATTAGAGGCTGACCATTGAAAGTTGTGGCGAGAGGTTGTATGAAAAGCGAGGAAACAAGTGTTTTGAAGGAAGGAGAAGAGGCTAAGCTGGGGTCGGAAGGGGTGCTGAGTCCCATCAGCACGGCGGCCAGGATGGCAAATCACCGCGCTCCTTACGGGGAAGTCACCCAAGATCTTCGATTGCCGGTACACATTTCTCTTCTCCCTAAGCAGTTGGCCGATTTCTCGATTAAACCACTTTGGTTAAACAGAAGAGCGACGGGGGCATTTCAGAGGGATGAAACGCGATTGAAGACACATGAATGTGGTTTTGAAACTGTTCCAAGAGTCTTCAACAGCATCGCACTCTTCTAGCCTCGTGTTACTCAGTCCAGCGCGTAGATCTGCAAAGTCTGCTCTTTTAAAATCGAGTTTCCTCGATTTACTAGTTGCAGGCCCTGCCTTCGGGACTTTGGATACAAATCTAATTAGTCGGTGTTAACTGCCATCGACCTCTTCGCAAACAGAGAGGTCCTCAACGATGTCATCCTCAGAGGTGAAAACCAAGTCGAGGATATTGTCTCCTCTCGTTGGCTCTCTCACCCATTGAGTCAGGAACTCGTTATTCGCAAACTCCAGGAGTAGTGCGTTCTCGCCACAGGGTTCTCTCGTTTCCCAGTCAACTTGTGTTGAACTCCCCCATGACGATACACACTCTGTCTTTTACAATTCGCCCAACAGCTGGTACAGACTCTTGTCCTGTTCTAAGAGTTAGGCAGGGGGTCTGTAAAGCACCAGGGTACTGTATTTGGCAGGACCTATCTCTAGGTCAACACCTAGTAGTTCATGGTCGGATACGATGTTGCAATCCGTCGAGTTGAGAGTATCCTTGACATACAACATCACACCGCCACCCTCTGTTTGGCCTATATTTCAGGAAGAGCTGGTAACCGGGAATCGTGAATTCACATTCAAAATCTCGGCTTGCGGTTTTTATCCATGACTCCGTTATGGCCACCATCTCAGGTCCCTCTGTTGATACGAGGCCACGGAGCTCAAGAAACTTATTGCTAATTGACCTTAGGGAGGTAAGGCAATTGAGCGGGGATGTGCCCACTCGATAGCTAGTCCAAAGGTACCCTCATTGAATGGACCATAAGGTCTTCTATTATTTTCCTTGTAGCTCCTTGTAGCGCGCATGCGCGCGCTCTCTCTCTCTCTCTCTCTCTCTCTCTCTCTCTCTATATATATATATATATATATATATATATATATATATATATATATATATATATATATATATATACAAATAAAGCAACTACAGGATCTGCGGGTGATAATACAACCACCACAGTGCTATGCCATTTTTATTTTCTCTCTTTCAAATATAATTTGAAGACAGAAAGAAAGATGCAGAAACCTGGTGTAGCTGACTATAAATACATATAGTACAAGAGAAAATAAGAATTGGACGCGAATGAGCAAATGAGACAAGAAAGCTGAGTTTTTTAAAAGGCAAGAGAGAGGGACATTAGAAGAATCCAGAATCAAAGGAAGCAGAGGGCGGCACAGTGAAGGCGATCCTTTACCGAGAAGACAGAAATAAATGATCGCCTTCAATGTGCCACCCTCTGCTCCCTTTGATTCTGGATTCTTCTAATGTCCCTCTCTCTTGCCTTTAAAAAAACTCAGGTTTCTTGTCTCATTTGCTGAAGACCCACCAGCCGCAGGAGATCTTCCATCCGCAGAGAACCCACCCGCGACTGAAGATCTCGAATCAACTCAGAACATCTCAATTGTGAGAATATCGATCCTGCCGATAATAATATCCCTAGTAAAAACCATAGAAGAAATGGAGTTTCTTGGCTCCTCGAGGCATTTGTACCTCGCCTAACTGAAATCGGGAGAGAACCAAATTGAAGCGCTTTGAAGAACTTTGCAAGGATATTGTTCTGGGTGTTCAAGGGGCAAATAAAATCAAGTACGATGCGCAGCCTCAACCTCCCAGACCAAATTGATAGAGAGTACTGCAAACTGATCCAACGACTGTATATATTAAACAGGATGAAAGCAGAGGGGCTCATTACAAACGATGATAAAAAAAGTTGCTCCTTGCTAAAAGATTTTATCGAGCACCACTTCCAAAACAAGTTAGGACCGCGCCATAACCAAGAGAACGCGAGTCAACTCCCAACAGCCCCAATAGAAACAACATGGCGTGGTTTACAGAACTGGATACTCAACGGGCCTTAATGGTAAGAGAATGATACTCAATGGTAAGGAGAGCGACCCATAGGCTAGTTGGTGCTAAGAAAAGCACTCGAGAGCTTGATGGGATCACTTATAGACAATGGCGAGAAGAGGACCCCGAGGGCGTTGTAATCACTGGAATTCTCATTCTGTGCTTATGCCTTGGCAGCATCTCACGTAGCTGGAGGGCATCTCGGTCGCTCCTTATTCGCAAACTGGGTGATCTTGGAGAGGTCAATAGTGGAGAGCCACACCCTGCTTCTTCAGAGCAATATGGTGCGTGACTACTGGAGTAGGAAATCCTGTCCGTTCAGGCTATGGATCGTCTCTTACGCGAGGCTAAGGACTTGGTCCTGGTGTTGCCTGAGATGTCTTATGTCTCACTGTTAAAAACTGCTCTTCTGGTAGAAGCCATTGCCTGGTCGTCTTATACATAATCACTGATCCGAGCCAAAAGTTAATAGAAAATCCACTCAAAAATTGATCCAGGAAAGGAAAAAAACAAATAACGATAATGGTTTAATAATGAATGTTTCCTTTAAGAAAATATTACTGATTACTGATATTCTGAAAATGAGGGAATGCAAACTCATTTCGCACGGGCAAATTTAGTAAAGATCATACATAAAACAAGATACCGTAGAGTAAACAAAATATTCAAAGCTCGTCGGAGAAACTACAATAAAGAAAACCTTTGGAACGAATTTTCGAGACTGGACAAAGTCGCATCTACACCTGAATAAGATCGTCTTTGAATTCAGTTTCGGATGCGACGCCGCGCGAACTTCTTCAAAATTAATTCTTCTTTTGGATAGATTGAAGATAATAGATATTTTGGAGCCTTTATCTCGAGTTGGGGGAGGCAGGCGTACTACCTAATCATCGACGTTAATTGCTTCATCTTCATTCTTCGACAATAATCAGTCTCCTTTTCCTGCAATAAGAATTCAATCGGTATATTTTAAAAATTTCTCCCTTGTTTAATTTCAGCACTAAAATTGGTTACCTGCAATTCTTGAAGCCTTTTGAATGAAACAAGCTCATTTTAGGAGCTGACCTAACTTAACCTGGCATTCAACTTTAGTTTTCTCGCAATGTGGGGTCGGCGCCCAACAACTACGCCCCTCCCCCCGCTGCCTTTATGTCATATGAAGGACAAAGCCACATCATTCGCCACGCCTAGATGACACTTTTGAGTGAAGGGGTGCTATGTCCTGTAGCATCTCGTCCAGTCAGGGTTGATCCTTGAGAAGGAGGACCCAGAGCTTGCTCCTCAAAACTCCCTCATGCACATCCATCATATATCCACTTCCTCTTCGGTCAACTCTAACTTATTTCATGTTTTCTAATTTAAAACGACTGACATTTCCTAATATCGATTAATACCAGGGTTGGCAAATACAAAACCCAGCCCTAAAAAAAAATGGACTCTATTACCAGTTTTTGGGGGGTCTTTTTCAAATGAAATTTAAAAAAAAAACAGTTTGTTTTTTCAAAAGTAAACTTTTTTCAAGAAATGAATGCTACTCATCCTTATTTTATTCAAAATGCATATTAATGTTTAATTTCAACAAATATGTATCCAATTAATGTTATTTCTCTTATACTGACTCATAATTCATCTTCCTTCTACAGGTTGTGGCTATCATGGGTACCCACAATTCTCGATCAGTGATCTGTTATTACTATAATATAATTATGAAACTAATTAATTATTATTATAAAAATAGAGATAACTATTCTTATTTGTTATTTTAAAAACCCCAGAGTAAAACCCGGGTTTTTGGAGGGTTTTTTTTCAAAATTTCCCTTTTTAAAAAAAAGAAATGAATGAGATTTGAAACCCCCCCGAAATAAAACCCGGGTTTAGGTCGTTGTTTTTTAAATTACACTTTTATTTTCAAAAAATGAATGCTACTTATCATTATTTTATTCAAAATTCATATTTATGTTTATAATTTCAACAAATATGTATCAAGTTAAGATTATTTCTCTGATACTGACTCATAATAATTCATCTCTCCTTCTACAGGGTACCCACAATTCTCGATCAGTGATCTGTTCTTACTATAATATAATTATTAAACTAAGTAATTATTAATATTATAAAAATAGAGATAGCTATTTTTTCTAGGTTATTCTAATGCTTGTAGTATTAGTTTTTTGAAAAAACCGGAGATTTGAAAAAAGCCCAGAATAAAACCCGGGTTTTCATAATTTGGGGGTTTTTGCCAACCCTTCCTGATTGAAGGCCATTTAACGGATTACTCTGTAAATGGATTTATGGCCTATTAATCGGTTTTCATAATCGGCCATTCGTGTTAATTATGTCAGACCCTTTTTATTATCCTCTTATAGAGGAAATTTTGGATAAAGAACGGTAACGTCGTTTGATTCAAAATTCCAGTTTTAAGTTTTTTTACACTCAAAATTTTAGGTTAATTTCCGCCATGTTATACAGGATGATTTAGATACGTAAAAAAGGTTTATGAAGGGGGAATTAGTGGTGCGCCAGCTAAGGAGATTTTAGGATCGATTAACTATTTGTTCGTTTGGTTTATTTGCTTTTTTGAGAGTGCCTATCTGCCGACTGCTTACAAAGACATAAGTAGCCGTAGTCAATCTCAAACCTAAGACTAGGCTACATAAAAAAATAAGCAAAAAACCACAAAACCCCCAAAAAGAAACAAAGCAAAAGCAAGAAGAGGGAAGCACGCTCCGGCGTCGGGGGGGAGGACCGACTAACCCGGGCGGGGGATCATGCAAACACCAGTCAAATAAAGCCTCTTCCAAAAAGTAGATATTCCACAAGTGTGTGTGTATGGACTCGACCGAGTACAAGAGACAAGCAGTAGCGACCACATTAGTCACAGTATCGAGATGTGTAACGTGCGCGAAGATCCCCCCGAACTGTAACGTTCATAAAGTATGTACCAAACAGTCTAGGGACAAAGAAATTGTCGCAATATGGTGCGGGGAGAGCGCTCCATCAAATAGCGGTGCGCCCAGAAAGCGTACCCAATTAGAAAACGACAGAAAGCGAACTGAAGACGTCGCGGAGGTGGGGAGTAGGTCCATGGGAACAGTCATGGATCTCCCATATTCTTTGCCAGGCAGGCAGGGGAGCTAACCTGATTCATGCGCTAGTCGGTGGGAGGAAGAGAGAAACGCTGGCCTGGTCGCCCAGTCCTCGCGGAATCTGTAGCGCTCGTTGACCGAAATTCCCACATATCGAGGAATCCGGCAGCTAATCTTGATATCCGACCGGCTCGATGCAACCGTGTTGTCACGGATACCGCGAACCAAGGTGTGTGGAGATTCCAATGGCCCGAGAGCAATCAAGACGATTTATGAGTCGCTATAGATCACACTCTGGTCTCCGAACCGGAATTACGCGCTATCTCCCGTACCGAGGGGTGTAGTGCAATCAGCACGACCGTGAAGACGCACGCAACGCCTGGTAGAGCCCTGCTGACTTCAAACAAATTGGATACTGGGCAGAACCAGAGGCGTCATCGGACGGAGAGCTAAACCGATCTCGAAGGAGGAGTCTCCTAACTTAAATTCAAGGGTTTAGGGTATGGCTGGCATCTCTCGGGGGCTAAGGTACCGTCGAGATCGTTTGCGAATGCAGTGATAACCGTTGGAGAATGAGGGAGGTGCCGGGCTTGGCCGTACAGACGCGTAATGCACAGTACACGGCGCAGAGCGAGTGGCATATCCCCAGCATCGACAAGTAGGCTAACAATGGGGGACGTGGGGAACTCACCGGTATGGTGGATCGAGTCTACCTTCTGCAATACACGCTATGCTGCGGATGCATAAAACTCGCATCCGTTGCCAAGATAAGAACGAACAAACTATCGGAACAAAAGCAAGGTAGTAGCCCTATCAGCAGTCCAGGTAATGAACGACACGGAACGAAGAATGTCGATGGCAAGGGTAAAATAACTGCGAATATGAGCTTCCCAGATGAGGTGTAGGTCGAAAGCCAACACTTACAGACGAAGCTCGTTTAGGAAAAAGTTCGGATCGGAGTGGAGACGTGGATGGCGACAGAGGTGCAGCACCTTAGTCTTTGCCAAGGAAAACAAAAAGCTGTGTGCTTCGGCACATGGAGAGATGCGGTTCAATGCTTGTTCGATTCGACACCCAAGAGGGGATGATTATATATATATATATATATATCCTATTATCCCGAATGCGGAGGAGTCGTCGTACTCCTCCTTATACTTCGTTCGGCCCGTGTCCTGAATTGGTTTAATGACTCAGAGTGCTTAGAGGTTGGCTACGGAGGGATTGGAATGAATTTTGCCAGCAAGCGACCCTAAGGAAGTTAAATACACAATAATACGAAAATCAAGTTTTAATGAACACTAAACAAGAAAATATACAGGGGTTGGACAAAATAATGGAAACATTAATTAAATTACTGACTTTGAGTCCCCTCCTCCTTAGCAATATTTATAGATTCAATACGTTGACCAATCGATTCATACAGTTTTGTGCTGTATCTATACGAATTTAACTGGTTTCGGCTGAAACCTGCTCTAGCTCCTTCGTAGACGCTTTGTAGAGGGAATATAGACCCTAGTTTTTGCTCCAATGTACACAAAAAAACTTCATTATGGCAAGATCTGTGAATTATGGGGACCAATATGTGTTCAAGGTCATTATCAGGCATTTTAAACAAGATTTTAAATCTTTTTTGGTGTGAATGGGTGCAGTAGTTAATGTTTCCATTATTTTGTCCAACCCCTGTATATATATACAAATAATGTGCTTTGAGAGATAAATTAATAAGTGAATCTCGGAGATCTCACTTGGCTTGAAAATTACTATTCACCATATAAATCCCTATACACTTGTAATGCTGGTAAGCTTCGCGGTGAAGTCGGGCAATGTTAAAGGAAAGGGTTAACTTGAACCTGATGTTCGGTGGCGCTGGTGAGTGAAGGTGGTGAGTGAAGGTGGTGAGGTAAGGGGTAGAGACGATGAGGTAGGTTCTCCAGGGACCGACCTGATCCCACAATTCCGTCACGATTCTTGCTGGAAGAAGGCGGTGACGGGAGTTTCTTGTTTCAGAGGGACCCACGCTCGCGAACTCAGAGGATCTTGGGTGCCTCTGTGAGGGAGGAAGGGCGGGGGGAGTGACCAATCGACGCGTAGTGTCACGGAGAAAAGCCAAGATGTAGTTTTCTCGCTTAGGAAACCAGAGTGAGGCTGTTTGTAGCTTCGGCTCTTACACGTGAGTACGAGCTTGGGTCCGCACTGCCTTGAAGACCAACGGGGTAAGGAGCCTCCCTAACTGCGATCGATCTCCTCTCTGAAGACTTGATGCTTCGACGAATTACCACTACAACGATAGATGGCAATTCTTGCCCCACCAGACGCTGTGCAAGCTCTACTACTGAGGGTTAAAAGAATTCGTCTTTTATACTCGAAACTCGCGAGAGATTCTCAGGGCTCCGGAAGTAGATTAGATGTCAAGCTACTCCATTTCGTCCTCTATAAACCTCCGGCAACTATCGGAAGCGAAGATGGGCACCCATTTATCGATAAACAGTCCGGGAAGGAACTCGGTGGTTAGCTGAAATGGCCGGCGGTTTCTTCCGGTTGAAGACTACTAGATATTGGGCCGGAAGAAAAAAGGTTGATAAGCGACCCGCCCGGAAGGGAGGTGGGAAAAAACTTGGGAGCGTGACCCTTTTTGTAGCACGGTACGAGTACGCTAATCATCCCATGCAGTAGCCTGCACTGCGATGGGTGAATACGGGACTTTTTCAAGCCACTCTTCCCGCCTAGTGGCCTGCAGCCCATCAATCAGCATGGCGTCTCCTCCTTTGGTTCGGCGTAAAATTGAAAGACTGTGAAAGGAGAAAGGAAATGTGAGGGTGAAGCAGGATGTTTCCTCCCCCCCCAAACCGGAGCTCAGGGGTGAGGGGGCGTTGTCCCCTCCCCCCCTCAGCCCCGATTTGGGATGGTTGAGTGAGAGGAAGCTGGTCGGCGTCTACTCTGTGAAATTAGAGGTCGGCGATCGAAAGTTGTGGGAGAAGTTATAAGGAGAGTGAGGAAGCAGGGTAAGACAGGGTGTCAGAAAGAAGGAGAAGAGGCTAAGTTGGAGCCGGACGGGGCGCTGAGTCCCGTCAGCACGGTGGCCAGGAAAGCAAATCACCGTGGCTCGTACGGGGCGGATTGAGCGTTAATTGACTTTGCTTACCCGGCTAGCCATTCAGGTGAAATTATCCTAGAGCTTTAACCATAAATGATGGTGCCGGCGTAGCCACTCTATATGTGTACTGGAAGAAGGACCTACACACTCCGTAACAAGTACTTGGCCTAGCCAGCGGACTTTCGGCCTTCGTAGCACGTAGGGACTTCACGATATACACTGCCACTCGACTAAGACTCATAAAGGGACGAAAGTGCGCCGGGCAAACAGTACCTCTGTGGATACAAGAACAAGTTTGAAAAGGAGTGCGAGTAGACAAAAGGTTGAGGGGATAATGGTAAAAAAAAATTAAATAAAAAAATTAGTAGCGCCGAGAGGGAGTGAGGGTGAAGCGCACCAACAGCTTTCCCAGGCGCCATCAGAGTTAGGTCACCCAGTGACACGGCTTCTCTACTTTGCACTCAGGACGGGAAGACATGCTGCTCTTTTTTTGTTTTAAGAGCTCCTCCAGGTATCAAGTGTTAAAGGGTAGAGAAAATGAGATAGTAAAAGGGTGGATGAAAGGACGATTACATGGTGAAAGAGGGTTGGTAAAAAAAAAACCTAGGCTCGAGTTAGCGGAAGAAGGATGAGGCTTAGCTGGGCCGGACCGGGCGCAGAGTCCAGTCAGGACGGCGGCGACCAGGAACACACATCACCGTGCCCTTTACAAGGAACGCTATTGAGGCTCCAGTTGCAACTTTGGTCTTGGCCTGGGAGAGCCGCCCGAGGGTGCCTCGGGGCCAGACATGCCCTGGTCGCTTGCCGAAACGGCAGGAGACCCATTCGTCGCCGGATGCCACGCGGAGGGAGAGAGACACATAGTCTTCTTTGATTTCTTCTTACTTTTATTTTATGGAGTGCGGAAGTGAACCCGCTTCTCTCCATCAGCGGAAGGGGCCCCAAGAATGGACGGACCAGCTTCAACAAGATCATTTCTGAAATTGAGAAGACCTTGGCTGTCAAGGGGGGACCAGGGATGGGGGGCCTTTCTCTCCTTGTGAATCCTCGTGTCCTGTTCGACGACATGGAAAACCCTACCATTTAGGGCAAAAACTCTGGGATCATCATCTCTTCAGGAGGGGGCTCCAAGTGGCCATCTTCCCATCCCGTAAGGTGTCGATTATCCCGACAAGAGACTCATAGGGCCTATGGACCATCACGTACATCACTGGGGCAAGCATGCACACCTGCATTTGGAAGATTCTGTAGAAGATTCACTGCTCCTGCCCGTGAAGGCCTACTCTGATACCAACAAGGGATATCGAGGTTAAGATGAAGAAGAATCCTATCAAGTTGTTTCATTGCTCCCTAAGCGCAGATGACCTCTGCTTCGTCCAACCGTTTGGGAGATTAGGGAAGAAAGCCTTTGATCCGACAGAGCAAGTTGTAGGACGCCTGCCAACGTTACTACAATTAAATGGGGCCACGCCCTCTGTGAGATTGCTCTACATGTCAGCTAAAGTTTAAAACACAGCCTTGCCTGCTGGCCGGCCATGAGTAAAGTACTTTAGGTCACGATAAGGTTACCAAATAATTTTGTTTGGGGAAACGCCGAGAAAGTGTGTGTTTTAACAGAAGTCGGGTATGAATGGCTAAATTAGCTATTAAATCGACCCCATGACATCACACTGATTATAAATAATCTACGGCGGGCTACACGTATGGTTTAGTTGCCGGATGGAGTCACGATTCGGGTCGACTTCCTGCCGGCTCTCATACGCTTTAGATACACGTGCTCCGGATTCCCTCTGAGAAATAAAGGCATCTAAAATAAGTGCATATCGGTCGTAAAATACATAATCTACCCCAAAATGAGCTCGTATTTCCCAGGCAATGATTGAGCGTCTCTTGGATTGTTAGCCGAACAATCGCTTTTCTATCCCACAGAAATGCGTCCATACATCAGTAAATTTCAAAGTAAAGAAAACGACCTTGGGTCTTCGTTAGTGACCAACGAGTTGAATCTTACCGGAGGAGGAATGGGAGTGATGACTCACGTTGAGTTCGTTCGGCGGAGGTGAGATCGATGGATTTTGGGGGGAAGAAAACGCACCATAACGATGCGGAGGAATCCTCTCATCAGTTCCTTCTGCAACTGACGATCGCCCGCTCAAATTGACCTGGGGTGAGAACGATCCCTCGGCAGCGCTCATAAGGCGCGTGGGGACTTCATCCAAACCGTGCTCGGGAATATCCTTTAAAATGTGTGGACAAATTTTAGACAATCTAGGAACATTAATACATTGGTACAGAATGTGTCTCATGTGTGTTTATGCCCAATAAGTATTTGCTTACGTTAACCTCAAACTGGCCTTTCTGTCTACAAAGGTGACGGGCTTAGTTTTCTGTCGAATAAAATCAATTACCGTCAAAAGGACCTTGTAATCAAACCAAATCTTGACACAGTTTATATCCTTGGAACATCGTCTTTCTAAAGAACATTAAGCTGAAATTCCTATGTGGGAGGTTCAGTTTTCTCACCTTATTCGACATCTTTTTTTTTGTTAAAAACCTCAACGTGAATTCTTTAGGCTCCTGCAAGGGTGGAACAAATGGGGGGGAAGCAGATGCTTCATAGCGTTCATTTTCAACGGCCGACTCAACAGAATCCGCCTTTATTGGATCTAAATGAGGAATAAAATGAAGGAACCGAGACAAATCAGGGTAATTAAATTATTAATAAACAAAAATAGAGTAATTTATTATCACTTCAGACAAGTTATATCATTCCATATACGCTTGATACGGAGGACGCTTTGTAGCTAATGTTGCCCTCTCTACAGGATAAAACCACGAGAAAAAGCGAGTGAATATAAAGGTCGATTAAATAGCAGATAAAGCAACATCGACAACAATGGAAAACCTAATTTAGGAAAAATGATGGGCACGAAAGGAAAACAATCTAGTCTCCAATGAGTGGTGCCTTTCAGAGAACCTTAGTAACTTAAAAGAACGACCCACGTTACCTGGCGGTGACACAAGTGACAATGTACTTATTAATTTAAAAAAAGGCAAAAACAAAAGTGGGGATTCGAGAGTGTTAGAAAAAGATGATCTTAAAGGGGTGAAGTTAGATGTGAAACGTGTGGATCCGAAGGTTTCGAAATGCTCTCACCTTGGGACTGATCCGCTTCGGCGAGATCATGCACCGGCAAACTGCTCGAATCCAGGTTTCTCGTGTGTTCGGCTTGGTCCGCCTCTGCGTCGTTGTGTTCCAGCTGTGGGGCATCGCGGTTATTTAGAAACCCCCTTTCTTCCCTCTCAACACCCAGGGACGAGTCGCCGAAAGTGTAGAGGCTATCGGACTCCCTAGCGGTGGAGCCGCCTCGCTGAACGACCCATGACTCGGGGAATGAGGAAGCCTCCGGATGTGGGCTTTGCCCTAACAAACAACCAGATAGTTCTAGGGGCGTTGGGTCCGATGAACCCTCGAGATGACTTGGAACTTCGGTGGGTTTCTTAGAGATGGCGCCTTTTCCTTTAGAAATACAAGGGTCATTTTTAAATTCCTCATCCCTGGCGAAGGTCATCAGATTAGGAAGTTCAGGTCGTTCTCTATTGGCGCGAGGTCCTTCAGCAGCGATGGATGGACCAAGTGTCCAGGCGGCGTTGGCCGACTTAGCTGCCGATCTTGACATTAGAGAAGTTTCTTGGGGAGAGAAAAGACTGTGGCTACTTGCCTGTTTACCGAACTGCGAAGGAATCGGTTTTCGAGGCAGCTCGCATTCGGAGCGATTTGCCAACGACAACTCGTTGGCAAGGTTTGGTTCCTGAGCTTGATTCTGTCTCGGTTCGGAGGGAAGATTGTCTTGTTGCGTGAAAGACGAACAATATTCTTGAATCAACACCTGAGTTACAGCGGCAGCCAATTCTTGTCGTAGGGCAGGTAATCTATAATGGAACAGATCGCGCATAGCATCAAAATCTCTCATCTTCCATAGAATAGATTAATTCAAGTAAAGAGCTCTCGTGACCTAATGGATAAGGTCATGGATTTCCAAGCTTGGTTACAGGGGTTCGATTCCCTCCCCCAATTAGGTGCATGTAGGAAATATACGCTAATCAGGTCCAAGTTGGCGCAGGTAGTTTCATTCACCCAATGGACAACCATTTTTCTGCTCCTCTCCGTCACCAAACGAGAAATAGCCCGTAGTATCCTCGGGGTACCATACAATTGTATGGTGGACAATATCCCCTGAACGGATAATCAAATACACAAAGACCAGAATGACAATCGCTGGAGAGCCCTGAGGCACTAAGGGCCCGTCTTCGTTGTGGGCGGTGGGATCACACCAACCAGGAATCAAAGAACCCTTGGTTCCGCGGCATGGTTAGGTCGATATGAGTACTCCTATTGGAGAAGAATATTCAACGTCGGGATATGAGTGCTCACATAGGAGGTATTAGTATACCATCAGGTTTCCGAAATAGAGGTGTGTGGGTATGAGGTGCAGTGAAGGAGAGAGGAAATACAGCGGTGCTGTTATAGGTTATGTGTCATAACGTAAGATCCACCTACTCTCGCGTTTGTTTTTTTAAGAGCCCACCTGGCGACAACCTACTAGGGCATAAACCACCGTAATTCACGCAAAGCCGAATACTAGATTAGATTAAAAAAACAAATAAAGAAAACAGAAACATAGGATAAGAAGCAAGCTAAAAATAAGAAGGCAAAAATAAAAAAAACAAAAGCAAAAAGGCAACTAGAAGGAAGCGCGCTCCGGCGTTAGGGGTAGGCCCGCTTCCCCACGGCGCAGAAAGATGCGACCTACAAAAAAGAAAAGAAAAAAAGTCAAATAAAATGAAGGAGCCCAACATTCCTCCAGAAAGTCTTAAAGTCCGGAAGTCTGTGTACAACGAATCGGTCCCGAGTACAAGGGACAAGCGGTAACGAACCCGGTACCGGGACAGATAACATGCGCGAAAATCACCCAGAATGCGACGTTGAAAAAGAATGTGCCGAACAATCTGGGGGTCAACGTAGTCTTCACAATAAGGTACCGGCAAGCGCTCCATTAAAGGGTAGTGCGTCCCGCGAGTGTGTCCAATTCGGAGACGAGAGAAAGCAACTTGAAGCCTACGCGGCGGCGCATGACACACAACTTTAAGTTCCCTTCAACCGTCTCCAATCTTCTTTGCCTAGCACCCTGGAGGGCTGCCCCAATTCCTGCCATGTAATCGGTGTGAGGATGAGCCGAGCGCTGATTTGGTCGCAAAGTCCTCGCGGAGTCTTTGGCGTTTTCATCGGGGTGCTCATTCTCCAGATCGAAAAGCCCCGTGGGGAAGTGCGGCTCTCTACAAAGGAAGCCCTCGCAAACGGCATTTTCGAGTCGAAGAAGAGCATCCGAGATGGAATGGAACTTGCTTAAGCTGCACTGTGCAGAAGACAGGTAGCTTCTGCTGTCTAGAAAAAAGACTAATCTACTACTTAACAATTTCTACATCAAATTGACACGAAGGAGGTTTGAGAGACTGGGGAAAAACCGGGTAGAGTAATCTCTTCCAGGTTTGCCAAATGCGAGCACAGTAGTGATTAGCCAGGAATCTGGGAGGATACACTATACCCAGATCTAACATAAAGGCCATGCCTCGCTCACCCAGGTGTCGAAGCATGGTGTACGGGACATCCTCGGGAACAGGGGTGGTGTCCGCGCACGAAGCGAGAGCGGAACGCAACTTTCTCAAAGTAAGCCTTACGTTGAAGGGTTCTCGGCCTCTGGAGGTAAAGTCCAGTCGACAGCCTTACGAGACATCACGAGGCGCATAGAATGCTGGCGGATCAGTATCCCGGCTAGAGAATGCGGAGAAAGCGGTCGCGAGTTGCGAGATTGGTGTCCCATTCTAATGAAGAACGGGAGGGGGGTCCTGCGAGAACTTGCCCCGAATCCTTTTGACTCGCTTCCACACCTCTGTTAGAGAGGTCTTCGCGTTAAGTGAAGACACGTATGCCCGCCAAGAAGAGCGGCAGCGTGCTTCTAAATATACCGGAACCTAGCCCACGCTCGACGAAATTCACCGACAGTGAAATCGTTTGGGCGGCGCATATAGCGCATGTAGACAGAACGTTTCTCTTTGAGGGCCACCTCACTCAGCTGACCACCCCGGGTGCGGTCGGTGTGCAAAACGGCCAAACGTTCTAAGAATAGTAGTTAGGTCTAAGGTGATGAGGTTGCCGGAGAAGAACTCAACGGCCTCATCTGTCGACTTAAGCTCCTCGACTGAGACAGAGAAATCAGTCATTTCCTCAAATGCGGACCACCTCGCCCACGCCAAGCACCACTCGGGCGGGCTCTCAGGCGGCAGTGGCACAGAAAATGATATGTCAATGGAAAAGTGATCACTACCGTGAAGGTCATCGACAACCCACCCCTCCCCCCAAAAAAATCAGGCTGTGCATCCGGAGAGCACAAAGATAGATCGAGGGAGGAAAATGAAGCGGTTCTCGGGCAGTGATGCGTAAACTCATCCACATTTAGGACACCTATCTTCAGCTCGTAGATCAGGTCGGCAAGGACTTGACCCCTGGGATTGATCGAGTAGTCTCCTCGGTAATGGTGTCTACCGTTCAGATTTCCGAGCAAGAGAAAGGGCCTCGGTAACAGTGCCACGACGCGGCTGAAGTTCCCCGCGTCGAAGTCGGCTGACGGTGGAATCTACGCGGAAATAAAAGTATACCTCCTATCCAGGTGTAGCTGCACAGCTACTGCTTGAAAGGAGGTATCTAAAGCGAAGAGAAGAACTTAGACATCATGCCGGGTGCAAATCACGCGTCCTCCCACCCGGCCCTCATCCCAAGGCGGCGGGGTCGCAAAACACTTATACCGGGAGAGGGTGGGCAGGGGAAACAGCCAGAGCATGGTCTCCTGCAAAAATAAAATAGCTAACGGGAAACGGAACGGGACGAGACGAGTCTACGCAGCTCCTCCCAGTTGGCCCGGAATCCGCGGCAATTCTATTGAAGGAATATGCCCTCCAGGGCTAGCACGGAGGAGCTAAGAGGGCACTCTTCGAAGCGAAGACTCTCACGGGAATGGCCGTACGTTTCCCGGAGGGAGAACTCCTGGCGCTGTTGGCCGGACAATGCACTGCTGCCTTCGAAGACTTATTGGGAGAGGTTGGGCTCGCCATGCGTCTTTTCCTCCCCCCACCTCGAAACCTTATGAGGCGGGGGTCCCTCCTTTGGAGGATCCACCCAGCCTACCACTGGGTGTGGACGAAGGAGCCAAAGCTCATTTAGTGCTGTCCTCCTTTCTGGGAGTCTCTTTAGGAACCACAGAAGATGGCCTCGCGACCATCTTCAGGGGTGTTGCCTCCTGTGAGTCTAACGACTCGGTGGAGGCGCGCGGCCGTTTCGCCTCACGGGAAACGGTCACGCTGAGAGAAGGGAACAGAGCTCTGGTTTTAGCCGAGGCTGGGTGTGAACCCTTTGTGCCACCAGATTTACCAGGGGAGCGCCCCGAGTGGGTAGAAGCCACATAAGAGTTCCAAATCGGCGCTCGTAGGCCTGGAGGGGCCAGGAGGCATAGAATGTCGCAGGAAGCACCGGGCTTGCAAGAACCAAGTCCTTAGCCTCGCGAAATGAGAGCCGATCCGTGGCCTGAACGGCCAGGATTTCCTTCTCAACGACATACGCACCACATTGCTTCGAAGAAGCGGGGTGCGGCTCTCCGCAATTGACATACTTAGCCACACATGATTTGGACTTATCGTGTGCGGCCTAGGAGTAACTTACACAGGTTTCGGATAACCCCGACTTTGCGTGTCTACATGACCAATTACTATGGCCGAAGCGGTGACAGTAATAGCACCGCCACGGCAGTGGCACGAATGCATTTACGCGGTAGCGGTACCAACCGGCACGCACCGACTCAGGGAGCTTGTCACAGTCGAACGTAACGAAGAGTGTAGGGGTGGGTTTCGAGGCCCCCCCCCCCCTATTTTCTCATTACGCGTTCGACCTTTACCACCCCAAAAGGTTCCCGTCTGAGAAACGGGTCACCTTCGGCTCTCGAACAATCACACTAGCTAAAGCTCTCCTCTGATTGATCATGTTGCCCTTAGCTAACATGCTGCCATCAGTGGAGCGAATAACAATTAACTGTTTGAATCCAGCGAGCTCAAAAACACCAGGTAGCCTCTGAACCTCTGAATGAAGGGCCTCGACGTAACCGAGGTTCCGCTCTGCGCAGTTCTGGTCTTCGTCTGGGACTTCCCACACGGGGAAGCAACGGGGCCGGACGTGCCGATCTTGGCTTGGTTGCATACCGAAACGGCAGCAGACCCATCCATCACAGTGGCTCTCGCGGGGAGAGAGGAGATCCCTCCTCTCCTTGTAAGACCTCGGTGGGTTCAGTGTTTGCCACCGAGCCCGGGTTCGACCCCATGGAAGGTCTTACCATCTGAGGCTGGGTCACCTCAGGGACAAGTCCATCTCAAGGGGTTTTTGTTTTTTTAAGAGTTCATCTCAAGGGGGGCCTCCGTGTGGCCCTTTCCCCCTTAATACATCACAGATCCCATTCGAGGTTCTTTTTTATATTCCGTCGAGGAAAGGAGGGGGGGCAGGTACACTGACCCCCTGCAAACTTGTCGCGCACGCCTACAGGAGATTAAGGGGCACGGGCTGACGGGCCCTGGCGTCCTTTGCTCAGCTAATGGGGTTGGCTCTATCGAGTCGCCCCAACCGGGAGCGGTTAATTATGGGCCACCTGCCTGCTTTCTTGGCAGCCCCCTTGGAAAGTAAAGGGAGGACTGCCGCTGGAAAAAGTGACAGAGAAAGAGGTGAAGAGGAGTCCCCTGCACCCGTAGGCAAAGGAGAGGAGTAAGCCTCCTGTCCGGTAGAAAAAAATTGGAGTATCCCCTGAGAGAACTCACGGGGAGGGACCTCCATTTTTTCAGTGGAGCTGCCCGAATGCGGCTCCGGTGATGGTAGAGGGGAAGGTAAAGGGAGAAAAGAAATATTTTGTGTGGCTCATCATTGGGCATGGTGACCCTTTGTGATTCACGAGATGCACACGCTCATTAGCTAACGAAGCAGCACTCTCTAAGAGGGGTGAATACGGGGCCGGCAGAACCATCTGCCGCCATTTGGGGCCACTCCTCCCGTCTAGTGACCTGGCAGCCCATCGGAAGGCGGCTCGACCTTAGGCACGGGGTAAAAATGACAGAGAGAAAGGAGCAAGAAAGGGGATGTGAGTAAGGTGAAGGTGGGGGGGAACAGGTTGTTAAAAACCCACCATCCCAAACCGGAGCTCAGGGGTGATGGGGCGTTGCCCTTTCCCCCCCCCCTCAGCCCCGATCCGGGATGGTTGCCTGAGAGGAAGCTGGTCGGCGTCTACCCTGTGAAATTAGAGGCCGACCAGAGAAAGTTGTGGGAGAGGTTGTATGGAAAGTGAGGAAGCAGAATAAGAAGACAGGGTGTCAGAAAGAAGGAGAAGATGCTAAGCTGGGGCCGGAAGGGGCACTGAGTCTAGTCAGTACGGCGGCCAGGAAAGCAAATGGCCGTGCCCATTATGGGGACACCGGGGTGAGTAGAACCACCAGAAGGGTTACGAATGGGTGCGGAAACGACCGTACTCTTAGGCCTGGAGGGGCCCGGAGTTGAGGGTGTCTTTTTAATATTGCGGCATAATACGTCCTAGGGAGCGCCTCGCCAAATGAGAGACGATATGTAGCATGAACAGATAGGATTTCCTTCCGAGGGAGATATGCACCATATTGCTTCGAAGAAGCGCAGCGCGCGTCTCCGAAATTGACACAGTTGGCCATACACGATTTGGAGTAACTTACACAGACCAGGAAACCGCGATTTTGCACGTCTACAGGAGCGATTGTTATGGCCTAAGCTGTAGCAGTAGTTGCACCTCCGCAGCAGTGGCCCGACCGAATGCCTTCACGCGGTAGATACTAACTGGCACGCACCGAGCAAGGGAGCCTGTCATTGCCGAACGTGCCGATGAGTGTAGGGGTGGGTTTCGAGGCCCGTACTGGTTTTCTCAAAACACGTTCGACCTTGGACTCTCATTGGTCATCAAGCTTTAAGGTGTCATCTATGGAGTAGTCCATGAGTTCCCTCTCATAAGCCACTCCTTTCACGAAGTTGATATTAGATTACGGCGTCAGACTCAACGGCGAGCCATCAAGGGCACTAATCATGGCCGTCTCGGAGGGATTCAACGAATTCGCCAGAAGGCTCCCTTCGAGAAACGGGTCACTTCCGGCTCGCTAACAATTGCGGTAGCTAGTGCTCTCCTCTGACCAACATGATGACATCAGTGAAGCGAATAACGAGAGCGTTTCAAGCCAACAGGCTCGAAAATGTCAGATAGTCTCTGAACGAGGGGCCTCGACGTAATTCAGGCTTCACTCAGCATACTTGCGACTTTCGTCTTGGTCTGGGCCTCCCCACTCAGAGGAGCATCGTGGCCGGACGTGCCGATCTTGGCCTAGATCATTTGCCGAAACGGCCGTAGATCCATCCGTCCCTGGAGCTCCCGCAGAGTAACTCTTGGTCCTCGGGGACCCGAGCCGTCTGAGTAGAAGCTTGCACAGGAATGGACATCCTGTCATCTTGTCGTCTGGGGCTGGATCAACTCTGGGACCATGTTCATCCCAGCAGGGGGTTACATGTGGCCATTCACCCAGAAGACATCACAGATCCCATTCGAGATACTTTTTGTCTTGTCGTCTCTGGACGGTGAACCGTCATCCATCGGGGAAGAGAGGGAAACAGGTACGCTGGCCCACTGTAGCCTGAGACTACATGACTGTAGCATGTTAGGGGGCGGAGAGCGGCGGGCCATGCTATCTCTTACCACCTTAAGGGGGTTGGTCCTATCGAGCCGCTCCGAACGGGAGCGGTCAATTTTGGGCCACCTGCTTGCTCTTTTGGCAACCCCTGTAAAAGTAAAGGGGGCGACTGCCGCTAGAAAGGAGATGGAGTCACCTAAGGGCGCATGCACAGAAGGGGGTGAGGTGGGAGTCCATCGAACCCGTAGGCCTAGGAGAGGAGTAAGCCGCATCTACAGTAGAAGAGGGTTGGAGGGTGTCCCGAGAAAGAATAGGTGGGGGAAATCACCTTTTCTGATTTAGAGCTGCCCGAGAGCGACTCCGATGAGGCTGAAGGGAGTAAAAAGATTTTGTGGGGACATTCTCCATGGCCATTAAACAAATTTCACTAACCCTGCCTGTGATGGCCAACAAAATGGAACGGCACTACGCTTACACTAATCAGTGGCCAGACTTCTGCCTGCGGTGACGTCTCCTCCCTCGCTTGGGATCGAACCTTGGTAACTAGACTTTATAAAACCAAACGCCGTATCCACTAGGCTAGCGATAGATGGATGAATTATTTATAAGTCCCTTGGTGCTCACTGCGAGGTGATTGCACCGTAATTTGCTTTGTAGTAAAGGTTTTAAAGATGAGTTATAAAAGTTGTGTTTGATATCATGAGGTGGTGATTATGCAGTGATGATTGAAGTACTAGATGGATAAATGGTATGATAATGTGTTAAAATAATTAAAATTCATTAAAATTTAGATCGTGCTACTGGAGACCAATCTATAGCTTCTTTAATAGTCCTGTCTCCTCTAGGTAGAGGATGATTCCGCTGCCAGGGCGGATATTTTCAGCTGTTAGTGCAAATTTTAGGATACTAGGCTAGCGAGAGCACTAGGTTCTTTTTTGGCAGTGATCGTCATTGTGATCTTTATGTTGATTTCATTATCCAGCCAGGGGATCCCAATCCAAATAGAGAGACGGGTGGCGTTAATAAAAAATACAACTTCAAAGCTTACGTCTTGCCGGAAAATCCTCGGAACGTCGCTTTCAATTGGCTGTCGATGGATGAGACGAAATTGCATGAAAATCCAAGGGTGGACGAACGCGAATGCACCTGCAACAAAACAATGGCCGAACCTTATAATAATTAGAATGGAGGATAGAAATGGTAGAATTGGATTCTTTACTATGGACACTCATTAGAATTCCACACAATTCACAACAGTAATGATATGCGAGGAGAGACCACAGGCAAAATATTCTTCAAACTTTTGCGCTGAGACAAAGGATAAAAGCAATCAACGCCCTCACACAAACTTTCAACAATTTGTCGTTGTTAATTGCTGCCTCCGACCGCTGGGGAGATTAAGGGAGGAAGCCTTTGATCCTACAGCCTGTACTGTAGGCACCATCAAAGTTACAACTAAATGGAGGCACGTCTTTTGTGAGACTGTCCTGAGGGGCCAGGTTAGAGTGGTGCATGATGATGGGATTCTATAGCACCCCGCTCTGCGCTAGCGGCCCATTCAACAGCTAGGAATTGGAGGTTCAATTGCTACTTAATCTCACGTGGGATACATTGTTGCATAGGCCGCTAGCGCAGAGGAAGTTGCAATAAAATTCCCACTCTTACAATTTTTATCTTAGCTAGAGTTAAAAAAAAATAACTCCATAATTCAATTGCTAATGCGTGTAAATCAGCACGAAAGAATGGCCATTCTAAGCAAAACAAACCACACATTGACTCCGTATCATACAGCCTATCTCCCTATTCCGTAACTCCTCTATACGGCAACGTTTATTCCCTATGAGAATTTAACACTATATGACTCCCAACACAGATTCGGTCCGTGGCACATTTTTTATTTTTGCGAATGTGTTGGCAGGTGCCACCAAGAGCATAGCAGTCGAAATAGCAGGAGACAAGCTCATTTAGTGCTGTCCTCCTTTCGGGGGGGCAGTTTTAGGAACCCCGGAAGATGGCCTCACGACTTTCTTCAGGGGTGTTGCCTCTTGTGAGTGTAATGGCTAGATGATCTGGTTCTTGGCATGTAGTCATAGTGGGGAATAGCCAAGCTATAGAACTGTTGCCTAGTCCTTGCAGACTGTTTGGAGCCATAATGCGCGGCTCATTTGCCGCAATCCCTACATGTTTAAGAACTCAGCAGTAGACAATTTCGACATCCTCCCGATTGGCGGCAGCCGTCGGGTCAGGGGTACTGCGAACTGAAGGTGCAGATATCTCAATGTCTCGAGGGCACAACGTGCTGTGCATACAATTTATGTGCCTCTCCCAGGCACAGAAACGTTGAGAACACGAAAAAAAGAAATAAAAAGGAGGCCAGCCTCCTCCAAAAAGTCGCATAGTCAACAAGGCTGTGCACGAAGTAGGAGGAACAAGCGGTAGTGATCCCGCTCATCCAGGTACCAGGATAGGTAACTTGCGCAGAGATCACCCAGACTGGGACATTCAAAGGGAATGTGCCAAACAAGATGGGTGACAACGCAGTCGTCGCAGTAAAGTAAGGTGACTAGCTAAAGATCACAATCCAGTCTCCGAACGGGACATGACGCGTTATCTCCTGGACCGAGCAGTGAATTGAAACAAGCTCGGCCGTGAAAACAAACAGAGGGAAGGAGTTACCAAGCCCTTAACCAAAAGGGCTTAGGGTATGACGCGTCTGTCGGCGAAAAAGGCAGCGTTGAGAGCAGCTGCAGATGTGGTGAGATTCATTGGCGACTAAGGGAGGCGCAGGTTTCGCATATAAGGACACATAATGGACTGTGTTTAGTGGAGAACGAGTGGCATCGTTTAGGCATCGACAAGTAAGCTCCCAATGGGGACGTGCTGACGACACCGGTCGTCAGGTGGAGACCGGTGTGGTGGATCGAGTCCACCTTTCGCAATAAACCCTCGACTGCAGATCCATAAATCTCGAATTCGTTGTCAAACTTCCAAGGAACAAAAGATAGGTAGAAAAGTAAGGCTTTAGCTCTATCAGCTCCCCAGGTGCTGAACGTTAGGGAACGAAGAATGTCCAAGGCACGCGTATAAGAGACCCTAAGGCTGCGAATAGGAGCCTGCCAAATGAGGCGTCGGCCGAAAACAAAACCAAAAAAACGGTGCAAATCCAACAGTTCCAAGTGAACCCCGTTTAGGAACAAGTCCGGTTCGGGGTGGAGCTGTGGATGGTGGCAGAAGTGCACTACCTTAGTTTTGGCCATGGAAAGCAGAGACCTGAGTGCTTCGGCATTGCAAGAGTTGGCATCTGGGTAGCAGCAAAAGAGATCGAAAGGTGATCTACGTAGAGCGAAGTGAGAACATCTTTTGGCAGCACCAAGGTGCTCAGAGCAAAGAGTTTAACAGAGAGGACACTTTAAGCGGGGACTCCCTGTTCCTACTCAATTAGGACAGAGAGCGCTCCCCCCACCTGTAAGCGGAATCGACGATCTCGCACAAACTCAACAATAGAGATTGGGATGCGTCCCCCCGCCTCCATCGTTGTGCTGTATACGAAGAAAGCCCTCGTAGACGGCATTTAACATTTATTAATTTCTCCATCCAATTGCACACCCATGACGTAAGAGAGATTGGGCGGAGACCGGGCCCTGGTAGAGTGATCTCTCCCTGATTTGCAAAGAGCGAGAACAGTAGATATTCGTGAGGAGTCTGGGAGGATACCCTCTGTCTAGATCCTGTTAGACAAATCTAACAGAAAGGCCATACCTCGCTCAACTGAGTGTCGAATGGGCTGGTGTCCGTGCACGAAGCGAGAGCGGAACGCAACTCGATGTAAATTTGCAGTTGAAGGGTTGTCCGCCTATGGAGGAAGTGTCCAGTCAGCGGCTTTCGGCGAAATCACGACGTCAATTGAATGCTGGCGGAGGAGCTTCATGGCTAGAGAATGCTGAAAAAAAGATTGCCAAGAACTCCGCCACGGACGTA
This sequence comes from Ceratothoa steindachneri, assembly GCA_963969495.1. Classification (NCBI taxonomy): domain Eukaryota; kingdom Metazoa; phylum Arthropoda; class Malacostraca; order Isopoda; family Cymothoidae; genus Ceratothoa; species Ceratothoa steindachneri. The sequence continues at coordinate 31,073,796 of OZ018337.1, forward strand.
GGGTTCGAAATTGCAGGCCCATTCTCCCGGTGAACGGGAAAGTGTTGCCCGAGAAATTAACGCATGTAGGCCTAACGATTTTGTTTGAGGGCCGCATCACACTCGTCTGATCCCCACGGAAGCGGTCGTCGTGCATAACGGCCAGATGTTGTAGGAATAGTAGTTAGGCCCACGGCGATGAGGTTGCCTAAAGTCCTCTACTGAGACAGAGATAAAAGTCATTTAGGCTGTGCATCGAGTGCACAAGGATAGATCAAGACAGGGAAATGAAGCGGTTCTCGGGCAATGATGCGTAAATTCCTCCACATTTAGGACACTAATCTCCAGCTCGTCAAGGACTTGACCCCTCGGGTTGATCTAGTAGTCTCTCTAGAAGGTGTGTCTAGCACTTAAATTCCCGAGCAAGAGAATGGGCCTTGGTAATCGTGCCACGACGCGGCGCTAGTCCCCTGCCTCAAGTTGGCTGACTGTGGAATGTAGGCAGAAATAACAGTATGCCTCCTATCCAGGTGCAGTTGCACTGCTAGTGCCTGAAAGGAGGTATTTAAAGCAAAAATAAGAACGAAGACATCAAGCCGGGTGTAAATCTCGCATCCTCCTGCCCTGCCCCATCTCGTAGAGGTGGGGTCGCCAAGCCTTTATACACGTGAGGGTCGTGGGTGGGCACGCGCCCAGCATGGTCTCCTGCAAAAAGATATCTAAGGGAAAAAGGGAGAAGAGCCTCCGTACCTCATCCCAGTTGGCTCGGAGTCCGAGGCAATTCCTTTGAAGGAATATGCCCTCAGGCCTAGCTCGGAGGAGATGCGGGGCCCTCTTCAGAGATATCCCTACAGGAATGGCCGTACGCTTCCTGGAGGCAAAACACGGGGCGCCGTGGGCCGAACAATGCGCTGGCGCCTTCGATGACTTATCGGGGGAGATTGGGCTCGCCCAGGAAGGCTAGGCGGCTTGGGAGGCGGGGGTCCGTTCTTTGGAGGATCCACCATCTTCGAGTCACCCAGCCAAGTACTGAGTTTGGGCCTATGAGCCGAAGCTCCTTTGGTACTGTCCTCCTTTCGGAGGGCAGTTTTAGAAACCCCAGAAGACGGCCTTACGACCACCTGCAGGGGTGTTGCCTCCTGTGAGTCTAACGACTCGGTAGAGGCGCTCAGCGGTTTCGCTATACAGGAAAGGGTCACGTTCGGGGTGTGGGGGAGCCCTGGTTGCGGCCGAGGCTGGGTGTGAACCCTTTGTGCTACCAGTTCTACCAAGGCGCAGAAACAACCGTGCTCGTTTGCCTGGAGGGGCCAGGAGCAGAGGGCATCTTTTTTAAAATTGAGGCATAAGATGTCCCAGGCAGAGCAGGGCGCGCCAGGACCAACTCCTTATCCTCGCGAAATGAGAAACGATCCTGAGCCTGAACGGCCAGGATCTCCTTCTCAAGGAGATATGCACCACATTGCTTCGAAGAAGCGGGATGCGGCTCTCCGCAATAGACACGTTGGCAATATACGATTTGGACTTATCTTGTGCGGTCTTGGAGAAACTTACACAGACTTCGGATAACCCCGACTTTACAGGTTTACAGGAGAGATTCGTATGGCCGAAGTGGTGGCAGTAGTAGCATCTCCGCGGCAGTAGCACGAATGCCTTCACGCGGTAGCTATACCAACCGGCACACACCGACTCAGGAAGCATGTCACAGTCGAACGCGACGAAGATCTTTTTCTTTTTAATTTTAAGAGCCCATCTGGAGTCTGTCTACTAGGGCAAAACTCGCCATACGCATGCTACAGTTTAATACTATGTTATATAAAAAAAAAACAAATATCGAATAGAGATAAAAAAGGAACAAAGGCTAAGACAAGCTAAAAAAGAACAACAAATAGAAAAAAAACAACAAGATAAGCAAGAGTCTGGGGAACAACGTAGTTGGCTCAAAGTGCAGGGGAACGCTCCATTAATGGCGCTGCGTCCCCCCGAGTGTGCCTAATTCGAAGACGACAGAAAGAGACCTGAAACCGTTGTGGCATTGGGGTGCTATGTCCATGGGAACACTCGCAGCGCAATGACACGTAACTTTACGTTCCCGTCGTCCGTCTCCAATTTTCTTTGCCAAGCAGCAAGGAGGGCTGCCTACCAAGTGTGATACCCATGGGACGACGTCGCCTCTTACTCGAAAGGAGTTTGTGGTGTTTCACCCTGACCTCATCGGTGGCAGGTGAAACACCACATCGCCAGGCCCTTGAGAAAACAAATGGAGACCCGCTCAAGGGAAGAGTCGATTGGAGGCAACTCTCTAAAAGGAAGTAAACCAGGACAAGTCCCAAAGAATCGGGCCTCCTTCCCGACCGAACCCAGAAGGAGCCGATCTATCTCGTCGAACCAAATGCTCTGAGGGAGAGGGGAGGAGTTTTAGAAAGGAAGAAAAGTGTTAGCGGAAGGTGGAGAAAAGGCTAACCTGGGCCCTACCGAGGCGCTGAGTACCGTCAGCTCGGTGGCCAGGTAAAACACATCACCGAGCTGGTATCAAAGCCGTCTTTACGCTAGAAGTCCAACACTGTAACCAATAGACTAGCGACACTTCCATATTTATGTGCATCTGGGGGACATCATATAAGGATGGTTGGCGCAATTAATAATAATACATAATTGTGTGGTTGTTGGTCAAGAGAAAAGAAGTTACTGAACTAGAGAGAAAATCGCACATCTTGGTTCGACAGGTCTTCACACCTATGGCGCTGAACCGAGCCAACGTCTAGTCCTAGACCATTAAGGATATGATGATGACACAGACATTTTGCTCCTCTTTATCACTGCTCTATTTTTATGCGGATTATTGTTCTTCCGTCTGCCCCAGCCCATCCTAGTTTCCTTCGACTATGGAATATCCAATAAACATCGGGACCTATAAACCAACTATTTTCACTCACTTGTTTCATGATGGAGAAGTGCAAGTTGTCAAGTATTTGCACAGTAGAAATGAGCGTACAATCAACACTCTCGAAGCACAGAAGAACCTCCCTCAACGAGGCGGAAACGATGGCCTCAAACCCTGACACAGGTTCCTGAACGAGGTCGTTAGCGGGACCGGACGGGGCTCTGGAAACGTTTTTCGCCATCTTTGACGACAGCCGGAATTTGTCGTCAATGCTCTTGGCGAGGTTGCGCCTTGGGGACTTCCTCGTTTGTCTTCTGTTGTTGGCTTTGTCGGTAATGGGAGTGTGTTGCAATGAAAACGAAAAAGGCTTGGAATTTGACTTGGCAGACGGCAGTGTCAATGAATTTGTGTGTGCAGATGGGGAATCACAACTTGCATTGCTTGCGATGTAATTTCGTAGTTGCGGGGTATCAGTTTCCTCCCTCTTTCTCGCCAATCGAATTCCACGTTGCTGATTCTGTTAAAATGATAATTCCATTAAAAGATTATATATTTACTATAAAATAAAAGCTATGCGCAAAAGGAGGATACCTAGACTAGAATAGTTGGTGCACTTGAGCCTGGGAAAGAGCTTAATCATTGAGAGAGAGGAAACTATAATAAGACATTGCATCACATATACTTACCTTTAGTGGGAAACAATGGTGGTTTGTGTATACATCACACATTATTACTTCCCTAACACGGACCACTCTACTTTCAAAATCAAATGTTTCGAGAGAAGCAAATTTTGAATGGGTATTTTATATAAAGAGACCGCCGGAACCCATTTGCGAGGGGATCTCGTCTCCTAGACACCATTTGTTGGGAAGCTTCATGCGTGGTGTCTCTAACGACACTGGGAATGCAAGCAGTTATCTTCCGCTAGTGCTGAGAATGGGTTCCTGCGGGCCGGGTTGCGAGGTCATAGCTTCTGCCTCTTCTTAAGATATTTAACATAAAATTAGATTTGATTCATGAGATTATTACTCAGCCCAATTTACGCATTTAGCTCCTTTTACGATAAGTGGCAGACATCACGGCGATCATTTAATACACGGGTGAGTTATCGATAGTAAAAAGATTCAATCAACATCCCCACCCGCATCAACATCCAGGATAAGTGGGCGGGGGCCACGAGCCCACCGCCCATCTCCATAATGTACTCACAAAACACATGTAAGGGATGTGGCTTGTCAGACTAGCGTTTTATGACCCTAGCCGCAAGATGGAATGGGGATTCTTCAGTTATAAGGGCGAATAAAGGATTTGATTTTTATGCAAATTATAAGTGTCTCATATTTATTTTTATTTTGTACCACTGCAGAAGCGGAATCTTTCTCCTTTACTGAATATTCAAACCCAGTTTTATTTCGACATGCCAAATAGCGAGAAAGAAATTGCGAACATGCACACTGCAGCAATATATTAAATACCACACCAATGAACAACTACAAAAAGTGCTTGTCAACTTCATCACAATGGGATCTTAAAAGGATGCGAATTGATGTAAGTGTGTGTATATGCAAAAGGGAAAAGATGATGGGGGGGATTGATAGGTGAAAATAGTCAAGTGGTGAAAAGAGAAAGTGTGGTAGGGTGCAAAGGGATGCTAGGTGCCTGGTGGTCAGGCCTATCACTTTCATATGTTATTGTCATGTGTTTCCTTTGTTGTTTTCGTTATGGTTTTTGTTTTATGGCGTTCAAGCCATTTGTATTAATAATTATTAATGTTTTTGGGTATGCAATGTGCCTTTACTGTTGTTTTGTAATATACTACTTTAAATATGTGCTTAGTGTTTATTGTATTTTATTTGTTTGTTCTTTCTATATATCAGTGTTTTATGTTCCTTCTTACCTTCTTTCTTCGCGTCACAATTGGTTTGCTAGTTTTGTTCGGTATGCGTAGGTCTAAATCGGTGATTTTTCTTGAATCGAGTTTGTTGTCTTGATTAGTTTGTCACATTTTGGATGGTTTTTACATTCTCCGAATGCGTAGAACGGTACTTAGTCCCCGTCAGCCACTAGCGCGAGATATAGCTTTTCTGTTCTGGTTAATCATATGAGTGATATCCTCATCCAGTTCCTGATCAACCAGTTCTTGCATTTTCCAAGTCCATTCTTCTATGACTTTGTTAATGGGTGTTATCCCCGCCTCCCTGTGCAGATCTTCTTGGCGTCTTCTCTCTCGCCTACGTGTACCCGTAATTAGGTACACGCATTTATTTTGCACTGTTTGTAGTCTCCTCTTTTGTGTTTTTGAGACACAAGAGAGGGCTGAGGCGGGGTATAGCAACATAGAACTAACAAGAACATTGTACATCTTTTTCTTGTTGCTTTCACGGAGATTTCTAAACATATACAGTCCTGACTGAGACCGAAGATTTAGAATGGAACTCCACAGAGAAATAGAAAACAAAAGCTAATCGCACCCTGGTCATCCAACACAGATCTGGTACAATAGTGATTGTTATATGTTGATCAGTCGGTAGGTAAACATTTGCCACTCAAAATAGATTAGGTCCTACAAGTACAATTAATCATAGTAAATAATCAAATACAAGGTGGAGTAACGATCGAATTTCATCACAAAAAAGCCTGCTAAATATGGAATACACGGTCACCTTGTCAATTGGATTCGCATCATATTGTATTTTCTTTTATTTTGGAAATTTTTTCTGAATTAAAACAGGATATGGACATTTTATATTATTCAATATGTAAAAAATATGATTCATTTAATTAGCATTCGGGGGTGCCACATATATGTCTGAAGTCAAGAAGTTTAGCATAAAACGTCTGGTAATAGCATTTGAATTCAAACTTAATGCTAAGCTTTCAAAATTGTGTATAATACTAGCTGATTACAAATAGTGCGTGTGGGGGGGAAAAGGTGAAACCACCCACCATTAAGGGTGGTAGGGGGGAAGAAACCCCACCTCCCCATTTTCAAATAATCAAAATGTTCATTGTTTTATGAATAGCTCCCGTCCCTGCGGGAAGGAGTTAGGAATGGAGTCATTAAATTTCCTTAAAGAGGGTGATTGTGTATTCCATATTTACCAAGACTTATTTAAGCAATCAATGTTTGAAAAAAATCAACGTAAAGAAAATAATGTGGATGTGATCATTAGGTGAAATTAAGATATATTAAGGTAGGCTCAATCAATGTCCATCAGATGTTACCTAAAATAGTTCGTCTAAATTACCAATTGAAATGAGCTGATTCAGAACGCTTTGTAATTGACTCAATGGTCAAAGGAGAACGCACTTTTATACAGGTGTCACACAATGTCTTGGCCTTACTTGTCTCAATTACGTTCTCCAAGTACTTACAGGATCGCAATGATCGTAAAGAAAGGTAAGAAAAACCATACCTGTAAACCAAACCTTAGGCACAAATAAATTAATTGCAAATATAAATTAACAGCAGAAGGCTTTAATTTAGTAAATTACTCAAAAGGAGGCGAGGCTTCAACTAAAGCTGCTGTCCACAGATGCAAACTTCTTAAGAGAAAAGGTCACAACGACGTCTTATCAGCAAAGAATCAGAACAGAAAAAGGAGCAAAAGCTAGGCTTCGTGAATGGCAGTGGCAAATGATACTTCTGCTTGGAAATGGATAATTATAATTTAATATTCTTGAAAAAAATCCCAACACCTTTCACCCCCCTCCCAATTAAAAGTCCAATAATAATATGCTTCCAGCAGTCTCAGGGAACTTACTCTAGCAATCCAAGGAATTTAACACTTAGACCTAAGAGCAGTACATCGGAGCCACACACACACATTACCCTACTTAATTTACGAGTCAAAGAAGTACAGCTCGTCTTCGGTTATGTTCACCGAAGCAGGCCAAAAGTCTTCTATAATACGAAATTAAATAATCCCCAAACTCTTTTGTCCCCTGAGAAAGATCTAAGTTTTTTTTCACCCGAATCATCCTCGGCACTGAATGTAAGACACGTAACCACAAAACATGCGTAGGAATTCAATGGTACACTACAGCGACGTAGTCTATGGCATTCATCAGCCTGAGAGCTGATCCACAGCGCAAAAAAACACCACACACAATTAAGAAAAGCCAAGGCATTCAATGTATCAAAAACTGCTAAACACGTCAATCACCTCAGTATGACCACAAAGAACCAAGACATTCAGGATACACACGGGTCACCCTGGTAAGGCTCCGACGTCGTCTTTACCCTAACTGTAACACATAAAAACACCATTTCGGAGGCCTCCAGGAACTAGACAGTTCGGCACATTCACAACGTGCTAAACACGTGCAGATCTTAGACAAATGTTCAGATATATAAAGTGATCTGAAATTCAAAGTTTTCCACGGTAGGGATGTTGAACGCCGACAGACGCATATGCGTACCACAACAAATCTAATAGTTATCAAGAACTAGAAAGTGGGGAGGGATAACGAATGGGGCGAGGGGGGTGGGGCAGACGTAAGTAGATAGAAAGGAGAAAACGAGTGGTAGAGGACAGAAAGGAAAAATTCTCCTTTATGGAGAACATGGGGAAAGGCGGGGGGTGGAATATCCGTCTGGGATTAAATTCAATTGTTCAGACTCAGCATAAGAGGAAAGAAGCGGCGATGGGGAATGGAATACAGGAGCAGGAGGAGAAGGGGAAGTGTGAGTCTGGTACGGCGGAGGTACAGGTTGGAGGGAGACCATGGAGCATAAGGTATCCTGGCGTGGCCCAGATTGAGGCGATTTTTTTTTTTTTTTTTTTTATTTAATTAAGGGGCTATCTGGCGACTGCCGACTAAGGTATAAGTTGCCGTAAACAAACAGCCTAGTTCTAGGCTACTTTAAAAAATTGAACAGGAAACAATAAAAAGAAATAACAATAACAAAGCAATAACAAAAACAACAACAATTAAACCGGGTTAAATGAAAGGGAGAAGGCCGGCCTCCCCCAAAAAGTCAATAAGTCCACCAGTCAAAGTGGACGCACTCGTCCCGAGTACAAGGGACAGGCGGTAGCGACCCCGCCCATCCCGGTACCGGGACAGGTGTCGTGCGCGAAGATCACCCAGACTGGGACATTCGACAAGAAGGTGCCGAACAGTCTGGGGGACGACGCAGTCGTTGCAATAGGGCGCAGGCGAGAGCTCCATCAAGTAGCGATGCGTCACACGAGTGTGGCCGATTCGGAGATGACAGAAAGCAACCTGAAGCCGTCGCGGCATTGGCGGATAGGTCCATGGGAACAGTCGCGGCGCAATGGCACGCAACTTTAAGTTCCCTTCGACCATCTCCCATCTCCTTTGCCAAGCAGTCCGCAGAGCTGCCCGTATTCCTGCCATGTAGTCAGTGTGAGGAAAAGCGAAACGCTGGTCCGGTCGCAGAGTCCTCGCGGACTCTTTGGCGCCCTTATCGGCGCGCTCATTCCCCGCAATTCCTACATGTCCAGGAACCCAGCAGAAGATAATCTCGACATCTGCCCAGCTCGCCAAAACCGTGGCGTCACGGATTTCGCGAACCAGGGGATGCGGAAATTCCAATGCCCCGAGAGCACTCAGGGCGCTTTGTGAGTCGCTATAGATCACAATCCGGTCTCCGAACCGGGCACGTCGCGTAATCTCCCGTACCGAGTGGTGTATTGCCACCAGCTCAGCCGTGAAGACAGACGCAGCGCATGGTAGAGCCCCGCTGACTTCAAACAGAGGGGATACGGCGTGGAAGCCGACCCCCTCTTGGGACTTGGAGCCATCCGTATACACTGGCAAGGTACCAGCGTAACACGATGTGTGCTCCAAAAAGGTCGAACGCAATACTCCCGGCGCAGTACAAGCTTTGGGAGCAGAGGCGTGGCGACAAATAGCCAAATGTGGTACCCTCCAGGGTGGCGTCCTGGGCAGAACCAGGGGCGCCACCGGCCCGAGAGCTATATCTAGCTCTCGAAGGAGTTTCCTGGCCCTAAACCCAAAGGGCTTAGGGTATGACTGGCATCTCTCGGCGGCATAGGCACCATCGAGATCAGCTGCGGATGCAGTGAGAGCTGTTGGCGACTGAGGGAGGCGCCGGGCTCGCGCGTACAGGCGAGTGATGCACTGCACGCGGCGCAGAGCGAGTGGCATCTCCCCAGCATCGACCAACAGGCTCTCAATGGGGAAAGTGCGGAAGGCACCGGTCGCAAGGCGAAGGCCGGTGTGGTGGATCGAATCCACCTTCCGCAATAAACGCTCGGCTGCGGATGCATAAAACTCGCATCCGTAGTCGAGCTTCGAGCGAACAAAGGATCGATAAAAAAGTAAGGCAGTAGCCCTATCAGCGCCCCAAGCGCTGAACGTCACGGAACGGAGAATGTCCATGGCGCGGGTACAAGAGACCCTAAGGCTGCGAGTATGAGCCTCCCAGGTGAGGAGTCGGTCGAATACAAGACCAAGGAAACGGTGCGACTCAACCACATCCAGGCGCACCCCATTAAGAAACAAATCTGGGTCGGGGTGAAGCCGTGGATGGCGGCAGAAGTGCACCACCTTGGTCTTGGCCAAAGAAAACCGAAACCTGTGCGCTTCGGCATAGCGAGAGACGCGGTTCAATGCCTGTTGGAGTCGACACTCCAGAGTTGGCATCTGGGCCGCGCCAATAGAGATCGAAAGGTCGTCCACGTAGAGCGTAGCGAGAACATCTTCCGGCAGCACCGAGGTGATGCAGTTGATGCTCAGGGCAAAGAGTGTGACACTGAGGACACTTTCCTGCGGGACACCCTCTTCCTGCTCCTTTGGGCCGGAGAGGGCTCCCCCCACCCGTACGCGGAATCGACGATCTCGCAAAAATTCAGATATAAACATTGGGAGGCGTCCCCTCGCACCGATCGTGTGAAGAGTCTCCATGATACCGTATCGCCATGCGGTATCATAAGCCTTCTCCAGATCAAAAAACAGGGTGGCGTAGTGCTGTCTACGAAGGAAAGCCTCGCAGACGGCATTTTCCAGTCGGAGCAGAGCATCCGACGTGGAGTGGAACTTACGGAAGCCGCACTGTGCAGGAGACAGATGGCCTCCGCTGTCCAGAAAAAAGGCTAATCTAACATTTACCAATTTCTCCATCAACTTGCACACGCAAGAGGTTAGAGAGATTGGGTGGGAAAGCGGTCGGAGTAGAGTGATCTCTTCCCGGCTTGCGAAAGGCGAGCACAGTAGCGATTCGCCAGGAGTCTGGGAGAAGACCTTCCACCCAGATCCTGTTGAACAAATCTAACAGAAAGGCCATGCCTCGCTCACCCAGGTGTCGAAGCATGGCGTACGGGACATCGTCCGGACCATGGGAGGTGTCCGCGCACGAAGCGAGAGCGGAACGCAACTCACTCACAGTAAACTTGTCCTTCAAGGGTTCTCCGCCTCTAGGGGGAAAGTCCAGCCGGCGGCCTTCCGCGACATCACGACGTGCATTGAATGCTGGCGGAGCAGCATCACGGCTAGAGAATGCGGAAAAAGCGGTCGCTAGGGATTCCGCAACGGACGCGGGGTCCGAGATTGCGGTCCCATTCTCCTGGAGAACGGAAAGGGGGTCCTGCGAGAACTTGCACCGAATCCTTTTGACTCGCTTCCACACCTCAGCTAAAGGGATCTTCCCGTTAAGTGAAGACACGTATGCCCGCCAAGAAGAGCGGCGGGCGTGCTTCGAAATATACTGGAACCTAGCCCTAGCCCGACGAAATTCAGCGACAGTGAAATCGTTGGGGCGGCGCTTATAGCACATGTAGGCATAACGCTCCTGTTTGAGGGCCGTCTCACACTCGGCCGACCACCATGGCAGTGGTCGGCGTGCAAAACGGCCAGACGTCCTAGGAATAGTAGTCAGGCCCACGGCGATGAGGTTGCCAGAGAAGAACTCAACGGCCTCATCTATCGACCTAAACTCCTCGACTGAGATAGAGAATTCAGTCATTTCCTGAAATGCAGGCCACCGCGCCCGCGCCAAGCACCACCGAAGTGGTCTCTCAGGCGGCAGTTGCCCTGAAAATGATATTTGAATGGGAAAGTGATCACTACCATGAAGGTCATCGACCACCCCCCAATCAAAATCAGGCTGTGCATCCGAAGAGCACAAAGATAGGTCAAGGCAAGAAAATGAAGCGGTTCTCGGACAGTGATGCGTAAACTCATCCACGTTTAGGACACCCATCTCAAGCTCTTCGATCAGATCGGCAAGGACTTGTCCCCTGGGATTTATGGAGTAATCTCCCCAGAGAGGATGCCTGCCGTTCAGATCTCCAAGCAAGAGATAGGGCCTCAGGAAACCGTGCCACGACACGGCGGAAGTCTCCCGCCGGTGGAATGTACGCAGAAATGATAGTATACCTCCTATCCAGGTGCAGCTGCACAGCCACTGCCTGAAAGGAGGTATCTAAAGAGAAAGGAAGAACGGAGACATCATGCCGGGTGTAAACCGCGCATCCCCCAGCCTGGCCATCCCGCGGTGGTGGGGTCGCAAGACCCTTATACCCCGGGAGGGCAGACAGCGGGCACGCGCCGAGCATTATCTCCTGCAAAAAAATAGCTAACGGGGAACGGGACGAGACGAGCCTCCGCAGCTCCTCCCAGTTGGCCCGGAGTCCACGGCAATTCCATTGAAGGAATATGCCATCCAGGCCTAGCTCGGAGGAGACGCGGGGGCCCTCCTCGAATTGAAGACCCTCACGGAAATGGCCGTACGCTTCCCGGGGGCAGAACCCCGGGCGCTGTTGGCCGGACAAAGCGCTGAAGGCGCTGTCGCCTTCGAGGACTTATTGGGGGAGGTTGGGCTCACCATGCGAGTCTTTTCCTCCCTCCGCCTCGAAACTTTAGGCGGGCGTTGCGGCTTGGGAGGCGGGGGGCCCTCTTTTCGAGGAACCACCGTCTCCGAGCCACTCGCTCCGCCTCGGGGCGTGGGCGAAGGGGCCGAAGCTCCTTTGTTGCTGTCCTCCTTTCGGGGAACAGCTTTAGGAACCCCGGAAGATGGCCTAGCGACCATCTTCAGGGGTGTTGCCTCCTGTGAGTCTAACGACTCGGTGGAGGCGCGTGGCCGTTTCGCCTTACGGGAAACGGTCACGCTGGGGAAAGAGGGAGGAGCCCTGGTTTTAGCCGGGGCAGGGTATGAACCCTTTTTGCCGCCAGCTTTACCAGGGGAGCGCCCAGGTTGGGTAGAGCCCGCAGAAGGGCCCCAAATGGGCGCGGAAACAACCGTGCTCGTTGGCCTGGATGGGCCAGGAGCAGAGGGTGCCTTTCTAACTATTGAGGCATATGACGTCCCAGGCAGAGCCGAGCGCGCCAGGACCAAATCCTTTGCCTCGCGGAATGAGAGTCGATCCTGGGCCTGAACGGCCAGGATTTCTTCAAGGAGATATACACCACATTGCTTCGAAGAAGCAGGGTGCGGCTCTCCGCAATTGACACACTTGGCCACACACGATTTGTACTTATCGTGTGCGACCTTGGAGCAATTTACACATACTTCGTGTGACCCTGACTTTGCACGTCTACATGAGCGATTCGTATGGCCGAAGCGGTGACAGTAATAGCACCGCCGCGGCAGTGGCACGAATGCCTTCACGCGGTAGCGGTACCAACCGGCACGCACTGACTCAGGGAGCTTGTCACAGTCGAACGTGACGAAGAGTGTAGGGGTGGGTCTCGAGGCCCCTCCCTGTTTTCTCATCACACGTTCGACCTTGACCGCCCCATGGTCGGCCAGCTCTAGGGTGATGTCCTCAATGGAGTAGTCAACGAGTTCCCTCGCATAAACTACTCCTTTCACAAAGTTCATGGTAGAGTGCGGCGTCACACTCACCGGGGTGCCATGAAGTGTCCGAAGAGCACTTATCTTGGCCGCCTCGGCGGGATTCGCTGCATTCGCCAGAAGACTCCCGTCCGAGAAACGGGTTACCTTCAGCTCTCTACCAATTGCACTAGCTAATCCTCTCCTCTGATAGATCATGTTGCCCTTGGACAACATGGAGCGAATAACGAGGAAGCGTTTGAAGCCAGCGGGCTCGAAAACGCCAGGTTACCTCTGAATGAGGGGCCCCGATGTCATCGAGGCTCCGCCCTGTGCACTTTTGGTCTTTGTCATCGTCAGGAGCTCCGTACCCGGGGGGGCAAAGGGGCCGGATGTGCCGATCTTGGCTTGGTCGCTTGCCAAAGTGGCAGCAGACCCATCCGTCCCCGCAGCCCCCGCGGATGGAGAGGAGCCCCGAGTCTTCTTTGTCTTTTTATTCTTCTTTTTAGGAGAGGAGGGCGGGGAATGAACGCTTCTCACCTCCACCGGCAGAAGCCCCCACGCCAGATGGACCGGCCTCAGCCAGGTCCCTCTCCGAAATGGAGAAGGTCCTGGTAGTCGTAGGGGCACCTGTCGGAGGAAATCTCTCCCCTCCTTGTACTGCCTCGGAGCCCTCAGCCGTTTGAGGAGGACCTTGCATAGGGGCGGATTCGGGTTCGGTGCTTTGCGCCGAGCCCGGATTCCCCCCCATGGAAGGCCCTACCCTCTGAGGCTGGGTCTCCTCAAGGACCATGTCTATCACAGGAGGGGCCGCCAGTTGGCCATCCCCTCCCAGGACATCGCAGGTCCCCTTGGCAGCGTCAAGAGTCATTTGTGGGGAGGCACAAGCCTTAACCCCGGCAAGGTTTAATATCTTTGCCAGCAGGTCTTTTGACCGAAGGGGCCTGGCTTCCCTCTCCCCCCTAAGGGGGTTTGCCCTACCGAGCCGCTTACATGAGGGGCGGTTGGCAATGGGCTGCCCGCTGGCTTTCTTGGCAGTCCCCTTAGAAAGAAAAGGAGGGACTGCCGCTGGAAATAAGGAGGTGCCCGAAAGCACCTCCAGAGAAGGGAGTGAGGGGGAGTCCCCTACACCCGTAGGCGTAGGAGAGGACTAAGCCTCCTCTCCGGTTAAAGAAGTATGGAGGGTCCCCTGCGCAAGCACAAGGAGGTGGACCTCCATTTTTTTGGTGGAGCTGCCCGAGGGCGGCTCCTTTGATGTTCTTGGGGAAGTTGGGGGTTGGGTTTTTTTTTATACTCATCATTGGGCATGGTGACCCTCTTATTTACACGGGACGCAACAGCTCACCACCTCTCACAGTTGCCCGCACTGCAAGAGGTGCTTGCAGGCCTGGCAGAGGCGGGCGCCGCCATTTGGGACCACCCCTCCCGCCTGGTGGCCTGGCAGTCCATCGGCATGGCGGCTCCACCTTAGACACAGCGTAAAAAAGATAGATTTTGAAGACGAGAGGAAAAGGGATGTGAGGAAGGTATGGGTGGGGATGAAGCAGGTTGTTAAAAACCAACCACCCCAGACCGGAGCTCAGGGGTTAGGGAACATTGTCCCCCCCCCCCAGCCCCGATCCAGGACGGTTGGCTGAGAAGAAGGTCAGCATCTACCCTGTGAAATTAGAGGCTGACCAGAGAAAGTTGTGGGAGAGGTTGTATGAAAAGAGAGGAAACAAGTGTTTTGAAGGAAGGAAGAGAGGCTAAGCTGAGGCCGGACGGGGTGCTGAGTCCCGTCAGTACGGCGGCCAGGATGGCAAATCGCAGCGCCCCTTACGGGGCAGATTGAGGCAAGCCAAGCACTCTCATTATTTTCGGGGGGGGGGGGGGGGTGGAAGGATGAGGCACAGTTGGTAACAAATCGTGGTACATTAATGTCTCCTTCACTTGGGGAAGATCAGTGAATAGAATGTGGATGAGAGTGGAGGCTGAGAGGCTTGGTCAGATGTTTCGTTGCCATTCATCAAATATACAGTAATGAATGTTCAGTTCATTCAATTGTTTCAGTGGGATCAGCGTTAACGATATTCGGTAACTAGTAGCCATCTTACCTGTGATTTGTCCTGTTCTTTTTTTGATGACAACTCGGCAATGTTATCTTTGGGTAAATCCTTGTGGGAATCAGAGAGCCCCTGCTGATTCTGAGCGCCTGCAATCGAACTGTAGGCGGGCGAACATGGATTGTTCGATGGTCCCGCAAATGCCTGAGCACTAGATCCAAAAGGAAGACTTATGGCGACTCCCGGCGAAATAGGAGTTAAATTCTTAGCCACTTCATTCCTCACCTGCATGGGTGAGGACGGATTTAAATTCTCTTTTAAGCTAAGCAGAGAGCCAAATTGTGCAACGAACAAGGATAGGAAAATTTCTCAACTGACCTTCGTGTCTTCGTCATCGGATGTGATTTCGCTCTCACTCGCTTCCGATCCAGAAATCCCTCGAGTTCGCGATGTCTTTAGTAATAAAAGGTCACCGAATAAATACAAATATTAATTAATTGACTAATTTGAAATAACACATACTTTATTAAAAAACTAATAAATTTTAAGAGCCCATCTAGCGACTGCCTACTAGGGCAAAATTGGCCATAAACACGCTACAGCCTAATTACTAAGCTAGAATTATTGCTTAAAGTAAAATTTTTTTGCTTCGAAACATATTCCATTTAGGTCATAAAACACATATATACATTTTTTTTTTACTGAACATTGAAGGAAATGCAGGAAAATAAAATGCTTCTACATGGCATCATTGGGAAGTGTTGATGCAAACATGAAAAAACCTAAAAAATAAAATCCTTGGAAAAATAACAAAGAAAACCAGGAATTTAGTAACAACATTTCCTAAAAATAAAAGTTAATTCTTTTTTCTTTAATTTTAATAATATACACAAAATTTATTTTTTAGGAAATGTAATAAAACCATTTTGCTCTTTCAACAGGCATAATGAGATGCTGCACTTGTTACACTTCATATGTGCGTAAGCTTTGATGCGGCATTTGCATCTTTGCTTTAGATTAGTAGGCACCGGAAAATTATCAAAACAATCCAAATGAACATCATCGACTGGCCTTGTTGCTGTCAGTCTTTCTGCATTTAGACTGACTTTACTCTCATTCGACGGCCTACCTTTTTGCCTTGTACTTTTACCAGCATTAGTTAGTGAGAGCTTCTCCTCTAATGTGTTTTTTAGGAGGCATCTGAAGACAAAATGAATGAAAATTAGTTATTTTAAATTTTATGTAACTATAGGTTAAGATAGGCTATTGAGACTGGCCATGTACTCCCACTCAGGAGCTGAGACCACTCCGATAGACCAATACCTACCTAGCTATGGCAACATTTCTAGCTAAATAGGCTCGCTAGAACTAAAACAAATTATAGGTAGCTGGAGTACTAGAATATATATACATACATACATACACCGCCTCAGCCGGCGGGCTAAACCACGGGAGGGGATGATGTTTACACTGCATCACCAAGCTAGACGGAGGAACTGCCTCTAGCAACCAATCGCTAGCCGGGCGGAGGATATCCTCGAATGATCCAATGGCCAAGTGTAGGGGAATAAACCTTCCAAATCTGGAGTGGAGCCCCAAAGGTGGACCAGAGCGCTGTGCTCACTGACTCCAGCAGCTCCTGCAGTCAACCTGGTGCCGAACGTACTGCTCTGAATTCCTTTGGATGACACCAGCGAAGCTGAGAGGGGGATCTTGACGACTAGGCAACACAGGATCTCAATACACTTCGCCCAAGTCAGCACACAGAGTGACTTCCATTGCGCAATCTTCATTGTCTTCCGAGACAGAAGGATGCCAAAATACACTAAATACAAATATACACCACATACAAATATATATATATATATATATATATATATATATATATATATATATATATATATATATATATATATATATATATATATATATATATATATTAGAGCTGTTCAAAATGTCACATGCTGCAAACACTTTTGGGCCACATTTTGTTTTTGTTTCACCTAAAAAGTAAAGGACTCGTGCCAAATTTTATTGTAATCGGACAATGCTTAGGGGAGCCCACGTAGCAACAATTTTTCAAAAACAAACAAAAAGTTAGCAAATATGAAAAAAGAAGTTCCTATATATTTCCTTTCGCACGCAGAGAAGTACAAATAGAATGACATCACTGAGAACTGAAACAAGACAAAAAACAGTTCCGAAAGGACCTCCTTGTTTTATTCGGAGTCTGATCTCTCGGGCTTCAGTAGGGCTGCCTTGGAGGTTGTGGGGCACTCGCTCCTCTCCTTGGCCACCACCTTCAGAAGGAACCGCTTCTGAGCTTCTTCTCGGGTGATGGCCGCGTTGAAGGTGGTCATCAGGGCCA